>JAWZYV010015825.1:0-749420 GCA_038373885.1 Cheiracanthium punctorium | reverse complement strand
GAAAATCCGTATCCTTAAACGGTAAATCCCCCCCCCCCCACAGAAATTGCTTTTTTAGATTATAAAAGGCCGATTTCGTTTGTAATTTCATAAGCGCAGGGTCACACGCAGGATTTTATTTTGGAAAGAGTAAAACTCAAAAGATATCTATCTGAAAGCATATGTTTGAGATTTTTTCTTGCACGTTATATCTTTTCGTACGGTCAACGGTTTTTTAAGACCAAATAACAGCTTATAAAGCTTACTTTCATTTGTCCAGGAATGACCATTACTTTTTTTTGTTAACAACCCCTCAATTCAGCTTCCCCATTCGAAAGGTGCGGGGTGAGGGGTCAATGCTCTTTCAGACTTGTGGGTGAGGAAATCGCTTATTTTGGAGAGTGGGGTTTCTTTTGCATTTCTAACTGACCCCTTAAACGCGACAATTCCAATTACGGAGAATTTATGCTCTTCTGTCAGCCTTATCTTTCGAGATTGCGGGACACAGCCGTCCCGCCGACGTCCCGGCAAGGAGACCAGGATAAAAAAAATAGACAAAATGTGCTTACAAGTGACATTAATAATTTTTTTCTATAACAGACAGTCCTTAAGAAAGTTCGTTAAAGCTGACGAAAAACAGTCATAAACAGTCACCGATTCGTAGGTTTGTAGTTATTGTTTGACCTTGGGCGGTCGTCCTCTTCTTCGCATGGGGTTTGTGTTCCCAGAGGTGTGATGACCTCCGATGGTCTGCTTGTTCGTTTGAGGTGAAAATTCTGTTTGTGGTGCTACCTTGGGAGGCCGACCTCTTTTGCGAAGTGGATTGACCGGGGAGGTGTCTACTCCATGATAAGGGGATAATGCTGACGCGTGGTACGTAGCTATGGGCACTGTTGGCTGGTCTAGATTGGCTATGACATAAGCGGTGGGAGACTTCTGTGTAAGTACCAAGTATGGTCCATCCCGTTTGGGCATGAACTTTGCAGTCTTGGCATGGCTTGCTTTCCTAAGCGGGTGCTTTGTAACCCATACTTTGTCACCAGGTACAAAGTAGTATTGCCGCCTATTTTTGTCATAGTAGGATTTACGTTGATCCTGTTTTATTTCCACTCTCTGTCTAATGTCCTGTGTAATTTTGGCAAATCTTTTGAGATACTGCGTAATCTCTGGTTCAAAGTTGTCGTTCTGTACCACAGCCGTGAAATCTTGCACTACATCATCGACTGTTCTCAGTTCACGGCCGAACGTGAGAAAAGCAGGGGTATGGCCAGTAGTGTCGCATACCGCCGTATTCATTGCAAATCTGATGACTGGTATTTTCGATTCCCAGTTATCATGTTCGTCTCCAACCAATATGGCAAGTCTTGGTTTTAAATTTCTGTTTTTGCGTTCAACAGGGTTGGCTTGGGGAAAATATACCGGTGTAAGATTTTGATCAATCTTCAAGGTAAAACATATCTGCTGTAACACTGCACTAACAAACTGTGGGCCATTATCACTGAGAATTCGTCGTGGAATTCCATGCCGCATAAAAACTTCTTCTATGAGAGTTGTAGCACATTCTCGAGCTGTAGCTTGTTCAAGAGGGAAAAGCTCTATCCACTTGGTTGCACAATCTTCTATTACAAAAATGCACTGTTTGCCGCTAGCTGTCTTGGGCAAAGGGCCAAACAAATCAATTGAAATTATCTCAAAACGTTGTGAGTAGACGGGTGTTCTAAGTAGACCTGATGGTTTCTGGTTACTTGCCTTGTAGCGACTGCATTCAGCACACTTTTTCACGTAATCCGATATAAACTTCTTCATTCCATTCCAATAGTATCTTTTGGCGATACGTTGATACGTACCCTCTTCGCCATAATGACCGGCCATGGGGTCATCGTGATGTTTCTTAAGGATTGCTTCCCGTTCTGATGACGGTATGACTAACTGCGCTTCTTCTGAGTCTGCATCCGGGATATAGCGATACAGAACTCCCTGGTTCATAAGAAAACCTCTCTCAGTCCAATTTGCATATGCTTCTGTTTTTTGGACATCTTCAAACGCTTCAATTATCTTCCTTAGTGATTCATCTGCAAGTTGAGCTTCTCGCATATCTTTAACATTTCTTGCTGGCATATCAGCTATAACGATACTATCAATTTCACAAACAGTCTCTTGTTCTGGACACACTGGTCGAGAAAGCATGTCAGCTATTACGTTAGATTTTTCTGTGATATAACAGACTTCTACGTTAAAATATTGCACTTCCAGTGCCCATCTGGCGAGGCGACCGGTTGGTGATTTGAGGGTAAGAAGCCATTTCAATGGTTGTTGTCGGATGCCACAGTAACAGGTGTACCCTCGATGTATCCGCGAAACTTCTTTAACGCCCACACAACGGCCAATGCTTCCCGTTCCGTTGTAGAGTAGTTTTTCGCTGCTTGGGTAAGCAGTCTGCTGGCATACTCAATTGGATGTTCTTCAGCTCCTTCGCCTTGAAGTAATACGGCTCCGAGCGCGTAATTACTTGCATCGGTACGTATTATATATGGTTTGGTACCATCCGCTTGCTTCAGAATCGGTGGGGAAATGAGGCATTGTTTTAGAGTTTCGAAAGCTTTCTGCTGCGGAAAACTCCATTGCCATGATGTGTTCTTTTTTGTTAAATTGCTTAAAGGCCTTGAGATTTCTGCAAAATCTTTTATATAACGTCTGTACCATGAGCATGTTTGTAGGAAAGATTTAACTTCCTTTACGTTTTTGGGTGGTGGTATATTCTGGATGGCTGCTGTCTTCTCAGGATCCGTTCTTCGTAATCCAAAATCCTAGGTATTTTACTCTAGACACAGCAAAATGACATTTTTCTCTATTTGCACGAAGTTTAAATAAGAGTAATCTTTGGAAAACACTTTTTAGATCTGATATATGTTTTTCAAAAGTTTCTGATAAGACGATTATGTCGTCTAAATACGTAAGAGTTAGGATGTCGCCGAGGCCATTCCTGAAACGATCCATAAGGCGTTGAAATGTAGCTGGTGCCGTTTTGAGACCCATTAGCATTCTCAGAAATTTGAAGGTCCCAAAAGGACACACGAAGGCTGTTTTGTCCTGATCATCCGGATGGACTTGAACTTGGTGGTAACCTGCTTGTAAATCTATTGTTGACATAAATGACGTTTGTTTGGCTTCATGGAGAAGCTCATCCATTCTGGATAATGGGTAAGAGTCAGCCACTGTAATTTCGTTTAACTTTCTATAGTCTATGCAAAGACGCACTTTACCATTTGGTTTCGGTATGAGAACCACTGGTGAAGCATAAGGTGATTCACACTCCTCGATGATTCCCTCTTTCAAAAGCCTATCAAGTTCTTGCTTAAGGAGTTCTTTCTTGACTGGATTCATTAGGGTGGTACTGCTACTGGTGAGTGGTTGCCGGTATCTATTTTGTGCTGGATGAAAGGGGTTGGTTCTCCCCCTGGACTAAAGATACCTGTAAACTTTTCTAACAATTTACATAATTGTAACCTTTCCTCAGTAGATAAGTGACTGCCTTCAGTCTCCTTTAAAACACAAGCGTTCAGTTTAGGAGGTTCGATAACTTTATCAGATGACATAGTGCTACAGTTTTGTAAAGGTGAGTCAAAAGTGTCTTTATGTGGCTTACAAGGTGGTACAAATACATCTTTTTCAAAATTGAATCTTTTCCTAGGATTACAGTTGAAATACCATTTTTTGTTTTGGGTATCTAAGCTAATACCAGCTTTGGATAAAAAATCAGTACCAAGGAGGGTACGATTATCTTTAGCTGTCGGTAACGCGTATATTGTAGTAGGAATTCTTTTCCCCATCAGTTCAATGTCTACATCGGTGTTATAAACTTCAGGGAACTTCGGCATTCCGTCCGCGAGTGTTACATTTAAATTTACTTTATGAAAATTTATCCCTTGTTCTCGGAGGAGATTATACAGGGTTTCACCAGCAACAGTGTGGCTAGCCCCAGTGTCAGCACATGCTAGACCCCACATACCATTTACTTTAATTTTTATTAACATTGCCTGGGGTTCTTGTATCGCACACGTTTGAAATTTCAAGCAACTAACCTGAGCGGAATCAACTTTAGCGTTTGGCGTACACGTAGGACATTTTGCCTTTACGAAACCCGGTTTCCCACAGCCATAGCAGCTAATAGGTCTTTCATAATTCTTACTAACAGTTCTATTTGTTGAGTATTTAAGATTAACACCATTCTTACAATTTTTAAATTCATTACTGAACTTGTACTTAGAATTTTCCTTATGTTGTTCTTGTTTTGTGTTTCTACCTTTTAGGTTTCTAATTTCTTCGTAAGAATCTAGTTTATCAACTAAAGAAACTGGATCGTTCCACTCGCTCCAGTGGTCTAAAAAATGTTCTTTGTAATCAGGGGGACACTTCTTTTTTATTGGATCTGAAATTATTAGATCTTTCAACTGATCAAACGTAGTGACATTCAGCTCATTGAGCCAACCTTCAAAAAAATTTCATAGAAGTAATCTCTCCACGTAGAGTCTGGACTTTTCCTGTGTTGGACGAAGGATTATCTAAATTTTTCCGCACTCATCTTGAATCGGCGTAATAAAATCTTTTTTATTTCCGCATACGCCTGTGAGTTATTCTGAGAATCCGATTCTATTGCAATTAACTTTGAAATTTCAATAGGTAAAAGCCCGATCAGGTATACTACCCATTTTGATTCTGGTATTTTCAAAAAAGTCAATTGTTTCTCAAAAAGGTTTAAAAATGTACTAATGTCATCTACCTTTGGGTCAAATTGAGGAATTAACCCCTTAATTTCAAATTTAGATACATCCGAATTACTAGGTGTAAGAACGGTTTCTGTTTCTGTAGCATGGGTTATATTTTGTAACTTAAGTTTCTCTAATTCAAACATACGGTCATCATTTTCCTTTTGAATTAATCGCGCTTCATTTTCCTTTTGAATTAATCGCGCTTCATTTTCTTTCCTTTCAGTTATCAAATTATCGAGCAATTCTTTAGTGAATTCTTCATCATACCCTGCGCTTTTAAGAATTGCATTCTTTAAATCTATTATTTTGTAATCCTCTTGAACTGCGATGTTAAGTTCACTGGCTAAATTAACTAGATCTTGCTTCTTTCCTTTAGCAAGGTACGCCATAATTCAACTTTTATAATATCTAAATATTTTCTAAATGTATTTATACCAATTAATTCATTTAACCAAAAATAAAATTTTTGAAAACACTTCAGCACATGAATAACAATTCCATTTAAAGTATAGTTCAATTACTAGATAAATCTACTCAAATAAGAACCTTGATTCTCTTTAAAGCAATCAGTTTTAAGCTATGAAATGAAGTTTATTTTCTTTTAAACAACAACAGAATAAAATAAAATGAGATCACTGATTCACCTTATACAATGTCTACAGCTCAAGACAAAACAAAACTTTATTAGCGGCAACGGCGTCAAAATTCAGCACATCTGTCTGCTGAGAACAGAAAGCAGAAATATAAACACTTGACAGATGCGAATTATTATACTCTTAGTTTTCAGGGTGAAAACGAAATTCTCGAGAACAACTTTTTTTTTCAGGATGAAAAAATATTTTTTCCTTTCTTTTCAAAACTTAGAATTCAGATATGAAAATTATTCAGATTTTCAAGCTTCAGGCACCAAAGGAACTGACTGGCATGCGTATATTAAATTTGATCTGGATGATCAAAACAAAGCTAAACAAGTATTTTCTTCGATCCGGATGATCAGAATGAACCGAATTCAGGGTGAATTCTAAACTAAAAATTTTTCTTATATTTGCCAGGATGACAAAATTAAGAAAGTTCCTTGAGTGCTTGATCAAAAAGAAGTAAAAATCACTTATCTGCAGATATATCCTTTGTCATCATTCGGGCCACGGGTTGGGCGCCATTTGTGCCGGTCGGCTAGCTTTGGGGCAGAGAGCAGGGGGCGTAAGGAAAAAGACGTAGATCATTCCATGAAAACAGACCACTTGAGACAACAACACATTTTTCTAACGAGAACAACGGTTACAACACACAAGTTACATTTAGAATGAATAATCACTATCTCAGAACATACGGTAGCTGCTACTCGCGAATACGCGAGCGAAGAGAGAGATGAACGAACGTTCTCTGGCCGGCAGGGGGAGCGCCGCATGAAAAAAAGATGATATAGGAGGCACGCTACAATATAGCTATTAAACATTATATATCTTCAAAATATTTCTTGCATTCCTTTGTAGTATACGAATATTTTTTAATATTTTGTATGTTCTTCAATTTTTTCACTACAGTCAAACACTTATTTACCTGTGATTAAAATGCTGAAATTTAAATTATTTGGTTCTACTCAATTAGAGTAATTTAAAAAAATTCCAAATTCGTCTTATAAAGTCTTGCGAAAGTTTTTCTAAGTATTTTTAAAACGGTATATTTCGGATGAATCCCACGTATTGTTACTATGTTTTACACTTACATTTGATCCTTAGTAAAATATAGACGCCAAAATATGTATATTTAATTAAAACTTAATAGACGCATTATTGCATTTTGTATACATGTAATGTTCTTTCGCCCGCACTGGTGCTGTGACGTCATTAGCTAAGAGCGGGAGAAGCGCCATAGCCTTTTAGTTGAGGTAGCCGTGCCCGAGCTCTGGAGCCGAGCCTGCCCCTGCTCGGAGCTCTGCGCCTGCCCCGATCCACCATCACAGAAGGAGCAACGGGGTAGCCGGGCCAGGAGCAGACACCGACGCCCCCGCAGCGCCCAGGCGGTCCCGAATTTTTATTGAAAATTCTTAGTTTTTACAGTTGAACATTTTTTGGTGAGGAAAACCGGACACAGTTGTTCCCACGCACGGGCTGTGCCATACAGAGGCCCCGCAAGGTTGTTGGATTATATTCTGTTGCTGCGGTTACAATGCTGGGTTATTAATCTAAATTAGCTGCTAAGAAATAATAGGTAATCAAAAGTCTTTTGTAACTTTGCTCGAATCAGTCTATTTGTTACTATTCTGTCAGTTCAAACTTGGTAGTGTTGGCTTGCAGGCGTTTTTAGGTGCCAGCTTTTGGTTAGCTCACAGTCCAGAGAGTAGTACAGCGACGTTCCTTCTGCCCCTGCATGGGCAAAGGTTGGAGGGAGCTTTCTTAAATCTCTCAAGGTAGACTGGGTAAGGATAGGAATCCTATATACCGAGCTGACCTACGCCTTCTGAAAATTGCCCACATTAGGCTTAACCCAGCACTCCTTGGCGACACCGCTTGGTGTTCTTATTCTGCATTTTAAACCAATAAATTTGTTATTATGGGTGGTTGTGCCGCCATAAATTATTCTAATCATTCAAGAAATGGATTTAGAATGGCTAAATTCTCTAAAGATGAAGAAAAAAGAAGAAAATGGGTGATCAACATGCGACGAGATCCCGGATCGTCTGCTCAAATTTGCCTTGTAAGTTCGATCTTATTTTTGAAAATTTTTAGTGTTACCTTAGAAAATGCCTTTTTCTTGTAAGTTTATCTTTGTTATTTAATTTAAAATACCAAAGTTGTTCGTAGCTTGTTTAGTTTTGTTAAAACGCAAATGTTATGTTAAGAGTGCGTTTTGCACATTATCGCCAAAGCTACTTGTTGTGTTTGTAAACAAAACCTTGTTCTTTAGCATTAAAAAATGTGTTTAAAAAAGCAATAGACAACATATATGTTAACAAATTTAATTAAGCATCTTGAATATTGTTGTATGACTACAATTATTTTCGCAATCATAATAAAATATTATAGTTTGTCACTAATTACGTTTACTTTAACGAAATGCCAAAGTAGCGAGATTACTATGCCAAAGTAGCGAGAAGTGCGCCAAAGATAGCAACCCCATAGTTTCGGTTTGGGCAACTTTTCGAGACGTAAGCCGGCCTGTATTATAGGGGTTCTAGGTAAGGACCGTATCCCGTTAAGAAAGATGCTTCTGCTTGATTGAGTGGACGGTGTTTCACACTGACTTTTGGTAGAAGCCTTGCCTTGTGACGACCTTTGGTACTACTAAAGTTTGTCCTATGAATTTAGGGACACCCTGTATATGTACGTATATCTTGGATGCACCCGGTGCCATTGTGATTCTACCGGACCTGCATGTGCACTCCGAAAGAGGCCTACGGACGTTTCCTCATTGGTTAGATTCGGCCGTTAGATGACGTATCTAAGTGCTGGAACCAATAAGGGAGCATCCATAGGCCTCTTTGGATGACTCATTGGAGTTCACAAGCAGGCCTGGTAGAATCACGATGGCCCCCTGTGACCCCCCTGGAAAAAATCTTGCCGGCCCCCTCGGTAGTTTTATTTATTGAATGTATTTTGTTTTTAAATGTTTTCAAACTTCTCTGTGTCCTATTTGTGGGAGGGGGAAGAGGGCCTTATTTTAAGTCGGGACCATCGTGATTCTACCGGTCCTGCTTGTTCATTCCAATGAGTCATCCAAAGAGGTCTACAGATGCTCACTTATTGGTTCCAGCACATAGACACGTCATCTAACGGCCGAATATAACCAATGAGGAAATGTCTGTAGACCTCTTTCGGAGTGCACAAGCAGGCCCGGTAGAATCAAAATGGCCCCGATTAGATTTGCCCCCGAAAGATGTATAGTCGTGGTACTACTTCGATTTATGCTAAAGTGATGAAGCAGGAGTGTAAAGATTTTAAATTCTTCCTTTGAATGTAAATATATGTGTACGTATGGTTTTGTTTTGAGCGTATTTTAATTAGGTTTCTTTTCCTTAACTAACATTAAAATAATTGTATCTTTTATGTGAAGTGTTTCTTCAAAATGTAGGCGTAGTGTCAAAGAGGTGTGAGCAGAGCTCGATTATCTCACGTGAAGCGGGGCGATAGCCCGTGGTCCCTGAAAAATAGGAGACCCCAAATCTACTAGCTGTTTGAATTATGAGTTTACATAGGCTGAAATAATTTTTAGAATTTGGACTGAAATAATTTTTTAAAAATTGAAACTAAATTTCCTTTGCAATTTCTATTTACATCAGAATATACCGGCACTTTTCTTGGTAAATTACCCTAGATAAAATGAAATTCCTGATAATAATGACTTATTTCGTGCAATTCTGAATTGGTATTCAGACCTTGTGCTCCTCCGAAAAACTTTCTGAATCCACCTTTGTTTACAAACATGCACGATAGAATCACGATGGCCCCGATTCCAGTCTGGATTCGTTTCGAAATCGGTCCTTCACGGGGCCATCGTGATTCTACCCCCGGCCTGCATCGCGCGTAGATGCGCGATTTTACGGATTAAAAAGTAAAGATGCAAAACTATTTGCTGCAATAGTTCTAAATACAAAATCTCAGTATTCTGCAGTTAAAAGTTTTACGATTATGTCAAATTCGAAATGCCATGGGATGTGGTGAGGATAAGGTGACCATACGTCCTCGAAATTCGAGGACAGTCCCCAAATATAGATCTTTTTTTCATTTTGTCCCCAAAAACACTTTGACTTCTTGGGGACGCGAAAAGTCCCTGTAGCAACAATTTTTTTCTCTTCCTCGGGCATAATAATAATAAAAAAATAAATATAAACAACAATAAGTAAATCACGCTGAAGTCAATGACGTAAGCAAGTGTTTTTTCGTAAGCATTTTGTTGGCGTCACATTTTCCCTTTTTGCCGTTGGCAAAGACGATTTGTGTATTCGGTTTTTAAAACCCTGAGAACAAAATTTTTCTCTTTTGCGTTCGTGTCCGCCACTTACCGATTGTGCACATTTTTGGAACGCTTTCTTGGGTGCCCTGGGTAGCGGATGGAGTTGAAAACATCGGAATGGAGCATGGAATGGCCCCTATAAATGCAGATAAGATATATAATTATTTTTGTTTTTTTTTTTTACTTTTTCTGGCATGTGTGAGCTGCAGTATACAGCATTTAAATTGGCATGATTAAGTGCAATTATACAGAACAGAATATAAATATATCTTGTTTTAAAATCATCCAGTATACTAAAATATTATGCCAAATATTACCAGTAGACTAAAATATTCTGAAAGCCTATGCGATCACGGCCACGTTATAAACTGGTGCCTTTGCCAGTCTTTCGTACACAAATAAGAACAATTTCTGATTGATATTCATGAAAAATTAACTTTGCTATATGTTCTCAGATTCGCTTGTGCGTTGCGTAAGCTTACCTGGTGACATTCTATATTTGTTCCTAAAAGTAAATTAGAGTACATATTGACGATTTATGAATATTTCATGCAACCAGAGGTTCACAAACATTAATTTTTGTATTATTCTATACTATGAAATGGAACAATTTGAAGAACTGTTTTTTATTGATGAATATTACTATTGGTTGAAAACAGATGTACTGTATATGTGTTTTTGAGATATGAGTATAATTAAGTTCTATGACATTGATGTGGGTGCACAAACGAAAGAGCTATTTTTTTCTCTTCCTCGGGTATTATAAATAAAAATAAAAACAACAATAAGTGAATCATGCTGAAGTCAATGACGTAAGCAAGTGTTTTTTTCGCAAGCATTTTGCTGGCGTAACATTTTTCCTTTTTGCCGTTGGCAACGACGATTTGTGTATTCGGTTTTTAAAAATTTGAGAACAAAATTTTTCTCCTTCGCGTCCGTGACCACCACTTGCCGATTGTGCACATTTTTGGAATGTTTTCTTGGGTGCCCTGGGGAGCGGATGGAGTTAAAAAACATCGGAATGGAGCACGGATTGGCCCCTATAAATGCAGATAAGATATATAATTATTTTTGTTTTTTTGACTTTTTATGGCTTGTGGGATCTGCACTATAGAGAATTTTTACTTTGTTCCTTTTTTTCTTCTGAAAGCCTATGCTATCACGGCCACGTTATAGTCCCCAAATGTAACGATTTGGTTTAGTTTATTTCTTTCATAAAAAAAACTGAAGGAAAAAAACAAAACAACTAAACGTGCTTTCTACTCAGAGAAACAATGAAATTCGATCTCTGAAAACGTTTGTTATCATTGTGTGTGTAGCGTTTACAGACATTCAATAAAGTATTCGACTATGAGCCAAATTTCCCATTTCAATTTAATGATTGATCATTTGATCATTTTTTTATGAAGAATCATGCTTTAAATATGAAATTGACATACGAAATTTTTCTTGCTCTCGAATACTTTTTTTAGAGGGTGTACAAAGTTTCATGAAAAATTATCACAAAATGAGCCAGTGTAAAAAGCAATGTCTTCTGAAAAATACAAATATTATGCCAAGAGTTAAATTTTGAATAAATTGTATTATTTCAACATGATGATCCTTTCATATTTCTGGTTTGAATAAATATTTATAAATGAAGGAAATAATTCCATTAATCTATTAGAAATAAGAATACACAATTGATATAAGAAGCTATTAGAATTCATTTTTAAGTATCCAAGTCATTCAAGATTTAAAGTATCGGTATACTGATATACACCCTCCAAAAAAAGTATTCGAGTAAGAGATAAATTTCCTACGTTGGTTTGTTATATTAAAAATTGTTTATCATAGAGTATGAATTAGGTTATGTATAAACATGACTTAATATTCAAGTAAGAGATAAATTTCCTACGTTGGTTTGTTATATGAAAAATTCTTTTTTCATAGAATATGAATTAGGTTATGTACAAATATGACTTAGTATTCGAGTAAGAGATAAATTTCCTACGTTGGTTTGTTATATTAAAAATTGTTTATCACAGAATATGAATTAGGTTATGTATAAATATGACTTAGGTCATATTTTCTTCAATTTATAAGTTTTTGACATTTTGTCATTTTGAGTTTTTCAAAAACTCAATTATTATTCGCAAATCTAAAATAGGAAATTTATCTCTTACTCTAATACTTTTTTTGGAGGGTGTGCACCCTCCAAAAAAGTATTCGAGCAAGAGAGAAATTTCCTACGTTCGTTTCGTATATTAAAAATTATTTATCATAGAATATGAATTAGGCTATGTATAAATATGAATTTCCATATTGCAATAAAAATAACTAAATAGGTTGTGCTTTTTTCAAAAACTCAATTATTATTCGCAAATCTAAAATAGGAAATTTCTCTCTTGCTCGAATACTTTTTTTGGAGGGTGTACATGGTAATATGTTGTGTCCTCGAAAAAGTTCCCAAAATTATTTTCTTTGTCCCCAAGTTTTCTTTGGATTGGAGGACAATGCTGGATTTGTCCCCAAAATACCGTTTAGAAATATGGTCGCCTTAGGTGAGGATTAGTGGTGTGTCGTTCCGACCGGAACGGGTCTGGAGGAACGGATCCGAGCATGGACCGGGTCCGGAGCGGATCCATCTCTAAAAATGGACCCGGTCCGGTTCCGGATCCGGATCCGCTCCTTTCGGTCATTTGGATCCGGACCCGTTCGTTTCGTTCATCTGGCTCTGAAATCAGTCATTTGGGTCCGGACCCGGTCCTTTCGTTCATCTGGTTCCGAAATCAGTCATTTCTGTCCGGATCCATTCATTTCGGTCATTCGGTTTCGAAGTCGGTCTCGGTCCTTTCTGTCCGAACCCGCTTCCATTGATCGAGTGAAGAACATAGGCTTTCTGAGAATTACAGGGGGTGGGGGGATATAAAGAGGTACCTGTTTCACTTCCTGTGGAAAGATAGTCTTGTACTAGTTGATGCCGGGGGACGGTTGACATTCCAAAGGAGACTGAAAGGTCATTCATTATTAGTGAGATGAGATGAAAGCTTATAGGAAGAAATCTGGGGATAAATTGCTTTTGAGAATGTCGTCATTGGATGTAGGACTGGAGAAAAAATACGATATCTCTTAATTTATTGATTTGTGAGTGGAATTCAGTGTTGTTACGGGAGGTTATTTTATCATTTTAGTTAGTAGGGATGGAGTTTTTAATAGTTAGGATTAGATTTTCTCACAGTTTTTGGGGGTTGGCTGATCAGCTATAATTTGCCAGGTGTGGGGAAAAAACTTGGACTGAAAAAACGCGAACGGTAAGAACGCCCAAATGATTAATTTTTACTAAAAATTGGACATAAAATTCTTTGTTTTGTAATATGCATGAGGAATATATTTAATTGTGTTTTATGCCAAATTTCTTTTGTTTTGGCATAAAGGGGTAAACTTTCATGTTCAGTAGATCTGGGAGTGAGAAAGCTATTGTTATTAGGGTTTCCGAGTTTCCTAAGCACGTAATAATATGAACCATAGGGAAAGCGTCGGGAGGGGGCACAAGGGGTCACCTACCCCCCTGTGCCCCCCCTCAAAATTCATCACAAAAAAATTTTTAAGTAAAAATTTGCTTGAAAATGTAAAAAAAAACTTCCCTTTTCTGCTCTTAAATCCGATATGTGCCCCCCGCAAACCTTTCCTGTACCTCTCCAAAATTTCAGTAGGTCTGGAAGCAATGATAAACTCTTCCTTACTATTATTATTTGATTTTCCTAAGCGTATAATACATATGAATCATAGCAGCAGTTTCGGGGGGGGGGTGCAGGGGGAGCTCTCCCCCCCCAACTTCATTTCAAACTCTGTTAAACAATCTTTTAAAGCTAATGTTATTAAGTCTTCTTAAGCATATAATACATATGAAGCATAGGCGTAGTATTGGGGGAACACAGGGGGGCACTTGTCCCCCAACTTTGTCTCAAAATCTTTTCATTTTAAAAATTTGTTCGTCGGGTCGTATTAACCGATCCAGCTAAAAATGTAGAAGGAAACTCCATTCTTCCCCTTGACAAAATGTTGTAAAAAAAATTGTCCACTGTCAGGGTTGTTTAATTCAAACAAAATTAGTTTTTTATGCCCTTGGTTAAACAATATTTTCAATATCAAATCTGTTGTACTAGTTAAAGCTTTTGAATAATAGGGCTTCTTTAAAACTTTTGTTTCTTTATTTTAAGCAATGCAAAATATTTTATGCAAAAAAGGCTTTATTTGGTAAATAAAGTGAATAATGTTTTCCTTTTTCATAATTAAGTAACTCTCACAGCTTTACATAAAGTTACATTGATTGTTAAAATAGATTATTGCATCCTTTTTTTAATTGTCTTTTATTCAGGTATGAAGATCAATATTTGATAATTTATCGTTCCAATTTTTTGTTTATCGTCATTCTTGAGTATTTCAGGAAGTTCTTTTTAAAGTTTATTTTGAAAGTTTCTAGTTTTATAAAAAGAAAAGGCTTTATAAGTTTATCTTATAAAGCTTAAAAAGAAAGATTTTTTTAATAACCTTTTGCGTCATAATTAATTTTTCCTAAATTCATGGCAATTTGGTAAACTGCTGAAGTGTGTAGGTTTAGAGTTCTGGGCTACCGAGCAATTGTTTACTCCAAATGTAACCCGAATACGCGTTAGAACCCCTCAGGAAGTCCCCCGCCCAAGGCATCCCTTAATAAAGCAGACTGCCCTCGTGTAGACATCCCTTAACCATGAAACCAAAACAACTTTCATGATAACTTTCATTGGAAGTAAAATGTTTAATATAGGGTAAAAATTATTATCACTTCCGATCCCTATTGTAGAGATATCCTAATAACACTGATCTAGGGTTTTCTTCTTTCAATATTGATCATAGACATATAGAATAAATTACAAAGTTACTTTATATTATCGAATAAAACTCTCAGGAAATCAGAGGTAATTAATTACAAAATTTTACTTTTTATACATCCCTCTTACAAAAATACTTCAGCCTTTCCCATAAAAAGGCTCAGAGATATGTTTAATCAAAGTTGGTGAGTGGCAATACGCTATACAATATCAATAATAGTAAAAGTATTATTATTAGAACTATTGGAACAAAGCTATTTAATTAATTAACTAATTAATTTTAGTCACAGTTATTTAAAAAAATATTTTACATTTTTAGAAGTGAGTTTTAAATAATTTTAAAACTTTAAAAGTTTTTTTTTTTTTCTGTTTTAGCATTTAGAAATGAAAATTTGTCAAAAACCTTGCATGTTACACTAAAATTTGATTTAAAGAGGGTCTTTTAGGGAAGTTTTTTAAAACCCTGGAGGATAGAGGGGGGTACAACCCCCTCCCCCCATTAGGATTTTTTTCCCATACAAAATGTATATTCTTCACTCCGTTATCACACCCAGATATGCATGTATGTGAGTTGCAGAGTTTGGCAGTATCGTTAATATACATGTATTTTCAAAATACATTTGTATCTTGTATTTTGTATTTTCACTTGCAAAAAACAAAGTATTTTGAGAATGTATTTTAAAATATATTTTCATAGTATTTTGTATTTTCAAAATACAAAAAATACATTTTATATTCTGACATTAAATTAATCTTAACACCACAGATTGCTCAGATAGCATGTGCAAATGAAAATCATAAAATTATTGATTTCATTCCCCCCCCCCCCTCCTCTCTTGATGTAATTTATGAGCTGCACTAGAATTACACGTAGTAGTGTCACTGAAGAAGTGTTAGGATCTCTTGTGATCTTTAAATTTAAGTAAACAGGAAAGGGAAAGAAAAGCCTTTCATACTCCTGTTTAAAACACAAACAGTATATTTGTCTAGGAATGTTTCTGGATTCCCACTGTATATGAAACCAAAAGTAGTAAAAACATTTTTAGGTAGTATTTATTAGATTCTTTAAGGGAATTTTCGAAATGTGTTCCTAAGTTCTAGAAAAATAAGGCTGCCAGTATTTCTGCAGTAGTATAATGGATTCTTGGTTACTGTGGTTAAGAGACAAAGATACACGAAGGCTGTCAGCCGTGGGGGGATGCCTTGGGTGGGGAACTTTTTAAGGGGTTATAAGGCGCATTCGAGTTACATATGGAGGGAAACACACTAAATTCCCGACCATTAGAGCGACAGCTTCCCGTAATGGATGGGGTGAATCAAATTTCCATTCTAGATGATTTTGAAACCTTTTGCGCAAATCTTAGTTAAAAATGTTTCCAAATTTTATCTGTAGATGGAAATGAAAATGTTAAGGAGCAGTGTCAGTTATGGAAGCTGAAAACTTAGATAATATGGAAAATATTTAAATTTACGATAAATTCTAAAACTCACTGAAAGACAAAACTTGAATTTTTTTAGGTTGTGATTTAGCTGAGTATTTATATTCAATCATTCAACTGGGTCCATGGGCGTCGCAAGCTTTGGGGACAAAACTGCATTTTCCTTCACCGTATGTATTTAGAATTACATAAATTGTATGCTTCATTTCCATAAATATAATTTAATCTACTAAATCAAATTTTATTTGTTTTCTTTTATCTCTTTTTTGAAATACATAATACCGTGTTTACTCGCGTAATAGTCACACCCCCGTTTTGAAGTAGAAAAAATAGCTTTAGTTAGAATAACATGTTGTAAATTTTACCCTGCATAACAGTTGCACGTAGACTTTCACTCTGAAAAATTGGCAAAAAAGTGCGACTGTTACGCGAGTAAACACGGTACTTAAGTATGTGTATTTTGTTTGTTATTAATATTTTTGTAAATTTAAATTTCAAAGCTTTTTAAAATCTCAGATGGTCATAACTACCCCCAGGTTATAATAGACCCACCTGTCCAAATATTCTGTATAAATTTATATTTGAAATAGTATAAAATATCTTCGTCATAGTGCCTTAACAACCCAATTTATGGCTTCGAGTTCTTTGTGTAATTATCGAATTAAAATAACAAAATATTTCATGAGCTGTCTTAGAAGTATATATTGCGTATATTAAGTCAAACTTGCACGATGGGTATCTGCCTAAAAAGTGTGGTTTTTTTTGGGGGGGGGGGTTCTAACGTGTATTTCCGTTACATTTGGAGAAAACCGACCAAAACTCCAGACCATTAAATCGACAGCCGTGCGATCAGCGGTCTACCATTTTGAGTGCCTTATCCACTCGGACATGGCAGAAACTCTTAGAAGATTGACTTTAAAAATTTTAAAGAACTTATAAGCATAGGCGCCGACTTCATGGGGCTTGAAGGGGCTTCAGTCCCCCCAATATTTTTACTCAGGGGGCTGAGCCCCTTCAAAAATTTCACTCCAACTTATTTGTGTCAAATCATATTTCTTCCTCCAAATCGGTTAAACTTAAGAATCCTAAAAATAGAGAATGTATCGCTAGCTTCTTCTGTCTCCCACTCCGCTTTTTCTTTCACAGAGATTCAGGAATTACGTTGGGCGCCTGTAATGCCGTAAGGCACTGATGTCAACCTTCTTTATCAAGAGCGCAAGCACAAACAAATGACCATCAGATAGCTAGGCAAAAAGAAACGGGTTTTTTCCCCCCCAAGAATCCTTCAGATTTTACACCGTGACACAATTGATGTTGGAATTGCTTTCTAGTAGGGAGAAGACTGCGCTTTTTTTTAGGAGGGTCGTTCTCATGTAATGTAATCTTTGTTTTTTAAATCAGTACAGCAAAAGCTTTCACTTTTATTCTATTGTGAGATACAGACTCTTCTGTAGACGTCTGACCATAAGGGAGATTTTCCCATTGTGCAAAACTGCAAACGATTGTGACATTCCCATTTCCCAGCAGTATTAAGTTTCGATGCTGAAAATAAACCGTTTAAATGTGACTTAAAAACAATTCAAGGCAGAAAATTGATAGTCAAATTTAAGTTTGAAGATTTTAAATCATGAAGAACCTTGTGAGATAGATGAAAAATTGTTTAATACAGTTTCGGATATAGACAGTATTCATTTCTTTATACGCTTTATCAAAACTTTACTAATATCGAACGCTTAACGTTTCTGATTTAGCTACAGTTAAGAGCTAAATAAAAAATGATTTCATAAAAATCTTCGAGCAGCACAACTTCTGGATTATATTTTATAATTGCTTGCTCTTATCTTCTCTCTTTACATATAAAACTCTATCCCCCATCAAGGGCGTAATCAGTGGTGGGGGGGGGGCGGGCTACGCGGGCTGAGCTTTACTTAGCTGTCTCCCAGCCCCCCTACGATTTTCAAAAATTTTTGTTAGTTTACACATAAATACGAAAATTTAGAAACGAACATTTGAAAACCATGAAATCTTTAAGAAGACTCGTTGTTTTAGGCGAATTTCGCTTCATAATTGCAAGATTTCTGTTCGGTTTATTATTTTGCTACTCTTGGCTGCATGTGGTGCCAGTGGCGGTTCCAGAGGGGGTCACAGTGGTCATGACCCCCCTGGGCCTAGATTTAACCATCTCGCCAAGAAAGAAGGAAGAAAAAAAAACGGGGGCCCAAGCCGAGCTTGGACAAGGCCCAAAATCCAGAGAGGCCTTGATCATGTGCATACATATCATATTGTGTTGCTGAAAGAGAATTCCTCTTTAGAAAACCATTAGTCTCTGACTAATTTACTTTATTTTATAACAACACTAAAGTATGCACACAATATTCTGACTATGTGCTCAGTCGTTATTCCTTGGCAGAAAAATATGCAGCCGTTTTGTAAATATGTGCATTCATCCATATTCATCCATACATAGAGGGCAAATGAAAGGGGAGTCACAGCGAGCATGATTAAGGTAAGGGTGGATGGGGTAGTTGCCTCGAACTCACAATGAAAGAAAACGATCAAAATCAAAAAATGGTTTTAGAAAAATGTGTGAATTGGGCGTGTGATACATATACTCGTATTCGACCCCCACCTCCACCCCACACTTGCAAATAGTCTCCCTCTTCTGTAAAAGCACTCTATGGAGCACCTATGTTTGTAAATTATTATTTATGGAATATCAAACTAGCGTAACTGCTACAAAACCATAAAAATTATAGAGGAGGAAAGAGGGACTATACCTAAACAGGGCCGGATTACCCATTAGGCTGAGTAGGCTTTCACCTGTGGGCTCCTACCATTTTAGAGGCCTGCGTTAAAATTTAGAAGGAAAAAAATATAATTAAACATTATTAAAGCTATTTTAGCGTTAATATTTATACAGAATATGTATATGTAACTGAGAAAATAATTCTGATTCATTATTGACTTCGTACACAAGAAACACTTTTTGGCATTGTACACTTCTTAATTGAAATTTGAATGAATATGTGCTAGAAAGTTTGAAGCTGACTATTTAGCTTGAATTTTTATGTGCACATTTCAGTGATACCTTGCATTAGATGGATGTATATTTTGCAAATTCAATAAGGAGAACTTTTAGCACTATGTTTACACGAACGGGCTATGGTAATCATAAGAAGGCTTATAAATAAAATACCCTTCGTACCCTAGTCATCACAATCATATTTTATACAACTCTTTTCGTTCTGAATAAAAATTAATTTTCGTATATTGTTGCACAAATATCAGCAGAATAAATTTCAAATAACATAATTCGTTATGGTTTTAGTTTATAAAATGAATACTATGTATCCATTTAGCCAAAGCGTCTCTGACTTACCAATTGCTAGTGTGCTAGTTTAATTTGTTTTGATAATTGTTTAGGTAATATGGAACAATTTTCCAAATAGAAGGGTGATTTAGAGTGCAGTGGAGTTTTTATATATGTTTTAAAAATAATATGGCGTAGACTATGATTTCGAATTAGATTTCATTCATTTTTTTTCCATTTTTCATATTATTGAGTATTCTTATTTTAATGTAAAGTGAAAATGTTGAGTATTTTTAAAAATTGTCTGTAAATATCTACAGTAATTCAGAGTGATATTTTTGGCATTGTATTATTCCACTGTGTTATTCCAATTTTAAATGTAATGCACGATTATATTTTATACAACTTTTTTCCGTACTGAATAAAAATAAATTTTCATATATTGTTGCACAAATATCATCAAAATATGTTTCAAATAGCATAATTCATTATGGTTTTAGTTTATAAAATGATTACTATATGTCCATTTTGCCAGGAGCGTCTCTGATTTGCCAATTGCTTATGTGCTGGTTTAATTTGTTTTCATAATTGTTAAGGTAATCTGGAATGGTTTTCCAAAAAGAAGTGTGATTTAAAGTGCAATGCAGATTTTATATGTCGAGTTTTCTATGCCAAGTTCCACACGAAGCCCCCCCCCCCTAAACACTTCGCTTCCAAATCCTTTTATTTTAAACATTTGTTTGGCGGGTCGTTTTTAACCGTTCACTTCACCATTCCACTTAAAAATGCAAGCTATTGCCTGCGTCTTGACAAAATATAATTTAAAAAATTGTTCCTTGTCAGGGTTGCTTAATTCAAACAAGGTTATTTTTAAGCTCTTGGTTTAAACAATTTTTCTCTTCTGTAATTCGGTTTAGAGTGCGTGAGTATATATCGAGTGCCTTCCCCCCTCCCCCCCCTTTTGTGCACTCACACAAACTGACGGGCGTTGCGCGGGTGCATTGAGTGTTAAGGCACAACTTTTCTAAAATTAGTGCCTGGGTTGCTTCTCACCGTTGCAAAGACGCGAACGCAGCGATTTTCCTTCTGTGATCAGCTACCCCATTGTTACCCCACATCATTTCTCCCACTGCGGCCCAAGACCTGTGCCGGGAAGCAATGATGAACACAGAAGGAAATCGCTCAATGATCCAGTGGGCCAAATTTCGTTAAGATTCGACGTAAGTTCTAGGTGCCTATAGCGAATGAACATACAGACAAACAGGAAAATTCTTCTTATTTTATATATTTAGATTATTGCATTATTTGGATGAGCTTTAATAATACTGGTTTTACTTAATATTAATTTGTAGAAACAGTCCATGATAGTTTGTTGGACTAAGGATCTAACAATAACACGTACACACGATGAATGTGCATGCTAAATCTGTACGGCTGATTATGTACTACCGATTGAATTATCAATTCTGGTTCCTGTTCAACAACACAACCAAATGAAATAATTGAGAAGTTACTGTAAATTTAATGAATTAAGTTATGTATAGAGTTTAATTATTCCGTTTAATTAATTATTTTCAAGAGAAAGTCTTTTTTTTTTTTAATCTTAAAAATCAAAAAGAAATTCTGTTAATAAGAATATATCTGTTAATAATAATTCTGTTAATAATAGAATTCTGTTAATAATAATATTAAGAAATTCTGCAATAGAACATGTATTATTTGTATGAATTCTTCTGCACTGTAAAATTCTGTAGATTGATACCAATAGAAATAATTAGAACAAAAATATGGTTCAGAAGAATTTTTTTCATGCTTTATTTATTTATTTTTGTGAGCGTGTGTGGGGGAGAGGGTAGGAGTTGGTTATACAAAAACGGATAAAAAGTATGATGATTTATCTTCAAGCATTTAAAATGAAATCAAATAAAATGCACGAGATATTAAAAGAAAACATTTAAAATGACACAAACCACTAAAAATAATTTTCAGATTTAATTTTACAGCTAAGCCAAAGTACTTTTAGAAAAAAAAAATAAGAAGATGAAAGATAAAAATGTCTATTTTACAGGAATTATTAGAGAATTAACCTTTTTCTTATATAGGAAAGTTTAACTTGAACTCGTCTCAATACTTTATAATTTTTAATCTCAACAACACAACTTTACGTTAATGCAACATTGTTTGGTGTTTTGTAAGCTAAGTTTTACAATTAAAGCTCAATTGCTTTAATTGTAATCAGTCTTCTCCGTTGTTGTTGTAGTTTAAAGTTTACTTTTAGTCATTCTTATATTCAACAAGGAATTTCTTTACGTTTTCTATTTTCTAATCAGGTATTGACCAGGGACATTTCTTTTACTCGTTTTCTTTTCGTCTTCGACTTCCCTTTATGGAAGGTTCTAAATAATTTCCAGAGTGATCAAAGATAAACGCTCTTTTCGGGATATTCTCTGATAGCCCGGGGATATTTGCGTCTACAAAAGGTAGCGAAGGAGCGCGTTCTTGGAATTTGAGGGGTAGTTCTTCAGACGACGCTGTGCTTCTTTGTTACTAACCGGAAAAAACGCGAAGGGTCGCCAACCAGAATAAAAGAATTCCCCCAGCTAAGAACAATAATTTTTATTTAAATATTGAACATAAACTTGCTTCGTTTTGGATAAAATATGAGAATGGCATTCAATCAAAAGTAGACGCACCAAATTTCTTTTGTTTTACATTTAAGAATATATTATATCCAGCAGAAACATTCAAAAGTTTTGTGATAGTAAATATGTTTTATCAGATTTTTTAAAAATTAATTTTATACCGATTATTCTGTTTATAAAAGATAAAATTCTTTTATTAAGAATTTTTAAAATAAAACATACTAAATTATTTGAAAGGAAATTTGCAAGGGCTGATAGAACTTAATTGATTTCAAGTGAATTATTTAAATTTTAATGAAACTTTAAGACGTAATAAGTTGATTTCTTTCCGCTGAAATATTTAAATCATTTTTATTTCCTAGTTTTATGTGACATCTATATATAATGTGACATGAATTGTATACATGCCAGTACAAAAAAATCTGATGTGTCCAACACATGACTTCCTTGCACGTCCATTAGATCAAAAATATTTCGACGCACTTCCTCTAAATTTATTTGTTTGAAAGAGATAAAATATCAATAATAGTAAGGTTTAGCAATTTCTAGCCAAATATTTCGATATCGCCAAGCTGAGTTCAATTTGAAAGATTTCCTTCTGACACTTTATTTGGCGATATTTCACCAAAAGCCGACAAACTTGAGATAGTCAGCGAGATTTTGGGGATAGCCAAAGTAGTCAGTGAGCACAGACCTTCAATGAATTGAATGCATCTATACACCTCAATGTATTCAAAGTCATTTGGCTCACCATGTAAATAAATTCTCAGTCGATTGCTGTCAAAAAAGATATTGAAAACAGTTAGATATTACAATAGATCTAAATACAAAGTTAAAAAATCTACGGGTTAAAGTTTTAGAGTTATACAAAATAGGAAATAATTTTTGGCGCCAAATTTGGCGATATTTCGGCGAAACTCGTCAATGTCGACGACATTTGGCGAGATTTTAAGCATAAACCAAACAATGACAGATTATCGCCAAATTTGGCGATATTTCGCCAAAACTCGCCAAGAACGATGACAAATGGCGATACTTTGGGCATGGACGAAATGACTGACTATCGCCAAATTTGGCGATATTTCGCCAAAACTCGCCAAGGTCGAGGACAGACGGCGAGATTTTGGGCATGTACCAAACAATGACTGTCTACAGTTGTATTATAATGAAGATGTCCATAGACATTAAGGTACTGAAATTCTTTTCGGTGGTCCTGTAAATAAACTCTCCAGTAGATTGGAACCAAAAATCGAGATGCACAACTAGATGTTACAACATTCTTATATATGAAATTTCATAATAGTTTTTGAGATTTGAGAGTTAAATATGCACACACGTACATCAAAAGTCGCCATGCTAGGCGACTTTTGGCATAGTTCTTGAGGGAGGCACGTGACCGTGGTCGGACCATTACCTAACTTATATGGTAGGACGGTATTGTGCTTGAAATGGATGAATGCCCCTAAAATTGCTATTGACCGTAATGTATTGGAAATCTTTTGAGTGTTCCTGTAGCAGAACTATAAATGATAAAGACACTTTTTTTAATAGAGAAATTAATTTTCTAACTCTTTACAGCATATATCACTTCTGAGTCGTTTGAAATAGCCCAATACCTCTAAAAAACGCTTTGATGAATTTCGGCCCATAGAGCGTAATGTATTTCGAATCTTTTGGGCGGTCCTGTAGATAAACTATTCAGTCGAATGGAACCGAAAGGGGAGGTGCACAACTAGATGTTACAACAATCCTAAATATAAAGTTTCAACATTCAACGCCTAACAGTTTTTGAGATATGCGAGTTTAATGAATTTCGGCCCATTGAGTGTAATGTATTTCGAATGTTTTGGGCAGTCCTGTAGATAAACTATCCAGTCGAATGGAACCAAAAGGGGAGGTGCACAACTAGATGTTACAACTATCCAAAATATGAAGTTTCGACATTCTACGCCTAATAGCTTTTGAGTTAGGCGAGTTTAATGAATTTCGGCCCATAGAGCGTAATGAATTTCCAATCTTTTGGGCGGTCCTGTACATAAACTATCCATTCGATTGCCACCAAAAGGGGAGGTGCACAACTAGATCATAGAACAATCCTAAATATCAAATCTCAACATTCTACGACCAATAGTTTTTGAGATATGCGAGTTACATACATACGTACGTACGTACAGACGGCATGGAAAAACTGGCCACAGTAGACTCGCCACTGGTCAAAATGAGTTGCAAACGCGTTAATATGATCGTGCATGCTAGCCTACGATGAGATGCATCGAAAAAAATTTTAAAATTCAATTTAGAGGTAGTCAAAATCGGTTTTTATGTCGAAATTTGGCCCCCAAAATTTTTCGGGATCACATTACTTCCTTATACTACGTACAAGGAAGTAAAAAGTAAAATAAAGTAGCATCAAAACATTCAGTAGATGAGAGATATGTGCCTTTGATTGACTTAAATTTTAGAGTAATCTGATATTTGCGAATAGTTATGTATAAAATAATGTCACCATGGGTGCCCACACATTTTTATTTTCGGGGGGTGGGGTCTGCTTTTTAAAGGGGGGACTTTAAAAATGTACGGGATTTCACATACTTAAAAACTCTTCCTTCCTTCACCCCCCCCCCCCCAAAAAAAAAAAAAAAGATAGAAAAAGAAAAAATGGGTTTGCTTGTGTGATTACGGCAACTGTACACTAGGGCGATCTGCCAAGGATGGGAGTGCCTCGGTAGGCGGACTTTCTAAGGGGTTCTAACGCGTATTCACGTGACATCTGGAGAAAACAGGCGCGTGGTAGCCCAGATTCCTGGACTTACACACTTCAACCGTTTACTAAATTATCATGAAATCAGTAAAAAGTAATCATACTATGACGTAAAAGGTATACGATTAAAGAAATGCTTTTTAAAGCTTTATAAGATAAACCTATATAAAGCTTTCTCTTCATTATTAAGCTATTATACTTATTTTACTAGCAAGCATTTAAAAAAGATGCTGAAACACGGGAGAATGACGATATACAAGTTCAAAGGTAAATTATCAAACATTGAACTTCATATATGATTAAAAGACAATAAGTAGGATAACAATAAATCTATTATAATATAACTTAATGTAACTTAAGTAATATAACTTAATGTAAACACGTGAGAGTTATGTAATTATGAAAAGTTAAAAGATTATTCACCTTTATTCATCAAATAAAACCTTTTTTGCATAAAGTATTTTGTATTGCATTAAAAAATTAAAATTAATTAATTAATTAAAGTTCTAAAGAAACCCTTTTAGCCAGGAAGTATTTAAAACCAGTACAACAGATTGAAAATGAGAAAGGTTGTTTAAACCAGTGCTTAAAAAAGTAACGTTTAAATTAAACAACCTTGACAGTGGACAATTTTTTAAAAATATATTGTAAATACGCAGACTGGAGTTTCGCATTTTTAAGTGGAGCGGTTAAAACAACGCGTCAAACAAATTTTTAAAATGAAAAGATTCTGCGACGAAGTTGGGGGAGAGGGGGACACGTGCCCCTCCTCTGTCCCCCCGATATACACCTATGGCTCATATGTATTACATTCTTAGGAAAACCTAATAACAAGAGCTTTCTAAGGAAGGCGGAAGGCTTATCACCGCTCACAGACCTACTGAAATCTTGGAGGAACACACAGGGGCGTAGCCAGAAATTTTTCATGGGGGGGGGGTTACGACTACTACAACTCATATATATGTATACGTGGGTGTGACAATGTAGTGAAGAATATACATTTTGTATGGCAAAAAATTCCTCATGGGGGGGTTATGACCCCCCTAACCCCCCCCCTTGGCTACGCCCCTGGGAACACATGAAAGATTTTTTTTGGGGGGGAGGGCACATATTTAATTTAAGAGCAGAAAATGGAAGTTTCTTTTAAATTTTGAAACAAATGTTTGTTTAAAAGATTTCGAGAGTAAGTTGGGGGGGGGCAGCGGGACACGTAAACCCTGTGCCCCTCCCCCCGACCGTAATGCTATGGTTCATATGTACCATACGCTTATAACAATACCTAATAATATAACAGTAACTTCCTAAGGAGGGCTTATCACTGCTCCCGGACCTACTGAAATTTTGGAGGGGCACAAGAAAGATTTGAGGGGGGCACATATCGAATGTAAGAGCAGAAAAGGAAAGTTATTTATAAAATTTTCAAGCAAATGTTTATTTAACATTTTATTTTGAAATTCGAATCAAAATTTCTATTTTTAAGGGGGGAGGGGGGGCACGGGACACCCTGTGCCCCCCTCCCGACGCTTTTCCTATGGTCCATATGTTATATGCTTAGGAAACCTAATAACAATAGCGTTCTAAGAGATACCATTCCCATACCTGCTGAACTGAAAATTTACCCCTTTACCCCAAAACAAAAGAATTTTGGATTTAAGATCCAGTTACCTTTCTCGTGTATATTACAAAACAAAGAATGTTTATGTCCAATATTTAGTAAAAATTAATCATGTGAGCGTTTTTACCGCACACCGACGTTGTTTATGCTTTCTGAAATCAGTCTTATTGCTTATTTCTGTTATGTCTGGCTGGGATCTTTCCTTTCGATCATCTCTGTCCGGATACTCTCCATTTGCTCATCCTCATCTCTGTCCGGATCCACTTCTTTCTGCCAAATGGATCCGGAGTCGTTCCTCTCGGTCCGGATCCACTTCTTTCTGCCAAATGGATCCGAAGTCGTTCCTCTCGGTCCGGACCGGTTCCGATTTCGGACCGAAAGGAACGGGTCCGGACCCGTTCCTTTTCCTAGGAGCGGATCCGTTCGGACCGGGTCCGAAGGAGTCGGTCCTTCAGAGGATCGGATCCGTTCGGACCGGATCCTCAAAAGGACCGACTTTACCCACCACTAGTGAGGATGACCGAAATCGGTTGACGACCGTGACGTGCTTAACCAAAGAATGGCCCCAACTGGAAACACCTGTGGATAAACAACCGGTGAATTATCCAACAAACCCCGTATTTTCAGTCAATATCTTTAAGAAATCGGCGTATTTTCCTCTCTTTCTTTTTTTTTTTTTGAATGGATGGAACAACTTTAAACCTTATTGGAACCGAAAGCCAGCCAGGGCATTCGTTATTAAACTGTCCTTTGCACGCGGAATCAGTTGCTGCACTAGTTGCTAGGCTAGTTCAAATGCTCTATTGCTTATGTTTTTATATTAAAAAGAGATTGGCAACATTGATTTCAAACCCGGCAACATTATTACCATTTTTTGAGTAAGTACGTATTTTATGCTACATATATTTGAAGTTTTCTTGTATATATAATAATAAGTTTTAAAATAATTAAAATTTTTATCAAGATATATTGATAAATATTTTGCTAATTTCCGCTTTTTGTCATTTTAATGAATGATTTGCCAGATAAATCTAAATTGAACTTCAGGTAGTCATTGTCTCAAGTTGTCAACCTGTGTTTGTCATATTTAGTTTAATATACCGATAGAAATAATGTTTAGCATAATGTATTAGTTTATTATCAGTATAACTAACTTCGATGCAATTATAAAATATTGTTTAATAATGAAAAATTTGTTATATAGAGTGGTTATTATTGACGACCTTTATATATTATGATAAAACAGGAGGGTTATGCAGTGTTGTTCTTTCTTTTTCTTTTTTCGCTTCTCCATTTGATTCTTTAAATCAGCAAATTTTACTTATTTCCGCGTGATATCATTGTTATTAATGTCATCTTGATCACAAATGCTTTCAAAATATTGCTTCACTTTTGTGAAGAAAATTATGAACCTTTAAGTGTAAGATACCATTTTCAACCTTGGAATGTCTTTTATTGATACATTATATATTTATTACGGGTAAACACCCAAAATCAAGGTATTTATGATTTTCAGTTATTTTTATTGCATGTAACTGGTCCTCCAAATCGAAGTTGGTCGCAGTTACATGTGGGTCATTCCATGTCAAATCAACACAATTTTGGCAGATTTTTCCGAATTGATGTCTCAGATTTTGATGATTTTTGGAATGCAGCAATATATCAAGACTTACAAAAAATACCAAATTTCAGTTATGTTGCACAATTATTTTTGAAGTTTTTAAATTTTTATGAAAAAAATTCGTATTTTGGCACCTTTAGATGCCTATAGGCTGGCAACCAGTGAAGGTATAAAGCTGAGAGTAATCTCATTTCAAAGATAGGGTTTACAATTTAAAAAAATTGAAAATTTTAAAATTAAAAAAATTCCAAAATATTATCAAATATAGTTTGTAATGTCTTAAATACATACGTTTTGTAAATAATGTACAGTGATGCCGCTTACGCGCTATAACGCGTCAAGTACGCAAAAAATCGATGATGGGACGCAAAAGAAAAGTTACAACGCGTCCCCCGGGACGCGTAATTTCCATCATGCAAAATTTTGAAAAAAAAAAAAAAAGGTGAGAGAGGGTGTGTTCAGACAGCCAATTTTGGGTAAATCTCTAGTAAAACACAAACTGCTCCTGTTTTACTCGGGGAGATTGACATCGTGAACGGCTTTGTGGGCCCGTTTACATGCACACAAATGCGGAGTAACGCTTACCCTAAATGGGGGAAAAAATGCAGGGTAGAAAGATCCCTAGTCGAAAGGGAGGCATAGGAGTGTCAACACCATCTATAAAGGGGGAAACTCCCTTAGAGACTCCCTTAAAAACTCCCTTAGAGACGGTATTGGGAGTGTTTGCTTTCCCATGATGCATTGAGAGTTTTCCCCTATACTCTGCTTTTACCCGGGATATATATCGTGCTGTGCGCACACGTGGTTAAGCTGAAGAAAAAGGGGGATTACTTTGACGTTCTCCTTTCTCCCTCCCCCACACTTCCGTTTTCATATTAGAGGTTGTTCCGTTAGAGATAGTGGACTATCGGAATTGAATAAAGTTTTTTCATTATTTATTTTTAATATTCGCTTGTGTAAATGTAAACAATGATTTGTTTTATATTAAATCTGACAATTATTATTTAGAAATGAAATCTATAAGCTATAGAAACGGTAAATATTTTAAACAATCTAGAAGAGAAAAGGGGGGGGGGGGTTCCATATTTTACTGTTGTATATCCTTTCCTTCCTCAAATATATTCCGATTTTCCTTGTGATAAATTTATTAATACATAGTAATTATTTTTTTAAATTAATATAAGATGGAGGGGCGCTTGAACGGTATTTTATTGTAGTTTTAATAATTTAAGATGTTGCGGCTGTTCTGCGAGTACATTTTACTTTCTTAAACATTTCTACCAATGCAGCCTTTCTCCCGGTTTTTACTGTACATACAAAAGGGGATTTTATTATGAGGATTTATTAATTATTAGGATTCAGGGTGTCATCAGGAAGGCTTTTCCGTGAGGGCAAAGTAAATGACATGTATGTCACAACAAATTTTTCTTGATTAATTATAATTCATTTTGTTTATTTATTTTTTGAAATATAAGTTTTAGGTTATTTATAAATAAGATATTCATATGCATCAGCACACCAAAATGGGTGAGACATGATAACATCAGTCGTGAAATTAACCAAATGCTTTTATATCAATAAGGACCCACTTTTTGGAAAAAAAGGACCCGTAAATTTTGGAGTCCTGGGTCCCGAGGACCCGTCTCTTCCAAAGTCTAGCGACTCACTGAATGTACCAAATTATTAAAATTTTATTTTTTAATTACTAATTTTGCTATGAAGTGTGCAGAACACTAATAAATTAATAAAACGAAATAATTACTTTATAGTATTATGCTTGAAAACCTCTCTTTAAAAGAAAACTGAAGCTGATAAGCCTACAAGTCCCCTTTTACTCAAATATGCAAATATATTGACAACTAAGGTAAATCTCATTGGATTACGTGATGATGATGGCAGTATGTAACCAACCAATCACGTTTCATTGAAGTTTACTTCAGAGAATTAGCATAAAGCACTTATTTATTGTTGTTCCTTTAATTTTTTTTACCAATGTAGCATCAGAGTTGCTTGCAGTAGGAAGTTCATTCTGATGTTTCCAGTGATATTGTATCTTTAGAACACAACCCATTTCTTGGCTACTGCACTTTTTCTTGTTAATTTCTCACTTGCATGATGGATACACCTGACAAGATAGTAAAAATGGATTGTTTTAATCCTTTTAATAAGCCTAATCACTCCCATGCCAGAAAAGGTTTGCGACATGTTGCTTCATGGACTTGATTCCAGGAACACCTGAGTTATCCAAAGTCTGTGACAGTTGTAGAAAGCAGCTGATAAAGTTAAAAAATGAAAAACATAGAGAAATTTCCACTGGAACTAGCAACATACAAGAAGAAAGTCAGTCTGATACTGAAATTGAAGAAGCACTGATTGATATGCCATTTTCAAATGAATCTGAAGCTCTGAGTTCTCTGAACAGATGTCTTTTGGATCTGGTAGAGTCGCCTGTAGACATAAAGAGGATGAAATCCAAAATTTACTCTACTGAGAATGCCAACAGAATTAATATGGCTGTCATGAGAAAATTGCTAGTGAATGTAACTAGCGATGATAAGTGATGATTCACAGGATGAGTTCTTTACACATATAAAGAAGGTGTACAGCAGCGTCACTAGTAGGAAGAAGAAGCTTCAACTACTGACTCTTATGCCTGACAGCTGGAGTGTTAGGAAAATAATGCATGAATATTCGGCCTCTAACTACTCAATTCGTCCAGCCAAGACATTGTTGATCAAAAAGGGTGCCTTGTCTGGTTCTGATCTGAAACCAGGAAAAAGTCTGTCAAATCATACCACTGATATTGTTAAAGGATTTTTTACAAGTGAGAAAATGAGCAGAGTGATGCCAGGATGAAGAACTTCATATCAGTGAAAGACGACAGCATAAGTAGTAAAGAACATGTTTCAAAAAGGTTAAGGGGTCATTCCATGTCAAATCAACACACTGATTCAGACTTGATGTCCAGGGTTGGCTTTTTACCGGTAAAAACTGGTTTTTACCAGGGCATGGTAAAAACTAGATTTTTACCGGTAAAAACCTGGGAAAAAGGAGTGAAAACCTAATGATACAATTAACTCCCCGAGTCATAAACTGTACATTAATGCTATTTATAAAACTGTATTTTCATGTAATTGATGTGGATATATCATCATCAGGACATACTGAGGATGCAAACTACATTATGTAATAAAAGTATATTTACAATTTTCATTTAAGGAAAAATTATTAAACTAGCCTGCATTACATAATTGTAATAAATATTGTTATGTGCCTTCTCATAATAATAGTTTTAATAAGTTTAATAATGATAAATGTACATTAGCATCTATAACTTTGAATTCTTGTAAGATGAAAACATGGATAAAAGTTTTCTGTGTTTATTATATTCCTTAAAATGAACTATTTTCGTATAGCATTCTTTTACTTACCAAATCAGACACTGAATTAGGTGAATATTGTTATATGGAAATGTAAATAGTGGTATTAAATGTCCTGAACTTTTATCCCTGAGAAAATGAAAAAAGAGCAGATAAATCTTCATTGTTTGCTTGTGGATTAAGGCTGATTGACTGCACTAAAGTCCTAGTCCTATAGGGGAATACCATCCTATCTCTAAGGGATCCTAGCCAGTATTTATGCACAGTTTTTGAAAAAAGAAAAAATCTCACAGAAAACTCCGAACTGCTAGATCAACAGGTACGACCGGGGTATGAACCTGGCACCTCCCACCATCCAGTTTCGAGAGCAGAACCTCTCAGCCATTGGTGCAGAGATAAATCTTCAAAAAGTGACAAAAAATAGTCAAACTAATAAGTTTTTCTCAAAGGTGGTAAAAACCCTGGTAAAAAGTTTTTCCAAAGACGGTAAAAACCGGTAAATACCATCAGACGGTAAATACCGTCCAACCCTGTTGATGTCTCAGATTTTCATAATTTTTTGGAATTCAGTCATATATCATTGACTTATGAAAAAAAACCAAATTTCAGTTATGTAGCACAATTATTTTTGAAGTTATTAATTTTTAAAAATTTAAATTTTTATGAAAAAAATTCATATTTTGGCACCTTTAGATGCATATAGGTTGGCAACCAGTGATGGTATAGCTGAGAGTGGTCTCATTTTAAAGCTGTTAAATGGGGCTTTAATATGATGCCACACGATAGGGGTTACAATTTTAAAAAAATGAAAATTTTAAAATTTAAATTTCTCAAAAAGTGGCAATTTTAAAAATTCCAAAATATTATCAAATATAGTTTGTAATGTCTTAATACATACAGCAAAATTCTATCATGGGATCAGGAGATACTGTGCTTCAGAAATATACGTGTTGTGAAAAATGCCAGAATTAGTATTGTTTCAGAAAATTTTGAATATTTCATTGAATGAAACAAGCAGTGGCTATTACTTTTACATTTTTTTTAATGGAGAAAGGTCACATAGACACTTACCATTAAAACTCTAATAGTATGAGTAAAGTTAAGGGTTAAGAAATTAGTTCATCGAGGCTTCAATATTATGAGTAAAATCTTCAATGTATCTTCAATCGTTGGAAGATATCCACACATTTGTTCACTTCACTGTCTGGTAAACTGTATGTTCGGCCAGTCTGTGTGACGGGGTTAACTTTGCATATCACATCTGCAAAAAGGGATCCACAGTCTATCAGGTGGTGTGGGATATATAAATGAGGGGGATGGACCTGAAGGATGGAGGAATGTAACTTGCACTTTACTGCAATATTCATCTTTATCAAAAACATAACTCAAACACCAAGTCTCACCATAGATTGATGTTATATACCCACTAATATCTGCAAATAATATCTGCTGTACGTGCTTTACAACAGGAAATGTGCTCGAACCACCTTTAACTTTATCAGCTGCTTTCTACAACTGTCACAGACTTTGGATAACTCAGGTGTTCCTGGAATCAAGTCACACATCCATGAAGTAACATGTCTCAAACCTTTTCTTGCATGGGAGTGATTAGGCTTATTAAAAGGATTAAAACAATCCATTTTTACTATCTTGTCAGGTGTATCCATCATGCAAGTGAGAAATCAACAAGGAAAAGTGCAGTAGCCAAAAAATGGGTTGTGTTCTAAAGATCAGGGTGTCTACTGGTCATGAAAATCATGAATGTCATAAAAATGTCAAGATTTTGAACAATGTGTTATGAATGTCATGAAAATGTCCGTAATTTCTATAGGATATCATGAATATTTCCCCCCCCCCCCCTACAACCCAGCCTCCTGTTGTAGGGAAGGGAAAAGGACTGTCTTGCAATCTCACTGCCATGTGGCAGTTTACCTTGCCGATTAGGATAGTTGCATTTCATTTACTTTTGACCATTTAATTAATTAGTGACTATTAAGAGTAATTAATAGTATAATTATATATATATGTATATTAGGGTGGATCAAATTTTTTTTTTTTTCGAAATCGTAACCTCCTGAGGTCTCAAAAGTTATAAATTGATATAAATAAGACGTGTAAAATTTGAATGTTCTACGACAACGTCTTGGGGTTGTGCATCGAGCTTGAAATTTTTAAAATATATGATTTCCTTAAAAAATTGACCAAAAAAATTCTTTTCGGAATTATTATGCTCCCGAGGTTTTACAAGTTGTATATTGTTATGAATAAGACGTATGCAAAATCTGAAGGGTCTGTGACAATTTATAGAAGCTGCACATCGAGCTTGAAGAACTATTCAGAATCGTAGCAGTGCAAGGCAACCACCTTTTAGCTTTTTTTGAGAGTAAACTGAAAGAACCATCTATCTGAAACGTTAGACTAAATGCCTGTTTCAACGAAATATCTCTTGCCTAGTTTAACCGAACGCATGTGCATCGCCATCACTTGGCAGGCAAACTGGCGTTAATTGTCTGGAGCACAGCTTGCGTATTGCGCCCAAGACGAAACGACCGCATAACGTGTGCATTGTATCAAACTATTCGTAAAGCCATTTTTTGTGATTTACCGAGCTTCTATAAATATCTTTTAACATATAAAAGGACCAAATTATTTTTAAAAAATAAAGTTTGCTTTCTACATAATTTTTTCAAAAAACACATAATTTTCAGATATTTATAGATTTCAAGATCGATGTGCAATCCCTAGAAATATCCGTAGCCCCTCCAGATTTTGCATACGTGTTATTCATAACAATATACAACTCTTAAAACCTCGGGAGCCTAATAATTCGGAAAAGAATTTTTTTGGTCAATTTTTAAAAAAGTCATATTTCAAAAATTTCTAAATTTCAAGCTTGATGTGCAACCCCAAGACGTTGTCGTAGAACATTCAAATTTTACACACGTCTTATTCATATCAACATACAACTTTTGACACCTCAGGAGATAAAGATTTCGAAAAAAAAAATTTTTTGATCCACCCTAACGTGTATATATATATATACAGGGTGATTCACTACCATGTACCTGTTAATCACTTTGGAAGAAGTGTTGAAGTATGCGCCTAATTTCTTAATCGAGTTTCATGAACTTTCCCATGAGGCTTTCCTCAGACAATTTCATAAATGTAATGAAAGAAGCAATTCTGAAATAACTATTTTTATCAAGTGCAATCAGTGAAAGAGGGATTAGTTTTCCAAAAACCATGGCCAGAAAGTTTACTATCATTTGAACACTTTTTCTAAAGTGTATAGGTACATGAAGACGAGGTTTCCAACCCCATATTGCTATGTGATTCTGAACCATCCCTATATCCCCCTGCAAGTTTGTCAGTCTGGTAGCGAATCAACCTGTATATGTATATTTATATATATATATATACAAGGTGACCCAAAAATAGCTCCCAAACCCTGCATAGCCAGATTCCTCGTTGGAAGTACATAAAAATTTCCCAAAGCACTGTACCTGTACGATCCATAGTTTACAAGAAAAATGCAAGACAAAAGCAGAAATATCATATCCAGTGTACCAAAAGAGCCTTTATTGGAAGCATGAACATAGGTTTTTCTTGCATATGCTTTCATAAAATGATAAAAATTCCACCGTGACTATCGAGGCTTGGGTGCGGTGTGTAATGGATAACTGCTCACTCTGCATCAATCTGGTGCCCATATAAATGCACACAGAATAAAGGGGAGGAACTGAATCAATTTTTACTGTAATTAGATCAGTCCTTTCAAACGTTTTCATCTGATCAGATCTGATGAGCATAGAAGTCTCCCTTATCCAGTCCAGTGTCCAATTTAATGTTTCTAATTGATTTTCCTTGCACTGGATGTGACGTCATAATTTGTTTTTCTGATGTCATAATTTTTCTCAAACTATGGGTCGTACAGGTACAGTTCTTTGGGCAATTTTTGTGTGCTTCCAATGAGGAATCGGGCTTACAGAGTTTAGACGTTATTTTTGGGACACCCTGTATATATATATATATATATATATATATATATATATAATTATAATGACTAAAATTAGTTACATTTCAAAAGCAACAAAATGGTGATATGTCATGAAAATTGCCTTGTGGTCATGAAATTTTTTTTCTGCACTCCAGTAGACACCCTGAAGATACAATACCATTGGAAACATCAGAATGAACTTCCTACTGCAAGCAACTTTGATGCTACACTGGTAAAAAAAAAAAAAATTAAAAATTAAAGGAACAACAATAAACAAGTGCTTTATGCTTATTCCCTGGAGTAAACTTCAATGAAACGTGATTGGTTGGTTACATACTGCCATCATCATCACGTAATCCAATGGGGTTCACCTTAGTTGTTAATGTATTTGCATATTTGAGTAAAAGGGGACTTGTAGGCTAATCAGCTTTAGTTTTCTTTTAAAGAGAGGTTTCCGAACATAATACTATAAAGTAATCATATTGTTTTATTAATTTAATAGTGTTCTGCACACAGCATAGCAAAAATAGTAATTAAAAAATAAAATTTTAGTACCGTAATTTATGGAGGAAACGCCGCACCCACGAAAATGAGCTTAGTTAGCTAGAAAATCGTCAGAAAACGCCTCAGCCGCGATCGTTGGTGGTGGGGGGGTGAGGGGGTGTCATTGTGTTCAGAAGAAGTCAATGCCAGATAAAATTCAATGTTTTCTTAAAATAATTTCTTAATTAACAAAAAAAAAAATAAATAAATATGTTGCATTACTTATTAGACCTAATTTATTAAAAAAGCTATTAAGTTGATCGGATATATTTCGGGAGAAATTGGATAAACCGTAAAAAAATCTCCTTTTTTCTCCCCCTTCCCATAGAATGTTTTAAAGTATTTACCACTATTTTACGAAGCTTACGATTTCTATTTTCAAATAATCAGATATCAATGTTTATATTCACAAAGACGAATTTATGGAAAAAAAAAAATATCTTCTAAAAACCTTCTTGCATCCGCACAAAGTTTGGACAGACTACCAGGCGCCATTAAAATGAAAACAGCAATCGATGTGTGAGAAGAGGCTCCAGTTAAAAGTAAACATTTCCCCCCCCCCCCCCCCGCAGATAGCCAGCTGTTGATTACGTAATGAGCTTGCTTCAGCAAATTGTTGTTTTAAACTGAATGTTGTGTAACAACTCTTGATGGTATTTATTTATTATTTTTGATATTTATAACATTGGGATTTATTTTAAAAGCACTCAGCAGTTCTTGAGCATACCAATTAGTTGGCAGTGTTTATTCCATAGAGTGCACAGGGCACAAAGCCTCACGGCCAAAAAAAAAAAAAAAAATTTCAGATTAACTTTATTTTTTATTTTTTTGGGAGGGGGGAGAAGGGTTAAACTCGCACCGTGCGCAACATAGACTAATTTTGGCTGAAATTCAGTATTTTAAGAACAATAGAGGTTTATGTGAAAAACGGGTGCATTTAATAGAGGGTAGTGCTATTTTACGGTATTTTACAGAACTTTAACCCTTCAAAATATATATTCAAAACTTCATTAAAATTTAATTATAGTTCTAAAATGTAGATGTAAAAGATTTACTTCTATTTTTTTTTCTTTTTACTTAATTGAGGAGACATTGGTTGGATGTATGAAGCCATCCACTTCAGAGCACGGGACATGGACCCATCTCAGGGTGCTCTGACTTTCTCCAAAACTGGATCAAAGATCAAACCTCTTTTCTATGGGGGTAGGTTCGCATTCTGATTCGCTACGCTGTGATCTGTGCACGCTAAAGAGTACGTGTCTGTGGTGGCGCCTTCTTTTGAGAAAATTATCACTAAACGAATTTTTCAATTTTTCGTTGAAGATCGGCTAAAAAAATTAAAAATATTGTAAATGCCGCACCCGGTAGAAACGCCGCACTTACTATTTTTGAACTTTTAAACTCATAAACGCCGTGGCGTTTTTTCCATAAATTACGGTAATTTGGTACATTATTTAAAAAACGTATGTATTTCTGAAGCCCAGCATCTCCTGATCCCATTGAGATCCCATGATAGAATTTTGCTGTATGTATTTAAGACATTAAAAACTATTTGATAATATTTTAGAATTTTTAAAATTGCTACTTTTTGAGAAATTTAAATTTTTTAAAATTTAATTTTAAAATTTTCAATTTTTTAAAATTGTAACCCCTATCTTGTGGCATATCATATTAAAGCCCCATTCAACAGCTTTAAAAGGAGACCACTCTCAGCTTTATACCATCACTGGTTGCCAGCCTATAGGCATCTAAAGGTGTCAAAATATGAATTTTTTTTATAAAAATTTAGATCGTTAAAAATTAATAACTTCAAAAATAATTGTGCTACATAACTGAAATTTGGTATTTTTTTCCTAAGTCAATGATATATAACTGAATACCAAAAATTATGAAAATCTGAGACATCAAGTCTGAATCAGTGTGTTGATTTGACATGGAATGACCCAGATGTGAAATACGCATCTAGAGGCGTTATCGCGATCACTGATTGCAAGCATAAGTCAAAAATGATGCTATTTTCATCAGACAGTTTTGTGGTTTTTTAAGACGTTCCACACCGCTGACTCTTTCATTTCAAGTGTGTTTAAAAATATTAAAATACTACAACATTAATGTTTAATATTTCAAAATTAAAATTGGTCTGAAATTTGGATTTTTATCTTAAAAGTTCCCTGCCAGGGAGAGGCATATGTTCTCCGAACTTCCTGCTGGTGTCACCTTTGAAACACATTTTTTGCCACACACATTCACCATTGAAACAATAACAGGGCTCCTACTTGGTCCCTTTTTTCCCTAAAAGTCTGTTTTTTCAGGCATGAAAATCTTCCGCTTTTCGGCGGATTTCCGCTTTTTTTGTTTTTTTTGGAAGATCTCCGCTTTTCGAAAATGTTTTAAAACCTTTCCGCTTTTTCAAAAAAAAAAAAAAAAAAACAGTGATTACCGAACCTAAAGCAAAACATAGCGGACATAGCAGAGTAACAAGAGGACGATAATGCGCGCCTGGGATGTACGTTTTCACTGCATCTCGCACTGCGCCTAGACTAAAGTCAGCTAGAGTGCAATGTTACTGATTTCCTGAGTTGGTAAATTCAAAACTTAGTTCAGAGGGGCAAATTCTTATTTTAGATCTTCGATGTTTCGAAAGGCATCTGATACATAATTATGTACTTGGCGAACTACTACACAACAATAATTATCTATCGAGACCTTTCGCCACTGGAAAACCGTTGTTGGTGAGCTATTGTTACTCGCGACGTGTTTTTATTGCTGTTTTGCGCACTTGATGAATCTATAAATTTTTTTCACGGACACGTACCAGCTTAACTGATACTTCTATTGTGGATTATTGAGAAAATGGCAGATTTATCGAATATATTAGAAAACGTGGATTGAAAACGAAATGTTTGTGGTCATTTTCGGATCCAAAAATTTGCTTGGTTTTGGAAAAATCGTCGGCCGAACGAGAACTTCCAGACATTTTATGAATGCTATACTGGAATTTTTGTTTAAATAAAGCAAACTGACGGTCTACACGACAAATAAAACTTGTATAAAAGTGCAGCTTTTAGTAATGGTATTTAAAATATAAATCTTGTCGTATTCCTTTAGGTCTTCAACATGCAAAGGAAGTAAAATAATTTATGGTAGTTTAAATATACTTTTCTTAAATAAATAAATTATTAATAATAATTCCAATAAATAAATACTTCGATATTTATAGCTATTAAAACGTACACGTCTTAATTTTATGCTGAATAAAAGAATAATGCTTTTTTAAAATGTGAGTTAATGTTAAGAAATCCGTAAGAAAAAGAAAACCAAAATTTTCTGAGTTTTTTTTTTTTTTTTTTTTAAATAGTTACGCGGATTTTACTAAAAATATGTACCGTAACTTCGTGAAAAGTTAACTAATGGTAAGACCACGGACGGATTAAAGTGATTGGGGGGGGGGGAGCGATTACTCCTCCGCTACAGGAAAAAGAAATTCTATTTTACTTCCATAAACTAGACAAATTTCAACTAACCGACCATAAAATTGCATTAATCCGTCCTTAGGCAAGACGTATCGCCTCCTTAAATAAATAAAAAGATTACTTTTATTAATCATTTATGAAAATGTACATAACCAAGCAAAAAAAAAAGAAAAAGAAAAGAAAAGATCATTACTAATTTTCATGGGTCAATCCACATAATACTTAATTTTAAACAACATTCAATTGATACTCTCTCTGGGTTAAAAGTTAACGAAATATGAAATTTAAAAATGCTCTTTATTAAAAATTCGCGTTCGCAATTGGAAAAAAAAGAAAGAAATTGAGGCGACTAGGCGACACAAGTCATGTTTTAACGTCTCAGCAGAATTCGCTCTCTTGCTTTATTAGCCAGCTCGCTGAGTGAAGACAAAACAATAACAACCTTCTCGATGTTGACGCGGCGTCGGTACCTCGGTTTGTGAAGGCCCGTTTTCCCCCGTATTACATAAATTATTATTTTTTTTTTTAAAGCACATTCAAAATTTGGTTCTTCTGCATATCGGACGGAAATATTTCTAAAATGGTTTCACGAAGCTTGTCCGCACCTGTAACTACGTCGATGCTTTAAATGACATAATGGGGGGGAAAAAAAAATTCAAATGCTCCCTGCATGCCGACTTCAAGTGCATCTATGTGCTTTATTTTCTACAGAAATAAATTTGTTAGCATCGGCTTCACTGGAGCTTGCGCGCTAACTACAGATCAAAAAGCAAGATCAATATACTAAATTTTTTTGCAAAAGAAATTTATTTCAGCCAGATAGTCCGTGTCCTGGAAAAAAATCCCTTTTTGACATGCATAGTCCGCGGACTATACTAGTGAAATTATGGTAACTAACTATCCCCGATCTCCGGGTTCCATATTTGCCAACTGAACTTCAATCTATTTGCAGCCTTTTGGTAAATGAATAATTTTAAAAACAAGATGTAAAACAGAGTTTTTAATACTCTATTGTTAAATTAAAATTTAAGGCATTTTAGTAACTCAACAGAAAAGTATTATTTTCCCCATAATATGTTTATTGATTTCTGAAACATTTTCACTTCAATTTTAAAATCAGGAAAATCGCTATTTCGTTTTATTCTCATGTGCAGGTTTTTCTTTGGTAATTATTTTTACAGTTAATTTTAAAAAGCATAATCTTGTGAGTTGGTATTTTGCAGCTAATATAGGAAGGAGCAGAACATATGTCCCTGTCATAAGTTCCACTTCTGTGTGCTGATGTGCTGCAAGACTGCTAAGATTCTAAAATTTTACCTGAGAAAATATTTAGACATTTATTAAAGAATTATTCTTTTTCCAATAAAACAAGAAAACTTCACTTTTATTCTATTATTTGAATGCTTATTTTAGAAAATGCCAATGCCATATGTATAATTTTTCATTCCATTTCTGATCAAAATTAAAAAAAAAAAAAAAGATAGGTCTTAAAATTTTTGAGAATTAATTTTTTATTTTATTTTCATATCAAAAGAATAATCTGAAATTTGGATGTGAGACTTATGATTTGTTTTGATCTAGGATTTTACGATATTATTTAAGATAATTATTTTAAATAATTATAGCCTGTTTTCTTTTAATAAATATTGTATATCTAAAACTGATTGTTAAACATTTACAGTGCATAATTATTTTCTTCGGGATCACAGTCAATTTGTTTGTGGTTGAAATTTAAATGGTAGAAATTGTTTAGTACACCATTTATAGTCTGTTCGCCGAGTCGAGAGAACGAAACTAAATAATGGCACATGTAAACTGGCGAAGAGTAAGCACCTGGCATTTTGCCAAAGCGCCAAACACAGTATGAATTTCTGCTTTCTTCCATTTACGCTGTTAGGCGCATTTAACCTTTCTTAACTCCAAACTAGAGATTGGTGAAAAAATATGTAATTCTTTGGTAACCCGGTTGTTTACTTTCGTTCTCTCGTTTCCGCGAACTGATTATAGTTTAACAGTGGTTGAACTTAAGCTCACACATTATTCCCCAGTTCCATGTTTTTGCATTATCAACAGGCGCGTAGCCAGGAAAATTTTTCGGGGGGAGATATGAACTTATATGTGTATAAATAGATGGAATTTCATCACTAATCCAAACATTTCGAGGGGGGGGGATATATCCCGATATCCCCCCCCCCTGGCTACGCCCCTGATTATCAACCTTGTTATATAAGCCTGAAAATACGTGCACGTAAATTTTTCAATTTTTTGCTGGAAAATATGTCCACGTGTATTTCTTCTTTTTTGCTCTTCAGCTGTTTTCATGCCTGGTTTTTTTGTGCCAGTTCCGTTTTGGTCTGTTTTAGGCTATTTTGGTCCGTATTGGTCCATTTTTTTAAAAATTTTAATGAAGAAGAATAATTGTATCGTCGGCGTAGGCCAAGAGATCTGAAATCGGCAGAATGACCGTTTTTTCATTGTTGATTAAACCATCATCCTTAGTTCATCTTCACTTTGAAGCTGCGCACGGCTAGAGCTTACCGGGTTGCTACGATGTGACGTAGGTCGACCGACCTACGTCACATCGTAGCAACCAGTCCGGTAACACTTTTTTCCAGAACACACTAACGTTCATCTGAGGATGGTGATTGGCGGAATATGTGGCTTTGTCCCGGTACCAATATCGGATCCGTGCATGCTACATCTAGCCTTCCGTGAATTAACATGGGCCCGTTCGAGAATTCACCGGTCGGTTATGCACCGGTACTACCGGTTGCAGTCATTCTTCGGTTAAGTGACGTCACGGTTGTCAACCGGTTTTGGTCATCCTCAGCACATCCGATTCCAAGCCAAGAAAACAAATATAAACACTGGCAACACTACGCTAATAACTGGAATAACCCACCTCACAAGCAGGGTCATTCTGGTTGCGCTCTGATCACGCTGAGCAGACAACCGCTACATGACCGAAACGTTTTCGAACGTGGTTACTTCCAGAGCTCCGCCCAACGCTTCGCCTTTCCGAACGCTCTGGTCGTGCACTGGTAACACCAGTGCACGACCGATGAATTATCGAATGCGCCCCATGTAAGTACTACCATACATTTGTCAAAAGTATTTCTTTGTAGTGCCCCCCTACTACGACTCTTTAAAAAGCACGGCGCCCGACAACCTTTCAGCAATTGGCATCCCTTTTTACCCCCTTTGCCCTGGTATGTCCAAGTTTTCACTCGAAAACTTGCCTTTCCCCCTGACCCTTCCCGTTACATGGATCATCGCAGTCAAGATTATCGATCGTTTTACGGGCCTCTTTACGAAACACTTTCTATTAAAATGATACCGTAACAAAAATGATCGATTGAAACGACCCTTAACTAAACACGATGTATAACTGTTCCTTCACAAAATTCCAAGCAACGCAATCAGACATTTATTGTAAATGAAACCCGATAAAATCTCCTTTTAAAAATAAGTAACTTTTTTCCTAATTGAGATGCTTATCAGAATCGGAGAGTGACAGTCATCGCTTATTCATTTCATCTGTTTTCTTTCGTTCGCGTAACTCAAAAAGAGGCATCTCTGGGGTGTTTATTTTCACCTAATGTAGCAACAAAAAACTAACAACTTTGAATTGGGGGTAAAAAAGGGATTCAAAATAACTTCACTGCCTATCCTACAATGTGGGTGTTATATTTGATAATTATTTCGCAATCATAATTCTAGACTTCAGCTTTTTGGTGAAAACTGTCAGTATAAATAATGGCAGCTTCTGTAGTTTATAACTGGCTGTTTTACGCACTTGCAAGTTTTTGTTTTTAATGATTGCTTAGTATAATCATTATCTGGCCTTCCTAATTCAAATTATCTATAGTTATTAAAGATATTTGCAAATCATTAGGGAATTACGGATTCATTTACAGACTTGCCAACTTTTACGCTTTACGCGTAAAATTTATGCATTTCGACTGCTGTTTACGCTTTTACGCATACAGCGCTTTTTTTTATGCATTTCTGGATATTTTCTTCCTAATTGGTGTATATTTCTTTAAAAGTGAAATTGATATTAAAAAGAAATGTATTAGGTTTTAAATTGAAATGAAGTTCTATGTTAGGGCCTTTTTGCCTTTTCAATATGGATCTAAAAGGTAGCATCGGCACCATGATCCATATTGCACATCCATGTTGACACAATGCGCATCAAAATATTTTTCTTTGTTGCCACTGAGGCAAAGAAAAATCTTTTTTCACATGCGACGATGAGTATTTCTTAATTGGTTCACCCAGTCATGACGTCATTAAGTAGAGCGAATGGAGGAATCGTTTACTAGGGAGTAGGTCTTTCTCCTGTGACTTATGCTTCCCGCGTGGTGTTCTTCGTTATCAGCCATCGGCGCGCGCCCGCTTTGCTGTTAAGTGGTAGACGCAGACGGTAGTATGAGCATACTTTGATTGCTTTTCTGAGGATTATTTTCGATAAATGATCACTGGCACAGCATAACTTATAAACTTATGAACAAAGTTATAGCAAAGAATGGGTATGCAGGGGTTGCGCTGTCGATCGCGAACGTCGCAAATTGCGAAAATAAAATTAGTTTGGCGAAAGAAAATACGTTTGGGTGAAAATATTGACAATTGCTTTTCTTAATGATGTCCAGAAAATTTAATTTGGCGAAATGTTAAAAAGAGCCAGTGCAACTCCTGGGGTATATATAGTATCATATGTCAAAGGAGCGAAATTTGCTTATTGTAACGTGTGCCGGAGTGATTTCAGCATTTCTCATGGAGGAAAGTATGACATTTCGCACCTCTTGAGTTTGAGAAAACACAGTGAAAATGTGAAACGTGCTGACAGCAGTTAAAGTCTACAAACATTTTTCAAAGAGGACGGACAGTCCAGTGGCAGATTAATGCAAGTTTCTTGGGGGTGGGAAGTTAGAAGATTGACATATACATCCATTTTATGGAAGCAATTTAAGATCTTTTACATTAATTTCTTTTTTCTCGGGGGCCGGTTGCCCCTTCCGCCCTTGGGACAGTCGGACGTTATTCATGCAGAACTGTCATTTACATCTTTCTTGATCGAATACCATGTTCCTATTTCAGCAGCTGAATGTGAGAGGGTTATCAGTATTATTTGGAAAAACAGAAATGAATTCAGGTGCAACTTGTCTAATAAGATTTTGGAAAGCCTTCTTATTATGAAAGATTTTTACTTCAGATTTTCTGAATAAAGCAGAAAAAACTACTGCTGCGTCTTTGAAGTCAGCACAGTCAAAGTGAGAGTTTTTTTCAAGCCAGTTAAGTGATTATAATTAATAAATTGTTAGTCACAAGAAATCTGAAAAATGGTGTATTAATTGATTTGCCTTTTATTCAACAACTTCATTTTCTTTTATTGTTCTTAGCTTTATGTAATACTTCAAACAAATAATAGTGATATAAAATGCATTAAAATTAAAAATAATACTCGTGCATTATATGGTGAAAGGTAAAAAATAACGCTCACGCGTTGCATAGCAAAAAGTGTCGAAATTTCTGTTCGCACGCTGTTTTACACATTTTGATTTTCCCAGGTTGGCAAGCAGGGCGCAAAATTAACGGTCGTTAGTCGTATTTTGCAACTGTAATTTTTGTTTTGGCAACCGAGATTTAAGAACCAGTCGTCATTTTTGACGCCTAACATTTTGCCGGAGACAGGCGACTAAAAAGCGACTATTTTGGCATCGGCCGACTCCGGCGACTTTTTAAACAAAAATACCGCAAAAAACGAATATTTTACGAATTCTGGGGACTTTTTTATTGTCTAGACAACTATTTTTTAAAATGTGCTGAATAAATATGAATGTAAATTTCCGTGAAAAAAACTTTTGCTTTTGTAAGCACCGCTCCGTGGCAGAAAGAGAACGATCCTCTGCAGACAGTCTTCTGTGGTTGAAAAATGCGCGGAAGACCACTTTCTTGTCTTCCGTGGACGTGTAATTATTTAAATCGCACCTTTTTTAATGTAAACAAATCGAGGAGCTTAAAGAAATTTAGCCATTATTTTTTAACTCCATGTATATTAATGAAGTTGATCGGAGGAAACTACGAGCTCGCGTTTGCCATATTGGATTCTTTCTGCAAATGAGTGTTTTAGCGGCAGCTTTGCTCGTATGGCACGGCGGTGTGGGAAGATGCGATGATAATACTTTGATATCAATATTGATGAACGCACGAGATTCTTTTAAATAAGGCAGTGTAAAAGTTAATTGGATTAGTAGTTAATATTCATTAATTAAATATAATTATTTACCGCGGGAGAGTACAGGTTTATGGTCCGGGCGCCATCTTGGATTTTATTTGCCGCGGCGCGTTGCAGCGCCGCAATAACGGCTGGTTAAGTGCAGCAGTTCGTGACTGAAAACAATACACCGATTGACTGCAATTAATTAATGCAATTTCGTGAAAAAATGAAAGAAGATTTATTTATTTGTGTGTGTGCGTGGGGGGGGGGGGTGACACTGGATTTGGTGAAAATTTAAATTTCGGACTTCCGGCCTAAATTACGATAATTCAAATAAAAATATTATTTGAATAAAAATATTATTTGATGGTTTAAACTTAATAAAATTTATCTTTTTAAAAAAAATTCCTTTATGAGATAATGTAAATTTAAAAAAACATAAATTGAATTAGTTATTTGAAAAAAAAAACTTTTTATTGAAATATAAAAATTTTAATAATTAAGATAAAGTTCAGTTTGTAATAAAATATGTTTTAAGTAATTTAATTAAAAATAATTTTTAGTAAGATAAAATAGCTATGTAAAATAAATCCTTCTTGGTGGCATTGAAAGCTTTCATAGACCCCCGTCCCAACTTCAGTTCAACCCACTGAGAATAAATACAAATACATATTTCCACAATTTAAACATGTACTACCTGTTTGCTTACAGTGGTGGTTGATCAGGTGACAATTTGAAGCTAGTACACGTATACTGCATAAGTTTATCTACCATAGGCATTGTAGTTATATAGCAACAATTTATAAAATACTTCTAAACTAAAACTAAAGACCATGTTCTTGTAAAACGTATCATAATATTTTATTTTGGATGTATAGGTGGAAAGCCATAAAAATTGATTTTATATTTACTTACTATTTATTACTATCTTAATTTTAATAGTCCTGATCTTCTTTATTATTACTGTACATAATCATTAAGCCTACCTGTTTATAGTTTATGCATATAAACAAAACAAAGGTTTTTGAAACTGCACATAACGCGGCAACCAGGAAAAAAAAGTTAGGTGCCATTGACGCCTAGATTTTTGCTCCCAATTTCTCACCCTGTTGGCAAGTCTGCATTTAGAAATGAAAAGCGCCTTTTTGCACGACTTCATGACGTCCATTGATCTGAATGTATGTGTCTGACTATAAGAAATGAGCGCTTAGGAATAAACTTTAACGATTTTCAGATTGCACCAAACCAGTTCTGAATATTTTCTATATGGTACACAAAATTGCCTTTTTGCGAGAACAAAGTATCCCTATTTTTAAATCCCTGGCGGCTGCATTTGCGTATTCCATTGGTCTTTGTTCATGACGAACATTGTTAATTTTCCACGATGGACAGCTGTCATCAACTTTATGCTGGCCATAAGCCTTATAATGCCGGAATAAATCTTGAAATATTTCTTTTATTTTACAGGGATGCTACACCTGCGACATTTGCGACGAACTGAGACAAAACCGCTGGCCTGCGCCATTTTGCGACATTCGGTACGATTTTGGCCGTATCTGCGCAATTCTGCGCCAAAACAGCGAACATGAGTAATTTTGATCCTCAAAATAAACCTCCGGCTGGTATTGGAGAAAGAAAAGCTCCAGATGTAAAGGGGGGTGGGTGGGTTGACAGTTGAGTTTCCGGTCTACGTTACACCTACTGCAGCAACCACGCTCATTTCGTATCTACCACGTGGGGAGGAAAGAAATTCTATTCCTCTTACTGCCTCTCTCCCCCCCCCCCAACTAGCCAATATCCATCCAAATACGTCATTCGAAATTAGGCGAATCTCTACCTGAACGCATTATTCCTTTCTCAGAATCGTGGTCAGAATGGATTAACTGCACGTGATGGATTCAGTGTTGCCAAATCCTATGGTGGAGGGGGGAAAAAAAAAGAACAAAAAAAGCTGCATATGCTGTCAAATTACCACAGATACATAACAAAAACGCAAGTATTTTACAGCTGTGGAGCTAGTATATAAGAGAGGATGGGGAGGGGGAAAAAAAAAACCTGGCCGTCTGGCTCTGTTTATTTAAATCTTAAAGCTTCCAAAGCGGCAGCACGAAAAAAAAAAAAAAAAAAAAAAAAAGCCTAAGAGCAGAAAGGCTGATAACAGATTATTTTATTCTAGTGAGTCATGACCTACTTTCCGGCTCGACATTCCAATGATTCAATTATGTTATTGCATAAGCAGAAAGCAAGAGATAGGAAGTACAGAACTACACTCGATTTTCTTTTTTTTTTTTTTTTAATCATTCTCTTGTATTATTTTTTATTTTTATTATTCTTCCAACAGATTAAACACATAAATTAAAAATTTTGTTTAAAAAATACCTAAATAAAAATATATCTGTATGTACGTGCGTGTCCCCCCCCCCCCTCCGTTTTGCCGCTCAACTTCGGATTGCTTTAAATTTTTAAGACCTTTTTTTTTTCCTATTTCATTATGATGATCCGAAAAAAAAAAGGGGGGACTGGCGGCCATTCCGGCTTTTGGGTACTTTCGGAATTCCGGATAATTGGTCCTATGCTGTACTTATATACCTAATATGCAATTTTTATCATTAATTCCATATTGGGAGGCCCCTGACTTAATTTAATATGGAAACATGATTATTTGATATCACTGTGCTAACATACATTATACCTTATAAAATTTTCAAAAATTTTGTTCTCCCCCCCCCCCCCCCCCCCGAGACCAAAAAAATTTCAGCTAACATTTTTCTTGGCCAATCACATCCCTGTTAAAAATCCCCTCGAGTCCCCTAATTTATTTTTATTGCATTTCAAATCTTCTGGCATGCTAAATATTGTCATCCCTGGTTTAAGCCTAAGAATCGTCGTACTGTTTGGTTCTTTTAATTATCAAATTGATGGGGAAAAAATATTTTTAGCGATAAACTGAGATAAAATAAATAAAATTGGGATCTGGAGTTTTGGTAGGTTTTCTCCAAATGTAACGTGAATACGCGTTAGAACCCCTTAGAAAGTCCTCCTACCAAGGCACCCTCCATGCTAGGCAGATACCCCACGTGCAGGTTTGCCTTAACACACATAAACAAACAAACAAATAAAATTGGTTGAGAGACAAACTTGAAAAAACGAATTTTAGTTGAGACATACCGAGAAAAAAAGGAATTTTGATTGCGACAAACTGAGACAAAAAGGGATTTTGACTGAGACGATGCTGAGACAAACTGAGGTTTTGACTGTAGCATCCCTGATTTTATTTTTTGGTATTAATAGATCACAAGAAAAGAATTTATAAATGAATGCTTGCCACTCTTCGGATTTTTGTTCTCAGAAAGAGAGCCCTTGCAAAAACAAACAAGTGCGGGTGTCTGCTTCAAACCGCAATCTTACGCATTGTCGTAATCCCCGTTCGAAAATTTCCATAACAGATGATTACTTTTGCTAATTGGTCAAGTGGTACTAATACCCTTTATCAATGATCCAGCTCTCCCCCTCCCCGCCATGCCGACATCGATCTTGGAGTTTAGTAGACTCCTGTCAACAACATCTGTTTTAATGCCCCGTTTCTGTTTTACTTTCAATTAATATAAACTTTGTGTAAAAAAAGGAAAGAGTGGGGAGATAAACTGTGGCAACTGGTACATAAATTTGCAGTCTCCACTTTCAAAAATACAGTCCATGAGTGGCAACCGTTAATTTTGACCTTTAATAATAAGCCCTGTGCAAAGTACAAGTTTTTTTTTTTTTTTTTGAGGGGAGGGGTCGCCGGTCGGCGGATTTCAGTTTTAAAAAAAATTTTTTATTTTACTTTTTTTTTTAATTCTGTATATTCAGCAAATTGTGTTTGAGTTTTGTATGAGTCTACAAGAATTTAGTTTAAGCTTTGTTTAGTTATTATAAGAGCCAGGATTTCATCTAATTATGTGTGTTAGTAATCATTTCCAGAAGAATGTTACACATTTGATTAATGAAATCTTTCAATTTTATTTCTTTGTGAACAATAAGTGTGTATTAGGGAACTGAATAAATTATGCAGTGGAACTCTCAATTTTGTATCTTTCAAAATATTCAATTCAAAAATAATGTATGAAAACTTAAAAGTGGTTTAATGAAGTTTTATATTATTCATGTGAGAATATTTTCATTGTGTTTGCTTCAGTGTAAAGGACATAAGAAGTAGGAGATGTAAAATTGAGGTTCTATTTCAGAGGAAATTTTTTATTCTTTTAAAAATGACAGTTTATTAAATAGTTCCTTTTTGGTCCCTTTTTCTTACAGATGGTCCCTTTTTCCCCTTTTTTTAATAGAAAATTTGGTGGGAGCCCTGCAATAAACATTAGTTTAATATACATATGAAAGAATAACAGGTAATGTATTAAATGCATAATAATTGTTTTGTATGACTTGCAGCAAAGTTCAGTCATTTTAGCTGTTACGTGCTTTCATGCCTGATATATAAGGCTCCTAAAATTTTTTGCCGGCTCCTACAATTTTACTAATTTTTTCAACCCCTGATAATGTTGCTATTCCAAAAAGTATGATCTTCCAAAATGTGCAATTTCATTAAATCTGGGGGGGGGGGGGGAGTATTTTCCCCATAAAGTACTCTTTCTACAAAAATTGAAAGGAAACAATCATCAAATGTACCCTAACTAACCCTTATACATCTTGAAATGCAGAAAATAGTACACATGAATTATCAAAAGATATGCACATGCATTGTAAATATGCCAAGTGTTTTTGGATTATGGAAAAGATAGAATAATTATTTTTTATAAAAATTTTTTTTTTGTTTACAGATACAAATGCACAATTACAGTCAATCAAATCCTTGTTTAGTGAAGTCCGTTACAGTGAATATCTCGCTCTAGCGAAAACTTCGACAATCCCCAAATTGAATTACAATATCGGTATAGATAAATTTCATTAAAGTAATTATTTCCCTGGTCCATTGGACTTTGTTAAAACAGGATTTGACCATGTTCAGTTAAAATGTAGTTTGCTTTCTCTAGAAATAATTAGTATTGAAAATTATATAAAAGATATGTATATATATATATATTTTATTTTTAGGAGATAAACAATTGCTAATATGAAAGTTGAACAAGATATTAATGAAGCTTTAGTAGCTTTAGACACATGTAAGTTATTTATTTTTTAACAATTGGTGTAGTGATTAAAAAAAAAATTCAATATTGTGTGTCTATTTTTGGAAATTTTTTATTTTAAATTGTTTTCTTTAATTTACTAAGATATCATCATTCAAGCATACATCAAAATATTCTTTATTCCAGATATTTGAGACAACAATTAATCAAGGTAGTGGTTTATTTGGGACACTCGTATTAAATCAAAAAAAAAAAAAAAAAAAAAAGATATATATATATAGATATACAGTCGGCTCACTGTTTAACGACCTTCAAGGAACCGTGAAAAATTGTCCTTAGAGATGGCTGTTAAACACATTTCTTAATACAGTCAACTCCAGTTATAGTGAACCCGGATATAGTGAATGCAAATCCTTAGTCCCGATTCACTTACATTAAAAATATGCATAGCATTTTTTGGTTTTAGTGAAATGACTTCGGTTATAGCGAACCTAAAAACTGAACTTCGAAAATTCTGGAAATGGCAGAGATGAAGTTTTTTGGTGTCTGCATTCTCAAAGGTTGTCTATATTGCATTTGATAAATACACAAAGAGATTTTCAAGCATCTGTTAGGAAATACAGGGGAATTGTCAGTGGCTAGGCTGAGGTCTGTGGGCTAACATGGCAAGGGGGGAAGGGGCACAATAGCGTACTAAAGAAAGTGCTTTTCGACTCTTGACCGCTCTGAAACCATGGATTTATTCATTGCATACTAATCTTTAGCCTAATTCTCTTGCAAAATAGCTCAAGTCTTCTGGTGTATTCCTCCCTGTACTCCTTTTGTCAGATATCCCCAGATAGGCTCATCTTTACCACCCTGCATGAAAGCCCGTGACACCCACACTTCCACAGTGAAAGAGGTAGCAATGACAATTTTTAAAAGAAACATGCAATTTTTTCATTCTCATTCTTGACCAGAAAGAAAAGATCACAAGTGCTTCAATCTAATTCATCAAACTGTGCTCCTCCTAATTGTATTCATGCTTGCTATCTGCGGACCTCTGAAAAAAGGGAATAAATTGTTATTCGGTTAGAATCAATGGCATTTTTGGCTACTAAGCACTTAATAAAAAGTAGGGTACATTTCATGGTCAAGAAAAACGGACAAATCTCTCGTCCTTTAATGATTGCATTTTCCATTCCTAGTGCATTAGCACAGGTTAAAGATTACCACTGCTTGATTGGCTATAGCAGTTTCCGGCCAATTGAATGGAATCTCCCAAATTATTGTAGCACTTAGGAGTAATAAGACATAAATACGATTAATTATGTGTGATTTACACAAATATTCAGTGCGAGTATAAAACACTATTTTTTACTTATGTACACTCACTTCCAAAAGTTAAGCACGAGGATGTAAAATGCAAAAAAAAAATCAACAAATACTGCTTTGATTGACACAAAATTCAGCAGGAAAGTAGCATATATATTTATGCATAAAACAAAATGAATAATTATATACAGAAATGAAAACAATATAAAAATTTTGTAAGTTATCAGATAATGACATACTGGAGACTTAAACAGAATTATGTATAAAGTGAAAGTAAACAACATAAAATGAAAAAAAAAGGACATTAATAGGGTATGTGATCCCCCCTCATCTGTATACAAAGTTTACACCTTGTGACCATGCTTTCAATTAGATGGTCAACCACTACAGAATTAAGCAATCGCCATTCTTGTAGAACAGTTTCCAGCTGAATAAGAGTGGCTGGAGGTGGGAAAAGTGAAGATACAGGCTGAGAGCATCGAAAGATTTTCGATGGGATTAAGGTCGGGCGAATATGCTGGCCACTCATACGTGCAATCCCTTCACTCTCCAGGTAGTCATCGACGATGTCAGCTCTATGGGGAAGTGCATTATTGTCCATTAAAAAAAAAGTAGGGCCAACTGCTGCAGCGTACAATCTCACAATCGGTTCTAGGACTTCATTTCGATACCGGACAGCCGTCATAGAACCCTGTTTAAAGATGTGCAGGTCAGTGCGATATCTAATGAAATCCCTGCCCACACCATAATGCTTCTGCCTCGGAATGCATGATGTTCGGTGATGTTTTGGGGCAGACTGCGTGTTCCTTGTTCACGCCATATCCTTATACGCTTGTCATCTGTCTCCAGAGCAAATCTTCACTCATCAATCAGTAAACATGACATTGCCCCAGTTAGACATAGTCCAATTGACATGTTCCCGGCACCACTTTAATTGTGCCCCTCTTGATTGGACGGATAGAAAAACACAAACTCGAGGTACCTGGGCATACAGTCCACTCATATATAATCTTCGGAGTACAGTAGCTGCAGATATCGCTTTACCAATGGATGCTGTAACCATAGATGTCACATGTGTGGAGGTTGCTCTGTGATTCCGCTTGGCTAAAATAGCAATATATGGATCTTCCGCGGGGATTATAACCCTTGGGTGTCTGGCTATGGGCCTTCGGACAACTGTCTGTGTGGTTTAGAATTGTTTCCATAAACGTGAAATTACAGAATGATGAACACTGAAGAAAAGAGCAACATCTGTGATACTGTCCTGCTCAATACTTCCAACAGCTCTCAGAAAATTCCATTTGTCTTCTGAAAGCCCTAGAAACACGTCTAGCAGGAAAAAAAAATCGTATGAATGTTCTCAACACCTTTCATTGTCACTTACATGCAACTCCTGTAACCCTTCACAATGGCGACTTCTTATACGACTGCCTGTTTTGCATATTTCTCGGCAAGAACCCGCGATTGTCTGTTACCTAACATACCTGCATACTTCCTACCACCTTTGCAGCAAATTAAGCTTCTTTAATTCAGATTGATTTACGGACATTAACATTTTTCTCTCCGTGCTTAACTTTTGGAAGTGAGTGTATATAATGCATTCCTTGCTCATATGGGGGACACTTTGCTTATAGTGAACAAAATTTGCCGGTCCCCAGAGGTTCACTATAACTGGAATCAATTGTATGAGTGTTTAAAAATGTCATTTTTACTATTTTATTCACAAAAAATAGCCTCATCAAACTCTTCTGATTGCCCACATTGAATTTTCTGTTTGGATTTGGATCCTGAACCTCATTATTGTGCTGCTTCAAGAGTTTTCTCTTTGCTTGCTAAAATACTTTAGAGAGTGGATTCAAGTAGCTACATTGTCTTGTGAATTATACTTTTGATATTCCAACGCTTTTTTCTCACTCTTCAATAATTTTCACCTTTTCATGTAGTGAAGATGATTTGGTTTTATGTCATCTCGTATCCATACTGGAATGAACTGCTACAGTACCTTGAATATTCCATCTTCCAAGAAACAGTAATTCCTCCATTTTTTTTTGCATCGTAGAAGGTGGGACTATGGAGTATCATCTTTAGAGATCATCGTTAAGTAGAGTATTGTTAAACAGAGAGACAACTGTATTTGTTTTTTATTCAGTTTATCAGAATAAAAGACAGTTTATTTGGACCAACCTGATAGAACAGTTATTGATTTTAAGTTCCAGTTCATTAGCTGATCAGTAACTTAAAATGGAAGAATGGTTAATCCATTGTTGGTTCTTTTTGTTCAGTGCTTACACAGTAAATTCTAGATCACCTTTTCCACGATCATTGCACCTTTTGCAAAGCTTGCTTAGTTATGTAAAAATTTACAGTGAACTGGTAAAGTGCATTATAAGCATTTTTAATTTAGGTTCTGAAGAGGTTTTTAGGTTCTTTTAAAAGAAGGTATTTTTTTCAATGTGATTTACTGCTTGTTGAAAAGATTGAGGAATGCCTCATCATCCTTATTCTTAGTATTGTGAGTTCTAAATAAACTCACTAACAATGCATAGGTTTATGGTTTCTACTTCTTGTGAGATCGGGGGAAAATTCGGTTGGAGAATTCATGTCCCCAGGAGCAGAATTATATTCAGTGTTCTGCATTATAACTTCGAACAGTTGCAAATGTTCTGCAGGCATTTTGTCAGTCTGACAGACCACTGTAAAATGCAAATTAGGTATAAAAATTGTGCAAAAAGTGAAGAGAGAAAACATAGCATAAAGGCAAGGATGTATTTAGGGGGGTGGTCCAGGGGGTCCGGAACCCCGCCTCCCGAAATTTGGATTTTTGTTACTAAAATGGTAATGATATAGTATTTTTGTGCAAAATTCTGCCTTTTTTACTGTTCGGACCCCCCCCCCCCCCAAAAAAAAAAGTTTCTTTGTATATGTGCCTGCATAAAGGGCACGTAGCTTTGTTACTCTGCAGAACATATTTTATATATTCTTTCTTTTAAAAGATGAAATGTTCTGCAAAGATTGTGATTGTTCTGCGACGTACGTTGTACTTTTACCCACTTTCTGCTTTGGGGTTCGTGTCTAATAAAATAAGTCTATAAAATTGAAGCTGTGCATTGTATAAATAATTTTGCATTAAAATAAATAGAAATGAATTGACCTCCATAAAATAGAGAATGTAAATAATGTAGTTGTGTGAGAGAAAGATTTCGGATAGATAAAAACCGAAAAACAATCAAAGTTTTGAATTGTTATGTAAAACGTAAGTGGTATACTGCTAAGGCACCACAGAGTGCACCTGTTTCTTTGTTAGCTAATTGTGTAGATAATGTAGGTAATTTTGTAGTATTTCTTATAGTGGTGTAGATTTAGCTGGAGTTCTGTGTATGAAAGAAGATAAGACAACATGGATTATTACAGTTAATTCCCGATTATCTGTGGTCTTCCCCCCCTTTTTTCCCCTGATGACGATACTTTCAAAATGCAGAGAAATAAACACGTCTTTCATGATCAACAAATGTAAAATCTATTTTAAAATTCCTATTTCTTTGTATCCCTCCTCCCCCTAAGGTCACTGAAATACGATGGATGAATATGACGTCTGTCAGGTTTCAGTGACCAGATTAAAGATTGTCCATTGATTGACCGAGGTCATTTTCCTTACCTCCACATTGTTTATACTTGCCATTTCAAGTCAGAATTGACACCACATCATTAAGCAGGACAGTTCATCATTTTGCGACAGGATGCTGCAAAAGAAACTTCAATTTTAAATAAAAAAAGTAAGCTTCAAATTGGAAAAACAAAAACAATTAACTGACTTTTTTGTAAAAAATTAAGAATACTGCTTATGAAGTCAGAGCTCTGTATGTAAATATGTACTACTACTATCATGATTTTTAGAGATGGCTTGGAATACATTCTGGTGTTGTTTTTTTGTCCTTTTTTACTTATTTTGCAGATTATCTGCAAAATTCGTTTATCTGTGGTTATCGCTCAACTCTTTTCTGCGGATAATCGGGAGTTTACTGTACAGTGAAAAATGTTTAAGACGAAACAGAGGGGATCAAAATATTTTTCTGTGATAAGATTTGTAAAAGAAAGGACAAAATTCACTAATATTTTCAATGTTATAATTTATTTCGACTTCCTGTCAAAGTACAAGTAAATTGCATCACAGGCATGAAAAAAAATTATTTTTTGGGGAGAAATCAGCTATCTTTTTTTGAAATATTTTCCATAGAAATAAGGCGGAGAGACCTGATGGATGATATTTCCAGGATGATTACTGAGGGAGTTACTTACTGTTTGAACTCAACTGTAGAAATTGTTTTATTTGCATTTTCTTATTTAACCTTATAAATAATTTTAAAATGTGTCCTTTATGAACATACCTTGTGCAGTTAAAATATGCTTAATTTTATCCTAAATTACTATCAAACACGGTTTTTGTTAGAATCCAAAGATGCCAAATAAAATTTGTGTATATATTTATTTTATTATTATTATTAATTTGTAAAAAAGGGGCAATATATATAAAAAGTTATTAAAGGATGTAATATTAAAAATAGGAACGCAAATTTGGGAAAGCACACTAGGAAAAGTCAGGGAAGCAGAAGCTGTGAAATCTGTAGAAACCCTGTAATATTACCTGAAAAAAATAACTATCTTTGGCTGAAATTTTGAAAAGAATATCTAGAGTATTTAATTCAAAACACACATGCACAAACAACTTTTGAGAATTAACTTGAAACAAAATAGTCTTGATTGGAGATGATCTGAAAAAAGAAAATACACTGGTCTTTATTAAAAGATTAAAAGGTAATACGGAGGATATTCCATAGTTAACTTATGAAATTGATTACCACATTCCTCCGGAAATATATTTCAGCCGCACTTCCACGGCCATCCTCAGTCCTTCGCCTCCCCAGTGGGAATGGCGCCATTGACTGCCTCGCCTCCTTCTCGGATTTTTCGCCGCATGATGTCACTCCAGATGTCATCGATGTTTGCATGGGTTATATCATTGATGCTGCCCTCTGTTGTCACTATTTCCAATGATTCGCATAGGTAAGCGTAGGAGTGGTTATAGTCTAAGAGCCAGCGACTGCCAGACCTTCATCATAGTATGAAAGCTGAAATTTTCTCTGCGCATACCCCCAACAGACGTAGAAACAATCGGCCACTATAAATTTTGGATGATCGTGGCTTTGGCAGGTAACAGATGGCAAAGGTGTATAAAATTGCAGAATATTTTCGTCATTTCATCATAAAGCTTATTTTTTTTTATATGTTCTTCTTAGCAGTACTAGAAATCACTTTGTACCTTGGCAGAGACTTTTCCATCGTGGCAAACCCCCGTCAGACAACCTCAAAGTCATGGAAAACTTAATTCTATTTTCATCATTTCATAAAGCGGGATTTTTTTACATGTTCTTCAGCGCAGTACTAGAAGTCACTTTATCCCTTTCCAGACCCTTTTGCTTCGTGGCAAACCCCCACCAGACAACCTCGAAGTCATGGAGCCGGATTTATCGGATAATTTCTTTATATAGAATTATTTGAGTCTAAAAAAATCAAAAATTATTCACTTTAATTTCCATCTTAATACATTCCTGCCAACTTGTAGGGTTTGGCCGTATAATGTACGGATTTTAGCTTAGCTGTACGGTTATACAGCCGCAAGTCAAAATTGTACAATTTTTTGGCAGTGTACTAATGAAGTTTAAGGCTAATGTGATATTATTTACTATGTTTCAAAATTTATTGGTTTTGTGGAGTATTTTAAAATTTAAATCACCAATTGACATTACTTCGAACGTAATAGATCGTTTTATTTCCCATATTTACGCTAAGTCCCCCTCCCCTATTTTTCTGCCTTCTTCCACTGATACGCTGTGTTAACCAGAGAAAAAACTGCATAGAGGGAAAACAGGAATTCCGTTCCGATCTCCAATGCTGCGAAAGCTATGATTGGTCACAGATTTTTTTTCTCCCTCCCATCTGCGGCTTCACTTATGACGTGTTAGGAGAAGTGGGATGGGAGCGTTCGTAATCGATATGCTGAGTGTCCATGCTTTGGCAAATTTTGCTGCTGCGCATGCACGGAGGTGAATTCTGGCCGAGCTAACAGCAGCAAAAATCTACAAACATTTCAAAGAGGACGGATAGTCCAGTGGCAGATTAATGCAAGTTTCTCGGGAGGGGGGGGGGAGCGGCTAGAAGATTGACATATACATACATGGCAATTTAGGATCTTTTACATTATGGAAGCAATTTAGGATCTTTTACATTAATTTCTTTTTTCTCGGGGGGCAGTCTCCCCCGCCCTTGGAACAGTCGGACGTTATTCATGCAGAACTGTTATTTACATCTTTCTTGATCGAACACAGTGTTCCTATTTCAGAAGATGACCATGCTGAATGTGAGAGGGTTTTCAGTATTATTCGGAAAAACAGAATTCAATTCAGGTGCAACTTGTTTAATAAGATTTTGGAAAGCCGATAGCGAAAAATCTTGCTTCCAGAAAACTTTTACTTCAGATTTTCTGAATAAAGGTGAAAAAGCTACTTCTGCTTCTTAGAAGTCAGCACAGTCAAAATGAGAGTTTTTTCAAGTCAGTTAAGTGGTTATAATTAATAAATTGTTACCAGAAATCTGGAAGATGGTGCATTAATTAATTTGCCTTTTATTCAACAACTTCATTTTCTTTTATTGTTCTTAGCTTTATTTAATACTTAAAACAAATAATTGTGATATAAAATGCAATAAAAGTAATACTCGTGCATACTATAGTGAAAGGTAAAAAATAATGGTCACACGTTGTATAGCAAAAAGTGTCAAAATTTCTGTTCGTGCTGTTTTACACATTTTGATTTTCCCAGGTTGGCAAGTCTGTTATTATTCAGATTATTTTTTAAATTTATTTCCAAATATGTGCTCACATGAAGTATGTGGAAATGATGTTCGCAAGCCAGTAGATGAAGTCAGGGATGAGCTTCAATCTCAATTTTCAATTTGCAAATTGATAATTTGCCCAAGGAAGTTCAATCCGAAGAAAGAATGGACAAAAAATGGACTAAAAATTGAGATTGAGAAAATTAACAGCTGCTAGTGGGAAATTTAAATGTGACCGAATATCGAATGTTATGCTAAGCATATTGACTATACCACACAGTAATGCTGCTTGTGAACGTTTGTTTAGCAGTGTTAAGAATAGAACACAATTTTGTAGTTTTTTGTCTAATGAAACTTTGGAAGAAATTTTAATTGCAAGAAGTAAACTCAAAGGCCATTACTATGAGCAAGACTTTTATAAGGATTTTTTAAAAGCAGACAAATCAGCTACTTGTGAACATTTGCGCTCTAAAGATACCAAATAAATGCCCCTCCTTTCCTATATGAGCATATGTATTAAAAATAGTGTACTAAATCTGAATAGTAATTTTAAAAATTGTGTTTGGTTACATTTTATCTTTATAGTGTTGACTCTAGAAAAAAAGGGCCGCCGGGGGGGAAATTTTCAAAAGGGGCACCGTGCTCTCAAAAAGGGCACTTTGGGGTTCCACGAGAATGTACAGGTAGATAACGTATAGAAACTGGTTTGAAACTATCTGATCCCCAAAACTTTAACATGTAGAGTTGTACTGACTTACAATGCATAGTAAGATTTTTCCAATTTGTCTTAGTTCCCCCCCTTCTTTTGGAGAAAATATCCAGTAGAAGTAAGTGTAAGCGAAATAGGAAAAATAATTTGTTGATAATATTTTGCTCTAAACATGACATAAATATGTGAATTAAATCTACATAACTAGAAGTCTTGATTAAAAAAAAAACTTCTAGCATAAAGAAGTTTTAATATAAGTAATGTTGAATTTTCTCCTTAATTTTTTTTTCTCAAAATTATTTGACATACATGTTTATTATTATTTATAAGAATAGTACATTTATTGAAGAAGATTTCAGACATTTTTAGCCAGACATGATTTGTTAGGCAGTAGGGGAAGGCAGAGGGACTGTTAATTTTTGTTCTTCCATTTTATCACACTATCACTACTGGACTACAATTACTGGATCACATTCATATATGATATTTCACCTATATTGCTACAAACTTTTAAACAGAAAAGGACTGTCAGTGTAAGTGGATTAGGGTAGATGCGTTTAGCATGTAATAAAAATAATAAAATTTCTGCAATGCAGGATGGATAAAATTTAATTATATAAATCAGAATTTTATTTAAATTCTTTTGTTTGCAATAATTATTGAATGAGTACCAAGTAAAGATTTTCAAAGTTACCCTTATTACTATTAGACATTATTTAAAATTGCATCAAACAATTTAACTCATCCATCAATTGATAACTACAGAAATTGGGGAAATTTAATTCAGAACACAGAAGATTGCTGGTAAAAATGACATAGTCATGCAAATTTTGTAATACATCCTATGGTTGGAATGTACAACACCATACCAAATCAAATCACTGAAATATATTTGTTATTCCTCTTTCACTTCTAATTTAATGCTTGCTCATTCATGAAAAGTGAATATAAGTTTTTTAAAAAGTACTATATATTTCTTTAAAATAAATAAAAATAATTACTACATGTAAGTTTTTTAGCAGGTATAAAATTAATATTGTTTTTAACTCACAGAATTGTCCAAAAGTATGAAATAAAGTTTAAAATATTTTCAATGATTTATTTTTCATAAAGCTTTATTTTTAATTTCTTGTAACATACTTAAAAACGTCTCTTTAAAAACACTAAATTTTCTTTCTTAAACATTGCTTTAATCTTTTTAAAATAAAAAAAGTAATGATCAATATTTATTTTAACTATCAAATGTTTTTAATCAGCCTAATATAATTAAAATAATCAACATCCTGGTGCCAAAAGTACTTAAACAAATTATCTATTAATAAACCTTCCAGGATTCTTTTTCTTTTTTTTTTTTCCAACTGAAAATAAACTTAAATTGATGACAGTTTGTTTTATAAATAACCTAGCTATTAACTTATGACACAATTTGTTTTCTGAAGACATCCTTTTCCAGAACTAGCTTTCTTTTGCTTTTATTATTATTTTTTTTTTTCTTTTCTTCATTCATTAAAATGTTGAGAATTTTAAAATCAGAAGGTGTATAATATGAAAATTTAGAATACCAAATCTTGTCAATAGTCTGATTTACTAAATTCTGCAGTTACTCCACTTTTATGTAATTAAAACTGTGGCGTAATAAGAGGGGGGGGGATCCGCCCCGGCGGCAAAAAAACAAACATGGTGGCCGGCAGGACACTAAAAGTGGAAAACTAAAGGACCGAAATAGGGGCAGAATGCTGAAACTTAGAAAGAATGGGGCGGCAAACTGAAGGATCGCACCGGTCGCCAATAACCCTAGCGCTACATTGCTACTACAGTGCTACATTGCCCAAGCAAAAGATCATTATGATGCTTTGATTTTGGCAAAAGCATAATGTGTTTCAATTGCTGTATTCGCAAAACATCGCAAATCCCTCAATTTTCAGATGAATTTGAGTAGATAAAGCCACTGAACATGGTACACGGCTGAAGTGTTGAAGTTCCAACGTTCGGCGGGCCCCGCCCGCACGACTGTCGGCCTGGAGTTTTGGTCGGTTTCATCCAGATGTACGCGTCAATACACATCAGAAATCCTTAAAAAGTCACCCAACCAAGGCACCCCCCTTAGAAGATATCCCTTGTCTAGGCATGCCATAACAAATAGCAAATCCCGCAGAATTTTCGAATCGCAAAACGTCGTTTTGCTAAGGCATTCTTTCTGTATCAACTGTTATACATTACGAATAATATGTACTAAGAAAGCCGATTAAAAAGAGCAAATCGTTTAGGGGGGGACTTGCTAGTGTTGCAAAACTATTAAAGACATCGAGAAGAGCAATAATTATATACAGCTGGTGACGAACTCTGGTATAATGGTTGTTTGATAATTCGCAACAACATATTTATCAAATGTAGCCACCGATATTTGGGGATTGACAGATGGAATCAGAAATTTTTAGATAACTTGAGAAAATTTTGAATTTCCCAACCGTATTTTCTTCCCCAACTCCTAAGTGAAATGCCGATCGGGCTTCTTCTCGCTTGAGTCAGCAAAAATAAGGGCCTTTTCGGATTACTCAGCTGTTCGGTTTGTGCAAATGAAAACAGAAAAGGGCAGTAGCAGTATTTCGATCTGAAAGAGTAGAATATTTGAAAAAAGCATTTTAATAAATTACATTTGTGGGAAAGATCGGATTTCATAGACGGTTTTTCTGAAAGGGCAGTTTTCAATCGTACCTATTTTTATGATGGGATTATTGTACTCAATCGTAAAACCGTTTTAATTAATATATTATTGTGATGGGCCACACATGGTATGTAGGAAATAAAAAGTGCTGGTTGTTTACTAATAATAATAAAAATGTAAAAGCAGGAGGGCGCATAAAGAAGAGAAATAGGGCCACCCGGCGCTAAAAAGACAACAAAAAGGCCGCCAGGCGCTGCGCCCTGCCAAATTAATCTAGAGTCAACACTATCTTTAGTAGGTATATATTTATTGCGTTACTGCGTGACACTGTGGTATTGTAAGATTTTCAAAAATTGCATGTTGGCAGGTATGTTAATACCTTAATCAGAAATCTGATATGGACACAACATGACTTTCTTGTATATCTGTTATATTATAAATATTTTCAGTGCATTTCACCTAAACTTATTTTGCTTGAAAGACATAAAATACTGCAGTAATAATAAGGTTTAGCGATTTCTAGCCAAATATATCAGATATCTCCAAGCTGGATTCAATTTGAAAGATTTCTTTTTGACATTTCATTGGTTGATACTTCACCAAAAGCCGAAGGCTTAAGATAGTTCGAGAGATTCTGGTCACAACCGAAATGGTGATTCATTACGATGAATCACTATTTCGGCTATGACTGAAGACATCAATATCATTATAATGAATTTCAAGTGTCCATAGATCTTAATGTATTTAATGTCTTAGGTAACCCTATAAAGAAATTACTTGGTTGATTGCAATCAAAAAAGAGATGTGCAATTAGCTATTATAATAGTTCTAAATACAAAATTTCAACATTCTATGGTAAACAGTTTTAGAGTTCTACAAAATACGTAGTTATTTTTGGCGTTAAATTTGGCGATATTTGTGTAAAACACGTGAAGGTCGATGACAAATGGTAAGATTTTGGGTAAACAGTGAAATGACAGCAATAAAATTAAGTTTTCCATGACTTTGAGGTTGTCTGGCGGGTGTTTGCCATGAAGGAAAAGTGTCTGGCAAGGAATAAAGTGACTTCTAGAACTGTTCTGAAGAACATATAAAAAGAATCACGCTTTATGAAATGACGAAAATCGAATTATGTTTTCCATGACTTTGAGGTTGTCTGGCAAGGGATAAAGTGATTTCTAGTACACTGTCTACCAATAAGTATTTCGACACCTGTGATAGAAAATAAAAACTAACTATATTCCAAATCAATAGTTGGTAGAGCCTCCACGAGAGGCAATTGCAGCGTGAACCCTCCGGGGCATACTTTCCACAAGTCTTTGTATTACAGCTAGTGGTATTGTCTTCCACTCGGCTTGGAGTAGACATAAAAGTTCCTTCACCGATTTTGGACGGGTAGTGTACCCCTTAATTCGGCGATCCCAACTCATCCCATAGGTTCTCGATAGGGTTCAGGTCTGGGCTCTGGGCAGGCCGGTCCATTCGATGAACTCCATTGGCACCATACCAAGCCTTGGTTAACCTCGAAACATGACAACTGGCATTGTCGTCCTGAAAGTAACAGGGGTCCAATCCGTAAAACTGCCGCAACGTAGGAAGCACATTGTCATCCAAAATTGTGCAGTAGGTATCGGTGTTGAGCTTACCATGAATGGGGACCAATGGTCCCAGTCCATACCAAGAGAAACACCCCCAGACCATAATTCCACCTCTGCCGAACTTGACTGTTGGCACAATGCATTCTGGCAGGAGACGTTCTCCAGACAGACGCCAGACCTAGACCCTGCCATCCAAATGGTAAAGAGTGAACCTTGATTCGTCACTCCAAAGAACCCGTTTCCACTGATCTACGGTCCAATTTCGATGTGCTTTGCACCACATTAACCGAGCAGCGCACAGGGTGCGAATTGGCCGGGGGGGGGGGATGCCAGGGATTGTCCCTGGCTGATGAATGTAATATCCCTGGCTAGAGAAATATTAATGGATCCCTGCCGGGGTCACTATTCCCCGCTGGAGAAATATTAAAATTAGTCTCTGTCCTTACAAATTCAACAGTACCTAATGATTTTAAGTATTGAGAATGGAAATTCTTTTGTTTACTAGACAAAGGAGCAAGTTACAAACATCCCTTGAAATAGATATATACATGCCTGATGCCACCTCTCATTCTGCAACTGGGGTCAGGTTTCAAATTAAGACTGTGAAATGAATGAACGAGCACTGCTCTGCCGCGAGCCTAATTTGGGGGTAGACAAAGAATCGACATAGGCAGGAATATATGTGCATAGAAAATCGGGGGTCGACTTCTGTTTGAATTTAAGTCCCTTCCCATTAATGTTGGCGACTGCATTTGTCATGTAATACCTAATATATTATGTGAGTGGAGCATTTTACGCCTACCTTCCTTTTTTTCTTTTCAAATGCCCCCCCCCCCCCTGAAGAATGTTTTCTTCGAAATGTCCCTCCCTGGAAAAAATGTTCAATTCGCACCCTGGCAGTGCAGTTGGACTTTGTGATTAAAGGCATATGGGCAGCAGCACGACTATGAAAACCAAGCAGATGTGCTTCCTTACAGATGGTATTCTTTGAAACAATCCTCATGGATGCCTGTTGAAACTCCTCGCGGATGAGGGCCATCGGTTGGGCGCGGTTCTTCCGAATTTCTCTGGACAGCACTCGTCGGTCTCTATCTCCCAGTTTTGCTGGTCTGTCGACTCGGGGCAAATTCCGACAATCACCGCTCACCTTCCACTTCTTAATCACATAGGCCACTGTCGATTTTGGGTACTTCAGATCACTAGATATGTCCCTTAAGGATCGGCCACATTTGTGATACCTGATAATTATACCTTTCTCGAAATCAGAGAGCTCCGAACTGAGCGGCATCTTGCATGCGACTAATGCCGATGCTGTTTTCTACACGATATATACCGGCGGAGGCTGTGACGTACCTCAGGACTGCAGCTATAGTCATTTGCATAGGTGTCCAAATACTTATTGGTAGACAGTGTACTGCGAAGAAGAACATGTAAAAAAATTAAGCTTTATGAAATGACGAAAATTTTCTGCAATTTTATACACCTTTGCCACCTGTTACCTGCCAAAGCCACGATCATCCAAACTTTATAGTGGCCGATTGTTCCTACCTCTATTGGGGAATATGCACAGAGATAGTTTCAGCTTTTATACTATGATGAAGGTCTGGCGGCCGCGGGTTCTTGCTCTATTATTAAAGTTAGCAATTTTTTGAATTCTCTCAAAATCTATTGTGATAGGTTTACTTAAGGCAAGGCGGGATAAAGCTGTGGATTGTTTGTTAAATTTGATATCATTAATGTGTTCAGTTTTGCGGTCTTTTATTTTTTGTTTGGTTACTCCGATGTAACATCCGGTTTTTTCAGTTACGTTATGTGTTAATTAATTTTATAAATTCCTGTGATTTCGGTAAGGTTAATTTGGTCTTTCTCTGATCTTACACGTTGGAAAATGGTTTGATTAGGCTTGATAGGGATCCGGATATTTTTATTTAATATTATTAACCCTACCGAAACTGCAGGAATTTATAAAATAAATTTAACACATAACGAAACTGAAAAAAACGGATGGTACATCGGAGTAACCAAACGAAAAATAAAGGACCGTAAAACCGACAATAAAGTAAAATATCTGGATCTCTATAAAGCCTAATCAAACCATTTTCCAACGTGTAAGATAAAAGAAAGACCAAATTAACCCCACCGAAACTGCAGGAATTTATAAAATTAACACATAACGAAACAGAAAAAACCGGATGTTACATTGGAGTAATCAAGCGAAAAATAAGACCGCAAAACTGAGCACATTAATGATATCAAATTTAACAAACAATCCACAGCATTATCCCGCCTTGCCTTAGGTAAACCTATCATAATAGATTTTGAGGGAATTAAAAAAAATCGCTAACTTTAATAACCACTCCTATGCTCTTACCTACTTGAATTATTCGAAATAGTGACAACAGAGGGCAGGATCAACAATATAACCCATGCAAACATCGATGACATCTGGAGTGATGTCATGTGGCGAAAGATCCGAGAAGTAGGCAAGGCAGTCAACGGTGCCATTCCTACTGGGGAGGTGAAGGACTGAGGATGGCCATGGAAGTGTGGCCGAAATATATTTCTGGAGGACATTGTTCTTTATGAAAGATTACTGAGTTATGCTAACGTTTCTGTTTAACAAATACATGTTACTACTTGTATTTATATTTTGATTCAGTGCACATACTATTATGAACATTATAATAATTTCTCTTTGCATTAATTTTTGGCTGAGTACTTTCAACTGCATAACTTCCACATCTTCCAGGGATGCTGATATCTGATCCTGAGGAGATGCCAGTGTCCATGGAAGCTGTGGAAGAAACACAGTAAAAAGTCCCCTGCCAAAAATCAGTGTAAAAAGCAATGATCATAGTGTTTATTATACTGTGTTACTGCATATGAAGCCTTTAGAACTAAGTCTTGATATCTTGTACTGCACATAAAAACTTGAAAAGGTTGACAGCCCAAAATTTATGTATTCTATGCCCGTACAGTTAAAAATATATACTTTATAAAAATGTTGATACCTTTTCCTATGTATTCTGATATCTAATTTCAGTATGTTGTATTTTTGCTACTTTATACATTGCTTCATAGAATTAGATTTAACATTTTTAAGTTAAAGGAAAAAAAAATTCTTCTATAAACATTGATATTTTTCATGAGGATATTTCCGTTTTTTTTTTTTTTTTTTTTAAACACACTTTTAATGAAACAAGACGACCCCATACAGATACATTTAAGTGTTTATCTGCTCTGAAAGGTGGTACAAAGCAGTTTGTTTTAGTGCTATAAAAGTAATAAAACAATTTTTTTCTCTGTTACAAAAGCAGATATGTCATTTGATGTAAAAATATGATTTTTTGATGATCAAATGAAGTTTAATTGCTGTGTTGTGCAGTGTGTTGTCATTTTGCTGTGTGAATTACATATTGTTCCACTATATATTCAAATAAGCTTCATCATAAGTTGGGTTCTTCTATGCAGATTATTGCTAAAATGAATTTTTTAAAAATTGGATATTTTTTGTGGTTTGAAGGAAGATGGAGACATCTACCTGTGATAGGCCTAACTGCAAAGTTGATATCGGTGTTTTGTTTATTCGAATGGCTTTGCTTTTAAATTGGTTTTTGATGGTTTTATTTGAAGACTTCCCGAGGATTTTGGATTAAGTACAATGTGAATTGCAGAATTCTTTGAATGTTTTTATGTTAAAAATGGAATAGTAGTTGCGGATTTTCAAATTGTCATACAGCAAAGCTGCTTAATCCAGTGTAGCATTTTTATCTTAAATACGAACCACTGGTTGAGGACTTTTCAGATGTTTTGGGGATGAGTTAATTTGGCCTTTATTCTGTTTTTACTAGTTTAATTTATGTGCATTTTGAATTTGTTGGAATGCATAGGTAAGTGTATCGTTTCTTTGTGCTTATTTTTAGTTATATAATGTACGTTTATGTTCGTCAGGGGAAAAATGTCGTCAAGGTAGCTATTGTCAAGGGTCAGAAGTTGCCATATTTTCCCTTGCATTTTTATAATTGTCTTTTTTTTTCACATTTACAGATGGGTCAAAATAAATTTTTGATTTTTTTGAGTTAAATGTATACTTAAAATATATTTTTCATTTTTGCTCTTTTTACAGGTTCTACAGCATGAATTTTATTATTTTTCTGCAAAATGTTCAAATGTTTTGTTACTTCTCTAACATACATGAATTATTTTAGTACATTTGATGAAATGTTAGTTATTTTTAACATTTACAGTTGAAACAACTTTTTGTCTTCAATGAAAGTAGCCTCATAAATAGTTTGAATCCTCAGCTTTATTTCTTTTTTTGGGGAGGGGGATGGCAATTTTAAGCATTATTCATAATTTTGTCTTAATAAAATGCTAGTTTTAAGTTGCTGAGCAATTAATTTCTATTATGTTGCTAAAATTCAAAAAGAGTTAAGCTAATTTACCTTGAATATCTAAACAAAAGTTTGTAATCGTCTAAGAACAAAAGGAGAGAATAAGGTCCTTATTATGGTGCGTTAGCTGTATTGTTATGCTTTCTATGGTTATAAATCAATTCTTTAAATCTGAAATTCATACTAAATAAAACTTATTAGTATAGACTAAATCATTTGTATATCTTTTTGTGCAATTTTTCTGTTTGATTATTTTAAGCCGCCTAGGTTAAGCAGACTTGTTTGTGATATTATATATATTGGATGTTCACAAATATGAGTAATTTGTGCTAGCCTGCTTTTATTTAGAGTAGTTACTATCCATTATTAGTATTATAATATAATTGATAGTGTTTTTAATTACTCAAATGACAAATTGATCAGAAAGAAATATTTTTATATTTCTTATTATGGTAAATAGTAATGATACATTTTCTTGAAAGTAGGGAGTCCAACAGAGATGTCATTTTGATTTTAATATATTCAATCAAATCTTACTCTAAGTTACATTTGGAAGCTTCTCCCACCCTTTTTCCTTTTGGAAGGATCACCATTGTTCACTGGTTTACTTGTGACCAAAAAAAAAAAAAAAAAAAAAAAAAAAAAAATACTATGATTGCCTGAAATATGAGCAACTCACCATTAAAAAAAATGTTTTTTGAAGAGCAAAATGTTAGAAATTTCATTGTTAGATAATAGAACTAAAATACTGTTCAAAATAGTTCCCTCACAACTTGATGTTCAAATTAAGCTAGTGTGATTAGGCTTTGTTTGTTCTTCACTGAGCTTTAAATATGTTGTTTTGTTAATATTTAGTCTGGTAAAATTTTAGGAAGATAATATATAAATTAAAAAATTGAAACATTTTGTTTGTTCTTTATTTTGCATAAGGAGTTTATAATGTAAATCTGGCTCTTTTAAAATTACTGAGTTTAAGAGTTATATCAGCTGGAAAATCTTTAATATAACCTTAAATTTAAAAATAGCTGGTATTAGTTTTCTGTATATTTTCTGTAGAAAGAAGTATTTAAGGATATTTTAATGCAGGGTTTTCTTTTTAAACTGAATTAACATTGGAATTGAAACTTCCAATTTTATTAGGTCCAATCTTAGGTGTTTTCCTTTGAAAAGAGTTAATAAATGCTAATATAGCATGCACCCACACACAAATGAGTAAATGTGAATCTAATTTTCATGTGTTCATAAATTCTGATATTGCGAAACAATCAGAAAAACTTGAAATATTAATTTTGCTAAAAGGATACAGAAGACTGTTATATTAATAAATGTATCACAATATGAATATTTTAAAAGTTGAGTACCTAAAAGTATAAAGATAAAAATAAATTCATTATATAAGTATTTTTATACATTTACACACTAAAAAATCTCGAATATATTCGGGGGAATGGGGGAAGATTGCAAATCTCAAGCCTCATTGATATAATAATGATGATATTAAAAAGAAAAAAGAAATGTTATGCAGATGAACTGTTTAGTAAGTAATGCTTTTGCTAAAGATCATTTGTTCATCATTTTGCAGAGATGCTACCATGTTCATGTAAGAACAGTTTAATCAATTATGTTTTCCGAACTGTGATTACAGTACTTAGTGAATGTCTATATATCATTAGTCAGTTTTTTTAATGACTACTGAGAAATTCTTATTTTGTCAAGTCTGTATCACATTGCCTGTGAAAACTAAATGACCATACAAAAAAGTGAATAGTTAGATAAAAGTTAAATTAACAGAATAGCGTTTTAAATTACATTAGTTATGAAATCAAAAAAAAAATTAAGAAATTTATGTTAATTTTAATTAATAAAATTAAGATGCTTGCCAAGGAATCCTTTAAAACTGTAAAGTCATCAAATATGCCATAAAATAAAATTTCTAGTGTGTTGTAATGCTTTTTCTGAGTTTGGTAACAATACATAGTCTGTTCTACTCCTAAATGAATTTGTCTTTTTTTCTCATTAACTTCTATCTTTACAAAGCATTTGATTATGGTATGAGGGCTGTTTTTTATTCAACCTCCAATGGTCAATAAGTAAAAGCCATTAGTAAAGAATAGAAATAAATTTATTACCGAAAGTTAGATACAGACATGGTATCTTTTCGACTTACACATTATGAAGATTTGAGCATTTGTTTAATTGGTAGAGGAGTTTCCCAATGCCCTGTTCTAGAAACATTACCGCCTGCTGTGAAACCGTGAGCCTGAATGTTGTTGTAAAAATTCTTCATTGGTCTGGAAGTTTTGGCCTCTTAGCCAGCTCATTATTTCAAGAAACATGAAAATCCTTCAAAGCTAAGTCAGTAACCAAAAAAGACCAATAAGGTGTTCTAAAACAATGGTAAAGTGAGAGTGAGATCGTTAATGTCTCTATTGGCCATTGACTTAGTGCTGAGTGATTTCTAATACGTGAACTGAACAACTGCCTAAAAGACCAGAGTAAGAAGATCCAAAGCTTCCTGTCAAATGAAGTTTTGCGAAATAACTTTAAGCCCTTGGACGCATTTCTGGCAGTAAACTTTCACTAAGAGGGCATCGGATGGCCTGCCTACCGATTTGACAATTGCCTAAATCTTCATGGCGATTAGGTTGAAAAGAAACCATATATGTACCTAACTTTTGGCAGTAAATTCTTTGTATTATTCACTCTTGTCTTTTTTTGTGCATCGTAGGTTGAATAATAAAGAGCCTTTGTATTATTTCATATTAAGACCACACATGAATACAAAAGCTTAATTTTAAATATAGTAAGTGTTCAAAGTGAACTGGGCATGTGTCTTCTGTTCTGACTAATGTAACTAAAAGGGTATTTTATATAATTTGGAAAAATGAGAATTTTTGCTTTTCACTTGGAAACAATTTTTTTAATCATTTAAAAACTGAATAGAATACACTAAAAAAGTACTAGAAGAGTTGAACTGCGCAACATATAAATGTATATTATGTTCCCCCCCCCCCTTCCAAATTATACATTTTTATTTGAATATGACAATATAAATAATTTCCTGAGTTCTAAAATTATGAACTGCTTTAAAATAATCTGTTTGCATGAGTGTACACATGGCTTTTATTTTGTGTTATACTTTTTGTAAGCAACTTTGATAGTTTGACAGGTAAACAAGCTTACAAATAGTCTTTTTTCAGTACTGTACATTTATTTTTGTAATGCATCAGATAATTACACTTCCTTTCTTGAAAGATTTAAAGAATGTTTTTTCATAGGCATTTGGTAAACTTGTCAGACTTACCATGTCTGTTCACAAGATGTCATATAAACATTTTCTATGAGAAATGTTATTATGTGAAGTTAAGAAAAAAACTTGATAGAGCTTAAGGAACTTTGAAAAAGCTTAATTGATTGTTCAATAATTCCTTGAAAATAATACATACAGCTAAAAAGAAAAACTTCCTGCTTATTTCTTTATTGTAGAGAAGATTTATTTATATCAATCTTTTACAAATGACATAATTTCTTATCCATCATGCTTTCATAAGGAAGTCTTTATTTAAATGAACATGCACTTTGCTTCTACCAATGACAGCGACTAACTTTTACTTTATGTATGAAAGTTTTTAGAAAGTTTTAATGTATTGGGACTTTAACAGGACAGTCCTTTTTGATAACTAAAACAGAGGAACGCTGATATTACTTTTTTGAAAGGAAAAAAAAAGCCATATTTTCTATTAAAAAAAGTACTGGGAGAAGTCAACTTTTTAAAATTTTAAATCTTGAAGTCTTGAAACACAACTAAACATTTAGCTCAGATTGTTGCAAAGAACAGCGGTAAAATTTTCTAAGCCCAAGAGTATAGCTAATTTTTAAAAATAAATATTAATATTTCTTCCTTTACTTTTAAGCTGTTTTCAGTTAAATGGCTAAAAATCATGTTGGAACATGTTCTCAGACTTCAGAGCAAATTAAATTTTAACAATAATAATTTTATGAATACATCGATGCCAAAAGAAAAAAAAAATCCACTACAAATTTTAGAGAAAGTATTAAATCTACAAAATGTTAGATTCTGCACCCCCCCCCCTTATTTTTTCAAATCATACATTAAAATCAGTTTTATGAGCTTAGTTCAAAATCTATGTAAATTTCCCTATTAAATTTTGTAAAATCTTATTGTTTTGCTGTTCATACAAAATTTTATGTATTAATATTTTTTGATGCTGGCAAGTATATTGATGCATTATTTTAATGGAGATGATTATTAAGAGTTTGCACATGATGGAATTAAAGGCAAAACAGCAAGATTTTATAGTAAGGTAGCAAAAATTTTTAAGTCTGGTTGAATTCAAAACTGATTTTAATTTTAACTTTTTGAAGGATCAATACTTTTTAAAAAAATTTGCAGTGGGAAATTTTATCAATGATTGTAAAAATTATTATTCTTAAAATTTAAATTGCTTTGAAATCGGAGAACATGTCTCTAAATGGTTTTAGTAAAAGTAATCTTAAAAGTAAAGAGAGAGAAAATTAGTTTCATTTTGAAAAATTAGCATCATGCTTATCAGATCAAATTTACTTAAGAAACCAAACATCCGTAATTTAAGAATTATGCATGCATTATAAGCAGTTTATTTTATTGATTATCAAAATTTTATTTTACTCCCATTTGAAAGAAAAGCTTTCTCTTGTGCCATTACCTTCATCATTAGAGCAAACATGATTTATTAGCAGGCTTGAAAGTTTTCAGTCTTTTTCAACATCATTGATGCATTTGAGATTTAGAGTTTAAATTAGTTTAATGAATTAAGTTATGCTGAATACAGTGATATAATGAATATTAGTTAATTTAATAATGAATACATATAAAAGAATAACAGGTAATGTGTTAAATGTATAATAATTTGTTCTGTATGATCTGCAGCAAAGTTCAGTCTTTAGCTGTTTCGTGCTTTCATGCCTGATTAGTCATACAATTCTTCCATTTATTAGTAGTAATGTCAGTTGTGATTGAATGTGATGAAGTTATGTAGTCCTTTATATTAGTCATACATAAGGATACTTTTAAACTTAGATTCCCCATTTCAGATTTGTGTTATTTTCACATTTAAATCTTGCTTATTAATTCTAAAACAGTGAAGATACTACTCATTGTCTGTGTTATTAGTCTTATAAAGTTTGTAGATGAAAAGTGTAATTTTATTATGCTTATGAAAGCTTTTGAAAATATACATCTAATTCTATGATTTCTCTGTCTGAGAAAGAAACCCCAAACTTATTGATATGTAAGGAATATTTAACATTTTTGTGCATAACCCTACACTTCATTGTTGTAGTTATGTTGCAGCATAATTTCAGCAAGACATTTCTTTAATTTTCATTCAGGGGGACAAAAATATCTTGCTATTATCAACATTCCAATATCTAATTTGCAATAAGCTATAGTTTATATCGCAGAACATGATTTATTAGTCATTAGTAGCTGTTACTGCAAGATGACCTCGGTAACTTTAATTATACACAGGTTCTTGGAGCCAGGGTTCTTAAAAAAAAACCCCGGGTAGGTTTTATTGGGTATTTTGGGGTTTTATTAAGATTTTTTATAGTATAACACTTTTTGGATTTAAATTTTATAGTTTTATTTCAAAGCTGAATAATTTTTGTCTAAAAGAAAACTTTCATTACAAAATAATAATTAATTAATTAAAATATAAAAATAACTTACTTTAATGCAGTACTATCTTTTTCACCTGGTGTTTATAAAGGGCTCCTAGTTTGTTTTATGACCATATAAAAGTATATTATTGTTCACTTAGAAAAATATTTTGTTTAGATTGGTTGTTTTCTATTACTTTTTAAATTTATGAACTTTTTAATTTTTTTTTACCTTTGTTTTTTAAGTCATAGTTATATTTCCTAGTTAGAATATAAGTTAGTAAACCCTTTGCAGGCCAACTTACTGCAGAACTATTATTTATTTAATAATTTTCTTTATAGTTATTCATTTTTGCTCGAAATATATATTCCTTTTTACTTTAAAAAATCTGGAATTAATGTCTGATATTAAATCCCACATAAGCAATGTATAATGAATCAGTTTTACATTTCTCAGTACTAAAGTAATGCAGCAACTAATAGAATACAGGATGGTTTCCTGAACCTGAATTCATTCTTGAGATGCATGCTTGTAAGCTGTAAGAGAGAGAGACATGTCCCATTCTTCTCTTATCTGGGAAAGGTTTTTTTTTTTTTTGTCACTATACTGATAATTACATATTTTAATAAATAAGATTTTAAATATGAATAAAAAGATAAATTATTAAGTTATCCTGCCTGCATTATAGCAGCTGTTCATTTCAAAACAAATATTGCCGATAGAATTAGCTCAAGGTATTTTTAAAAAAGTTATTGTTCTTTATGTTGAATTTGGAAAAATAATTATAAAAAAAAATTAAATTGGTATATATATATATTTATCTAATATAATGCATTAAGTTATGTAGGAATATTATATGTATTTAATATCAAATAACAAATGATTTAAATGAAAGAAAAGAAAAATTTATGATAATTTTTAATAAAACCCAAAAAACCCGTTTCTGTGTGGGTTTTATTGGGTTTAAGTGTTTTTTAAAAAAAAAAACCCACCTGTTTTTTTTTTGTTTGTGAGCGGGTCTGAAACCCTGCTTGGAGCTGAAGAAAATACTGTTACCAGCTCATTCATTTCAGCTTTCTATGTATATTTTAAACACAAATATTTAAACTACAAGCTGTCATTAATTTTTTTAGTTTTATATTTAGACCTTATGGTTTTGTAAATTTGCCGTTTTTGTAGTAGTATGTTATTAGCTTATAAACTTTATTTGTGGCTTAAATTTCATTAAAAACAAATAGTTGTTTCTTTTTGAAGTTTTTAAAGTATAACATTTGATCTGTGTTATTTTTATTTTTATTTTATATTCCAAAATATTAAAATTAAAAAAATGTCCTTAAATTTCATCACATTTTTTTCAGATGATTATGTTTGACAGCAAAGTGTATTTTGTAACAGATTTTAAATTACTAATTTTTTCACCCACAGACAATTCTGACTTGAATTTAGTTATTGATGCTGCAAAATATAGTGCACATCCCTTGACTAACGAGGGTTTTGCATTTATGTGGGCGGGTGTTCGTGCTACTCATGGAGCAGCAAAAGGAAAATTTTGTTTTGAGGTCAAGGTACTTATGCTTTTTATATAAAATTATTGAAACCAAACTTGCTTTTGCATTTCATAGTATTTGTTGAGATTAAATGGTACTTTATCGAGAACTTTTAAAACTTATAAATTTAGTTTGGTCATGTAGGACATCCTTTAACAGTTAAAATTTTTCTCGCTCATTCTTAGTTAATTGTTCTGACATTGTGTTGTTTAATTGTTATTTTGATAATAAATTGTGGTTCATTTTAGAGTTCAAAACTAATTTGTGTGCAGATATTTTTTGAGTGAGCTCATGCATATGTATATGTCTAATACAGAGTTTTCCAAACTTTTCTGTGGTGGAGCACTTTGAAATTCTTGGCAGAGCACCTTTTGTAAATATAATAGTGAATTGGAGGCTAAAGAACACAAGATATTTTTACTGAGCGCTTGCTACCTTTACAATGTACACGGAGTGCTCTGCAGAGCAGTTTGAGAAACCATGATGTATTATCTTTGATACTAAATTAGAATTTAGTTTGAAAATTAACCTTACTATTAGTGTGACAAACTTCTAGGAAGTTATTCAGAGACAATCAGATTTTTGTTGCAGTGTGGGCTTGCAAATATTCGTATATGCCTGCTGACAATTCTAATGCTAAGCATTGTAAAAGCTTTGCATGCTACAATGCAATACAATGCTAAAAAGGCATTGAGCAATAAAATGGCTATTAATCGCTTTGAGAAGTGTTGAAATAAGTCAACTTTTTGACTGTAGTTAATGGTTGTTTTAATGAAAGCACTTAACTAAAATTGATAGTTGAGGAATTTATTTCAATTCGGGCAAGCTGATTGTTTATGTAAATAGTATTAAGAAATCAGACCAACACTTCGCCCAAAGTGATCAATAAGTACATGAAGACAGTATTGGGTCATTCCATTTCAAATCAACCAGGCCATGTCACCCACCGTCTCAGATTTCTTTGAAAATTTTTATAAATGTAGCCATTAGTGTTCTAACTAACAATATAAAATTTTACTTCAATATCTCTAATACTTTTTAAAATAAAAATTATTAAAATAATGGGAAAGTGACCATAAATGGCGTTTTTGCAAACAATTATTTTGATGGTGCTTTTTCAGATAAAAAATCATAACTTTCTTTATTTTCAATATATTAAATTGAAATTTATACCAAAATGTTCACAAAGGTTTGGAGATTATAGAAAAAATTAATTTGATAGTCCTGTTTAGAACTGGAACCCCCTAAAATTCATAAACTTTTTTTTTTTTTTAAATTTCATAAAAACAATAATTTTGCAAAAGCTGTTTCAGAAAATGGTGTCGCTCTTAACAAAGCAAACTATTTTTTTACTTACATGTAAATGCATAAAGTAAGATAATTTAAAATAAAAACAGTGGGTATTTGAGTCCTAATAGGCTAATTTAATTAAAAACCAAATGTTTTGAAGATTTTTCTTAAAATGTTATGCTGCATGCAAATGTTATTATAAAAAATTTGGGGGGGGGTTCCAGTTCTAAACAGGACTATCAAATTAATTTTTTCTATAATCTCCAAACCTTTGTGAACATTTTGGTATAAATTTCAATTTAATATATTGAAAATAAAGAAAGTTATGATTTTTTTATCTGAAAAAGCACCATCAAAATAATTGTTTGCAAAAACGCCATTTATGGTCACTTTCCCATTATTTTAATAATTTTTATTTTAAAAAGTATTAGAGATATTGAAGTAAAAATTTATATTGCTAGTTAGAACACTAATGGCTACATTTATAAAAATTTTCAAAGAAATCCGAGACGGTGGGTGACATTTTTGAAATTTATTGGTTGATTTGAAATGGAATGACCCTATTTGCAATCTCAAATTATTGTGCGAGTCAGATTTGTCAGAGTAACCTATACTTCCAGTTAGTTGCACTGATCGTAAGACAACACAGTATGCCATAAGTATTTAGTATACTCCATAGTTCGCATATGAAAATGTGTGCCATATACAGAGATGCCAACATCTCTGGAAATTCCGGAGTTTCTCCAGAAATGCAGTGTAAAATATGGTACGGTAGTATGGAAATCTGCTCCTACAAGGTAAAGAAAATCCCCCCCCCCCCCAATCCTTAACTTTGACTTGTGTCCCAGTTGTAAACAATATTTTTTTCCCCTTTACTTCTCGTATATGTCTCTGTTTCATCCTCGATATGTAAGCAATAATCATCGAATAATCAGTAGTCCATAGATTTGATAACATCAAGCAAATAGCTCTACCTTTCACGTCGAAATGCATTCGTATTTTCACTGCGATAAATTATTTTGTAGTCTAGTCTAGTTTTTAACTAGACTAGATTGAACTTTAGGAAAAGGCACAAACAGTGTGTGTATCCCGCGTGTGTGCATTTATTTTCGTGATTCACGTCCGACTGGAAAGCTCTTTCTTGATTCGATGATCATTATATTTGTATTGTGATTCCATTGAACATATTTAAGATGGATAAAAAAAGATCGTCGGAAGAAGCTTTAATAATAAATTTATTATATTAACTTTAATGCATGCTAGTTGTAATACATTATTTTTTTTGTGGTTGTGACATTTGATAAAAGTGAGAGAGTAATGCATTAGGATAAAAAAAATCGAAGAATACTTCTAAAAAACTATTCACATATATAGCTCGGGAAAAAAAAACTCCTGAAGTGTACATAATTTGACTCCTGAAAGACATCAAAAACTCCTGAAATTTAATCACTTTTCTCCTGATGTCATCTTTGCGATGTTGGCATCTCTGCATATATACAGGGTGTCTCAAAAAGTTGGTAACATGCTTTAATTCTTTATCTATTAAAGATAAGTGAGCAATGTAAATAGAAAAATGTTCAAAATACAGTATGAAATGTCTGCGTTAAGAAAAATTCTTCTCGTCAATCAGAAAAAACTTAAACTTTTTAAGTTTGTATATGACTGCCTTTCCAAAAAAATTCTCATAGTAAAATGTGCTCCATTTGCTAATGAGGCCATGTGCAGAATTTCACCTTTCCGTCATAAACCATCTCGAAGGTATTTTTAAATAAAAATATTCAGAGACCATACATGAATTTGAATGTAAACATTAATTGCTGGATTCTAATTTTTTTGTTTTTTTGTAATTTCTCTATGGCCCCTGGAACGCATTCAATGGCATACCTGCCAACTTGTACGGTTTGGCCGTACAATGTACGGATTTTAGCTTAGTTGTACGGTTATACGGCCGCAAGGCAAAATTGTACGATTTTTTGGCAAAGTTTAGGCTAATGTGATTTTATTTATTTACTATGTTTCAAAATTTAGTGGTTTTGTGGAGTATTTTAAAATTTAAATCACCAATTGACGTTACGTCGAACGTTAAAACACTAGATCGTTTTATTTCCCATATTTACGCTAACTCCCCCTCCCCTACTTTTTCTGCCTTTTATGCTTCTTCCACTGATACGCTGTGTTACTGTTAACCCGAGAGGGAAAATAGGAATTCCCTCCGATCTCCGAAAGCTATGATTGGCTCACAGATTTTTTTTCTCCCTCCCACCCGCGGCTTGGCTTGTGACGTGTTAGGAGAAGTGGGATGGGAGCGTTCGTAATCGATATGCCGAGTGTCCATGCTTTGGCAAAGTTTGTTGCTGCGCATGCACGGAGGTGGATGCGCATTCGTTTAGAAATATCTCCCTCCCAATACCGCTTGGCTCCCATCGTAAGCGCAAGCGCAAGAACAACTTTCAATCACAAACACGTGTTGATGAAATTGTCCAGTGTAGTTTGAAGTTGTGAAATATTAATTTGAAATGTCGAAAATTAAACAATATAATAAAGTTTTCCTTGATTCTTTTACAAAGGAATATCCTTGTATCGTCAAATCGCGAAGGGGATGCAATTTTGCTTTTTGCTCCGTGTATAGGACCGACATCAAAATTGCGTATCAAACATGAATAATCTTGCTAAGTATCAAACATAAATAATCTTGCAGACAAATAATTTTCAGTTGTTGTTGTTGTTGTGTGTGATTATGGCAACGCTACACTAGGGCGATGCCTTGGTAGGAGGACTTTCTAAAGAGTTCTAACGCGTATTCACGTTACATCTGGAGAAAACCTACCAAAACTCCGGATCGACAGCCGCGCGATGCGACCCGAACCCGGGACCTTCACACTTCAGCCACCTACCATTTTCAGTGGCAGAACCACTTGTGCCATGGTGAGGCCAAATCATTTTCAGATATAGTTTATTTTTTAAATTTATTTCCAAATATGTACTCACATGAAGTATGTGGAAATGATGTTTGCAAGCCAGTAGATGAAATCAGGGATGAGCTTCAATCTCAATTTTGCAAATTGATAATTTGCCCGAGGAAGTTCAATCAGAACAAAAAATGGGCTAAAAATTGAGATTGAGAAAATTAACAGCTGCTAGTGGGAAATTTAAATATGATCAAATGTTATGCTAAGCATATTGACTATACCACACAGTAATGCTGCTTGTGAACGTTTGTTTAGCAGTTTTAAGAAAAATAGAACACTATTTCATAGTTTTTTGTCTAATGAAACTTTGGAAGACATTTTAATTGCAAAGAGTAAACTCAAAGGCCATTGCTATGAGGAAGACTTTGATAAGGATTTTTTAAAAGCAGCCAAATCAGCTACTTATGAACATTTGTACTCTAAAGATACCAAATAAATGCCCCTCCTTTCCTATATGTGCATATGTATTAAAAATAGTGTACTAAATCTGAATAGTAATTTTAAAAATTGTGTTTGATTACATTTTATCTTTAGTAGGCATATTTATTGCGTTACTGCGTGACACTGTGGTATTGTAAGATTTTCAAAAATTGAAGGTTGGCAGGTATGCAATGGACATGATTTTTACCTTTAAGAGATACTGAAAAGTGGTTTAAGTCAGCATATATTTACATTCATATCTCTGATACTTATTAGGATATATTTCTCCAATTTTGTACACTTCATGAGTGTAGCACCCTTTATTTACTGGAAGTTTTTTGTAAGGAGATTGTATTCAAATTAAAAAAGTGTAACTTTTTTTTGGGAGAAAAAAAAGAGGAATTATTTCTTAGCATAATCTTTTTTCCTACCTTATTTTGAACATTTTTTCAATGTACATTGCCTGCTTTTCTCTAATATATAAAGAATTAAAGTACATTACTACATTTACAGGACAGCCTGTGTACACACACACATACACAGTGTGCTAGTCTTTTGATTTTGTACAGTTTATTGTATATATGTATTTTTTAAATTGTGACTATGCTAAATTTCTTCATATGTAATGTATTTTGTATGTGTGGCTACACTTGTGTCCAAAATTATCTTTACATGCATAAAATTGTGAACTTTTCAAACTGAACTATAATTATATGAATTTGTGTGGGATAATATGCAAGATAATGCATAAATACAAATGGAAGGGGGGATGATGAAAGTGCTGTACAGCATTTAAAACTATATCAGAAAACACTAAAAATACTAGTAATATATGAGATATCATAAAATTAAGAAAGGCTTATGAATTTAATATGGAAAGGGATCTTCTCTGATTTGTACATAAATATCAGAATGTGTCTTAATGCTGACAGTTATTGTTGTTAACCTTAATTAGGAGAATTAGTTTCACTTGACTAACTTTCTGATCTTCATGGTATTTGTCTCTAGCTGGAGAATGTATGCAACTGATTTTCTCATAGTCCCATACATTAGTATAACTGACCTGATTTTGTGGAGGGAGGACTGATATTTTCTTGACCTATGTACCAGTATATTATACATAAATTAGTATATTGTGCAGTTTTGAAGAATTTGTTGCTAAAATCTTGACAATTTAATGAATTATTTTTTTAATTCAGTATTTCATGAAAAAATATACAGTGAAGCAAGTGCTATAAAATTGCAAGAGACTCAAACATCAGTGCATATGAAAAAAAAAAAAAATGTACAAATAAGGTGCCTAAAATATACAGCATATGTTTAATTTGCTTGCTAGCAACCATTAGATCAATTGATTGCTGTTTATACATTCCTTTCAAAAACGGATTACTGTATTTTCCTGCCTATAATATCTGTAAAAAAAGGTTACATTTTTTATCCGCAGTTGTTTATATACGCCACCGTGGATTATCTGTTTTTTTTCCCCCTTGAAAAATTTTTAGTGCAGAATTTTGTAAATTTTGTAAATTCAATAAAAGGTGGCTCCAGCAAAGTACATTTTCTAATTAACATTAAACTATTGAGTTTTAACTAAACCGTAAATATTTTTAAACATTTTGTTTAAAAAAAATCTATATTAATTATCTTTTGTTAGAGAGAAAAAAATATGGTGTAACATATGTAATTGTATAACACATTTTCATTCGCATTGCTGCTGTCCTAGTTTCAAAATATGTTGTTTTAATGCAGCCTGTGAACAGACAGCTGAAAAGAATTAATAAATAGCAAGAACTGGTTTGTGTATAATTCTGAAATAATGTTTGTTTTAATACTCAGATTCCTTATCATCAGAATCATTTAGGGAGGGGGGGGGGGAATCAGCCAGACATGACAAGTGAGACAGCTGCTTTTGTTCCAATGTGTCAGAGCAGATAAGAAAAACGAAGCTGTATAATGGAGCATCCTGTTAAAACTAACAAAAATAATTTTCCTTAGTGTTGTTTATTATATATATTTTTCTTTTATTAGGCACACCTAAAATATTTACGATGTACGTACATACACTGGGCTGGGTTTTTGTTTGGGGAGGGGGGGTTTAGAAAATATTAATATTTTTATTCCTACTGGAAAAAGGGTCAGTTCGGCAGTCTTCTCTGTTTAGTTTATGCAAAAATATAACTAAAATATAACTGTTTTTCAAAAATTTGGATAGAAGTAATTGAAGTTATCTCCAGAAATATTTCATTTTTATGCACCATAGGCCGTGCGGAACCTAGTGCTGGCCCTGTACGTTTATTTGAATGAGTACTAAATGAAACGATATCTGATGTTCTCATTGATGTTCACATTCATTATTACGGCGTCATCTCGTTCATATTATACGGTGCTGTGTACTATCTGTAAAAAACTTTTTTTCTTCACTGTAAAACGTGGATGTAGATTTTATGAAGCTGTGGATAATTGGCAGGAAAATGCAGTACATCATTTGGATGTTTAATTAAAAAAAACATGATTTTCGGACATGTGAAAATAATTTTGGAAAGGAGTCTAATATACACATAGATTTACTTGTTATTTAACTTTAGTGCTTGAACCCTTTCCAGACGGTCGCAAAGTTTTGCAAAAGTTATTCGCTTTTGAAAATTGCTACTCTGCAAGTTATCCTGGATAATGGCAGATTTTAAATTCTAAACTTATTTACAAGAGTGTAAAATCATTTTTTATGTTCCATATTAATTATTTTGTATATGCATGGCTGCAGCAAATTTTGGGTGCTTGTCCATAAAGGAAAGGTTAATGGTAAACAGTAGAAAGAAAAAAGATCTTGTGCAAAATTACATTTTATGCAATAGCTTCCTCCCCCCCCCCTCCTAGAAGATGTTTTTAAATACAGATTTAAAATGCTTATAAGAAAAAAAAAAAAAAAAAAAAAAAAATTGAAAATAGTATTGACTGTTCTTTTGAATTTTGATGTACTATTCCGCTATAAAGAAAAAAAGAAAATGAGTTTTGAGGTGTTTTTTTTTTTTTTTTTTTTTTTTTTAAATAAGAGTCTAAAAATATATTTTGAAAAACCTGCCTCTTGGACTGTATAAGCAAAATGAGTTAGATCTCCCTAATTTCATACTTCTATATTAGGGTATTGGACTAGCTTAAGGTAGCAGATTTTTAAGCATTGCTTTTAAGCTATTTTAAATTCCATATTCTTAAAATTCTTAGTTTCTTTAAGCGTTAAAAGATGTATATTGAAAAATGTTTTATTTCAAAATAAATAAAATGGATAAATTTAGTTTTTTGGGCAATTTAATTAAGGGGAACCCTACAAGGATTTTTTTAAACATGCACAGGTAGTGTAATTTATTTTTATTGCATTTGGTATAAAAAAACAATTCAGAAATGCATCAATGTTGTACTTTGAAAAATAAAACCTACTTCAGAGTCCCTGAACATACATAAAATAATTGCATAAGGGATTAAAAAAAAAAAAAAAAATCCATTTATAGGTTAGATTCCAAGATTAGAAATTTTGATAGCTGATAAAAGTATGAATATTAACCTTTTGAATATTTTAAAGCCTGTAACATCATTAATTTTTCTTTATTTATTGAAAATGACATTTTTAAAAAACTGCATTTTTCAGCAAAATTGCTGATTGCTTATGAATGATTTATGGTACTGTTAACTTTTAGAGTATGAACTACCCAGAGGACTTATCTAGTTGGTAGACTTAAATTTCATAAATTTTTATTGGTGGCATTTAAGGTTGTTTCTTGTGTTAATATGATAAATGATGCTGTATGTGAAAAATAGCAAATACTTTTAAATATTTGCTCTTGCATTAATTTTCTGATGTATTACAAAGTTTCAAATCCAGAATCATCAAGACCATGGCAAGTCTAGATTTTTGGCATTTTTTTTTTATTTTCAGCGAGAAAACTAGATTTTTCATTCGGAATTTTTTCATCACATACCTCACTTTCACTAATTTTACTTTCACTTTTCTTTCCCTTTGTTCACAACAAGGTCACATATTTCACTATCTGTAAGAGAGTCTACCACAGGTGCGTCGCTATCTATACACATAACTTGCTCTATGTCTGCATACTCTAGGTCTAAACTGTTGGTATCTTCATAGTATGGTATCTTATAGCAAATGCAAGCAGATACGAAATTTCAGCTTAAAGCATTTTTTTTTTTTTTTTTTAAGGATTGGAACCTTCGAAACTAGCCATCTTAGCTGTCCTTGGTAAATAACATTGCTGGCCACACATTGTACCATGCATGTTTCAGTGTTTCCTAGGAAAGATTATTCCGTTCTTTTGGGGGGCTCCAAATTGCATCCTTTATGTTAAACTGTTTAACGTACTCCATTATACCTTCACTGCTGTTTATGAAGTTTAACATTTTGGTCAGTAAATCTCTCTGATACCAGCACTTCAGGGATAGCAGAACACCCTGATGCATAGGCTGTAGTAGAGAGGTGCAGTTAGGGGACAAGTAAAGAACTCTAACATTGTCCTTTACTAGCAAATCAGCTTCAGGATGAGCTGTAGAATTGTCGAGGAGTAGGAGAATTTTGGCATCTTTTGGAAGACCAATGAAATTAAATGTGCTCTTGTTTCTAGCACAAAATGGTTCTCAAACCAGTCTGTCGTTATCTTGTTGCCCAAGGTTTTTTGTTGGATCTGTAAATGGCAGGGAACATTTTAATTCCTTTGAATGGACGCAGCTTAGCACTTTTCCCAGTATTCAGCACCTTACATTTGTGTGTGCCAGCAACATTTGTGCAAGCTAGCACTGTTAGCCATTCTTTTGAGTCTTTTAACTCCTTTAGGAGTCTCATTTGCTGTCACTAAAGCTTTTCTTGGCACGTATCTTCAAAACAAGTCTCTGCATTATAAATCTGTTCAGTGGTCAGGTTTTCTTTGGAAATCAGGAAATTGAACTCTTCTACGAATTGTTCAGCTGCCCCGTGATCTGCTGAGGCACTTTGACTACGAACATGCAATGACCGAATTCCATGTTGCTTCTTAAATTGCTTTAACCAGCCAGTTGAATACTTACAAGCATTGCTCAGATTCACATCCTTGTGAAATATCTTCATTGGCTGCATCAGCATTGGGCCAGGGTATGGAACATGTTCATTCTTGTATTTAGCGAAACCACTCGATCACAACTTTATCTAAATCTTGAGTTTTCTCTGAATGCATTGTTTTTCTTTTTGTCATTTCCATTAGGGTGTCACTATCCACAAAGAATTACAGAATTCCTTTTTTTTTTTTTTTTTCTGTAGATCATATTTAGTCAATTTCCTGATTCCGTATTCTTCGCACAGCTTGAGGACTGAAGTCCCATGTTGCATTTTTAAAAGAATTTCTACCTTAATTTTAATACTAAGAGAAATGTTTATTTCCATTTAAGAGACTTATTTCCAAAGTTTTCCGACATAGCTCACTAAATTTAGTTAATTAGAAAAATATTTGTTAACAGCTTTATTAAACAAGGGGTAGATACATAATGCTTATACACATGCAATCGTACGAAAGAGAGTAATTAAAATTATGCAAACTGTTTTAGGAATGGAATGCTGAAGATTTAATTTTTCGACCAATAGCCTAGGATCTGTGTGTCAGTCCAGTCCATCGCCAATCAGGTTTAAAGTAAGTGTTCGCAGCATTTAGTGAGCAGAAGGGGTAGTCTGTATTTCACTTAACAATTTTGAGAAGCGAGTGCTTGCCTCATCTAGCAGCGATACCGTTTGAACGCATAAAAACGAAATTGGAAATAAATTCACAATATCAGTATTTCTTTAAAAAAAAAAAAAAATGCTTTAAAAGGGAAATGAGAATAGCAAAAAGACTCAAAAATTTCAAAAATGTACCGATTTGAGACTTCCAACTATATAAGTATTAGAAGCATAAAAAATATCTTATCTTTGACAAAATCTTACCAGCACAAAAAGAATTAGCAAAGTTTGTTTAGTAAATCTTGTGTGTTCAATGGGCTATACTTTCCTGTGGTGCTTTTGGCCAACATGTAGCCATTTGGGCTGGATATAGCATGAGACTAGATATTCCAAATTATCTGACATTTCAACTTTACTATTGTAACATTAGTTGATGTTACATAATATAATTTTCATTTTAACAATTATTCTTAAATTACTATTACTAAATGCAATTACTAAACACATGAAAAAAGTTCAGAATGACGCCACTAGCATTTACAATAATTGAAACATATACTTAAGTACATTAGTGACTTGAGTTAAAATATTTTCTAGCAAACATCAGATTTACAACCAAAATCCACATTAAACAAATTTTAATCTAATCACCTAGAGTAGTTCTCAATTTTCTAAAATTAGAATTATAAATATGGTTATTGAAAGCAATTTTCCCAAGTTTGATATCTCATGTCTGAGAAAGTAGTGCTATGTTTCCTTGTCTTATGTATGTAAGGGAAAGTTTTCTTCCAAGAATCCTGGAAAGAATTCAGTTTAAAATAGACGAGTATTTAGCATCACTTCTCTTAATTAATGTATCACTGTTCAGACTTAAATGTAAGAACTTTTAAAAATACAGTTGCAGTTTCATTCATCAGATTAATATCTGTATTATAATAATTGTGTAATAATGTTGTATAAAAAAATTATGTTTTATACCGATTTTTTTTGTGTGTTGTGGGGGGAGAGGGGGACTACTCCCAAGATAGCTTACCCATCACTGAGCTGAATGGTCATTTTCAAAATAAGACAATGTGTTTAATATGGCAATCTGCTTTTAAGTTTTTTAGTTTGCTTTCTGCATCTTACTGTGTATATGGTACTCTAAAAGTATATCCTGCTTCATTAAAAGCCTTTTTTTTGGTTAAATCTTTGTTATTAAAATACCTAGTACTTAAGGAATTTTTCATTGACATTTTAATTTCTTTTGAATGTTTGAATCAATTTAATTTAAAAATTAATAGCATATACCTCTATAAAAGCTCTGTTATGAACTCATTTTGAATTAGTTCATTTTCTGATTAAACACAGATACTGTTCTTTGTAAGACACTGAAAATTTTTTCTTGTATTTTGTAATTTTATGATATATTAAGATAGAAACGTTTCAATTAATCTGCTATGCTTAAAGAAGGTGTACCATAATTTGTTAACTATATTTTGTTGATTGAGATAAATTGTATATTTGCTTTTGAAAAGCACTTCAGAATGGACAATTGCAGTACTGAAAAAAAAAAAAAAAAAATATTCTTGTTAATCATGAAGAAAAAGTCTTCCTAATTCCGTCCTAATATTTATTTGCAATTAAAAATCACGCCAGCCACTCAAAACGTTTTCCGATTGGTCTGACCAGATCTGACGTCACAAGCCCTGTTGACTGCCTCGATTTCATTATTTGAGATCAAGCGAATTCAGATATTTTATGATATTTTCTTTATTAGTTCACATTAACTTTTTATTCAAGGGTTAGAACAATGGAACTGGTACTTTTATGGTACTCAGGTCCTTATTATCGCACGGGCAAATCGGGACTTTGCCCAGGGCCCCCCAATTTCAAATCTTGTTCTGAAACATCCTTCTTTATATCAAAATTTTATGAAAAATAAAACAAATTTCATAGATGCCCCCCCCCCCCCCCCAAATTCATCAATTCCCGGGGCCCTTGTTGGTTATAATCAGGCTCTGGTGGTGCTGAAAAAAGGCGTTAAATGTTTTTCTCTTTCCATATTTGTTTTGGTTTTTTGGTTTAACTAACCAACTTTAAGGCTAAAGACAAAAAAAAAATAATAATAATAAATAAAATATAATGTGGAAGAGTGGGTATATAAGAGGAATTTATAGCCTGAAAGAAGGCAGGGAATATTTTTTAATTTTTAGCGAATTGCTACCAAAAATATTTGTCAAAAACTGATCTATTATATCGTTCGCATGCAGTTTTAAAGAGAATTTATTTAAATTATTAAATTTTCAAACTGATGTTACATCGTCGTAACTAAGTAATATAGAAACAAAATTATTATATATGCATATTAATTATCATATTTATTTATTCAAATGTTAGTGTATACTTCATGAAATTTCAGCATAAATTAATAAATCCCAATTAGAGAAGCATTAAATCGCGTGCGATGTTGTTTTCCGCTACCGTCAATAGATGGCGCAATGAATGGTAGCCGCAGTTTCGTCGGCAATTCTCATACTGCGTAGTTGGTCCAAGTTGGATAACAAGTCGATGTTTCTCCTCCCGAGCTTCATGGCAGTGACAAATTCAAAATGTCTTTTTACTGCATTTATTGTGAAGCACAATAACTTAAATGCAAGAAGTATCAATTATTTATTTATTTATTTGATTGTTGTCTCATTCTTCCTTTTATTAGATATTATGAAATTCAGTTCTTAACTTTTTACTTATTTTATTATTTTTTATCAAACACTCAAAACTTTTTAATGACTCCTAGGGACTTTCAAGTTCTACTGAGTGAAATTTGAAATATTTAACATTATATATACTATAATTTGTGCAACCATTAGGGAATCAAAATTTCTGAAAGGGTTGTTTTTAATCTCTATTTATAATGGTATAAAACTAATTACTCTTATTGTTGTATTTATGCAGTTTTATAGGTGATAAATATAACAAAATTTCTAATAGAAGTAGCTAGGTAGTACATTTAGTTTTTCATTTCCATGTATACTGTTGGTTATTTTTTACTTTTTGAATTATTTCTTTTACTTTTGATTTGTTGATTATACATCTTTTGAATGCAGTTAAAACACACACTATATATGTGTATATATATATATATATATATATATAGCTTAGTATACCAAGTATGATTAGTTAATCTACATAAGCAGAAGATATGCATGGATTTTTAATTAAAAGCACATTGGTGACCTTGTCAGAAGGTGATAACTTGAAATATCATTATGTAAAGTAAATTTTGTATGTTTGAGTGTTTTCCTGTTGAAGCAGTTCTTTGAATAGAAAACATTTTGGTAATTTGATAATTTAAATTGTACAGAGCCAATTTGTGCAAAAAAGTGTGTACTGTAGAACTTCACAAAGAAATAAAATTGCTTTTTATGGTAAGTACATTATAGTTCTTACTTTAAAAAATTCCCAAAACAACGGTAGTGCGTTAAGAACATGACATACTAAAATTGTACTTATTTTCAAAATTGAAAGTTGGCAGCTATGAAATACTATTAATTATAAATATTCCACAAAATGTTTGGAAAAACTATTATAAAAATAGTATTTAGGGGTGAAACTAAAGAAAAATTTAACATATATACTGATAACATGCTTAAATTCTGAGAAGTTTTTAGGTATTTCTAAGCATTCTGAACAGATTTTTGAAAAGAAAAAAAAAAAGACTGCAATTGTCCATTTGATCACCCAATATTTATCCCTGCCTTTTTTTCATTAAAAAATTATTAAACATTCAAAGAGTGAGAATAATATGCTGGGTGATTCAAAATAAATGTTAAAGTGATTATCTTTTAAACTGTAAGTGCTAGAAACATACTTTCAATTAGAAAAGTCTGTTAAATAAAGAGTAGCTTTCAGATATGGCAGCTTTTTTACTAGGTGCTGCATACATTTGAAATTACTAATTTTTTAATTTTTATATAATCCCTCATTTCCTATCAGTTATGTTAAGAAAAATGTTGCCCTGTGTCTATAAAGGTGAGTGAAGTAAAAGAAAGAAGTGAAGTAGTTTGCCATATATTTAATGTTCATAATGCTGACTTATCTCTTTGTTGGAAAAGCAAATAAACATAAGCACATGAAATTAACAAGTAGATTTTTACCTAGACTGTTAGATAGCATTATGAAATTATCAATAATTTTATCTTTTAGGGGTCATCCACTAATTACTTCCTGTTTCTAGAGAAAGAATTTCATTGAAAAAGAGAATAACAAAGTAATGGTGTGGGTTAACTTTCACTAGAAGCCGCCTAACATCCAGTATGCATGCTGCCAAACATAGAAATCCTATTTTAGTATAGGAAAACTAAAATAGGATTTCCAGAAATCAGATGCAGCTGTCAAATGGCCACAAACATAAATTAATGTTTGTTGAAATGTAATTTTATTTTTCTCACTTTTGAGACAATGCTTTAGTGCTTGGTGACAAATGCTAAAATTTTTAACATGCAATAGCTTTGTAAGTATTCCACTCAGAAATATGGATTTTTATTTATCTTTAACCGTATAACTTTTTCCAAAATATAAGTGATGGGAAATGAGGGACTGTATAAAAAATTTTGTATTTCAATGCATATACAACCTCTGATAAAACTATGCCATATCTGAAAGCTACTCTTTATTTGATGAACTTTTCTCACTGAAATTATACTTCTATAACTGACGGTTTAAAAGATAATCACTAACATCTATTTTGAATCACCTGGCATATCTGTGTGTGCTTTATTAGCATAAATCAGTGTGATAGAAAACATCATTTCAATTACCTCTTCAGGGATATTTTGAGTAAAAATTATTTATCTAAATTTTCTTTTATCCTCATGGGGATAAATTTTTAAGCAGTATGCAGAGATGCCAACATCTCCGGGAATTCTGGAGTTTCTCCTGAAATGCAGTGTAAAATATGATAGTATGGAAATCAGACATAATTTCAATCAATTATATTTTATTTAAAGAGAAAGTAAATTCAAAGTGGCTTTGAAAGTTTTAATAATAAATTTATTATTAACTTTGAACTTTGAAGGTTGCAATGAGACATGCATGCTAGCTCATTTTTAAAATTCAATATTATTTTGTGTATTTCCCTCCTCTTTTATATATGCCTATTTGGTTCTCAAATTTTTAATATTAAAGTTCAATTTCTTTTTTGTGGTTGTGACATTTGATTAAAGTGAGAGTATAATGCATAAGGATAAGAAATCAAAGAATATGTCTAAAATCTATACAAAAATATAGCTTTGAAAAAAAAAAAAAAAAAAAAAAAACTATGACTCCTGCAATGTATGCAATTTGACTGCTGAAGGATGTCCGAAACTCCTGAAATTTAATCACTTTTCTCCTGGTGTCATCTTTACAATGTTAGCATCTCTGAGTATATAATTAAGTATTTTGCAAATAATCTTAAATCTTGTTAGTTCAATCATTTGTACTGTGCTTATAGTGTTATGTATATAGTGTAGGTTGTGTGTAATGTGTACTGAGTGTTAACTGAAGTTTTGACCTCCACCTCAACTTCAGAAGAGCATCTGTTGACTTAGACTGGGTGTCTAAAAAAATGATTATGCTCTATATGCTAGTGGTTCTTAAGTTTTTTTCTGACAAACCCCCTTCCAAAATTTGGAAAAAAAGATTGGCAATTCCCTTGTACGATCGTTAGTACAGTCTACTTGCAATTTAACGACCTTCACAGGACCTCGAAAAGTAGGACATTACATCGAATGGTCGTTGAATCGAAAGTTTATAAAAGGTATTGGAAAACGGTCAGGACTTCATCAGAAGGTTGTTAAATCGGGTAGAATCACTAAATCGAAGGTTGCAAAATCGCGAGTTGACTGTATTAGCAAGAAAATAAAATTGGTTGAACACTTATTTTTCATGTCGCAGAATAGTTAACAAGAAACTAAAATATCTAAGTATAAACAAACACAGTTTAGTACATATCAATATCCAAGAAAAACTAAAATGATGGTATGAAAACATAAATAAGATTTTTCAAAATTCTACAGGGTGCCCCAAAAAGGTGGTAACGGGCTTTAATTCTTTATCTGTTAGAGATAAGTGAGCAGTGTAAATTGAAAAAATGTTAAAAGTAAGGCCGGAAATAAGACTATTAAGGAAAAATTACTTTAGTAAATTTTCAGAGTTGCACTATTTAAATTCGTATATGACTGACCCCCTTACAAAAACATACCAAAATTGTAAAATGTGCCCTATACACTAACGAGGTGATACACCAAATTTGAGCATTTCGCAACGTCTCAGAGATACCTTTAAAAGAAAGGTGATCTAGGTCTAAACATGATTTTGAATATAAACATTTATTGCTAGAGTGGAAAAAAGATTTTCTTTCTTTATTTCTGTACGACCCCTGAAATGCGATCATTTGACATGATTTTTTCCCTTCGAGAGCCATTAAAAAGTGGTTTAAATCAGCTTCATATTTATCTTCATATCTCTGACATTTTTTAAGATATAGTTCTCAAATTTTGTATGTCTCCTCATTAGAGTACGGGGCACATTTTGCTAACTGGATTTTTTTTTTTATATGGGGATCGCATACAAATTAAAGAAAGTCTTTTAACTTTTTGAAAATTAACCAGAGAAATTTCCTTAATATTTATTTTCGTACTTCTTTTGAATATTTTTTAAATTTACACTGCTGACTTATCTCTAATAGATAAAAAATTAAAACCCATTACCACCTTTTTGGGACACCCTGTATAGTCTTTTCCCAAGAGAGTACTTTCTTGATAGTTAGCCCTATAAACATACAAGAAATAATGAAAAATGCATCTAAACTGTTTCATTCTAAACCTTCATATTCATATTACTTAAAAGATAACCAGCCGCAAAAGTTTTCAGCCTGAGAAGGGTGCCCCAAAATTCTTTTAGCTTGACAAGGGTATTGCAGCAAAAAAAGTTTGGGAAGCCCTGCTCTATGCTGTGTTATTAGTTATACAGTAGAAGATCGATATACCGCAATTCTCCATAAACCGCATTAACACTGCGGATGTAAACAGAGAAAATCACAATTAAGAAATTTCTGCAATCTGCATTTTTAAAAAAATTGTTTTCCTAGTGAATTAATTTTGAGACATTAGATAAATGCCACAACATGCCAAGCTTAAAATAAACAATTGTTCTCTGAAGCACACATTATGCAATGTCAGCATAACAGCTGGCTGGTGAAAGAGGAAGAACTGTTTACTTTAAAAGAGAACAATGAACCTCTTTCTCCTTCCTCTACCCGTTGACTTCCCAGACATTTATTTATTTAATGATATTCCTCTTTGTAAATTAAAAACATTGATTTGTTTTATATTAAATCGCGCGCTGTTATTTGGCTTCCGAAATCATACCCGTAGCATGACCAAAAAAATTTTTTTTAATAGTGTGTATGCATGCGTGAGGGGAATGCACATAGCATATTCTAAAGTAAAAATAGCTATGTTAAGTTTTGAAAGAAAAAGGTTTTAGTATGAGTGGTTTTCTGAACAAAGTTGGGAGGGGGGGGGGGGAGGATTGCTGAACTAATGCATTGTGCATAAAATGGAAGGCATTCAATTTGAAAATCTGCATGAAGGAAACATTTTAAATTTTTAGTAATTGATGATAAGTCACAAATTGTTAATCATTTGACCAGTGCTGAAATAATTTACTCTATTTCAAAACAAGAGGAAAAAAATTCTGAAACAGAATCAAATGCTGAGAGAAAGTTGAAAAACTTTCAGTATCTGAAGTAAGACATTTCTATAAGAGATCAATATTTTAAATTCTTAGAAACACAAGATTGTAACTGAAATAAAATTATTAACTGTTCACAGGCTGCAAGAAAAGTTATTTGTTGAGAGATTGCAAATTCTAAAACAAATCAAAATTAATATATTGTTTAACAAACAAAAAAAACTTTAATGCTTTTAGTAATTTCAATTATTATTTTTTTTCTGTAAATAAATAAATATTTTTGTTTTTTAAAGCAGTATTTGTATTTAAGCATTATATTTATGTGTTCCAGCTATATTTTAATATGTTTACTAGGGAAGTTTAATGATATAAGTGATGATCCATATAACACAAAATTCTATATAATGCAAAACCTTGCATTTCAAGGTTTGTGTTATAAAGATCTTCTACTGTAGCACCATCTGGTGGTAAACTGAAAACTTAGCATTCATATCTTCAAAACAGTTACAGATGTGGACAAAAAGTCAGTTACAAGGTTGTAGAGCTCTCTCATTTAAATAACAGAATACATCTAGCATATAATGCTGTTAAAAGCAGCATGTATAAAATGTACATTTGTTAAATTCCCTCTTACCCAAGCCTCTGACTTAAAAATGGGGACAGAGGAGAAAGGATACTTAAGTAATAAAATGCGATAGTGTCAAGAACTGCATCAGCGGCATTTCTGTTCAAAGATTTTTACTAAATTTTCTTTATTATTTGTGTTTTTTTATGGGAGACGTTATTATGTGATGGCTACTGACTTAACACTTAATGGCTGTGTGAAGTTCATGTATTAATAAAGGATTAAAAAAAAATTATATTTATCATTAAACTGAGGTTGCTCCAGCTCTACCATCTCTATGTATGAGCTGCCAATCCTATTCGACATTTTTTTGTGGAATATATCAAACATGGAGGATAATTTGTGGAATATATCAATTTGTCTCTGGCTCATGTGCATAGATCCATGATTCGTTACCTGTGTAGATGTTATACACAGCCTTTGATGCACCTTGATTGTATTTTGTCAGCATTTCCTCGCCCCAATCGATACGAGTCCTCTCTCGAGCATTTTTCAGATTATGCAGAATCCAACGTGCACAAATCTTTTTTACGGCAAAGTGTTCATGTAATATTTTATTGATGCTTATCATACTAATGTCCAAAGACAACTCGATCTCATGGTCTGTCACATGGCGATCTTGCTTAATCAGTTCTCGCACAGCATCGATATTTTCTGGCACAACAACCAATTTTAGACGATCTGAACGGAATTCGTCCTGGATCGAACACCGACCACTATTAAATTCGTTATACCTGCTTTTTACAGTGCCTTGAGGATGGTGCTTCTTCGCTGTATAAAGTTCATTGAAACACTCTTGTCTTGACAATCCATGTCGAAAGTTATGAAAAATAATTGCACAAAAATGTTCACGAGTCAACTCCCTTTTTTTAACGAGATAAATTTTTAAATTTCCTGTAAACAACACGAATCAAGCTGAAATGGCAAATCGTTCTGAAGAATTTTGTTTACAAATATCGAATCTCGATTAAATCGTCTGTGATCGCCTAGCAACGCTATCTGTTGCCAAGGCCAGAAATATAAATAGCAACCTACATATAAAGCATAATTAATTTTATATTGAAATTGATAATTTATAATTTGAATATTATATTAGTAAGAATATTGTTTTGACAATATTGGATACATGATTAAATTTCTTTCTTCTTTTGTTTCCTTTTTCTAGATATGTTTTATAAAAAACATGTAAAAGATAATCATATTTCTTAAAAATTAGTATTAACATTTAACATTTCACACATATTCATGGCTTATACAGTGTATGCAATATTAAGACATCAATTCATTTTTGTGATTCTACAAGGGCAATATTTGAGGTTTTTGACATGACAGTTTAAACCATGGTTAAAACCTTAAAAAACTGCCATGTGTCAAAAACTTGCCAACACTGGTGATAAGCAGTGAATAAAATTTAATAAAAAAATCTGGAGTGACTCCTTGACTTCCCAAACACTTATGATTAAGATCATTACCAAGCATTTAAGTAAATGCTAGCACACTTTCAAGAATTTCTCCCCATATGCCATAATGTAAAAGAAATTTTTATTACATCCCTATAGAAAAACTAAAGGTCCTATACACATAAAAATCAATACCGGTCTTACGATGGTGGTTTATAACATATATACCCAATTTGAGCTCAATCGAATGCCCCGTTTAGGAGCTATCGTGTCCACACACACAAACACCGTAAAAATTGCATAAATGAATTCAGAAGACCTCAAAACATGTAAATACACCAAAATTTTGAAGTTGAATTTTTTCATGATTACAATACTTTCCTTACATAGTACATGCTTGGAAAGTAAAAAAATCACTGGTAGTGAGTTAAGTTGGAGTAAAGGAACTTTTAGTCTCTTTTTATCGAACACAGTATTAGCACATTTTGTACTTTTTTTTCTTGTATTGTGTGCCAGTCAGGGACCGCAGTGCTCCTTTTTTTCCTGTTTTTCCTTTTTTTTTCAATTGGCTCCTTTTTTCCTATTTTTTTCTTTAAATACAGTTTCCCCTCCTATTTTCAGCCTTTTCTTCCTTTTATTCCTTTTCCCCTCTCGCTTTCCAACAGTTCTCTTTCTTTGATTTTTTCCCCCCCCCTTTCTTTCGGAATGACGGTGCCGATAGTGCGGCCAGTGATCGGCTATTCTTATCTGTTGAGGCTATTAGGAATGAGTCCAAAGAATATAAATATCACTCGTGTGAAGTCCAGCTCCCATAGGGATAATGTAAGAGCAGAAACGCGACGTTGGGGGAAACAGTTGTGGTTAAAATAAAACAACTTTACAGGGGTTAAATGCTGATCCGAAACTATTTGAGTTAGCTGGGAGTTAATCCCCCCCCCCCCCAAGTCACTATAACCCAAGCAGAGCTCATTCTAGGCGGGGTCAGCCGGCCGCTGCGCCGATGATTAAAAATTAGACTCCTCTTTTAACCGCAAAGTTTTTTTTTTTCTATATCTACGGAAGCTTCGTTATCCCTTTTATTTGTTCTCTTATTTGGTGGAGAGGAAGTTACACAACTTTTATGCTAACACACGCCCATCTCTGTGGTGAAAAGGGGGGATGGAAATCAACTGTGTAAAAATTCATTCATCTACAATTTTTTTATTAATGGACCGATTTGTTTGAAATTTTGGGAATTACTTTTAAATGCAAAAATTGATTCAGAGTCCAAATTTTAAAGACATCTTAATTTGAACAAAAGTTAGAAATTTATTGTCAGAATTTTATTTTTTATTTTTTTGTGGTTTTCTTTCAGAGCTAGACTGGGGGAGAAAGATGTTGTTGAGGTTCTTATCTCTTTTCAGGCTGTTTCAATACTGCCACTTATATAGGTGACCAGCTGATTGTTAAAATCAACAAAAGAACACTTATAATAGCTGCAGATAATCCTGAAATTTTTTGTTGTTGTCCATTTTCAAAAAAATTAATAAATTACTGGAATTTGTAGTGGAATATGTATTGAATAACTGGAATAGACATTTAAGCCATTATATGGTAATTTTGAACAGAAGTGTTATTACTAATTTCATGCATTAACTATATTTTAATTGTTTGTACTATTGGATTAATTCTTACAAAGACAAGTGAATGATGAAAAATTAAATGAATTATTTTTAGAAATGTAATAACTTGAAAACTGAAAAAAATTAATAAAAATGAAGATTTAGGTTTAGAACAACTTAACTTTATTAAGTGTTTCTTAATTTAGTTAAACTTTTATTGGTGATTCTTAACAAGGTGATCAAATAGTTTATTAAAATGTGCTTCTTATGCAAAATGCTTACTTAATTAAGCATTTTCTTGTCTGTTAGGTATGTTTGGGTGATTATTTTTGTTATAAAAAGAAAAAAACCTTAAAAATCTTTTAAAGAAATATTCTTATTAACTTAACTATTTATAATTTATTTTAATAAGTTAATTAACAAAGTTACTTAAAATGTAATTCTTTTACATTACTTAGCTTTATCAGCTTAATTAATTTTATCAAATTTTTAATAAAGACTAGTAATAAATTTATTAATAAAGATTACTAATTAATTTTTATTAATCAATAAAGCATTGGTTTACTCACTTTTTAGGGGATTTTTGCAAATTAGAATTAGGATATGTACTGCCCTTTTTAAGAAACACTTAGGATATGTACTGCCCTTTTTAAGAACCCTTTTAAAATAATGATGCCCTTTTTTAAAACCTTTGCACCCTGCCCTTTTTTCTACTTAGAATGAGCTCTGAGCCCAAGCAGGTTGCACACATGTGTGCGCATATGCATATACACATGTTTATACAGTCAACTCCCGCTAATCCGCGACTCTATAATCCGCGAACGCCTGTAATCCGCGATATAATTCAAATGTAAACAAACTTGTTTGTTTACATTTTGAGCGGCATTTGACTGGTAGTATTACTGTTATAGAAGTTATTTGATTGGCTGAATGTTATAAAGACATTTATTAATGGTTTTCGACAGGTATTTGAAGTAAATAATTTCATATATTTGAGCATATTATCATGTAATTAAACATACAAAAACTTATATGCTAAGTTGCATGTGTTCAGGCAGTGAATGGATGTAAATAACGAACTCCAAAGCAATGCACCGTCTAATCACATGGCTTTACTCTTTTCCCGAATGAAAGAAACAATCAACGAAAACGTTTGCTCTATGAGAGAGAGAAAAACTCGCGAGACGATCGTAAAGATTGACGGTTGCAATTAAAATTGGGTGAAAATATGTAACATGTTTAACTTTAAACGCAAACCGCGATTTGGCAGACGACACAACAGTTGCGCAATTTTCCGATTCTCCCCCTACCTCACCCTTTTGATCTTCTGTCTAGCGATTTATTATGCAACAAAAACTTTCTCCACATAACTGTAGTTCTGTAGGAAGGAAGAAAGAAAGAAAAGCATAAACAGACCACAAGGCCTTTCTCTTTGTTTATATTTAGCTGCCGGAGGAGCACATGCAAAAATAATGAATCATCAGCACTTGAAATGTAATGCACGTGTGTGTGTGTGAAAAGGATAACATTCTTTTCCTCTTTAGAGCTTATGTAATAGCATAGAATATTTTTACATTAGGAGAAACCGAAAATTACCTCACAAGATCTGAAATTAATGTAATTCTGAGATATCAAATATACAAATGATGCACCGCATGTCCCCCCCCCCCTTCGTGAGCGACCAATGAAATTCCTCCCTTTCTGATTGAGTTTGTTTATTTTATAATAGATATATATTTAGTTAAAAACGGTCTTTTAAAGAAATTAAAAACAACAACAACTGCCCTTAAAAAAAAGAATGTTTGTTTGTTGAAAAACTTCCAGATTTGGGGTCTCTTTAAACATTTTGCAAAAGCAATCATTTGTCAGTGACCAAGAGTTACTGACAATTAGAAGGCTTCAGGACAAAATTTCTGAAGAAAAATTAAAATCTCTTAAACAAATTACAATCACTGCAATGTTTGAAAAAATGAAAAATAAATAATAATTTAGAGAGAATTTATTCTTTTAATTTTGTATTAGTAATTGTATTTAATATTGAATAAAATAGTGTTTTAGTTCAGCAGTATAAATATTTTCTTTCATCTGTCCTTTAGTAAATTCTCTAAATTTAATTGTATTATTTATTGTATTTATATTGACATTTAATTGTGTTTTTATTCAATAGCATATGCATTTTCTTTCATCATTTCCTATTTGTTTACAGTAAATTGACTATAATTTAAAGGGAAATTCTAAATGTAAAAATGTAAAAAAAAAAAAAAAAAATGACCTATAATCCGCAAAATCCTGTAATCCGCACAACCCTTGGTCCCAGCGAGTGCGGATTAGAGGGAGTTGACTGTATACACATTATGTATTTAGTTACCATGAACTATTATGGGTCTGCAGATAGTTTTGGATTATGTGCGCAGATAGTTTTTTCTTTTATCGGACTATGTTTCTAATTATAAAATCGGGTAACGATCGGCAAAACAATATTGGTGTAATTAAAGTTGACCATTGTTAAAGTTTACACTTTTGGGAAAAAATTTATTTATGAAACTTAATATATTTTAATTATTATTTTGCTATGGGGATCGCTGCTTAAACTTGTTTTAAATATAAATTCAGGAAACAATTGATGAAATAATATTGAATATTGGTTTAATCCAAATCCAGTTGTTTGAATTAACACTTTTGGGGGAAATTTTAACTTGGAGCAAGGGTTGCTTTTATTATTATTTTGTAATGAGAATCGCTGTCACAGATTGAGGAAAATGATGCAAAGAAAGCACGAATGGGCATGCGGGCATTTTTAGTAAATTTTTGCAAATTACTGAAACAATCTTTGCCTATAAATCATTCATTTTTGAAAGATCTGGAGCAGCTGCATCCGGCTCTCAGATCCTCTCAGAATGACAGCGCCATTCAAAGCTTATGTGTTTGTTTAGCACCGTTAAATTTGTCTAATGAAATTATAGACAAAACAGTTTTGGAATACCAAGCTTACAGATTAGATGATGAAGTTGATCTAATTGTAAAAAGCTTTAATGAACGTACTGATGATGACAGACAGCCAATTGACGGGTACTGGAAAGAAGTTTTCAGTCTTGTTATAAGATGAACGAAAAAGAAAAGTATTCAAATTTATACATTCTAATCGAAAATTGCTTTTCTCTGTCGTATGCCAATTCTGATGTTGAAAGAGGTATAAATCGCAGCATTCTGTCTTATGAACGACATAATCTCTCAGAGGCTGCAATTATTGGAATTCGACAAGTTAAAGATACCATTAGGAGAAATGGTACCATTAGTAATATTGCAATTACAAAACAGCTACTTAATGCTGTGACTAAAGTATATGCAGTTTATTCACAAGAAAAAGCGATATAAGCAACTGAAGACATGAAAATGAATGTTAGAAGACAATGCTGAAAAGGTGATGTATAAAATGCTAGAATACATGTTTGATTTTTCCTACATCCTGACACCAAGAAAAGCCTTAGAAAGAACAACTAATTACCAGTACAATCCTTTGCTTTAAGTATCCTCTCTTTCAGCTAGAATACAGATTTTCTCTCTTTATTTTTTAAATTTTTTACAGTTTATTTTTGTAATGTCAAATTTGTAGGCAGAGGGGTGACATCTGTGCTGTTTGAGGCACACAAGAGAAAGTGTTGCCATGATTCCACAAGAGAAAGTGTTGCCATGAAATCAAATAATTCTGAGGACTCTTCTATGCAATCATCATATTAATGATTTGTTGCTGGAATGTCTTCATCGGGTGTTAATTTACTTTTGTGTCTTATGTGAAGGAGCAGTGTTATGTTGAACTTGATGTTTTAGACAAGTTCATACACATAGTGTGTGTATGGAGACGTGTATATGCATATCCGCACACATCTGTGCAATGCGCTTGCCCTATAGTGACTTAAAAATTATTTCTTTTAGGTAAGTATCCATCTTTTTTAAAAAAACCCTTAGATTACCGGAAAACTATCTGCAAGACCTTTTAATGCATTCATGCACGGTGTGCACATGTGCATTACCCGACTACACTGATTACTTCAAATGACCTAAATTGTCCATCCACACATTGATCCACTGAACTCTTAAAATATATTTAAAGTTTATGAAAACACTTCTAGAATACCTGGCTTTATGCAAGTGTTCACTCATGCACACACATATTTGAGTATTTAAGCCCTCCCGAAGATAAATTCTGTTTTCTTAATAGTAAGCTAGCCAGTAGAATCAATAAAAGACTTATGAGATTCAAATTGTTACAAATGTATAAGTCTAACATCCGTTTCCATTTTTTCTCTAAATATTTTTCAGACTTACAGATTATTAAAACTTATTAAAAATAATAGTTTTTAGGGGGCATGGACTGAAAAGTAATTTTTTTTTTTTGTATGCCATTATTTCGCCTTACCAAAACTGTTGAGGCTATGAAATTTGACTTGTACTTGAATTTTTAAGCATAGGTGTTAGATTAGACAGTATTTTTCAAAATTCATAATCTATGGGGGGTTAGGGTGATGTTTGAAGTGATATTCATGCATTGCTCCATTTCACGATGACATGCCTTTTCACACGAGTTGAATTGATTGTGTAGCATGCACTTCTACTTAAGTCATCATTAGGATGCTAGAGGGCAGTAGCTGCTATGTCTCTACATGTGTTTGTAAGCACAGCATTCTAACCAGTATGGGACTATTCACTGAACTTATCACATTTTGTGTATTTTTGGTAGTTCACTTGTAAGTAAAACTTAATTATTCTGAATCTACTACATGATTCATAGAGCCATTGTTACAGTACAGTCCGTACTTAAATTGTTACAGTACAATGTTGTTAAAATGAACTTCACTTTTAGTAATATTTCAGATGAACAAAAATGAAATATGCATATTAAAAGAAAAAGCACAAATTTATTGCATATTTTGCTGTAAGAAAATTATCAGAGTTCCATTATTGATCAATGGTCTTTTAAAATTCGTTATATTGAGATTTTACTGCATTTATAATTATTCTTTAAGAATAATTTCACAACTTTCAAGCTATCATAAACTATTACTTTCTAGCATAGATGTTTTATGTGTCAGTTTTGCATACCTATTTAATTGCTTTAATAGTGCCAAACATAAAAATGTTGTTTGTATAAGTTTAAACTAGATTTTGTGAAAGATAATCAAAATATATAACAATACAAATACAGACAATTCTATAATAGTTTATATTAAGATACCTAAAGAATTTCGTAGACTCGACCATCTGTTGTGGTCATCCTCAGGTCAAATGACTTCTTTGACTGCCCATCTAAAACAGGTACTATTTATCACAAAAAGATAAAAAACTTAACTCTATGGACAAAGCACAATAAACAAAACTTACATTCACTACACCAGTCCTGTATAATTAGGTCCTTATAATAAAAATATCCAGTTTCGCAGCTAAAAAAGTTATTCATTCCCATAAACCCTAATCCTAATATATTTAATAGAATATGATCAGAGACAGTGGGGACTCTCAAGAAAGCTCTGGCATTTACCAAATGCAACTAACTTATACAAAAGTATAGAAACACATCAGTGAAAGTTAAAGGCGGTTCCTGCGAGAAAGAAGTAGGATAAAACTACACACAGGAACTATTTGACCTGAGAATGATCAAGACAACTATTCGAAAGTGGTAGTCTATGGATTTTAGATATTTTGAATAAAATACAATGATAAAAAATCATTTATTAACTTCATGTTACCAAACTTCAGATTTTAAGCTTTTACCAGAATTGGATTTAAAGTTAATTTGATGTGAAAATGTTACTGCTAAGGTTTTCATTGGCTACTAAAATACTACTGTTTTAGTTAAAAAAGTATGAAAATTTACTATTTTTAAGGTTAAACACAAAACAGGCAAAAATAAATGATTTTTGCTGAAATAACAAAATCCATTTAAAATACTATAGTATGGAATTTTCTTTCTTGCAACTATTTTGTCTACTATTTTTGAGCAGAAGGTACTATTTTGTCTACTTGTTAGTTTTGCTAAGACAGACTACTAACACAACTGTTTTCAGTGTTTCTAAGCTTTCGTCCGCTGTAACTTGTGTGGCATTTATACACTGTTTTTCCTTTTTAAAGTTCGTTTTCATTAGCTCAGCATTAAAAAATAAAGTTTCAGTTAATGTCTTATTTTTCATCTTTTATGAAATTATTGGATGTACAATATAAATATCTGAAACATTTTAGAATTATTACTTAATTATTAATTTTATAAAACTTGCTGTTCACACGTTATAAGTTTTATAAAATGAACAATTATAAAATGTTTTAGATAATTATAATGTGCTTGTAATTGTTTTATTGAAGGGCATAAAATAAGATAACATTGATTGACTCTTGATTTTTAAATGCTAAGCTAACAAAACAAAACAAAAAAAAAAAAGAAAAAGAAAAAATGGCATATAAATGTCACACATATTATAGTGGAATTGCTCAACAGAGCTCTGCGTAATTTCTTCTATATTCTGTTACTTTTGTAGAAAACTGCCCGAAAGCCACAATAGTGTGGCATAAGATGACCATTGTATAAAAATATTTAAATATAGAAATTTTGCAATCCATCAAAGTGTTAAAAATTTTAAATATACAGAGCATTCCAATTGTTGGACCACATTCGAACTAAAGCAATTCAGTTCAGTTAAGTTGATGCCTCAATAATCAAAAATTTATCAAGTACTAATTCACAATTCTAATGTATGTACAGTTAGGAGTGTCATTGTTGTTACAGCGTATTATAATATGTTGATTTTCTAATTTGTGGAATCGCATTTGGTCTCAAAGGAAATTTGTGGATCACCCACCTGTGATATGTGATGAGAAAATTGTGAGGATTTGCAAATAAGCAGTGGTGTGAATAAATTACCACTAAAAATTTTTGGTGTGATTTTAATCATGATTTAAATCAATTGATTTAAAAAAAATCTTTGATCAAAGAAAAAAAATCATACAATCTTTGAAAAAATCATACAAGAATGCTCAAACTCTGGCCCAACCCAGCACAAACCCAGGGCGTCGGTAAAATCATGTTTTAAAAAATCTCAAGGGAAAATTAAACTTGTAATTCTGAAAACTCGTTACTGTGAAATTTTATTGATTTAATTAGCTGTAATAATTTTCTTTTAATAAAATTATTTGAAATATTCATAAAAGTTTAATTCATTATAACGAGGTTTTACAGTATCCTTAAAATTATTTTCAAAAGTAAATTAAAAATCTTACCTTACTGAAACATTAAACATTATTTATGTAGCATGAGTTTTAAAAAAAATTCTTTGTTTTGATTACATCATAAAAATCACAACATAGAAGTTCAGAATTAATTTTGACATTTAGAAGATGTTTAACATTACAAATTGAAAGTCTATCTCTTCCTGCTGACCAAATGTTTCCCATAATAGAAAAAAACTGTCTTAACTGGAGCAGAAGTTGCTGGCAAAGACATTGCAAACTCAACCGATCTAGAAATATTGACACATGAAGTATCAGTCTTCTGAAAAACCTTAAAAACAGCTTACCATTTCTCTTCAATAGTGTCTGGTTCGGGTACTTCTGAATTTGAACCACTACCAACCCTTTGGTTTTTAATCACCTGGTTCAACAATCTGCGCTCATCAAATAAGTCATCAATATTAATAGAACGCTATTTCGTTAACAACTTAGCACTCTCTTCTAAATCAGACCAGGCAATTTCAGTTTGTAAATTTATCCACTGAAACTTGCTAACTTTATCAAAACTGGTGCTCCACAACTGCAAATACTGGATACTAGAATTGTAAAAATTGTCGATGTTTGAGAAGAATTTTTGTTCCAGAACATCATTATTTTCTTTTAGAGAACATAATTCTAAATATTGATTTGTGGTATAAAGAAGATGGTATAAATTTGTGGATTTGTCTTTTCTGAAGTTGACAAATTAATTCAGAATGTCTGAAATGCTTCTGAATGTGATAGAATTAGCTTCCAATTTCAGAACTACATTATTAAATAACTGTAGAGTACCATATAAAATTTAAAAAACAGTTGATTTTCTGGATTTTCAAAAAATCAAACAATAATTTTGGACATGTGTCACAAGATAAGAAGTAGGATTTTAGGCCATCAAAAATAGAATTCTTTCAATTGCAGGTAACAAACGACGGAACCCTATGCTACTGTGAGATAATACCTTTTGGTAATCTGTTTCCACTAATTCACAAAACTGTTAAGTTTCGTTACTCTTACTGTATAGATCTGAAAGTATTTATAATTTTTTATTACAATTACTTCTATATCCATGGGAAGAGAATCACCAACTGTTTGTACTGAATTGTGTGCACAAAGTGGGCTGAACAACCTATTCCTTAAATAGGCCATTCCAAATCTTTTTGGACTCTCTTGAAAACATTTTTACTTCCCTTTCTCTTCACACTACCAAAATTACTGTTTGTGTTATCAGCAGTATAACAAATCAATTTTTCTTCAAGCTTGTATTTTTTTACACACTGTAACAGATGCAGTGTCAAAATTTCAGCAGGCACTTTATCGAAATTTAAAAGTTTAACTTTAACTCCCTCCTCTATACAGAAAAATTGTACAATAATTGAAACATTTTTTTTTTTTCACTCATTTAAGCTATCCATCGTGATTGTTGAGTAATTAATGTTTTCCAAAGAATGCAGCACATTATCAAATGTAAAAGGTGAAATAACATCAACAATAATTACCTGGGTTTTGGTCCTGGCCGATGAAAATTTTGTATCATACAATTTCTTCACCAGTTTAGATGTGCAGTCTGATGTTTTAAAGCTGAGTTTGTGTCTCGCAGTATGGTATGAGAATGCAGCTTCTTTAGCAGCACATTCCAGATTACTGTTATTCATATTCCCATCTTTGGCTTAAAAAAAATTTCTTATGTTTTCTGAAGCTGTAGTATTAACAGCACTTCTTTCTATGTTTTGCTGTCAACAAGTGGTCTTCAATATCACCTCTTCCTCTGTGAGCAACAAAAAACTCCCCAGAACATAATGTGCAATGAGCACGTTCATTGTTTGTTACTTGTTTTACACAGTTTCAAAAACTTGTATTCCTTTTGCAGTCTAGAATTAAACGTACATTTTCTTTTGCCCGTTGCTAAATGATAATATAAAATGAAAATAAACTGATCAAAAATGTTTAGCTGACATTAAGATACTACACACACAGAAACATGCACAATAACAACCCTAAAAACATTATCCCTGTTGTGTTGCCAAATGACTAGGTGAAAAGTTGTAACGAAACTGGTTGCCATGCTTTCATCAAAAACGACGTCAGCACTTCTTCATGACATCACTAAGCATTGTGCGGAGGTGTTCACGTGGAATATCTGTTCTTTGCATGCACTTATTGACGTCATCCTGGGTTTTAAAACAGGATATAGATATAGTTGCTCAGATTTCAATAACCCAGGACAATTTCAAACCCTGGACAGCACTATAAAACAGGGTTTCTACAGACCTGGAAAGTCAGGGAAATGAGTTTTGGTCAGAGATTTGGTAAAAAAGTCAGGGAAATTAGCAGAAATTGAAGAAAGGTCAGGGAAATGCAAGAATAATTGAATTTTGCAGTAAAATCAAGAAAATTTTTGCTATTTGAACCTAAGTATAGAAATTGTTTTATTTTCATTTTCTCATTTAACCTTATAAATAATTTTAAAATGTGTTCTTTATGAGCATATCTTGTGCAGTTAAAATATGCTTAATTTTATCCTAAATTATTATCAAACATGCTTTTTGTTAAAAAAGAGGCAAAATATATAAAAAGTTATTAATTAAAGGATGTAATGTTAAAAATGGAAATGCAAAATTCGGGAGACTATCAGGGAGACTATTCGGGAGTCATTGAATATAAAACTACTGCTTCTAGACAAAAATGCAAATCTTTCATATCATGTATGTAGGCAGAGTCAGTAGAGAAATAGGCTTTATAAGCTTGCATAAATTAAGACGCACTTTGTTCACTAGCACACCTTGGCGAATTTCTTGGTGTTATTTTGCAGCAATCTGTTAATTTCAAATTGTAACAGTAAAAATGCGTAACCACCAACATTTAGATGAAGGAATGAGGTGAATTCTGAGGAGGCTAGAAGCAGGCCAATCTCAACTCCAGATTTGTAGAGAGTTCAATTTAATGCCCAATGTCATGTGTAACTTGTGGAAACAGTTCCAGTATATCGGATAAATCAAAAACAATGTACTAAAACTTTTCGTTGCAATTAAAAAAAAATATTCTTGTTAAATATGTTCAAAATATAAGAAAACTATTCTTCTTTTCAGAGTGAACTTGATTATAAAGTTCTTTCTTATATAGGCAGCTTCAAGTGACATGAGTTAAATTGGAAAATTTCATTTTATGTTACCCTCCTGTTTTGAGATTTTTCAGATAATGATTCAAATAAAACTCGATATACTGCTACTTCCATAATTTTCAAGATATTAGTCACTGAAATGTTTTTTGTGAGTTGCTTGTCAGATCTCTACCCCTTGGGCTAAGTTGTGATGAGCTTACATATAAATGAAGTATTTAAACTTAACTCTGGATATAAATGAATCGGAACTGTAATAAACATTTTATGCAGTGGATTCTTGTTACATGCGGTCTATCCTGTTCAAATAGATACTTCTCGCTCACAGTTGCAAGATTTTTTGACAACAGTAAGCAGCACAAGCATCCATTTGTTCATTAATTTATGTGGGAAATGGTAACGTATAGTTAGAAAATAGTTTAAAATGGAGAGTTGTTTAAAAGTGTTTGTATATGTATCTCATCTCACCAATTTTTACTTGCACAAGGATTCTTGCAACGCATCCTTGTGCAAGACTCCAAACTACATATAAGTGAAAAACGTAAATGGTGCATATTGCATATTTAAAAGTCAGTTAATCAGTTGTAATAGATTTATTAGCATATGTGAACTATTATAATATGGTTTTTTAAAATGTCTTCTTCAATTTACCAAGAATGCTGTAATTATTGGGCAGGGAGTATAGAATTATTATTTATGCTGTCTTATGGCTTTGTGTTAATCATGTCTTTTTCTCACCTGTAGATTTTGAAACATATAGATGTTTCCCATTTGCCATCAGATGAGCCAAGTCCTAATGTTGTGAGGGTTGGTGTGTCTGTTGAAAAATCATCTCTTCAGTTAGGTAAGCACTTTTAAGATCATTTTTTCTCTCGGTGAATGGAATTTTTTATTTATACAATTTGTACACATTGTATATTATTTTAGGGAAATGATAAAGAAAATGTAAACTAGGGAAGGTAATGAGACAACATTTCTTATTATCACGTAGGAAATTTTTGAGATAAGACAAAGCTTTACATTTTTATGCAGAGTAAGACAGCCTAATTTTTGCTATCTTTATTTCTGCATCAATCACTCAATTGTTTGCGAACGACTTGGCATAGCTGCCATCTCCTTTGTTTTCCGGGAGACTCCCGAATTTTAAAGCAATCTCCCAAAATCCCGAAAAATTTATAAATCTCCCGAACTTTTCAAAAATCATCCCATGATTAAACTAATAATCAGTTTTTGAAATCTTCTGGAACTCGTTGAATTCCAACAGCAGTCATCTGTGGCATTCACATGTTTTACAGCCTGATTTATGCCATGCTGTGTCATTTTGCCGAAATTGCCGTTTACATCATTGCAGCAATCCAATTTTATCGCCAGGAAAAATTTTGAAAGCATTAAGCTGTGTCGTCGTCCTAATTTTAATCTTTTCACATCCACCTTGATCAGGCACGTAGCCCGGAAAATTTTTCGGGGGAAGGGGGGGGGATATGAACTTATATGTGTATAAATAGACCGAATTTCATCACTAATCCAAAAATTCCGGGGGGGGGGGGGAGGAGATATATATCTATATATTCCCCCCTGGCTGCGCCCCTGACCTTTATAATGAATATTTTTTTCTTTAGTCAAATCTGCAATGCTGTAGTAGTAAAAATTGATTCCTATTTCCAATTTATTTATTTTTTAAAACTTTTCCTAAGAAAAATAGTTAAAAAAAGAAGTTTTCATTGTAGGCTTTTAATATGATAGAGACGATGATACAAAAGAATTTAATGTAAAAGCTGAAACAAAGAATAATTTGACGATGAAAGAAATGTTTATGAAAGCAAACAAGATTGTAACTTGATCATACTTTTCCTTTAACTTCATTTTAGATGATCTACCAAAGCACTCTTTTTTTTTTCTGCATTACAAAGATGCTTTTTAAAATTTGATTGTTTCATGTTTCAGTAAACAAGTTTTAAATACTATCAATTAGTTTTGCATTGTATGTTTATATGTGCATGATCTCTAATACATAAAGCATGTGCATGTGGATTTTTTTAAAGTTAACTAGGGATTTTTTAAATCTCTAAATTTTATAAGAGCTCCCTAATTTTCTTAAATAAAATCTCCCTTATTTTCGTTCTCTAAGTATGGCAGGGATGACTTGATGACTTTTGATGGCAGGGATGACTTTTTCTTTTCTATTGAAACCATGGAAAGTAATTATTGTAATCATTTAGAAGGGCATTTCCAACTATTGGTGTTTTAGAATTAGAATGTTTATTTTATCAATGATTACTTGGGGCTCTTAAATTTTAGGATCCGAACGACTCAAATTAATTATTAAGGTTTATGGGTCCTTCAAAGGCATTAGAAAATGATAAAAATCTTATTAAGTTGAGCACAGGTTCTCAAGCATGCATAGAATCTTTCTAAAAAAATGGTTCCTTAGGATCCAGTCATTTGAATGTGAACCAGTCTTTTAAAAATTGAGAAAAATATGCACTTTAACTCTAAAAGCTGGAGGTTAAATTCCCAACAGCCACTGCAAGTTAGGTGGTAATTTCAAATCACCGAAACAGGATGTCCCCCAGCGACTGAAATTTAAAGATTAGGTAACTTTTTTTAATCATAAAAAGGCATTTTCGAACCATTTTCAAGTTTTGGGCTTCTTGGACCTGACTCCAAACGACTCATTTGATAATGATAATCAGATTTTGATTTTTGTCAACTCCCTTCTTTTGAAATTTGCTATTGGTCATTCATCGAACATTCTAATCTATTTTTTTAATTGTGGTATAAAAATAAATGTACTATATGCCCTGTTATATAATGCATGAAGTTAGTCAATTCATAATTTTTTCATTCCTTCTTGAATGAAGCTAAATGACATATGTTATTCTCAACTACAAAACCATGCAAAAATGATACTATTTCGGCCACTAAAATTAAGGAAAAGGCTACTAAACTGCAGGGATGGTATGGCTGCGACATTTGCAACGGACAGAGACAAAACTGTGTGCCTGTGCCATTTCGCAATATTCGATACAATTTTGATCGTATCTGCACAATTCTGCGCAAAACAGCAAATATCGTAATTTATGGGAGAAACGTTGTGGCGTTTATGAGTATAGAAGTTTAAAAATAATAAAAGTGTTGGGTAGTAGGCATACTACCCTTCTAAAACTGACTAATACTTAAGCAGAGTGCGCTGGCAGGTTTGAAAAAAAAACAAAGTTTTAAAATCAAATTAAATTTATTTAACTTATAACACATATTAATTATGTTGAACTTAAAAAAGAATTAATCAGCTCCAGTACTAAAACTATCGGATCCAGTACTAAATACACATGATAAATCACCGTAACAATACGGGCTCATGTCGAACCGCCGAAAAAATACCTGCCAAGTGCTGCACGACCGGTAAACGCATACCTTGTTTACCTCCTCTTATACAACACTGCAGAGGCATACCCAGCCGAATAACTTCTGCCATGACGTCATATCCCGACGCGGCACGGAGAGAAAGATGCAAATGCGAGCTTCCGAAGGATTACACAACACAGCTGCGTGCGAGCGAGCGGGAAGACGAAACATCACTTAAGTGGCGGAGAAAGAAGCAACTAGGCTAACAAAAAGCAGTGTTTGCGATATTTTTAATTTTTTTTTTTTTTTGCCGATCTTCAACAAAAAACCATAAAAATTATTTAGTAATAATAATCTAAGGAGATGGCGCCTCCACTGATCACATACTTTTTAATGGTGCACGGAGGTAGGGGGACGGAAGTGAGATTGTGGATGGGGGTGCGGCATTTCTTCCATAAATTACGGTCTAGTAATTTTGAAGCTAACTCACGGGAGCTCGCACTGCACAGACCACACACGTTGTAGGGACCGCAGCGTTCCTGTTTTTCCTCTTTATTTTTTGGATTGACACCTGTTTTCCTTTTTTTTCATTGTATTGCAATTTCTCCTCCTATTTTAAACTTTTCCCTCCTATTATTACCTTTTTTCACTGCCAGTGACAAATTCTTTTGATTTTTTCTTTCGGAATAACGATAACGTTACAGGGTTGCCACTGTCGACTAAAAGATGACTATTAAGCTTCGGCGACTTTTTTGAGCGAAAAATGGGCAAAGAACAACTATTTGAAAATACAACTTTTGCAAGGCTTAGGTGACTATTTCCAAGCTCTATCTAGGTTAAAGAGAGAGGCAGTTACCATTGTTATTATTCGCACCATTTAGTTTAAAGCCCAATTTGCATAATTTTATCACAATTGCCAATAACATCACGGCGCCAGTTTTCCGGCCGGATGGAGACATTCTCCGCCAACTGAGATTTTTCTAGAAGAGTAGATTTCATTATATGAAAAAAATTTTTAATTCCTCCAAACTTTTCAATTTTCAAAGCATGAAAAGTAAAATCATTGAGCCAGCTTAAATATAGTTATTTATACTTGCCAATTTTTATGCTTTCAGCTTAAAGTTTCTGATTTTACGAGAAACTCTTACGATTTTACTCGAATTTCCCGTTTTTATAACAGGGATGCCACAGGCGACTAAAAATCGACTATTTCGACTATTTTTAGCATCGGGCAACTATGGCGACTTTTTAAAAGAAAGTATCGCGAAAAACGACTATTTTATGAATTCTGGGGACTTTTTTTTATTGTCTAGGCGACTATTTTTCAAAATGTGCTGAAAAACTGCGTCGGCGCGAAATGTGACATCAGAACAATACTCTGGAAATGCTCGCCTCTAATTGGCTGTAGCTTCGCGTCAGCCGCGGAATATTTGTTCTTGCCAGATATTCAGCAAACCATCCGCGATCGGCACCCGGAGTCTGCTTTGCTTCGCCGAGCGTCACCAAAACTCAAATCTTGCGCCGAACTGTGCTTTTAGTCGATTTGTGAGCTTAATACGTCATTTTGACTCTGTTAATTTTTTGCCATGCTTGCAAACTTTGCTTTTCTTATCTGCATTCATTGTGTAGTGTTGACTCTAGATTGATTTTGCAGGGCACAGCGCCCGGCGGCCCTATTTCTCTTCTTTCTGCACCCTCCTGCTTTTACATTTTTATTATTATTACTCATTAATCACGACTTTTTATTTCCTACATACCATTTGCGGCCCATCACGAAAATACGTTAATTAAAACGGCTCCATCACAGAAATACCATTGAGTACAATTAACTCCATCATAAAAATAGGTTCGATTGAAAGCGGCCCTTTCTCGAAAACTGTCTATGAAATCGGATCTTTCCCACAAATGCCCTTTTCAAATATTCTATTCTTTCAGATCGAAATACTGTTGCTGCCTTTTTCATTTGCGCGAGCCGAGTAACCCGAAAAGTGGCCTCTAGTATGTTTTGTTTTTGCTGACTCAGAAGCCCGATCAACCGGGTAGATTTGATAAATATGTAGTTGCGAATTATCAAACAATCATTATTCCAGAGTTCGTCGATAGCTGTATATAGTTATTGCTCTTTTCGATGTTTTTAATAGTTTTGCACACTAGCAAGTTTTTTTTAATTTCCCTCTAAACGATTTCCTCTTTTTAATCGGCTTTCTTAGTACATATTATTCTTAATGTGTAACACTTATTTACTAACCACATATAATTACGAATGATACCGAAAGTATGCCATAGGAAAACGACGTTTTGCGATTCAAAAATTCTGCGGGATTTACTTGTTTGTTATGGCATGCCTAGACAAGGGATATTTCCTAAGGGAGGTGCCTCGGTTGGATGACTAAAGAGTTCTAACGTGTATTGACGTTACATCTGATGAAACCCAAAACTCCAGACCGACAGTCGCGCGGCTGCACTTTAGCCGTCTACCATGTTCAGTGGCTTTATCCACTCAAATCGATCTGAAAATCGTGCGATTTGTGACGTTTTGCAAATACAGCAATTGAAACACATTACGCTTTTGCCCCCAAAAAGAGCATAATAATGATCTTTTGCTTTAACAGTATAGTGCTAGGGTTATTGTCGCCCGGTGCGGTCCTTCAGTTTGCCGCCCCATTCATTCTAAGTTTTAGCATTCTGTTCCCATTCGGTCTGTTACATATCCATCATATTATTTTTAAGTGTCCTGCCGGCCACCATCTTTTTTTAAATCTTGCTATCCGGGCACCCCCCCCCCCCCTCTTACTACGCCCCAGTTTTAATGATATAAAAGTGGAGTAACTGCAGAATTTAGTAAATCAGACTATTGACAAGATTTGGTATTCTAACTATTCATATTATATATCTTCTGTTTTTTTATTTTTTTAAAGTCTCAACATTTTAATGAACGAAGAAAAAAAAATTAAAAGCAAAAGATAGCTAGTTCTGGGAAAGGATGTCTTAAGAAAACAAACTGTGTCATAAGTTAACAGCTAGGTTATTTATAAAACAAACTGTCATCAATTTAAGTTTATTTTCAGTTTTTAAAAACTTAAAAAAAAAAAAAAAAAAAATCGAAATAATTCTGGAAGGTTTTTTAATATATAATTTGTTTGAGCATTTCTGGCAACAGGATGTTAATTATTTTTAATTATTTTAAGCTGATTAAAAACATTTGATAGTTAAAATAAAATATTAATACTTTTTTCATTTTCAAAAGATTAAAGCATGGTTGTTTAAGAAAGAAAATTTAGTGTTTTTAAAGAGACCTTTTTAAGTATGTTACAAGAAATTAAAAATAAAGCTTTATGAAAAATAAATCATTGAAAATATTTTAAACTTTATTTCATACCTTTGGACAATTCTGTGTGTTGTAAAAAATATTTATTTTAAAGAATAGTGCTTTTTAAAAATCTTATTCACTTTTCATGGATGAGCAAACATTAAATTAGAAGTTAAAGTGGAAACAAATATATTTCTGTGATTTGATATGGTGTTGTACATTCCAACCATCGGATGCAATACAAAATTTGCATGACTATGTCATTTATTCTAGCAATCTTCTGTGTTCTGAATTCAATTTTCCCAATTTCTATAGTTATCAATTGATGGATAAGTTAAATTGTTTGATGCAATTCCAAATAATGTCAAATAGTAATAAAGGTATATATTCAGTAACTGCCCTTAAACTAAAATCTTGCATTATTGATTTATTTCTTACTATGAAGCCTGCTTAAATATAAATTAAACTATATTTCACTTCAATTTTCTTCCATTTGTTTTATCTTGTTTTGTGGCCCTCCACGTCCTTTGCAGCTTAGTAAGTGGCCCTCTCCCCAAAAATATTGTGCACCCATAGTTAAAATGTTTCATTTCCTCAAAAATGTAATTTACATCTTTAGAGTTTAGAAAAAAAGTCTTGAAATATTATGTACCCAGTTACTTTTGGAAACTGTTTAATCAAGATTTATTTCAGAAATTGGATATCTTGTTGAATATAAATAAAAGTTGTTTGTTAATAATTTTTTTCTGATTTTGTGAAGTTTTTTTATTTTAAAATCACGACCCATATTTTGATTCCCCAAAATAATCTCCTAAAATTTGCTATTTATTTGAATTTTCCACGTTTTTAAATTTTGAGATTACTTAATTGGAGATAAAGATATCCCAAAAACGGGAATCAGTGGTAAATCTATAATTCCCCCCCCCCCCCGCTCGATTACAAAGTGGAATTTTTCGTGTTTTTACTGTAGCTTTATTAAATAATTTGGTATTTTAAAATACCATACCACACTTTTATATGTTCAACACATTAAGAAAGAGTAAAATCATTAAGACAGCTTAAATTTACCTATTCATGCTTGCCAATTTGTGTGCTTTCAGTTTCAATTTGGCACTTTTTCACCGATTTTTCTGACTTAATGCAAAACTGCTGTTTCTTTTTTTTACGCTTTTCCCCAACTATTTTTACAGTTTTATGTGAAATTACAGTTTTTTTACACTTTCCCACCAATTTTTTTTATTTTATGAAAAACTTTTTAAATTTGGCATCTGAATAATTTATAGAAGCAAAACATGTGCAGGGATGCTACGGCTGTGACATTTGCGACGGACTGAGACAAAACCACCTGCCTACGCCATTTTGAGAAATTCGATACGATTTTGTCCGTATCTGCACGATTCAATGCCAAAACAGCGAATATTACCGTAATTTATGGAAGAAACACCACGGCGTTTACAAGTATAAAAGTTAATAAATAGTAAGAGTATAAAAATATCGTACTATTTTTTACTTAAAATTTTTTTTTTAGCAGATCGTCAATAAAAAATCATAAAAATTATTAGTAATAATTGTCTCAAAAGTGCATTTTGCATTTGTTGGCTAATCATATATCTGGGTTGCGGTATTTTCAAGGATTATTATAATTCTTAAGGTGCAAGTCAGACTGGGACTGTCTACAAAATTACAGAGAGCTATTGCCGTTTTGCATGCTATTAGATCACAGATTTCTTTTGTTCTTATAATGCAATTGGAAAATTTTAATAATTTGGAATTCTAACAGATTTTTGATTAAATATACATATAATATTTAATCAAAAACCTGATGTATATTTTACTCAAAAACCTAATTTGAATAAAATATATAAATGTTACGGTAATATCCGGTATAATAACCGGTAATTATGCATAATCACCACTAAATCTGGTAAATGTGATAAATTTTTGAAAATTTATCAAATTAACCGGTTTGTTTGCATAATTCCCAACTCGTAATAGTAAATGTGATATATATCATGACTGATTGGGCCAGTAGAATAGAGTACCGTTTTTTTGTGTAGTCACTCAGAAGGATATTTTTTCGTTGGACAGTATTTCGTAAGAGACCACGAATTACAATATTTTATATTTTACAGTCCAAAAGTCAATAAATGGTTATTTTAAGTCACTTACATTTATTTAGCCTGAACGAAATTTGAATAAGGGACTGAGAGGTGTTTGAAAAAAAAAAAAAAAAAAAATTGTACAAAACATACAATTTTAGAAAGTGATTCCACCAGCCTTTCAAGTTTTTTAGGTAAGTTGGAGTGTATAGGCTGATTAATTTTTTTTTTTTTTTTTTTTTCACCAACTATGCGAAAAATTCCAGAGCTGGCATTCGAACCCAGGACTGCCGCATAACGTGCGGGTGCTCTACCACTGAGCTACTCTGAGACGATTCCCAGATGAAATTTCTCGCATTTGAACCGTTGGCATTTATCATCTTCCTCTGCAAATCACAGATAGAACAGATGAAACAATTAATTCGCGACAACTCCATTACGCCGCGGAAATTATACAATTTTAGAAAGTGATTCCATCAGCCTTTCAAGTTTTTTAGGCAAGTTGGAGTGTATAGGCTGATTAATTTTATTTTTTTCACCAACTATGCGAAAAATTCCAGAGCTGGCATTCGAACCCAGGACTGCCGCATAACGTGCAGTTGCTCTACTGAGCTACTCTGGGACGATTCCCAGATGAAATTTCTCGCATTTGAACCGTTGTCATAGTTGGCATAAAAATTTAAAATTTTCTGTCCAAGTCAAGGAAAAACATGAGCATTGAGCTTAGAATGCTGTAAATTTAGCAGGTCGCTAACATTAAAGAAAGTGCCTCGGGAACAGAGGTTACAGAAAATAGAAAATGTGCAGTGCAATGATTTTCATTGTAATGTATTTCAAACCCCGCAAGAAAAGCGGCTTTTTAACAAGGCATAAAATGATCGTTTTTCTGGACCTACAAACAAAACATAAGAACATGTCATCACTAAATGACCATTAAGATTCTGTGAAAAATTGGAGTGATTTAAATGTCGAACGTGGCCCTTGGAATTCCTTAAACAGAAGACGTCCATTATAGTTTCGCTTTGAGAGGGAAAATGTAGTTTTGTTTAAATTAAAAATGATGCCTCTCCTTACTTATTGGAAAGAGCCTTTGAAAATCAAAGTCGGCCGCCAGTGGCTGTGGAGTTATTTTTAATTTTTTTTTAATGGTGAACACATATTGCAACTTCCAATCCTTCCAATTAACTTTGTTTTGGACGTACACACAGACTCTACCGCTTAAAGCTGATTCGGTCCCCAGTGATACCAGTGGCTGTGGAGTTTATATATTTTTTCACTTAATCAATGGATTATCTTGGGATTTCACATTTCGTAAGTTAGCTATTCTATATTATATATATATACTAGCTGCGTGCCCGTTCTTCTCACGGTAAGAAACGAAAATTTTCCGTATATGTGTAATTCGAATTTATTCATGGTGTGGAATCTTAATAAATAAATTAAAAAAAAAAAAAAAAAAAAAAAAAAGCAAAATTATTTGACTCTTGACGTAAAGTTTGCGTCATGAGTACTAACCTGGCATCATTGCAGTATAATGACTCAAAAACTATGCCAGTGTCATTCACTATCAAAAAAGTGAAAAGCTTACCGGTTTGCAGAGAACTCTTGGCTTTCAAAATGTCTCATTTCTACATCATACTGTTTTTTATGTTCAAATTGTAACATTAAATACCTAACGCACTAAGGCACTGAAATGGAATCGAAATGGAATTGTTTCCGAACATGTAAGGAAAGTATTGTAATCATGAAAAAATTGGACTTCGAGATTTTGGTGTATTTACACGTTTTGAGGTCTTCTGAATTCATTTATGATATTTTCAAGAGATGTTTTTAAAATAGCTGCTCACCCGCTCTTCATACGGGAAGAAGTGAATATTTTACTAAAATCATATCTGCATGTGACAAAACAGAATTTTATTTTTTAAAAAATTAAAGTAATCTCCTCTGTTGAAATTACGGCGGGATATATTAACGTAAGTTAGAATTACTTTTCATTTAGTTGGTTGTAAGACAACCGTTGAAAAAGGTTAAACACTTTTAATTTCTTGAAATATTTATTAACGTGGTAGATTGTATTTATTCATATTATCCTTACAAATCTAATAATACTACCTATTACGTACATTAATACTATCTATCTTCGCTTCCCCCTCTTCAAAGCTCGCTTAAAAGAAGCAGCTTAGATTATTTGGCCCCGAAGGGATCTTTTAATTCTATGGCGATTCTTTGCAATTTATGCATTAACATAAATAATAATCATTTCACATAATCGTTGCCATTAAGGAAAATCTCCATATATATTTAATTTATACATAGTTTTATAAGATTGGCGTATTTAGCACAGCAAAAAATTTTATCTCACCGTGGGGAGAAACTATCCAAGTTGTGCCATTTTAAATATCCATGTATCCAATATAGCGATATCTTATATATCCTCCATGGTCCTGTCACTTGAAAAACATCAAGCTGTGTAATCTCGAGGAGCTATTTATTCCCGCTTTAATTGTGACAGGGCGTTAGAATTGCAGAGCTTACAAATGTCACGCATCTTTTAAAAATTTATGATGTCACTGTTTAACTGCCGTAAAGGATACCCCGGTTGTCTCAGGGAGTTAATTTCAATATTTGCATAGTAGTTTTCAATGGTATCATTAAAACTTTGCTTTATGTAGGACCACTATGGAGGAACGTAATTCAGCGTTAAAATAAAGCTATACTCGCAGCCAGTAGCGGATCCAGAAATTTTTTTTGGGAGGGGTTAAATTTTAAGAAAAGCTTATTTCACCCAATTAAAATGTACTTTAAATCAAAATTTTAGTCTAAACCAATGTATTAGGCTTTTGGGAGGGGCTAAGTAATAAAATATGATCATTTTAGCTATTTAAAGTGTATAATAAAGCAGAATGTTGCCCTTGAGCAATCTCTTTTGGGGGGGGGGCTGAAGCCCCTAGCCCCTCCCCTGGATCCGCTACTGCTCGCAGCATGCATGATATGTTAGACAACACCCGCCTCATAATTAAATGCCAAAAATATAAAAAAAAGTAAATAGAAAATTTTAATATATTGCGCTTTAAAACGAACTTTGTAATTTTTAAAATGAACATTTTCAGCTGTTTTATAAGACATTTCAATTTTTAAATAAGCAATGGATTAAAATACCACTTCTAATAATAATAATCGTGAATTTCTTAGTTTATTTCTACAGTAAATTTTAATCAAAATATCGCCTCTCTGTGTTGAAAAAAGAGCTGGAATAAATGAGCTAAAATTGTGGCATAATTTTTACGTATCTTAAAGCAACTGACGTCATCGATCCTCACTTGCGAATTGAAAATACGGACGGTGCCCCATTAAAAATTTATATGGATAGGTGGAAAAACATTTTTTAAAATCCTTTTTGAGGCAACAACACAACACAAATTCTCGTGCCATGATTGCAATGCAATGGCGTAAGCTCCTCCGCGTTGATGCTATTAAATTCTAAATATTAGGTTGCATTCAAATTCGTAAAAAATCATCTAATTTACATAATTTTTTCGTTTTCATTTTCAAAGAGGGAGAAAAGAATGTTTCACGATTTGTCAAAGTATCAAAAAGTTATGACAGATAGAATTCAAGATGCGACAGTTTTAAAATTATTTTACGAAAAAATTTGCTGAAATACATCTTTAGTAAAAAAATTCCTAAAAATCGGTAAATCATGTTACGTATTCAGAACAAACTGTTTTTAAAAGGAAATTTTCTCCTCTATCCGATGATTGAAATGCCGTTTTGCTGCGAGTGTAATTTCCGCCGTTATTACCAATTAGGTGAGAAAAAATTCCGAAAATCACATAAAACATAAAATAAAAAAAATTCTAGGTGGAATTTTGAAAAAATCGCTTCGAGGTGCACAACTTCATGTATAGAACTTCCTGAGTACCAAATTTGGTGTTCTAGGTGTAGCCCTTTGCCCGTAACGCTGCCGACATACGCACAGACATCTTCTTTTATAATAAGTAATATATATATATATATATATATACGGGCACGCATGTGTGTGTGTGTACAGGCACGCATATATAGACTTTCATTTAGAATGGCATTTGCCCCCCCCAGTTTCGAAGCCCAAGTTACGCCCATGCATGTTAAATTGGATAGTTATATTGTCTAGCTGACAGAAAAAGTGATTTAAAATTGGAGACTTTAAAATCTTCTGAACTGAGAAACTTGATTCTGCAGCAAGGATTATAGATGATATTGTGGAATACAGATTTATGTAAGCAGGATGAAAAATGAATAAAGCTATTTATTTTAAAATTAAAATCCTTTCTCTTATATATATTAAAACTAAGGTTATTTCTAGGAGTGATAGAGATACTTAGATCTAAAAAACTAACAGAATTGTTAAGCATATTATTTTTAAATAATTCTAGAGCAGAAGGATATTTTATTGGGAAGATAATGTTATTATTATTAGTAGTATTTACTAGTAAGATATCTATATATCGTTTAGGAATGATATGTGTATTAGTGTAGTCTTTCTCATAGTAATATAAGTATAGATCTGCAAGGTAACTGGATGCTGAACCTTGTGGTATACCATGATTTTGTAGACATATTTTATTGTTATGTAAAATATAATTATTATAAATAATAAATTTAGATAGACAATTGAAATAAGTTACATTAACATGTGATGGAAGCATAATATATTAACACAAGTTTTGAATAATTCATTAATTACATTGTAAAGGCCGTCAAGAGGAATATTCTTCAATAAAGTATTTAATTTTTTTTTCTATTTAACCCATAAATATTAGAATTGCAAGACTGAGAATTCCAGGTTTATATTCTCTGCTCATTCTTTCTTAAATCATGAGTGAGTCAATGCTGGGGTCAGTCCAGGTTTCTTTCCCAGGGTCCTATTTTTGTGAAATTTTACCTAACTTTGTGGAATTTATACCTAATTTTGTGAATTTTTTCTATTTTTGTGAATCTTTCCTTATTTTGTGAACTTCTTCCAATTTTCTATTTCATTTTTGAGCAAGAAAGCAATCACGAAATAGAATTGAATATTTAAAAAAAAATTAAAAACAAAATGGGTATAGTTAGTTCCCTTAAAAAAAGTTGGCCAAAACTGAATAATTCCTGTTCACCGAACATCCGGGATAGTCATACCCTGGAACAATATTTTTTTAAAAATTCGATTAAAATTAAAAATGTAAAGCTTTAAATCTTTACTTTTAAATGATTAAAAAATAGATTTTATAATAAACGTAGGCCATGGTAGTTTTGATTTTAAATTGCAGGTACTAAACACTTATTTACACCCCAAATTCAAACTTTAGTAATTTTTAAATATTACAATGTCTGTCAGTTTCGACTGGAAATACTCTTAATACTAACGATGTGAAAATGCAATTTTTAAATCTAGTTAAATTTCAACAATTGAAGGGAAAGCAAAAATTAGTTGCAGATAATTACAGATGGGAGAAAATAGCTAACATTTTAAAAAATTAATTTCAACTTGTACCGATAAAGAAAAATTACTTGTCACTGTACACAGAATATCCCAAAAACACTGACCTGCGGCTTTATTCCTTAAATATTTTTCACAAATATTTTACAGTAAATCACAAATTTATGTTAAAAAAAAAAGGGCACAGAATTTTACAGTAATGATTATAAATGTTGGAAGATTAAATCTAAATAAATACAAATGTACATTTTTATATGGTCTCCAAACAGAAAATTCCCAGTCTGTAAGATGTGCCCATGCATTAATTAGTTTAAAAAATTTAATTAAGTTATAAATTTTCAGTTTTCTATCATTTTTTGCTCGCTACGGCCCTGCCTATGTCGATAGCATTTCTCTGTAAGTGTACCCCTATGACCGCTCTTTAAAATGACATTAAATACCAATAAAATCACTCCTATGATTTGTTGTTCACTCCCAAGAATGAAAAAATGCACTGTATTACACTATATCTACCCCCCCCCCTTCCTTTTCCAGCATTGAGCAGCAATTGACCTATATTTATCCCATTTCACATTCCACAGTGTGGATTCTCGACGGATTAAATAAAGCGCGGCACCCGGCAACCCTTTAATGCCTGGCAGTCCTTTTTCTCCCCCCTATGCCTGGGTATGTCGGTCCGTTTTTCCATTCTGATTTGCCAAAACTTTTTCTCCTTCCTTACCATACAGTTTTCTTAAACAGGAGACAATACAATGAAGTCAAAATCAATGTTTAAACGACCCTTTACAAAACAGGCTGTTCCTTCACAAAATTCCAATCAGCTTTTTTTTTTTATTTAATGCAACGAGATAAAATGTCCTTTTATAAATAATTATTTTTTCTGTTCCTTTTATTTGCGTGATCTGAAAGATGCCCTTGGAATGTTTGTTTTTTCAGCAATGTAAAAGGGCCATCTGGCACATTACGCTTTCAGTTGGGGGGGGGGGGGAAGAAGGGAGTTCAAAATGATTTCACCCGTAAGGATGTTATGTTTGATAAGTATGCAGTTGTGAATTAGTAAACAATAAGCTTAGACTTAGCCACGTAATGACGGCAGCTCCCGTTGTTTTGAATTGGATGTTATGCACTCTTGCAAGTTGTTCTTAATGATTGCTTTTAGTGTAATCATTACATGGCTTTTCTACTTCAGATTATTTATAGTTATTACAGATATTTACTAAACATTAGAGAATTACGGATTCATTTCAAAATGCAAAACGACTTATTGCGAGTTAGAACATTTGCGCGATTTCGAAACATGCATTGATCTGAATTTATGTCTGTCTTTAAGAATAAGATTTAGGACTAAGTTAATCATTTTGAGATTGCATCAAACGATTTCTGAACATTTACTACATGGTGCATAAATGTGCCAGTTTGGAAAACAAAGTGCTTTCTTTTAATCTCCTCCCCAACCTGGCTGCCCTTTTTATATACGCCACTGGCTTTATTCATGAAGAACGTTGTAATTATCCGAGAATGACAGCTGTCATCACCTTTTCTTCTGGCAATGAGCCTTATTAATATTATAGTGGAATAAGTCTTGATGTTTAATTTTTTTGGCATAAACACAACTCACATGAAAAGAATTAATAAATGAGCGCTCGCTACTAGTCTGATTTTTATTCCCAGAAAGAGAGTTCCTACATAGCAGGTGGGGGGGAACTTAGGAGGAAGAACAAATAAGTGCAGGTGTCTGCTTCAAACTGCAATCGTAGGCGGTGTAATTTACCCCACTGTCTTTGGGCCTCCAATCAACCTACCTCCTGTCATCATCATCAACGTTGTTTACATTTAGGTCAAGATATTATTGGGTGACGATCGGCGATCGCTAAATGATAATAATTCCTAAACTCAATTGAAAAGTGTAATAGTTATTTTGTGGAAGGGCCGTTTTGGTCAAACTGAATTTTGTGAAGGGTCCGTTTTTCCGATATTGAATTTTGTGAAGGGTCCGTTTTCGGACCCGATTTCGACCTGGACAGACCCCTGCAATGTCATTTTGTATCATGATTTAAAAACTATGTTGTCAGGATTTGTTTTGCAAAATATAAAGTATTTTGTATATCTGTACTACCAAATTGAGTATTTCATTACACCTATTCACTGGACGGCTTTTAAATTGCACGTATAATAAAACATTTTATGTCAGTTTTAAATAATAGGAGTAGTAGTTCTAATTCTCAGTTTCCAGTGACTAATGGAATTGCATCAAGATTATATACATGTCACAAGTTAAAAAATTTCATTATACTCAATGAGGTTAACAAGCTTACAAAATTACTTAAATTATGCATGGATACAAAAATTATCAAAAATGGAATAATTTGGCATTTTCTTGGAATTTAATTATCTGGGACACAGCTTCCTAGCTATTCTCAACAATTTAGAATAGTAATTCATTGACAGACTGATATAGTTTTCTACATCATGTGATGTGTTGTCTCTGGCATTAATACTAAATCTTAAATTTAAAAAACAAAATTTTATTCAGTAGAAATAAATTATTACAAATCCGTAAAAATGTGAATTTTTTTCGTTTTTTACATTGCAAGTAAAATCTTGGTTCTGTGTTATAATGTTGAATTTGTTATGTATATCAGTACAGGTAATGTTGAATTTGTTATGTATATCAGTACAGGTAATGTGATGCAGCGTTTACATCTTGAGGCAAACAATTTTGCAATTTTGTAGATTTCTCATTGCTGGAATTAATTGTAATGATGTGTAATAAAAATTTCCACCTGACTGTGCAAGAAATCTATAATTGAATTAGTATAGATAGTATAGTAATACAATTAAAGTTAGAGGTTAGTCTTTGATCTTCATTAACAACACTAGCTTAACTAAACTGAACACTTGTCGATTGACCCACCTTTTACCCATAATGTTTTACATTAACAGTAAAAGTAACATGTTTATGTTGCTTTTCAGCAAACTCAAAAGATGACTTTCTCATTTACAATATGGAAGCCACACCAATTTTATAACCTTTCAGATTTTGTATTAGCAGATAGTACTGTATCAATTTGTGTATATTAAGCAATTTTTAATTTTTATTTTTCAGGTGAAGAACCCTTATCATATGGTTATGGTGGTACAGGCAAAATATCAACTAACTGCCAGTTCAAAGATTTTGGAGGCCAGTTCACTGCAGGAGACGTTATTTTATGTGCTGTGGTAAGTTAATTTTTCAGTCAGATTTTTTATTCCTCATTTCTTTCAGATGTTTAGTGTAACTTTTCAAATTTTAAAACAAACTAGACAATAGAATTGATAAATTTTTAAAAAGTGCATTTTCTACTTTAGTATCATGTGACTTAGTCTAGTGGCTGTTTTTATTTTTTGGAAGAAATTAAGATTATAGCCTTAAAAAAAAAAAAAAAAAAAAAAAGATCATATAGGGTTTGAAATTAATGATAGTTCGCTGGTCCAAGACAAAAAAAAATACACAAGGAACCAGTAGTAAAATTTGTTAGTCGTTATTTTATGTGCATTTTATGTGTTATTTTACATTTTTCTCACAAACTTTCCTCATTTAGTCCCACTAAACGTCATCTAATTTTACTGATACATTTGATATAATTTGATCTATTTAATATTTTTATAATAGGTATTTGAATTTTTAAATTCAGCTCTTAAATGAATTCAATATATAGCTCATGTAGTTCCTTTTGTTTTGTATTTTTTAAAAATATTTTTCGGATTACGGAATTCATGGGATCACTGTCCTCGACCAGCAGCTAAATATTTAATTTCTACTGTCATATATTTACATACTTGCGCCAACATTCAGCCCTGGTTAAAAAAAAAAAAAAAAGACTTGTATGTAAATATCAGTAAAAATCAGTTTACAAAAATCAGTTTTAGTATAATTGTCTTAAAATATTTAAGTGGACACCAATTTGTATATCAGTAGTCATTCATTATTTTAATGACTTGCTGTGTTTGACATTTGAATGCTGATGCCATTGTTGCAAAACAGTTTACATTGTGAAAAGCAGGGTGTCCAGCTGTCAAGAGAAAAAAATTAAAAACTAATTTTTTACACCTAGGAAAAGTTAGGAATAATGCATGAGAATGCATGAGAATATTTACTATCATAAATGTCTCTTTATGTATGTTAAAAAAAAAATAAATTGTGAAAGTTTTTCACTTACATAGCACCATGTGGTTACTGGCGGCATCACTATTACCTCGCATTCCATTCCTTTTGCACGTCTTTCAAATAGCATCAGTCGTGTGTGTTTCTCTCCTTTCTGTTTATTTGTTGCACATCACAGATTGGAAGATTAGCATGCACACTGATACAAAACGCATATTTTTATTAAACATGTTTGTTTGATAGTATCTTAATATATCCTGATAAAAAACCTTATTTTTAAAAAAAATGTTATGTGAAATTCATGCTGTTTCAAGATCAACTTTCACACCCAAAAATAAATAATAAATAAAAAAAAAAAAAAATCCGAGCAATATACTTAAATATTTTAAAAGCAGCACTGTGCAAGTTAATAATAGTACAATGAAATACTTATCAAATAAGCTAAATAGTTTTAACTGTTTTTTCACTCACCTGAAGCACTTGTTTTAATGAATATGTGTAAATTAGACTCCTAATACAGTCAAAACATTCTACATTCCCCTGTTTAACCCTGTCTGGGAAATTATGTGTATTCAGGTGGAGGTAAGATCATCAAAACTCATATCAAAAGAATAAACAGTGATAACTTTAGGAGATACTGTAGAAGACCCAAAATCTGCCGATCCGAAATCCGCAAGGCTCTAAAGTCCGCACTGTCTGTTCAAACGTAAACAATGAAATCTGCTCTGCCAGCTGCAAGTTCAGAAAACTACAGTATAACCACAAAGTAAAACTAAATAAGCTATTCCCACTTGAAAAAAATATTTTAGGAATCGGTGAGCTTTTAATCATAACATTGATCATCTTCAAATGACTGACAGTGACATAATTGACTCTGAATTATGGTCACATGACACAGAAACAAGTGAAGATGATCAAAAAGTTGATAAATTAACATTTAATGAAGGTTAGGCTGTAAGAAAGAAATATCTCAGATTTGTAGAGCAGCAAAGCTGTGTTACGGAACATAAAATAATGAAAAAAAAAAAAAAACCTATAATTAAAACATCCCAAAGTCCTAAACTACTATTGAATATACATGTTTAAATAAGTTGTACTATAATCTCATAATTTTGTATATTGTATTAATCCTCTATATTTTTATATCATTATTCTGATTATAAGTAACATGATTTAATTCCCTTGATCTTTATTGTATTTTTTTTTATTATTATTTTCTGAGTGGAGTGGAAATAGAATAAATTTCCTAATATGACCCAAAATTCTAAAATCTACACAAGGTCTGGAACCAAGCTGTGCAGATTTTGGGTCTTCTCCTGTAAATAGAGTAAACATAGTTTAATGTTGGATAAAAATTAAATAACATTAAATTTCCTAATGTATTCTTAAACACTCTTCCAATATTTTTGAAAATTATAAATAGTTTAAAAATAAGAAGTTCCTATTTCTTCCAAAATGTCTTTCAGTACACCTTCCACAGCCATTGAAAGAGAATGGCTTTGACTTATCTCTTCCTCCACATTAAGCTTGGTGCCTGGTTATAGCACTTAAATTTTGTTCACATGAACCATGTCATTGGAAATATCATCTACAGAGGGCAGCAGATTCTCGTAGATAAACATAGGTTTTATTATTGAAATTGGTTGTTTTAGTTATTCTTTCCAAAATTTGTTTTGTAATGGGGCAATGGCAGCTCCTCCATTTGAGCACATGAGCATGTGAATAAATACATTAACAAATTGAATTTAAAAACAATATTAAGTGCACTTCTAGATTTTTGTGACTTTAAAGTGCGAGTTTTACTCTCCCCCCATCCCCCACTGTTGTTAAATATCCTTATTATAGCTAACACACTGCACAGTATTTTCTCGATTGCACATGAGAGCAGTGAAATACCCTTCTGAACTACTCTCTGAGAACAGAAGCAAAGAGAGTTGAGAGAGAAGTAAGGTGCTGCTGATATTATTCCTTTCGCACATTTTCAGTTCACGCATGGATCATTTTTTTTGCAGTTACCTCTTCCAAATTCTTCCTTGGTTTGTTATTATTTTCGGTTAGTTAATCCATTTTTTTCATTTTCTTATTTATTTTTTTTTAAATCACTTTCAGTACAAAATTTTTTACAAACTAGTGTAAATAAGATGGGAGTAAAATCAGTGTTTTGAGCTAAGCCAATTACATTTTTCAATATTATCCGTTGGAAAAAAAATTGAAATGAAATTAATCAAGACACCTTAGCTAAAATTGATCTTGGTGACTAAATGTATGACTAAAGATTGTTTTCTTTCAGTTGCATGTATTGTTTTCCTTTAACTGCCAGAAATACAAATGTATTTTAATTTGTAAGGTGTTTTGTTTCTGTATATTTAATTTTCAAAATTTATTTTGTGAACGTCCATTTAAATAACCCACGAGCCGCCACTGTAATGGAGTTATTTAATGCGAGACAGGATAAAGCTGTGCTGTGTTTATTAAATTTAATGTTATTAATTTAATAAAAAAGAGAACAAAATCAGTGATGTGGCTAGACTTTGGAAGGGACGGGTCCTTTGGACCCAGGACTACAAAATTTCTGGGTTCTTTTTTTCCCAAAAATGGATCCTAATCGATATAAAAGCATTATCATGTCTCACCTATTTTGGTGTGCCGATTCATATGAATATCTTATTTATAAATAACCTAACACATATTTCAAAAAATAAATAAATCAATTATAATTAATCAAGAAAAATTTGTTGTGACATGCATGATATTTTATCTAATTTACCTCTTCACGGCAAAGCCTTCCTGATGACGCCCTAAATCCTAATAATAAAATCCCTTTTTGTATGTACAGTAAAAACTGGGAGAAAGGTCAAATTGGTAGAAATGTTTAAAAAAGTAAAATGTACTCTCAGAAGAGCCGCAACATCTTAAATTATTAAAACTACAATAAAAAACCGTTCAAGCACCCCTCAATCTTATATTAATTTAAAAAATAATTACTATGTATTAATAAATTTATCACATGGAAAATCGGAATATATTTGAGGAAGGAAAGGATATACAACAGTAAATTACGGAACCCCCCCCCCCCCCTTTCTTTTCGCTTCTAGATTGTTCAAAATATTTACCACTTCTATAGCTTATAGATTTCATTTCTAAATAATAATTTTCAGATTTAATATAAAACAAATCATTGTTTAAATTTACACAAGCGAATATTAAAAATAAATAATGCAAAAACTTAATTCTATTCCGATAGTCCACCATCTCTAAAGGAACAACCTCTAATGTAAAAACGGAAGCGTGAGAAGGGGGGGGGGGAGAGAAAAGAGAACATCAAAGTAATCGCCTTTTCTCTTCAGCTTAACAATGTGTGCGCACAGCAGGATATCTATATACAGTTGAACTTCGATTTAAGAAATTGATTGGGACCCACAAATCTGTTCGTTAAGTCGAATATCAATTTTTGTGAAGAGTATAGTATAAAAATATCAATGCAAAATACCTTCAGATATAGATATGAAAAAAAGAATGATTATTGTATACTGCGAGCTTAAAAATTATAAGTTAGGTGATCAACTTTAAACTAACCTAAATTCTTTAATGCCACTTGCTCTTAAAACTTAATACATACATACTTATTGGCACTTTGGAAAGAAATCTTTGATAGTGCTTTGTTTTGACTTTCCAAAGTTCTTTGTCTATATTTTCTAACTTCAAAAGAACAACATCATCAACCTCGTGAGACAAAAACATTTTTTTTTTTTTAAGCGTTCAAGCTGCAAACTGCTTCTTGGAATGTGCCTTTTTTAAATTCAATTTACGTTTCTTCATCATCTTCGCTGCTTTCAGAATCTCCATTCTCTTTCTGTTCACTATCGCAAGTAAGCTGTACATCGCAAGACACATTCTGTAAAATTTCCATTACTAGGAACATCTTCACATCCAGCCATTTGATCATGGTTATCCACGGCATAATTGTAAATGACTGTTTTTGTATCGTTATCTTCGTAGGCACTTGCTTCATTTGGAGAAATGAGAAAAAAAAAATTATTGTATTACACACTCGGATTAGGGTATGAAAAATTCAAAATTTTGTGTGCTAAAATTTCAAAGTTTTAGTTTTATGTGTGAATTTTAATTCAGCGATTGTTGTTTGTTAAATCAAAGCTAAAAATTCGTTAAATCAGAGCACTTTAGCACTCTTTTTGTCGGGACAAAAAATTTTCGTTAAATCGGAGAATTCGTTAAATCAAAGTACGTTAAATCGAGGTTCGACTGTATATATAATCCTGGGTAAAAGCAGAGTATAGAAGAAAACTCGCAATGCCTCATGGGAAAGCTAACCCTCCTTTCGACAAGAAATCTTTCTATGGTTATTTTTATAGCTTGGGTAAGGACCATTTGAAATATATGGTATAATTAGTCATGTGAGGCTGCTTGAAGAATTTAGAGATGGACCTTGAGATCTTTGACATGTGTGCTTTAATTTTTACCTACAGTTCTGCTGAACACTTAAAAAGTATTAATTTGGTTATAACGAAGTTTTGACCATATTGGTAAAAGTGGGAATGTTGTTACATATTTTGTCAAATATATTGAACTTTTACAGAAAAAATATTTTTAAAATTTAAATTTATATTATTTATTTCAAAATTTTGTTTTAAAATCAAAATCCACTTGTTTACTTGTAGAGTTATGATTCTGACCAAGTACAGATTGGATATGCAAAAAATGGAAACTTTTTAGGTTGGGCCTTTAAAGTTAAGAATATTGAACTCAAAGGACAAGCCCTTTTCCCTCATATTTTGACAAAAAATTGTTCCTTCAATGCTAATTTTGGTCAAAAAGTAAGTATTTCTTATTTAATTCTGTTTTATTGTATGCCATAGTTATTTGCTGTTGAAATGAAAAATAATGTGCAAAGTTTTTAATGCAGCAAAACTGTTATTGTATCCTCCTCTAAATACAACAGGATACAGTAGAAGATCTTTATAATGCAAACCTCGAAACGCAAGGTTTTGCATTATATAGAATTTTGCGTTATATGGATCATTCACTTATATCATTAAACTTCCCTAGTAAACATATTAAAATATAGCTAGATCACATAAATATAATGCTTAAAACTTTTTTTAAATACAAATACTACTTTAAAAAACAAAAAAATGGAATTTATTTATTTACAGAAAAAATAAATAAATTGAAATTACCAAAAGCATTAAAGTTTATTTGTTAAACAATATATTAATTTTGATTTGTTTTAGAATTTGCAATCTCTCAACAAATAACTTTTCTTGCAGCCTGTGAACAGTTGATAATTCTACTTCAGTTATACAGTCTTGTGTTTCTAGGAATTTAAAATATTAATCTCTTATGGAAATTTCTTCAGATACTGAAAGTTTTTCAACTTTCTCTCCAGCATTTGATTCTGTTTCAGAATTGTTTTCGTCTTGTTTTGAAACAGAAGAAATTATTTCAGCACTGGTCAAATGATTAACAATTTGTGACTTATCATCCATTACCAAATATTCAAAATGTTTTCTTCATGCAGGTTTGCAAACTGAGTACTTTCCATTTTGTGCACAATGCATTAGTTCAGCAGTTTTCATTTTAACTAAAGATGGCTTAAATCCAGTTCCAAAATTCAGTTTTAAAATAGTGTTACATTGAGAAAACTCCCCTACTTCTCATAGACTTTTAAAAAGTATTTTACTGTCAATATTGAGACATAAGCATATCGTCGGGCAGGGGGCGGGGGCGTGTGCCAAACCCCCCCCCCCCAACTTTGTTTAGAAAACCATTCATTTTAAAACCTTTCTTCTTGCCAAACTTAAAGAAACATGGCTATTTTTACATTAGAATATGCTATGTGCATTCTCCCACCCACACGCACACACATAAAAAAAAAAAAAAAAAAAAAAAAAAAATTTGGTGATGCTAGCGTATGATTTAGGAAGCCAAGTAACGGCATAAGATTTAATATAAAACAAATCAATTTACAAAGAGAAATATAACTAAATAAATAAACGTCTGTTTGGGAAGTCAATGGTAGAGGAGGGAGAAAGAGAGTAGTTCGGTAGTGGAGGGAAAAAGGGAGAGGTTCGCGGTTTTATTAAAGTAAACATTCCTTCCTCTTCGACCCGGCCGGCCAGCTGTTATGCTGATAATGCATAATGCATGCATGGGAGAATAATTGTTTATTTTAAGCTTGGCATGTTGTGGGATTTATCTAATGTCTCAAAATTAATTCCCTAGGAAAGCAATAAAATAAAAAAAAAAAGCAGATTGTAGAAATTTCTTAATTGTGATTTTCTCTGTTTACATCCGCAGTGTTAATGCGGTTTATAGAGAATTGCGGTTTATAGAATTGCGGTATATCGATCTTCTACTGTATTTGTATTTATATCAAGAAAAAATGGACATGAATTCACCATATTTACTTGTATATATGTATAATGCATAGTGTTTGAGAATATCTCTGAATGCTTATTATACTTGAAATAATTCTTTACTCCTACATGTAATCCATGATGTATGTATGAATCAAGAAATCTATTTTTAGAGTAGATAATAAAACTGGAAAAAATCTTTCTCAACTAGCTGAAGTACCCTTCCTTAATGGGTTAGTGAATGCAAATTTCCAAAAAGCAAGAACTTTCGTCAGCATTGTAGGAGTACACAGAATGGATATAGTATGTTGCCAAAGTAAAGAAAGCGAAGTTATAATTTTTATGTATTGTTAAAATATTACAGGTTAGAGAGTAACTAAGTAATATCAGTGAATGTATAGTGATGCGCGAACGAATATTTACGCATATTGAAATAATTTTCGCAAAATCTCAAAATTTAATAAACATTTTTGAAAAATTTGAAGCCTAGAATTTAAGTTGAGTGACAACCTATCATGTCACCCAATTTCGTTTCATTCCCTGCAGTCTTTATTTCGTGATGCTGGAACAAAATTTCAGCATATTAAAACGATTTTTGCAAAATCTCAAAATGTAATCAAAATATTTTAAAAATTTAACGCCTATAAATTAAGATTAGCAGATACCTATCATATCACTAAATTTTGTATTAGTCGATGATGTTTTCAGAAATATAAACGTATTTTGAGAGAATTTTCACAAAATCTCAAAATCTAATAAAAATGTTTAAAAACTTGGACACCTATAGTTTATGTTGAGAAACCATCTATCATGTGACCAAATTTCATATCATTCGCTTTAGTCGTTATTACGTAATGCGGGAACAAAGATTCACTCAGTTTTAAACGATTTTCACAAAATCTCGAAATTTGATCGATTTGTTTTTAATTAGATGCTTATAGTTTAAGGTGAGTGACCACCTATCATTTCACCAAATATCATTTTTTCACCTTTGCAGTTATTACGTGATGTACGAACACAAATTTACGCAGTTTGAAATGATTTTCGCAAAATCTAATCAAGATTTTTTTAAAATTCGATGCCTATGTTTTAAGTTAAGTGAGCACCTATCATGACACCCAACTTCATACAATTCGCTTGAGTTGTTTTTACGTGATGCTTGAACACAAATTTTTGCAGTTTGAAAGGATTTTCGCAAAATCTCAAAATCTAATCAACAGTTTTTAAAAATTCGACGCCTATGTTTTAAGTTGACTGACCACCTATCATGACACTCAATTTCATATCATTCGCTTCAGTGGTTTTTCTGGTAACTATACATAATCACATCATGTTTAGGGCTTTACAGACTCTGAGCAAAACATATTTAGCAGCTTTTCAAAATTATGTTTGTAATTAAAGATCTGAAAAAATTCCTTCTACCACCACCCAATAAAGAAATTAGAAAATCAAGTCAATTAGTGTCACCCAGTAGAAAAGTCTGCATTTCAGTAATATTATTAATTTCTTTTATTTAAAAAAGAAAAAGAACATCTTTTTAACATTGGTAACAGATTCGATTGTGAATACATTGAGCTGACATCACTATGCCTCTTAAGACTACTAAAAGTCGAGCTTATTCTAGCATTGGTCCTTCCGTGTTATCAGAATTATCGTCTGCAGGAGGCCTTGAGTTTTGAATTAATAGGTGGCATTTTAGTCCGTTGCTTAGGTTTATGAATTTAATTACTTTAACTCACTCAGCTGAAAATGTTCTTCATTTTGAAGTTGCAAAATCACTTTTGAAACGTGATGCATTAAAAATTTCCCATTTACTCATTTAATTATGTATTCAACCATGCTACAACCGTAACATTACATAACATATGCATGCTGCAAAATAAAATTACTTTCCGATTGCATTTCGCTATTTTTGGTATATTTATTTATTTTTTTTTTAAAGATTTTAGAACAAAGTTTTAGATACCTAATACGAATGTAGGAAAATCTAAATCATACCTTAGTTAAGCACTCCCAAGGGTAAAATAAATCATTTGAAATCTAAATTTTTTTTTTTTTTTTGATTATTAACGAAAACGCTGGAATGTTCTTTCAGTGGCAATCAAATCTAGTTCTATCATAGCACAAGGAATAAAATGGCGGCTTTCACAAGGGTTGCCATATATTCACAGAATGTTACCAAGGATATGACTGGTTTAAAAAAAAAAAAAAGTCACCTTTAATATTGAACTCCTGGTATCCAAACGATCTTGCTATTTGAAAATAGTTAACTTAATGTTAACATACGTATTTATTTCTCGTGAATCTTATGTTTTTTCGAATCCAACATACTTTCCTGCTTTGTTGCGAAAGCATAAATCGTTTTTGCTGGAGCAAGGTCGCCAAATATGGTAACCTAGATGCTCATTTCTTCTGTTTTTAATTAATATCTTCTAAATAATTTGAATTTCAAAATTTTTTTGTGACACTGGCTTTTTTTTTTTTTTTTTTTTAAACCTATTTAGCCTCTGTGCCAAATTTGACCCGGATCCGACAAGCTCTCTGGCCACCTATAGCGAACACACACACATACATCTCATTAGCATACTACACTATTATTAAAGAGGATAAAAGTACTGCAGTATCTTTATTTCACTGGTTACACTTTTTTTATTCAAAGTCTCTTGTAACATTATTTTTAACACTAATTAACAATTCTCATTACCACTCAATCATCACTGCCAAAATCGATGACCTTAAATGGTATAGTCTTCAGTTGCTTCCATTTAATTGAAAATTTCAGTCACTTCCATGTCAAGTTTATGGTGCGGTTTAGTCAAGATTTAAAAAAAAAAAATCGCCCGTTTCTCTTGTGGAGTGCAGGATGTATATTATATATGCATGTTCACAATACGCAAGTAAATACAGTACTTGTTGTATGCTAAGGAACAGATGACAGTTTTTCCTGAGAATTTCCACTGAATTTTAGCTTGTGAAAAGATTTTATTGTGTAAGAAATACATTTCATAAAGTTTTTGTGTTAAGCTGACTCTTATAAAGAGTGTTACTGCTTATTAATTTCTGTGTACTGAGAATTGTTTGACAACTTTCTAGAACCAATAACGTTTGTTTCGTCCTGTCAACTAGACTGTTTACTAGACCTTTTTATGTACTGAACTTTTAACCTGTTGATGACCAATGCGTGCAGAATGAAGTGCAATCACTGAACTGAACGCTCCGAAATGGAGTGAAATATTTCTGCTAGCTGATTGCTAAAAATGTCAGATTTTATGTTTTACCAGTCATTTTCTTATTTTATGAATATTTTTATTGTCTTGAAATAAATTAAAAAAAGTGTTAAGAGCTTTAAAATTTGGTAGATTGATACTTAAAGTAAGAATTTTTAAAGAGAAAAATTATTTTTGAATTTTAATCAAATATATCATGATATACTTATGTAAAGATCATATTTATTTAACAATTACTATATTCATGTAAAAAGTTACATTTTCTCACAACTTATTGTTTTTTTAAAGGAATTTTGAGTTATTTAATCTTGTATTCAATTTTTATTATATTCTTGTTCTATATTTATCGATTCAATTTTATTTATAGGAAAAGCCATATTTTGAGCTTCCTAATGAACTGAAAGAATTTGTTTTTATTGGATGCTTGCCTCTGGAGCAGAGAATTGGTGGCACTAGGCCTCCAAAAGAAAGACAGGATTGTGAAGTATGTAGCTTTTAGCTTAATCGAATGAATGCATGTTATACTCCAGTTCAGCTTAACCTGACAGTACGGGGAAGGCTATGCCTTGTGTCCTTCCGACCTTACAATATAGTTCGTCCGTATATGTACTACTATTTATGTTAAATTCGTCGGTAAAGGGGAAAAAACATGTTTATATAATGAAAGCGTGCTCAATAATTTAATATTTCGCCTTTATTTAAATGAAAATGTGTTTATTGTGTCAACGCTTTGCTATCCAATAACGTCAAAGCAAGTTTTGGCGGAATTTTTAAGGAGCGAAGATCGTAGCAACCCTCCCCCACGCCAGAACGGGAAAATCCATTACATTCTCCGTTCTTCACTTCTTTTCTTCCTTATCTCCGCTTTCGTACGTCCGTAATAATGGCTACTGCTCCTGTATCGGATGATTATATTACGTTCCAACCGCATAAGGCTGGAAAACCGCTTAAAGTTCCGCTAAGGTTATTGTCATGAATGTTTTCTGCAAGTTACGAAGAAGCATCCCGAAAAATCTGAAAACGATATCATAGATATTGTTTCCTCTTACACTGGTGTTTCTCCTTCCAGTGTATACAGGATGAAAGCTGAGTTGAAAGAGAAAGGTAAATTTTCAACTCCAGGAAAAAAATGCCCACGAAAAGTTGGGATGCATACGAGAGTTAAAAATTACGACGAACTTACATTATCTGCTATACGGAGAAAACTGCACGAATTTTTTTTTAGGAATGAAATTCATACCATACAAAAAGTTTTTGTTGCAGTTAATGAAGATAATGATTTGCCAGATGTCAGCTTGAGCACAATAAGACGCATAATGATGGATTTGGGTTTCTAAATGCAAAACAAAAACGGGAGTCTGTGCTCATATAGAAAAAGAATATTTCATAACAACATTTGAAATTTGGGTCCCTTTCAAACCGGGGGCCCTGAGCAAAGTCCCGATTTGCCCATGCTATAATAAGGCTCTGCATTCGGGCCCTATCCCTTTCTTTTAATTATTACAATTTTTTTTTTAAATTTTGATGCCTTACATTATATTACATAAACATATAAATCAGGACTAAAACACATTCATTGGTGTTTTACTATGTTTATAAGACAAAAAACTAAACTGAATTTTCATGAAATAATATTTTATGAAATATTTGTAAATTTTTTAATTAAAACATTAAAACAAAAAAACAAAACGGCCCTGGGCCGTGGCCCAGTTGGCCCGTGCGTTAATCAGGCCATTTTCTTTATCCCTCCTCACCCAATCTTCTTAGTCATTTTACAGAAGATAATTCTTCTTTTAAAATAGTCATCGTTCCGTGACTTCCCTCCCCCGTTGCCCGTAGTGACGTCTACTCGGGGTTAGTTTTAACTTCGGGGGTAACTTTAAACTTGGGGCATTGAAAAATGTAAGAGCCCTATGACCATCTTTGAAAAAAACAAAAAAGTTCAAGCAGTGTAGGGGTCGGTGCAGACGAAAACTGGGTCCGTTTTACGTCCCTTTCACAACACAATCAATTGAAACGGCCCTTCATTCGCATTTTACCCTGTATTTTAATCTGTTTTATCAATTATTTTAATAAAAAAAAACTGACTTATTAAAAATTGGCATGAAAATTCACAAAAATGGGACCCTACAAAAAATTTCTGGATCGGCCCCTGAGTTGTATATGTAAAACGATGAGAAGGGGATATCAGGATTAACCTGTTCACTCCCATCGTTTGCAAAGATACTACGATGAAGATTCTCTTCAGTGCCTAGCGTTATTTCTCATCCTGCTGTCTTTGAATGCAGTCAGTTGGTATGTGAAGATCTGTTTTGAGAAACAACACTGGCAAAGAATAAAAAAAAAATACCGTTGTGTTTTTATAACGATGAGAGCGAGCAAGTTCGACTGGGTTTCAAAATTTAAAAAGAATGACCAGCACCTATGAAAATCCTGAGCACGCGTTTCATAGTATTTTGATAATGTGTAAAATAATGCCCGAGAAAATTAGATAAACTCCTTTTAAAATTTTAACCAGGTATGGGCAATCTTTGGTAAGTTTCGGGGCAGATTTTAGGGTGTTAGCGAAGTCGCGGGCCGTATAATTGTGATTTATATGAGATTTTCAATGGTTTATAAGCGTTCTGATATGTTCCGCTGGCCGGATCAAAAGCCCGCCCCTTCCGCCCGCGGGCCGGAGGTTGCCCATATGTGTTTTAAAGTCTAATTTATGATGCACGTAATTTAGTTACCAGAACACTGCCTTTTCATCTTAGTGAGATAGGGGCAGGGTCGACCATTCTCAATTCCTTTTAATTTTTCTTTTCTCAGCACAATGCAGTGCTTTGGACGCCTTATTTGTCTCGAGAAGCATATTTTACTGACACATCGATGCAAAAGATGCCTGTTTCAATATTGCCACATTCCGGGGAAAGAAAGGAAAAAGCATTCAGAGTTTCACAATCCAGTAATTTAAATTAGAGGATTTTCTTACGTTTTGTTTTTCTTTCTCACTTTCTTTTTTGACTGGACTTGCACTGCAATAGAAAACGCCGAAAAAAATAGCAATTGTTTAAACTATTTTATATTTAAAAAAGAATATGCATATTAACCCGTAAGAACACGCGTCCCAGTCACATTTTTGCTTTGAAAAAGGGGATACATTTCTCAGAACAATTCTGGCCTCCTCGTACCTTTCACGGGGAAGGTCAAGAAGGGGTGGTTGAAGGAATGCCGTTCCTTTCTTATCACCCCTAGAGTAAATACTCCCACACGTGTACGTACTAGAGCAGCATTAGTACGAAGGACGGGCGATAAATCGCCAAATAGGGCAATTAGTCAAAGAGTACAAGGGAGGAAGACCAGAAAGGGCGCACGAATACTTGACAAATGGCGCAATAAGGCACTCGTACCTTTCCACACACTGTCAGGTTAAGTTGAACTGGAGTATAGAATTTTCTTTTTGTAGGATACATAAGCATACTTGAGTATTGAAAAATATCTTGTAATGTCAGTAACTTCCTCAAAGTATAACATATTTGGAAACTAATGAAGCAATTTTTTTAAATTATGACTAATAATCTGGTAAAAGGATATTTCAAAAGTTAAAAACTAGTTAAGGATGAATAAGCTTAAAATAAATATGCTTACTTATTTTATTCTTGCATATTTAAATTTAGATTTTATAAGTAGACTTAACTTTTCTTTGGGAATCATTGATCTTTGGTATTTAGGAAATATATAATGTGACTTGTTTCTTAATGTTGTACATTTCTATCAAAATTTTTACAAAGAATTTTTCAGGTACAACCTGCAGGCAAAAAAAAAAAAAAAAAAAAAAAACTTTCATCATTTTGAATTTACGTATGCCTTTTATAAAATTCCTGATTTGTTTTTACTTGCACGTATGCTATTCCATAGCAAACCTCTAAATACTTTGATTTCACTTGATTTTTTTCATGATTTTAAATGTGCTTCGGTAATCCAATTATTTTCAGAAAAATTCAAAATAACCTAGGTTTTATTTTAATCAGAAATCTCTTGCTACAGCAGATGCAATGAGCGTCCTTCAAAAACTAAAAGTTGACTATTTGCATATTGGAGTGGTGATTAGTGATTAGACATTCCAAAATTTGGAAGTGCCCAAGAATTGATAAACATCCCAACAGAGTTTCACTTGTGGTGCATCCAAAAAATGCTTTTTTGCTGATCCTATAGTCTGAACAGTATGCATTTTTTTCTGATTGAAAGATCCTGACATTCTCAGCCTTCTGTAAATCCAAAAATCTATGTACTAGTGTTTATTGTGGATCCAAAAATTAAAGTACTCTCGCAAGGTTCAAGAAAAGAAACATTTCATACTCATTTACAGGGCTAAAAATACATTTATGGTCATTTGCACTCTCAAAATAACCGCATCTCACAAATATTGGCAGTCTTAAGCGCCTGAAAATGCAGAAAATTGCAACCATCCAATATATTATAAAATTTGATTTTTTACTGCCTTTTGCACTTATAAAACTAATAATTTCCAGCATTGTGAATGTAAAACGAGCGTCTATTTTGTATTCTATACTCTATTGGAGCAAAAGGATGAAATTGCTAGATTATGTATGTACACTAAACAAAATAAGTGTGACATGGCCCCCCCCCCCCAAAAAAAAAACTGAAATCGATCATGCATGCGTCATAAGTAAGGGCATATATTCATTGTCTTTTTTCTTTTTTTTGGGGGGGGGGGGTCGTATGCTTCTATACCCCAGAGCCCATAGTCAGGAAAGGTGTGGCTGGACAGTGCTGTACCACTGAGTTTTTAAAAAATTTTTCAGGCTTTATTTATTTAGCTATTATATTTATTTAATCAATTAAACTGGAAAATTCCTTACGCAGTGTGGGAAAAACTCTTGTCACACTGCTTTCATAATGAGGAAATGTGCATATTGAATGCAACAAATGTAAACAAATAGCCAATTGTTAAGCATTCCAGCTAATGAAACTAAGTTAAAAATTTATTTGTGTGTAGTGAGGTAAGAATTATCTATAAAATGTCTTTTAAATTGGAACTGAATATACATTTTCATGCTTATCATATTTAAAGTATGTTTTTCGACAAGGATTTTTAAAATGATAAAAGATTTTGTATTATCAGTGTCTGTTGTATCTTACTTACGTGATAATTCTCAGGAAATTTGTGCCTTCTGTTTCAAAATTAATTTATTATAACTTTTTCTTTAACAGTGTCCTGAAGTATAATGTAAAGATATATATATATATATTCATTGAATCATAAATGTTAACAATTTATTTTTAGATGATTATGATGTGTGGTTTGCCTGGAGCTGGAAAATCAGTTTGGGCTGCAGAATATTCTGCCAAGCATCTTGATAAAAAGTACAATGTTTTGGGAACAAATAATATTATTGATAAAATGAAAGTATGTATAATTTTAGTCTTCATTAAGGAAATATAATCAATGCTAAAACTTGTTTGTTATATTTCTGTTATTACTTTATAGGTGATGGGCTTACCCCGAAAACGTAATTATGCAGGGAGATGGGATGTTTTAATTCAAATGGCTACCAAATGTTTGAATAAAATGTTTGAAATTGGATCAAAACTGAGAAGGAATTATATATTAGATCAGGTAATGTAATTTTGCATATTGTTAGTTTTGTGGTTAATTTTAGGTACAAAGTAATGATGTCTGTGAGAGTGTGAGTTTACTTCATTAGCTAGCTTCATCTTGTGTATGTATTAGAAATTCTTTACATTACCTGTGTGTACTATGAAAGATTGCCATCAGTAATAAAAAAGTGAAAATTTTGTACTGTTTTTATCTTTCGAGATTTGTGTGCATATACTAATTATATAAGCATAAAACTATGCTACAAGACCATTTTCAAAGAAAAATTATGAAAATATACTCAATACTCACCACATTGGTACTTATCAGCTTAGTGCTTTTATAATCTGAAATTAATTTTGTAAGAACCCATTTAACCCTTTGAGGCGCAACCCTTTCCCAACTCTGAAAAAAGGGCATCCGTTGCCATCGCTCGACTTAACTACCAGCAAGATGGCGGACGATCGAAACGTTCATCGTGCACCACAGATCTAGAGACCCTTTTTTTGACGCAGCTGGCTGTGCCCGGGCACAGCCAGCTGCGTCAAAAAAAGGGTGGTCAACTTACAAAGGGTTCACTTAAAGTAGCCATTCTGTTCTTGGTTGATTAGGCCAACTTACAAAGGTAGTCAGCTTCATAGGTTTCTCTGTATTAATACAACCTTTCCAACTATTATGCATTACGTGTAAAATATACGCATTTCGACTGCTATTTACACTTTTGCACATACAGCTTTTTTTAAAGCATTTCCGGATATTTTCTTCCTAACTTGTGTTTATTTCTTTAAAAGTGAAATAGATATTAAAAAGAAATGTATTAGGTTTTTAATTGAAATGATGTTGTATGTTTGGATCTTTCTGGCCTTTTCAATAGTGATCTTAAGTGGTAGCATCTGCATCATGATCCACATCGCATATTCATGTTGACGCAATGCACATCAAAACATTTTTCTTGGTTGCCACTGACATTGAGGCAAAGAAATAAAAAGAATCTCCTTTTTCCAGATGCGATGTCAAGTATTTCTTTCTTGGTTTACTTGAAAGGTTGCTGTAAAGGTACTCTTGTTTTACTTGCTTTTCTTGAAAGCCAACAGCTAAAAATCTTGCTTCTAGAAAACTTTTACTTCAGATTTTCTGAATAAAGCAAAAAGCTACTGTTGCTTTTTCTAAAGTAAGCACAGTCAAAATGAGAAATGTTTTTGGTTTTTTTTCCCCCCCAAGTCAGTTAAGTGATTATAATTAATAAATTGTTAGTCACCAGAAATTTGGATAATGGTATATTAATTGATTTGCCTTATACTCAACAACTTCATTTTCTTTTATTGTTCTTAGCTTTATTTAATACTTAAATTTCAAATCAACAGTTAATTATAATTAACCTTTTCTGTGCAATTTCAGAAATCTATAAATGCTTCAAAGATAAGTACTATTCAAATTAATTATTGATTGATACAATGTATGGTTGAAATATTGGTGTAACAAATGCATAAGTATTTATTTTCTTAATTATGTATGTTATTAAATAACTGATATAAAATACATTAAAAATAATGCTTGCACATTCTGTGGTGAAACGTTCATGCGCTGTATAGCAAAAAGTGTCGAAATTTCTGTTCGTGCACTGTTTTACACATTTTGATTTTCCCAAGTTGGCAAGTCTGTTAATAAATTATCTTGCCCAAAAATTGTTGAAATCCTCAAATGAATTTTTTTTATATAAATTGGGACCCTTCTGTAAGTTCCTTGATGGTTTTTTTCCTACATAATGTGTAAGTTTTGAAGAATTGTGCATTTTAATGGTCATAGGTTTGTATTATTTATTTATTTTCTTTTGTTAGACAAATGTCTACCCAACAGCTCAAAGAAGAAAAATGCGAAATTTTGAAGGTTTCAAGCGAACAGCAGTTGTGGTTGTTCCTACTGAAGAAGAATTTAGACGACGCTGTGACAAGCGAGATCGAGAAGAAGGAAAAGAAGTCCCTGAACGTGCTGTACTAGAAATGAAAGGTATTTATACTAAAAATACTATTTCATGTGAAAATTTGTTTCTGGCAATTTCTATTTATCATAATTATAGCAAGTGTAAATGAAATATGATTTTTTCTATGAAAAATACTTTTCAGTTACTAAAAAATTCAGCAAATTCTTTTTTTTTGGGTAACAGAATGATTACATTAAATTAATTTCTACTAAAACTTATGTCCTATTTGAAAAATAAAATTTTTGTGCTGCCTTCTTTTAGTTTAGTTTTTGTCAACTGTTAATTGCACTGAGCTTTATACATAAAAGGTTTCAATTTATTGATCTAAACTGTATTTAGGGTTTGGTTTCCTGACAGAAATTAAAACTGGATCATTTATGAAAGTTAACTGTTCAAGTATCTCAAAACTGCTCTAAGGCTACTCCATAACATACATGTTCAGCAAGATGCACTATAAATTTTTATTGCCAAATATTAACATTTTTTCCAGTTTGAGCTAAAACATGATATGAAGTATATATATATATATATAATCTGACGCACGGGAGTGCGCACCGCGCCGACCACGTGTTGAGAGTTGTGCCGAACATTCCGGTCCATAAAATAAACCTCCGTCCGGTATTGGAGATATAGTTAAAGACGCAAAATCCACACAGCTTGCTTCCAGACCTGGTGCAGATTTTAGAATTTGTGGATTTTGGGTCATAGTAAAAAAACTGTTCTTTTTTCCCTCCATCCCCATCTGGATAATAATAACAGGGATGCTACACCTGTGACATTTGCGACAAACTGAGACAAAACCGCCGGCCTGCGCCATTTTGCGACATTCTGTACGATTTTGGCCGTTTCTGCGCCAAAACAGCGAACATGAGTAATTTTGAATCTGACTCACGGGAGCGCGCACCGCGCGACCACGTGTTGAGAGTTGTGCCGAACATTCCGGTCCATAAAATAAACCTCCGGCCGGTATTGGAGAAAGAAAAGCTCCTGGTGTAAAGGCAGGGTGCGTAGCGACTTGAAAAGTGCTTAAAAGGTGCTTGATTTTAAAAATTGTTTTCAAGCACTCTTGAAAGTGCTTATTTTTTTCATAAATTCCCTTAAGGTGCTTGAATTTGTAAGGAAGTGCTTATTTTTTTCTGAGCTTCCGGCAGAAACCTTTATAAACACTACGCCGCTAACGAAAAACTTTTTCCCTCCCATCCCATGCTTATTCATCTTGAAACCGGAAGAGCGTGCCTAAAAGCGGGCGCAGGTGGTTCACTGTTGACCATGACATGACAATAGTAATGCTGACTCACATTTGCTGGCATAAGAGCCAGTCCGGGCTTGATTGTTCTTAAACTACTGAATATCAACCAAAACTAGTCTGTTGCACCCGATGAGAGTTTAATCATTCTACCCCCCCCCCCCCACACACACACACACACACACAAAAAAAAAAAAAAAAAATTCATCTATAAGTTATGGTTTTTCGCCGTGTGGCTTTGCGCCTTCTGAAGGAGCACTTTATCGAATAAACACTGCCTTTATGCTATTATTACGGTAGAAAGTCAACTACGAGTAACTGGCGAACTCGAGAAACGCTGAGTGCTTTAAAATAAATCCCTATGTTTATAAATATCAAAAGTAATAAATTAATAGAAACATGGAGTTGTCGCACAACATTCAAAGCTTAAAACAAACAATTTGCTGAAGCACGCTCACTACGTAATCAACAGCTGGCCGTCCATGGGAGAAAAAAAAAAAAAAAAAAGTTTGACTGGAGCCTCCTCATCGGCTCGCTTCCGAACTTTTTGCGAATGCAAGAAGTTTTTTACATGTTATTTATTTATTTCCAGAAATTCGCCTTTGTGAATATAAAAATTCATGTTTTATATGAAATCGGACACTGATTAATTCGAAAATGGAAATCGTAAGCTTCGTAAAATAGCGGTAAATACTTTAAAACATTATATGGGAAGGGGGATAAAAGGAGATATTTTTACCATTTATCTCCCCCCTCCCCCTTTCTCCCGAAATATATCTCAGTGCGATGCTTCTTTTTTTGGGGGGGGAGGGGGGAAGAGATCGTGGATGCGGCGTTTCTTCCATAAATTACGGTAGTAATTTTGAAATTTACCTATTCATACTTGTCAATTTATGTGCTTTCAGTTTGAAGGTTGCACATTTTCACCGATTTTTACGATTTTACGCGAAACTGCCGTTTTTTAACGCTTTCCCACGTATTTTTACGATTTTACGTGAAACTCCCGTTTTTTTACACTTCCTACGATTTTACGCAAGACTTTTTAAATTTGGCATCTTAATAATAATTTCATAGAAACCAAACATGTGTAAAATGCAGTTGCAATTGTTATGATTTCAGGCTTGCTCCACTTAAAAATGAGGTGGCCACCCAAAAAATTCAGGCCATTGCAAAAGAGCTTGGAGAAGCTGAAAGGGGAAACAGATTTAAAAATTTTCTTCTAGAGATAAACTGAAATAAAATAAATAAAATTAGTTGAAAGAAACAAACTTGAAAGAAAAAAAAAAAAAAAAACGAATTTTAGTTGAGACATACAGAGACAAAAAGGGATTTTGATTGAGACAAACTGGGGTTTCAGCTGTAGCATCCCTGTAATAATGATAAATACAGTAAAGAACAAGGAAAGCAAATCCTAGTATGTTAAAATCAAAATAACATTAAAAGATTAAAAGGGAATACGGAGGATATTCCAAAGTTACACAGATAGATTTAATACTTATTTCCTCTGGAAATATATTTCTGCCACTCTCTCACGGCCATCTTCAAGGACTGAAGATGGCTATGAGAGAGCAGCAGAAATATGTTTCTGGAGGAATTAGGTATTAAATCCATATGTGTAACTATCAAAATAATAGTTTGATGTTGGGATGCTTTTGTATACTGTCATTATTTCCTGTTCTGTAACAAAGCTTTGCATCTGTACAAATCTGAAATTTTTCTCTCAGTGCTAAACCTTCATTGAATGTTATTTTATAGATCTTCTGATCATTTTGATACTAGCAGACTTGCCAACTTTTATGCTTTACGCGTAAAATTTACGCATTTGATCTGTGCTGCTGTGCAGCATTACGCTGTGATCTGTGCACGCTAAAGAGTACGTGTCGGTGGTGGCGCCATCTTTTGAGAAAATTATCACTAAACGACGCCGTGGCGTTTTTTCATAAATTACGGTAATTTAGTACATTATTTAAAAAACGTATGTATTTCTGAAGCCCACCATCTCCTGATCCCATTGAGATCCCATGATAGAATTTTGCTGTATGTATTTAAGACATTAAACTATTTGATAATATTTTGGAATTTTTAAAATTGCTACTTTTTGAGAAATTTAAATTTTTTAAAATTTAATTTTAAAATTTTCAATTTTTTAAAATTGTAACCCCTATCTTGTGGCATATCATATTAAAGCCCCATTCAACAGCTTTAAAAGAAGACCACTCTCAGCTTTATACCATCACTGGTTGCCAGCCTATAGGCATCTAAAGGTGTCAAAATATGAATTTTTCTCATAAAAATTTAGATCTTTAAAAATTAATAACTTCAAAAATGACCCAGAATGACCCAGATGTGAAATACGCATCTAGAGGCGTTATCGCGATCACTGATTGCAAGCATAAGTCAAAAATGATGCTATTTTCATCAGTTTTGTGGTTTTTTAAGACGTTCCACGCCGCTGACTCTTTCATTTCAAGTGTGTTTAAAAATATTAAAATACTACAACATTAATGTTTAATATTTCAAAATTAAAATTGGTCTGTAATTTGGATTTTTATCTTAAAAATTCCCTGCCAGGGAGAGGCATATGTTCTCCGAACTTCCTGCTGGTGTCACCTTTGAAACACATTTTCGCCACACACATTCACCATTGAAACAATAACAGGGCTCCTACTTGGTCCCTTTTTTCCCTAAAAGTCTGTTTTTTGGTGCCAGTACCGTTTTGGTCTGTTTTTTTTTAAAAATTTTAATGAAGAAGAATAATTGTATCGTCGGCGTCGGCCAAGAGATCTGAAATCAGCAGAATGACTGTTTTTCCATTGTTGATTAAACCATTATCCTTAGTTCATCTTCACTTTGAAGCTGCGCACGGCTAAAGCTTACCGGGTTGCTACGATGTGACGTAGGTCGACCGACCTACGTCACATCGTAGCAACCAGTCCGGCAACACTTTTTTCCAGAACCATCCAGAACACACTAACGTTCATCTGAGGATGGTGATTGGCGGAATATGTGGCTTTGTCCCGGTACCAATATCGGATCCGTGCACGCTACATCTAGCCTTCCGTGAATTAACATGGGGCCGTTCGAGAATTCACCGGTCGGTTATGCACCGGTACTACCGGTTGCAGTCATTCTTCGGTTAAGTGACGTCACGGTTGTCAACCGGTTTTGGTCATCCTCAGCACATCCGATTCGAAGCCAAGAAAATAAATATAAACACTGGCAACACTACGCTAATAACTGGAATAACCCACCTCACTAGCAGGGTCATTCTGGTTGCGCTCTGATCATGCTGAGCAGACAACCGCTACATGACCGAAACGTTTTCGAACGCGGTTACTTCCAGAGCTCCGCCCAACGCTCCGCCTTTCCGAACGCTCTGGTCGTGCACCGGTAACACCAGTGCACGACCGATGAATTATCGAACGCGCCCCATGTAAGTACTACCTTACGTTTGTCAAAAGTATTTCTTTGTAGTGCCCCCCTACTACGACTCTTTAAAAAGCATGGCGCCCGACAACCTTTCAGCAATTGGCATCCCTTTTTACCCCCTTTGCCCTGGTATGTCCAAGTTTTCACTTGAAAACTTGCCATTCCCCCTGACCCTTCCCGTTACATGGATCATCGCAGTCAAGATTATCGATCGTTTTACAGGCCCCTTTACGAAACACTTTCTATTAAAATGATACTGTAACAAAAATATGATCGATTGAAACGACCCTTAACTAAACATGATGTATGACTGTTCCTTCACAAAATTCCAAGCAACGCAATCAAACATTTATTGTAAATGAAACCCGATAAAGTTTCCTTTTAAAAATAAGTAACTTTTTTCCTAATTGAGATGCTTATCAGAATCAGAGAGTGACAGTCATCGCTTATTCATTTCATCTGTTTTCTTTCGTTCGCTTAACTCAAAAAGAGGCACCTCTGGGGTGTTTATTTTCACCTAATGTAGCAACAAAAATCTAACAACTTTCATTTGGGGGTAAAAAAGGGATTCAAAATAACTTCACTGCCTATCCTACAATGTGGGTGTTATATTTGATAATTATTTCGCAATCATAATTCTAGACTTCAGCTTTTTGGTGAAAACTGTCAGTATAAATAATGGCAGCTTCTGTAGTTTATAACTGGCTGTTTTACGCACTTGCAAGTTTTTGTTTTTAATGATTGCTTAGTATAATCATTATCTGGCCTTCCTAATTCAAATTATCTATAGTTATTAAAGATATTTGCAAATCATTAGGGAATTACGGATTCATTTACAGACTTGCCAACTTTTACGTTTTACGCGTAAAATTTACGCATTTCGACTGCTTTTTACGCTTTTACGCATACAGCGCTTTTTTTAATGCATAAGTGAAATTGATATTAAAAAGAAATGTATTAGGTTTTAAATTGAAATGAAGTTCTATGTTAGGGCCTTTTTTCCTTTTCAATATGGATCTAAGTGGTAGCATTGGCACCATGATCCACATCGCACATCCATGTTGACACAATGCGCATCAAAATATTTTTCTTTGTTGCCACTGAGGCAAAGAAAAAAAAATCTTTTTCCCACATGCGGCGCCGAGTATTTCTTAATTGGTTTACCTAGTCATGACATCATAGAGTAGAGCGAATGGGAGAATCGTTTACTAGGGAGTAGGTCTTTCTCCTGTGACTTGTGCGTCTCACGTGGTGTTCGTTATCAGCCATCAGCGCTGTAGTATGAGCATACTTCGATTGCTTTTCTGAGGATTAATTTCGATAAATGATCACTGACACAGCATAACTTATAAACTTATAAACAAAGTTATAGCAAAGAATGGGTATAGAGAGGTCGCGCTGCCGATCACCGACGTCGCGAATTGTGAAAATAAAATTAGTTTGGTGAATGAAAATACGTTTGGGCGAAAATATTGACAATTGCTTTTCTTAATGATGTCCGAAAAAATCTAATTTGGCGAAATGTTAAAAAGGGCCAGCGCAACCCCTGGGGTATATATAGTATCATATGTCAAAGGAGCGAAATTTGCTTATTGTAACATGTGCCGGAGTGATTTCATTATTTCTCATGGAGGAAAATATGACATTTCTCGCCACTCGAGTTTGTCAAAACACAGTGAAAATGTGAAACGTGCTAACAGCAGTAAAAGTCTACAAACATTTTTCAAAGAGGACGGACAGTCCAGTGGCAGATTAATGCAAGTTTCTCGGGGGTGGGCAGTTAGAAGATTGACAGATACATCCATTTTACGGAAGCAATTTAGGATATTTTACATTTTTTTCTTTTTTCTCGGGGGCCGGTAGGCCCCTCCGCCCCCCCCCCCTTTAATCCATCCTTGGGACAGTCGGACGTTATTCATGCAGAACTGTTATTTACATCTTTCTCGATCGAATACAATGTTCCTATTTCAGCAGCTGACTGCTGAATGTGAGGGGGTTTTCAGTATTATTTGGAAAAACAGAAATGAATTCAGTGCAACTTGTCTAATAAGATTTTGGAAAGCCGCCTTATTATGAAAGATTTTTACTGCAGAGTTTCTGAATAAAGCAGAAAAAGCTACTGCTGCTTCTTTGAAGTCAGCACAGTCAAAATGAGTTTTTTCAAGCCAGTTAAGTGATTATAATTAATAAATTGTTAGTCACAAGAAATCTGGAAAATGGTGTATTAATTGATTTGCCTTTTATTCAACAACTTCATTTTCTTTTATTGTTCTTAGCTTTATTTAATACTTCAAACAAATAATAGTGATATAAAATGCATTAAAAATAATACTCGTGCATTATATGGTGAAAGGTAAAAAAAAACGCTCACGCGTTGTATAGCAAAAAGTGTCAAAATTTCTGTTCGCGCACGGTTTTACACATTTTGATTTTCCCAGGTTGGCAAGTCTGTACTAGGTTTTATGATATACATCTTTATCCATGGGGGGGGGACAACAATTTCATTTTAAAAAGTAACATATTTTGTAATAACTTTAAACAGGGTTTCTACAGACCTGGAAAGTGAAGGAAATGAGATTTGGTCAAGGATTTGGGAAAAAAGTCGGGGAAATTTGAAGAAAGGTCAGGGAAATGAAAGAATATTTGAATTCTGCGGCAAAATCAAGAAAATACTTCCTATTTGAACCTAATTGTAGAAATTGTTTTATTTTCACTTTCTTATTGAACCTTATTATTCTTAATTTTATCCTAAATTATTATCAAACATGGTTTTTGTTTGTGTATATTGATTTTATTATCATTATTATTATTTGTAAAAAAGAGGCAAAATATATAAAAAGTTATTAATTAAAGGATGTAATATTAAAAATAGAAATGCAAAATTCAGGAAAGCACGCTAGATAAAGTCAGGGAAAAGTCGGGGTAAGCAAAAGCTGTGAAATCTGTAGAAACCCTGTTTAAAGAATAACCCTTACAGAGCAGAAAAATGTGGAAAATGTTCTCGAATTTTGTCATTTGGGAATCATGTAAATATCAGGGAAAACAAGAAGTTAGTTTTGATCAGTATTATTTGCTAATTCTAACAGTTAGTGGCAGAAAGAGAAAGCAGATATTGTGCAAAAATTGATCCATCCATTACAGATTCCCCCCCCCCCCCCCATATCACCTAGAGCAGATGTTTATGATTATATGTGTACTAATTCCACTAAAAGTAGGTGATTGTATAGGCTGTACAAGTTAAATGAGAAAGAGATTGTGTGGGTTGGTACTTTTAATGCTGTATTTCTTTTTAACTGTATGTTTAATAATGATTTGTTTAAACTATATTTTCACCTGTATGTGTATTTCCAGCAAATTTCAAACTTCCTGAAGTTGGTGATGTTTTTGATGATGTGATATATACCGAGTTGCAGCGAGATGAAGCTGAAGAATTAGTCAAAAAGTATAATGAAGAAGGTAAAAATGCAATGGGACCATCAAAAAAGATGTTCAAGCCAAATGAACCAGGAAGTAAGTTAACTTTTTTTCCCTTTATAAAAACTTGTATACAATTCCTGAAGTTTTAGATCCCCCATTGAGTACAAAACTTGGCCAATACAAATGTTATGCACTGTTTGAATTTTCTTTTTTTTTCTAATGACAAATACTGTTTATGGGCATTGGCCACAACTATGCCGGAACTACAAATTTATTTATGGTCGAGGCACGTAGTAGGTAGCTATCTTTGCTAGACACATTACTTCATAGGAGGCAATACATTGCCTCCTTTGGGGCAATGGGGGGGCACTTTGGGGTTCTACGAGAATGTACACGTAGATAACATATAGAAACTGGTTTTGAAACGATCTGATCCCTGAAAGTTTAACATGTAGAGTTGTAATATGTGTTTTGACTTACAATGCATAGTAAGATTTTTTCCAATTTGTCTTAGTTTTATCCACCCTTCTTTTGGAGAAAATATCCAGTAGAAGTAAATGTAAGCGAAATAGAAAAAATAATTTGTTGATAATATTTTGGCCTAAATATGACATAAATATGCAAATTAAATCTACATAACTAGATGTTTTGATTTAAAAAAAAAAAAAAAAGAAGTTTTAATGTAAGTAATGTTGAATTTTCTGCTTATTTTTTTTTTTCCCTCAAAATTACATGACATACATGTTTATTATTTATAAGAATAGTACATTTATTGAAGAAGGTTTCAGAAATTTTTAGCCAGACATGATTTGTTAGGCAGTAGGGGAAGGCAGAGGGACTGTTAATTTTTGTTCTTCCATTTTATCACACTATCACTACTGGACCACAATTACTGGATCACATTCATATATGATATTTCACCTATATTGGTACAAACTTTTAAACAGAAAAGGACTGTCAGTGTAAGTGGATTAGGGTAGATGCGTTTAGCATGTAATAAAAATAATAAAATTTCTGCACACACACAATGCAGGATGTATAAAATTTAATTATATAAATCAGAATTTTATTTAAATTCTTTTGTTTGCAATAATTATTGAATGAGTACCAAGTAAAGATTTTCAAAGTTACCCTTATTACTATTAGACATTATTTAAAATTGCATCAAACAATTTAACTCATCCATCAATTGATAACTACAGAAATTGGGGAAATTGAATTCAGAACACAGAAGATTGCTGAAAAAAATGACATAGTCATGCAAATTTTGTAATACATCCAATGGTTAGAATGTACAACACCATATCAAATCAAATTACTAAAATATATATGTTATTCCTCTTTCACTTCTAATTTAATGCTTGCTCATTCATGAAAAGTGATTATAAGTTTTTTAAAAAGTACTATATATTTCTTTAAAATAAATAAAAATAATTACTACATGTAAGTTTTTTAGCAGGTATAAAATTAATATTGTTTTTAACTCGCAGAATTGTCCAAAAGTATGAAATAAAGTTTAAAATATTTTCAATGATTTATTTTTCATAAAGCTTTATTTTTAATTTCTTGTAACATACTTAAAAAGGTATCTTTAAAAACACTAAATTTTCTTTCTTAAACCTTGCTTTAATCTTTTTAAAATAAAAAATAATCAATAGTTTATTTTAACTATCAAATGTTTTTAATCAGCTTAATATAATTGAAATAATCAACATCCTGTTGCCAAAAGTACTTAAACAAATTACCTATTAATAAACCTTCCAGAATTATTTCTATTTTTTTTTTTTTTTCAACTGAAAATCAGCTTAAATTGATGACAGTTTGTTTTATGAATAACCTAGCTGTTAACTTATGACACAATTTGTTTTCTGAAGACATCCTTTCCCAGAACTAGCTTTCTTTTGCTTTTATTATTATTATTTTTCCTTTTTCATTCATTAAAATGTTGAGATGTTTTTTTTAAAAATCAGAAGGTGTATAATATGAATATATAGAATATCAAATCTTGTCAATAGTCTGATTTACTAAATTCTGCATTTACTCCACTTTTATATAATTAAAACTGTGGCGTAATAAGAAGGGGGGGGGGTGCCCACCCCGGCGGCAAAAAAACAAACAAACATGGTGGCCAGCAGGACACTTAGAAATAATAAAGTGGAAAACTAAAGGACCGAAATGCATACCTGCAAACTTGTACGGTTTGGCCGTATAATGTACGGATTTTAGCTTAGCTGTACGGTTATACGGCTGCAAGGCAAAATTGTACGATTTTTTGGCAAAGTTTAGGCTAATGTGATTTTATTTACTATGTTTAAAAATTTAGTGGTTTTGTGGAGTATTTTAAAATTTAAATCACCAATTGACATTACGTCTTGCGTCTTCCACTGTATTAACCAGAGAAAAACTACGTAGAAGGAGAACAGGAATTCCCTTCCAATCTCCGATGCTGCGAAAGCTATGATTGGCCCACAGATTTTTTTTTCTCCCTCCCATCCACGGCTTGAGTTGTGACGTATTAGGAGGAGTGGGATGGGAGCGTTCGTAATAGATATGCCGAGTGTCCATGCTTTGGCAAATTTTGCTGCTGCGCATGCACGGAGGTGGATGCGCATTCGTTTAGAAATATCTCCCTCCCAATACTGCTTGGCTCCCATCCGTAAGCGCAAGAACAACTTTCAATCGCAAACAAACGTTGCTCATGCACATGTTGATGAAATTGTCCAGTGTATTTGGAAGTTGATTTGAAATGTCAAAAATTAAACATAAACAATATAATCAAGTTTTCCTTGATTCTTACACAAAGGAATATCCGTGTATCGTCAAATCGCGAAGGGGATGCTATTTTGCTTTTTGCTCCGTGTATAGGACCGACATCAAAATTGCGTATCAAACATAAATAATCTTGCAGACAAGTAATTTTCAGTTGTTGTTGTTGTGTGTGATTATGGCAACGATATGCTAGGGCGATCTGCGTAGGATGGGGGTGCCTTGATAGGAGGACTTTCTAAGAGGCTCTAACGCGTATTCACGTTACATCTGGAGAAAACCTACCAAAACTTCAGACCGTTAGATCGACAGCCGTACGATGGGACCCGAACCCGGGACCTTCACACTTCAGCCATCTACCATTTTCAGTGGCAGAACCACTTGTGCCATGGTGAGGAAATAATCATTTTCAGATATAGTTTTTTTAAATTTATTTCCAAATATGTGCTCACATGAAGTATGTGGAAATGATGTTTGCAAGCCAGTAGATGAAGTCAGGGATGAGCTTCAATCTCAATTTTGCAAATTGATAATTTGCCCGAGGAAGTTCAATCAGAAGAAAGAATGGACAAAAAATGGGCTAAAAATTGAGATTGAGAAAATTAACAGCTGCTAGTGGGAAATTTAAATATGATTGAATGTTATGCTAAGCATATTGACTGTACCACACAGTAATGCTGCTTGTGAACGTTTGTTTAGCAGTGTTAAGAAAAATAGAACACTATTTCATAGTTTTTTGTCTAATGAAACTTTGGAAGACATTTTAATTGCAAAAAGTAAACTCAAAGGCCATTGCTATGAGCAAGACTTTGATAAGTATTTTTTAAAAGCAGCCAAATCAGCTACTTATGAACATTTGTACTCTAAAGATACCAAATAAATGCCCCTCCTTTCCTATATGTGCATATGTATTAAAAATAGTGTACTAAATCTGAATAGTAATTTTAAAAATTGTATTTGCTTACATTTTATCTTTAGTAGGCATATTTATTGCGTTACTGCGTGACACCGTGGTATTGTAAGATTTTCAAAAATTGCATGTTGGCAGGTATGTGAGTGGATAAAGCCACTGAACAAGGTACACGGCTGAAGTGTTGAAGTTCCCACATTCGGCGGGCCCTGCCCGCACGACTGTCGGTCTGGAGTTTTGGTCGGTTTCATCCAGATGTATGCATCAATACACATTACAACTCTTTAAAAAGTCACCCAACCAAGGCACCCCCCTTAGGAGATATCCCTTGTCTAGGCTTGCCATTACAAACAAGCAAATCCTGCAGAATTTTCGAATCGCAAAACGTCATTTTGCTAAGGCATACTTTCTGTATCATCTGTAATTATATATGATTAGTAAATAACTGTTATACATTACGAATAATATGTACGAAGTAAACCGATTAAAAAGAGCAAATCGTTTAGGGTGGGGGGGGGAGGAAACTTGCTAGTGCGCAAAACTATTTAAGACATCGAGAAGAGCAATAATTATATACAGCTGGCGATGAACTCTGGTATAATGATTATTTGATAATTCGCAACTACATATTTATCAAACGTAGCCACCGATATTTGAGGATTAACAGATGGAATCAGAAATTTTTAGATACTTGAGAAAATTTTGAATTTCCCAACCGTATTTTCTTCCCCCCAACTCCTAAGTGAATGCCAACTGGGCTTCTCTCGCTTGAGTCAGCAAAAACAACACATACAAGAGGGGCTACTTTGGGTTACTCGGCAGTCATCTTGCGCAAATATAAACAAAGAAAAAGGCAGTAGCAGTATTTCGATCTGAAAGAGTAGAATATTTGAAAAAAGCATTTTAATAAATTACATTTGTGGGAAAGATCCGATTTCATAGACGGTTTTTGTGAAAGGGCAGTTTTCATTCGAACCTATTTTTATGATGGGATTACTGAACTCAATTGTAACCGTTTTAATTAACGTATTTTCGTGATGGGCCGCAAATGGTATGTAGGAAATAAAAGGTGATAGTTGTTGACTAATAATAATAAAAATGTGAAAGCAGGAGGGTGCAGAAAGAAGAAAAATAGGGCCGTCTGGTGCTAAAAAGATAACAAAAAGGCCACCGGGCACTGCGCCCTGCCAAATTAATCTAGAGTCAACACTATATCTGTAATAAATAGGATGCTTCAGAAATCTATGAAATAAATTACTTTGAATTTTTGTTGATCTCGCCCTATTATTTCATGCCATTGTTACAAATTTTTGGGGCAACCCGCTGTCCGGGGGCTTAAAATAGTTAAAAATTCGTATTCTACGCTTCAAATAGATAAATTTTGCTTTTTATTGCAGGGATGCTACACCTGCGACATTTGCGACGAACTGAGACAAAACCTCCGGCCTGCACCATTTTGCGACATTCGGTACGATTTTGGCTGTATCTGCGCAATTCTGCGCCAAAACAGCGAACATGAGTAATTTTGAATCTGACTCACGGGAGCGCGACCACGTGTTGAGAGTTGTGCCGAACATTCCGGTCCTCAAAATAAACCTCCGGCCGGTATTCGAGAAAGAAAAGCTCCCGGTGTAAAGGGGGGTGGGTGGGTTCATAGTTGAGTTTCCGGTCTACGTTACACCTGTTGGGTCCGTGGATGAAATGCCAAGTATGTCATAAAAATGACCCACAGTTTCAGTTGTACCACTAGAGGTGAAGGCTTAAAAAATTGACGACACTTTATATTTTCTCTACTTAAATTTATTTAAACATTGCACAAAAGAACACTTACAAAACAAAAAAAATTAAAAACAATTTCAGATTTTAAGATAAACCAGGCCATCTGGAAAAATTTCCAGTTCCAATGCAAGCCTTTTATAATATATCTGGCAGAAATACATCATGCCCTTCCCATGACTAGGGCAACCTTCTAGCTGTATCAACAGCCTGGCCTGTGTGTTTTCTCATAAAGCAGACACTTTATATACTATATAAAACAGGTTAATTTTACAGTTACAGAATAAAAAGTATGTAACATTTGCATAAAATAAAGGTTCAATAAATTTGCATATTGAAAACAACCTCAGAAAATTGCCTTTCACTTCAGGCTTTTCACTCTTCACCCATGGTTTAAACATTAGTTAAAAGTCCTACCCTAACCAGAACTAATTCTCTTACCCCCATGATTCTTTAGAGAACCTAAGCATCTATTTGTCAAAAGGAAGACCCTTAATTTTCAAATTAATTTTTTTTTTCCCAATAAGAAGTAGGGGTTTTATTTTGTTTACATTTTTAACTTATTAGAGATACTACTATTTAGGGTTATGAAGAAGTTTAAACCCATTTGAATTTTATTTTTAAACTGATATTAATTACTTTTAGTTGAACTTTAATACAATTAAGATAGGTTTAACCCATGGGTGAATAACATAAACAAAACTTAAGCCTAATTGGCACATGAAAAAAAACTATGCAATAGATGGCTGATGCAAGGCCAGGGGAAAACAATTGGGCAAAATAAATTTTTAGCATCTTAAATTTGAATTCAGTTAAATATATTTAGTTTAATAAAAATTATTTAGCTCCAACAAAATGCCCCCCTTTCCCCAGGCCCTCAGGGTGCGTAGCGCCTTGAAAAGTGCTTAAAAGGTGCTTGATTTTAAAAATTGTTTTCAAGCACTCTTGAAATTGCTTATTTTTTACGTAAATTCCCTTAAGGTGCTTGAATTTGGAAGGAAGTGCTTATTTTTTTCTGAGCTTCCGGCAGAAACCTTTTATAAACACTACGCCGCTAACGAAAACAACTTTTCTCTCCCATCCCATTGCTTATTCATCTTGAAACCGGAAGAGCATGCCTAAAAGCAGGTGCAGGTGGTTCCCTGTTGACCATGACAATAGTAAGGCTGACTCACACTTGCAGCCATAAGAGCCAGTCCAGGCCTGATTGTTCTTAAAATACTGAATATCAACCAAAACTAGACTGTTGCGTCTGATGCGAGTTTAATCATTCTCCTCCCCCCCCCCTCCCCCAAAAAAAAAGTTCATCTATAAGTTATTTATTTTGTGTTTTTTCGCCGTGCGGCTTTGCGCCTTGTGAAGGAGACCGAATAAACACTGCCTTATATATGCTATTATTACGGTAGAAAGTCATAGAGTAACTGGCAAGCTCCGGAAACGCTGAGTGCTTTTAAAATAAATCCCTATGTTATAAATATCAAAAGTAATAAATGATAGAAACATAGAGTTGTTGCGCAACATTCAAAGCTTAAAACAAACAATTTGCTGTGCTCACTACGTAATCAACAGCTGGCCATCCACGGGGAAAAAAAAAAAAAAATTGTTTACTTTTGACTGGAGCCTCCTCATCAGATCGCTTCCGAACTTGTTGCGAATGCAAGAAGTTTTTTACGAGTTATTTATTTATTTCTAGAAATTCGCCTTTGTGAATATAAAAATTGATATGTTTTATATGAAATCAGACACTGATTAATTCGAAAATGGAAATTGTAAGCTTCGTAAAATAGTGGTAAATACTTTAAAAGCATTATATGGGAAGGGGGATAAAAGGAGATATTTTTACCATTTATCCACCCTCCCCCCCTCCCGAAATATATCCCAATGCGATGCTTCTACTTTTTCGGAGGTGGGGGGGGGGGGGGAGATCGTGGATGCGGCGTTTCTTCCATAAATTATGGTAGTAATTTTGAAATTTACCTATTCATACTTGCCAATTTATGTGCTGTCAGTTTGAAGGTTGCACTTTTTCACTGATTTTTACGATTTTACGCGAAACTGCCGTTCTTTTACGCTTTTCCCACGTATTTTTATGATTTTACGCGAAACTCCCGTTTTTTTACATTTTCCACCGATTTTTACGATTTTACGCAAAACTTTTTTAATTTGGCATCTTAATAATAATTTCATAGAAACCAAACATGTGTAAAATACAGTTAGAATTGTTTATAATTTCAGGCTTGTTCCACTAAAAAATAAGGTGGCCACCCAAAAAAGTCAGGCCATTGCAAAAGAGCTTAGAGAAGCTGAAGGGGGAAACTGATTTTAAAAATTTTTTTCCAGAGATAAACTGAGATAAAATAAATAAAATTAGTTGAGAGAGACAAACTTGGGGGAAGGAGGAAAACGAATTTTAGTTGTTGCAGTTGAGAATTTAGCTGTTGAGACATACAGAGACAAAAAGGAATTTTTATTGAGACCAAAGGGGGGTTTTGATTCAGACAAAAAGGGATTTTGATTGAGACGATGCTGAGGCAAACTGGGGTTTCAGCTGTAGCATCCCTGAAATAAGCTTAAATTGTTTTCATCTGTTGCAGGTGTGTAGCGAGAGTGATCAAGGGCGTAGCCAGGATTTTCATTAGGGGGGTGGGGCAGTACATGGAGTCTAACCGGAGAATGCCCGGTTTGTCATAATCAGACCCTATGACTAGCTCATTTTAGGGGGGGGCAGCTGCCCCTCACTGGCTACGCCCATGAGAGTGTTGCTGATGGGGCTGCAGCCATCACCGAAATGAGTGAAAGTACGATTTAGAGAAAATTACGTATTCGTGAATAATTTCAAAAGCTTTTTGCGATTCCTATGGTAGTGTATTTGAAAGTTCCCCTTGATTTCAAGAATTTGAGGTTCAATTGAAGAGCCAAGCCAAATTTATTTATTTTTCTATAGTGTGTTTTTCCAACTTCAAAGATTTTAAACTCAGTTAATGATTTTTAAAAATTTTCTTCCTTTTCTTACTCATTTTTATATGCAAACTTTTTTAAGCCAAAATTTGAAGGGGGGGGGGTTGCCAATCTCTAGTCCCCCCTTCCCTAAAAAAAAAAAAAAAAGAAATATACGTATATATATGTTATTGATTTTTATAAGCTATACTGCATTCTAATTTTTAAGTTCTCAGCCACCCCCTGCAAAATATTCTTGGCTACGCTATTGATCTGTTGCATGTATAATACTTTAAAAAAATTGATGATGACGTGCTTGATTTTCCTAAAAAGTGTGCTTATAAAGTGCTTAAAAGTGCTTGATTTTTAGAATGAAATTTGACTACTCACCCTGGCCCTGCATTAGCCAAATAACCATTCACAATAGAATGAAAACGCATCAAAGGGCAAAGCCTTTGTAAAAATGTCAGCCACATTGGCCTTTCCTGACACATGTTTAAGTTGAAATTTGTCTAAATTTTCTTTCACATAAAAAGTCCTTGTATCAATATATTTTGTTCTTGAATTTTCTACATTATTTTTTGAAAAAAAAACAGAGTACTTTGGTTGTCACAGTAAACAAGTGGTTTTTCCATTTTTAAATTTAAGACTTTTAATTCATCCAATATTCTTAGTAACCAACACATTTCTTTAATAGCATCTGACAAAGCAATGTATTCTGCCTCCATACTAGATAGGGCAGTGCATTTTTGTTTGGACGAATTCCAAATGACTGGTACTTCATCAAGCAGGAGAACATAACCACTAATTGACTTTCTGCTGATTAAGTCTGAAGCCCAACTGGCATCTGAATACACTTTTAAATGATTGTTTGAAATTCTAGATAAATTTATTGAAAAATGTTTAGTATTAACTACATATTGGAAAATTTGACACAAGTATTTCCAATGTGTCCACGAGGGTGCACTTGAAAATTGGGACAGAGCTATTACAGAGTATTGAATATCAGGTCGGGTTCTTGAAGCAAGGTACAAGAGGCAGCCAACTAATTCTCGATAAGGAACATCAATGTTTACTGCTTCAGAAGTTTTATTTAACATTGCACCCGGGGAAAGCGGTAATTTGCATTTAACCCTGGGGATATCTTTAAAAACTTCTGTTAATTTTTCAATATATTTTTGTTGGTGCATAAGAACCCGTCCATTTACTTCTTCAAATTCAACACCCAAAAAGATTTTAATTTCAAATTTTGATTTAATGAGATTTACCACTTCATTTAAAATTTTGTTATTTTCAGCAAAGATTGCAAAATCATCTACATATACTAGTAGAATTACTTTAAATTTATACATGTATAAGCAGTTACAACTACCCATTTTTATTAAACCCAATTCTTTGAACGTACTGTCTAATTCTAAAAACCATTCTCTACCTGCTTGATGAAGCCCATAAAGGGCTTTAACCAATTTCATTACATAAGATTCTTTACCTCTCTCAAGGAATCCTTCAGGCTGCTCAATGTAAATCAATTCATTTAGTGGTGCATAAAGATATGCACACTTTATGTCCAAATGTAAAGTTATCCAATTTTTGTATATACTAAAAATGACAAAGAAAACCCTGACCAGGGAAAATGAAATTACAGGTGAAAAAGTGTCAAAGTAATCGATCCCTCCTATTTGTCGGAATCCCTGAGCTACAAGGCGCGCTTTAAAGACTTTAACCTTTTGCGACTCACTTTCTTTAACTGTAAAGACCCACTTGCTGCCCAATACTCTAGCTTGGTCAGGTCTGGGAACTAGTTCAAAAACTTCCCTTTTCTTTAAAGTCTCTATTTCTGTTTTCATGGCCTCGTGCCATTTTTGTTTTTCTGGTAGACCCTGGGATTCCTTAAAAGTTTTTGGAATTTTTATATCTGCACAAAGTGCCTCGCCTTCAGATTTAGTTTCCTCAGATTCATCCTCATCCACACTACTATCACTGAATGTTACTTTCCTTTGGGGTGTCCAACTAAAGTCTTTGGGGTCATATGGTATGTCCCTTTCCTTACAATATTCTTCTACTTCTTTTTTACTTCGCAGCCTGACCCCTTTTTCTGGATAGTAATAAATATCTATACGGCCTTTTGTTTTCCCCCTCCTTCTTGGTATTTCTACCCTCTTCCAATCAATTTTAGGAGGTGATAATTGGGTTGAATCATGACTAGGTAAATTCAGTGAATCACTATCAAAGTTTTTAAAATCATTAAATAAATTTATATCAACTGTACTAAAATCTTTGTTTTCAGTTTCAAATTTGAAATCATTCTCATTTATTTTTAAATGCTTAGTTTCTTCAACTGAAGTTGTCCCCGGGTACCATATTCTGTATCCCTTTGTGCTGGAAGCATACCCTATCAAAATTCCCTTCCGGGCTCTTTTATCAAATTTGCTTTTATGTTTAGGAATATGGGCAAAAACTTTACTACCTATAATTTTTAAGTGTTTCACTGAGAATGTTTTATTTATCCAAATATTTAAAGGGGCTTTACCATTTAACTTTTTATGTGGGAATCTGTTTTTAAGATAATTCTGTGTTAACACTAATTCTGCCCAAAGTGAATGGGGCAATTCAGTTTGGAATAATACAGAACGAACACCATCCAATAAACTTCTGTTAAGCCTCTCGGCAACCCCGTTCATTTGGGGCGAATATGGGTTAGTTTTTTCATGCCTTATTCCCTGCTCTCTTAAAAATTCCTCGAATTCATTTGAGATAAACTCTCCTCCCTGGTCGGTTCTAATTGCTTTTATCTTCTTACCTTTCTGTTTTTCTACAAAGGATTTATACTGTTTAAAAAATTTTAGAGCTTGATCTTTTGTTTGAAGGGTGTACACAAATGAATATCTTGAGAAATCATCTACTACAGACATAAAATATCTAGCATTACCCAAAGAAGGGACAGGGGAAGGGCCCCAAAGGTCCAAATGTAAAAGTTCAAGAATTTCAGAAGTTTGGATCCTATCTATTTCTGGGTGACTCGCTCTAGTGCTCTTGGCAAGGTTGCAAAATTCACATTCCTCAGCCTTACTTTCTAATTTATTTAAACCAATAACATTTGAAGATTTTGAAAATTCCACAAGAGTTTTACTGTTATAATGGCTAAATCGAGAATGCCATAACATTAAATTTTTGTTTGTAATAAAAGCTCCATCTGCCGAATCATTATTTACATAACTTGTTAAAATTGAATAAAATCTGTCCTTGAGAGGGGCAAAAAACACAACCTCACCCTTTTCATTACAGACACTTCCTTTATCATTAGAAAAATTCACTTTAAAACCCTCCTCACATAAACATCTGACTGAAACCAAGTTTTTGCACATATCAGGTGCATAATAAGCATTTTTTAAAGTCAAATTGTAAGTAACAGTACCTGAAGGGATTTCAAGACTGACATCACCAACCCCCAGTATTCTTGTAGATCCTTCTGCTGTTGCGGCACTGCTGTTCATAGGCTGCAGGTTCTGGAACGCATTTCTTCTAGTGATGAAATGACATGTTGCAGCACTGTCTAACACAACTTCTAAAGAGGGCGATTCACTTAGGAGGGCTGCAAAATGTGCTTGCTTGTCTCCTTCAGTCTGCTTTTGGGGACCCTGATGAATAAGCTTGTTTGAGAATTTCCTTTGTTGAAAGTCCTTTTTCTGGGGTGGTCGATTCTTTAGTTGAAAACAACTCCTCTTTAAATGCCCAGGCTTCCCACACTGGTAGCATATTATTTCTTTTCTGGACCAGGTATTCCTCTTTTTCACAGAGACCAGAGCTTAATGATTAACAGTCTCCCTTACCTTGCACTTTTGACGATCAGCTTCGGCCAGCAGCTGTTTTCTAATTTCTGAAGTTGTAAATTCTTCATCAGGTAGCCTGTACAGTTGGACGACTAAATTTTCATAGCTATTTGGCAGATTGTCCAACAGCTGGAAAGCGATTTCATCATCAGCAATATCCTTCCCTGCCAATTTTAGGTCTTTCGCAGCTTCCAAAACTTTACCAATGTAATTGTCCATGCCGTCAGACTTTTCATACTGAATTTGAAAGAAAGTTCTTCTAAGAGCAGCTATTCTAGCTCGACTACAGGGCTCGAATGCAGATTTTAACAGCGTCCATGCTTCAGCTGGAGTTTTGGCTTCATAAAGCAGGCTTTTTAAGTTTTCTTCTATACTAAGGCAGATGATGGCCAAAGCTTTCTTTTCCTTCTTCAAATCCTTAATTTCTGAAGTGGTGCCAGATACATCCTTGGCTGCTTTGTTGACTTCCTCCACTAGAGACTCTGAACAATATTCTGACAGATCTTGGCCTGCTAGGTACATATTGATTCTATATTTCCATAGCTTGTAATTATCCCGGTTTAGCTTTGGAAAGGCCATTACAGTTCCTATGGGTTCACTAGTAGAAACCATATTTCTTAAGTCTTCTCGGGCCACCTACTGCAGCAACCACGCTCATTTTGTATCTACCACGTGGGGAGGAAAGAAATTCTATTCCTCTTACTGCCTCTCCTCCCCCCCCCCCCCCCCCAACTAGCCAATATCCATCCAAATACGTCATTCGAAATTAGGCGAATCTCTACCTGAATGCATTATTCCTTTGTCAGAATGGATTAACTGCGCGTGATGGATTCAGTGTTGCCAAATCCTACGGTGGAAGAAAAAAAGCTGGATATGCTCTCAAATTACCACAGATACATAACAAAAACACAAATATTTTACAGCTGCGGAGCTAGTATATAAGAGAGGATGGGGAGGGGAAAAAAAAAACCTGGCCAGCTGGCTCTGTTTATTTAAATCTTAAAGATTCCAAAGCGGCAGCACGAAAAAAAAAAAAAAAAAAAAAAAAAAAAGCCCAAGAGCAGAAAGGCTGATAACGGATTATTTAATTCTAGTGAGTCATGACCTACTTTCCGGCTCGACATTCCAATGATTCAATTATGTTATCGCATAAGCAGAAACGCAAGAGGTAGGAAGCACAGAACTACACTCGATTTTCTTTTTTTTTTTTTAATCATTCTCTTGTATTATTTTTTATTTTTATTATTCTTCCAACAGATTCAAACACATAAATTAAAAACTTTGTTTAAAAAATACCTAAATAAAAATATATCTGTATGTACGTGCGTGTCCCCCCCGTTTTGCAGGTCAACTTCGGATTGCTTTAAATTTTTAAGACCTTTTTTTTCCCCTATTTCATTATGAGGATCGGGGAAAAAAAAAGGGACTGACGGCCATTCCGGCTTTTGGGTACTTTCGGAATTCCGGATAATCGGTCCTATGCTGTACTTATATACCTAATATGTAATTTTTATCATTAATTCCATATTGGGAGACCCCCTGACTTCATTTAATATGAAAACATGATTATTTGATATCACTGTGCTAACATACATTATACCCTTTAAAATTTTCAAAAATTTTGTCTCCCCCCCCCCCCCCCCAAAAAAAAAAAAAAAAATTCAGCTAGCTTTTTTCTTGGCCAATCGCATCCCTGTTAAAAATCCCCTCGAGTCCCCTAATTTATTTTTATTGCATTTCAAATCTTCTGGCATGCTAAATATTGTCATCCCTGGTTTAAGCCTAAGAATCGTCGTACTGTTTGGTTCTTTTTTCTTGAACTTTCTTTTAATTATCAAATTGATGGGGAAAAAATTATTTTAGCGATAAACTGAGATAAAATAAATAAAATTGGGATCTGGAGTTTTGGTAGGTTTTCTCCAAATGTAACGTGAATAAGTGTTAGAACCCCTTAGAAAGTCCTCCTACCAAGGCACCCTACATGCTAGGCGGGTACCCCACGTGCAGGCAAAGAATATAAATAACGACTGCAGGTTTGCCTTAACACACATAAACAAACAAACAAAATTGGTTGAGAGACAAACTTGAAAAAACGAATTTTAGTTGAGACATACCGAGAAAAAAAGGAATTTTGATTGCGACAAACTGAGACAAAAAGGGATTTTGACTGAGACAATGCTGAGACAAACTGAGTTTTTGACTGTAGCATCCCTGTTATTGCATCTAAATCGGTTAACTAGAACTGGACATATGGAGGTTTTTGTTTCCCCTATGTTTTTCTATGGGGTTTCTAGAAACCACTGGAAATATTGGTCCTAGGGCCTCGATCTCTTCACTTTTGGGGACTAATTTTTACTTTTGGGGACTAATTCATACATTTAAATGTATGAATTTCCTTATATCAGTAATAGAATGTGATTCAACTAAATTCTTCTCTATAACTGCAACATGGTTTGATGTTTTTAATAAACCTTTATTTTTAATTAAAATTCTCATGCCACGACCTTTCCTGCTGACCTCTCTGACCGGCATGATCCTCCTTCGAGGGATTTTTAAGGGAAGAGGAGAGAAGTACAGTAGAAAACTACATACAGGAGTGTTGGCAAAAGCCTCCCTCTCCCCGTACTTTCTAACTTTTGTTCAAATAGCCTTCTAGCAGTAAACTGCTAAGTTAAATGTTATTTTTAATTAATCTAAAGCTAAAAATATCCATCTCCCGTAATTCTACAGCAAATGCTGTCAACAAGGCAATAAAATGACTGGAGGGAAGTTAAGTGAGATATTCTCTTCTATGTAGAGACTGTTCAAACATAGTCCTGTAAGACATTATTTCAAAAATGAATAGTAAAAAATTTCCATTGAAATTTATTCAAATCAGATGGGTAGAGAATGTTCATGTTGTGCAAAGAGCTGTTGAAGTTTTTCCCAATGTAAAAAAATATACTGAAAATGTAAAAAAGATTTCCCCAAAAATTTTACCACTGGTATTCTTGAAGAAGTGTGTACAGATAAGTCTATATTGGCAAAATTTTATTTTTTAAATTCTGTAGCTAGCTTGTTGGAGAATTTCTTAAAAAAAATTTGAATGTCCAAATCAAATGGCTTATTTTCATATAAATCTATTGGAGACATAACAAGGCATTTAATGCGTCACTTTATTAAGAGAAATGTAGTTATGAGGCTTTTACACTTATTTAGTTGTTTAATGTCGATGTGTCCTTAACCACAAATCAATTGAATGCTGCTGATGTGGACATAGGCATAGCCTCAAGAAGTTACATGAAGAAAAGTGGTGCATCTGATGGCAGAAAAAGAGAATTTTTAAATCAGTACAAAACCTTCTTGATTGAAACCACAACAACAAAAAAAAATCATGGAAAGAAGTCCCAGTAATTTGTTGTTGATCTGAGCAATATCCTGCATAAATCCCCATGAATTGCTTTCTGGTTCTGTCCTAACCGAAAAAAGAATGGACTCAATTCCTGGAAAATCTGCATGAAAGCAATTACATATCAGCAATAGCAGCTGACCAGGCAAAAGCCCAATTTGTGAGCTTCTGCTCAAAAGTACAATTGGACTTTAAAGAAAGATTTACTGCTTTTACTGACTCAACTCGTCTGGATTAATTTTTCCCTACTTCTTTGGAGAAAAAGAATTTAATGATTTATGGTCTGTGATAAAGATCGTATTAACATTGTCACATGGCAATGCATGTGTTAAATCGAGGATTTCAGTAAGCAAAGACATGCTTGTTGAAAACCTGTATGAAAATTCTTTGACATCTTTGCACTCTGCCGATGATGCGATTAAAGCTCAAGGTGGAGTGACAGCAGATAAGATTACATCAGAAATGGTTGATGAAGTAGTAAACATGGCAAGGAATGAGTACCATGCAGCACTTGAAGAAAAAAAAAAGGAACTTTCAATAAGATAGCATGTGAAAAGAGAAAAAATGAGGATCAACTGAAACTTCTGCATAAAAAAGAAAAGCTAAATTAACTGCAGATGTTAAATGTACAAAGCAAAAAAATTGAAGAAATTCTTGAATTAAAGAAAATTTTATAATAAATGCTATTTATCTGTCGATGAAGTATTCCCCAATACGTTGTGAACTATGGACTTAGCCAATTTCTGAGAAAGAGGTTTCCGCTTTTTCCTCGATGATCGCCTTGGGCCGGCTGCTGGAGTTTCAGGTCTCCCGGAAAAGACTGTATGACTGAACTGTGACTCCGGTACTGGCATTTGCCTGGGTGACAGTACTCTGGGATCTGAATATTCCCTAAGTACTCTTGGGGGTTGCGAGGTTGAGGTGTTAGAATCGGAGGATCTAGGTTGGTTCCTCCCTCTTCCAAATTTGCACCTGGCACGGCATCATTATCTGGTGCTGAAGATGCCGAATTATCCTCTAGTCCAGACCTCGTCACATGGCGTGTACGAACCTGATCGTTATCTGGTGCTGAAGATGCAAAATTTGGGTAATTTACCCAAAAATGTGAGTAAACACGAACCCTGCTGTAGCCAAACCGCCTGTTGAGCTGTGATCCCGTCGCTGCTGTAGGTCACGAAGAAGGTCCAGTCTGGTTTGCAGGGGGTGTCCAAACATACCCACGGCTGGAGACCCCCTTGTTGCAGCTGATGGAGTATTTCAAAAATTAAATAAGAATGTGGAGATCCGCTCCAAGAAAGTTCCTTGCTTTACCTTTGATAAGGCTGTCTTGACAGTGCGAACAACTCTCTCGGCAATTCCGTTTGAATTTGCGTGATACGGTCCTGTGCGCACGTGAGTAATTCCATTCCTACCCAGAAAAGAGGAAAATTCAGCACTACAGAAACTAGGTCCATTGTCACTCACTAAGCTTCATGGCAATCCAAAACATGCAAAAAGGGGCTGTAATGCTGCAATCGTGGAGGCTGAAGTAGTGTTGGACACTGGGACAACCTCCAACCGTTTTGCCGAAGTACGATTATGAGCAGCCAACGACCTTCTACTGGACCAGCATGGTGGATATGAATTCGTTCCCATAGCTTATCTGGAACGAGCCAGGAGACTTGTGTAGATGGAGGTGCAGATGCATTTTCCTGGCAAACCGCACATCCTTTCACCTTAGCTTCCAAATCTTGGTCAATCCCTGGCCACCAGACATATGAACATGCAACTGCTTTGATCGCAGAAATTCCTTGGTGAGCAGCGTGCAGTTCATCCAACACAAATTCCTGGAACTTGGGGGGGGGGGAACGTAGATGCGCACACCCCTGAAGAGGGGTGTGCGCGAAAGCGGGAGAGTCCTGACGGACTCTCCCGCTTTCCTTATGCGACTATTAAATTTGAAGCGTTCGACAATTTCAGATGGCACAGGATCGAAATGTCCGTCTAGCGTTTCAATTAATTGCCGCAGAGTCCGTCTAGCGTTTCAATTAATTGCCGCAGAGTCCTCGTCGATCTTAAAAGATATTATTCGCATTTTGCCAGCAGTGGTGATTTAACACTTGAAATTATGAGACATCATTAAGAAACCAAAAGTTCTTTAATTAAAATAACTATTATAAAGTTCAAATACATTCACACTCGCTGAGCGTCTTACAGAACTAGCATACACAGAATATACAGAGGCTAGAATCGAATAGCATGCCATAGAAATGCAATAACTCGCAGGCAAAAGGAACCACATTATATACGTACAATTCACATGTGCAACAGTTAATTTGCATAAAACAAGGTTCTGACCGGCCAATCAGAAACAAAATGTCTCCGTTACTATGGAGATATGCTGCAGCGATCACGGCTCATGAGAAAACCGAAAGAAGAACCGCGGGAGAAAACGTGACGTCACGCGGCGAGTGAAGTTGCCGACGAACTTCGGCGAACGCCGGAGAGGGGAAACAAACGCGCGGGAGGCTAGCAAGCGGCCCCCTCTCATGCACCGTGATCGCAGCAAAAAAAAAGTACATTATCAAAACATGAAAAAAATTCAAAATTACTTTCCCAAAACCTTTACACATTTAAATTCAAAACATTTTAGTATATATATATTAAACGATGCAACACAATACAATACAATAAACCTTATTAGACGTATTCTGCAGAATTATTTACAAACACACAATTTTTTTTTTTTTTTTTTTTTTTACAAACCACAAATATTCCTATGCAAGAAAACAATATATTATACACTTCGTTCAAATATAACCTCACAAAACTTATTCAGTCCATGTTTGTGGAGTGGCTTCGTAAATACATCAGCTAAGTTCTTTTTACTATGAACATATCTAAGTTCAAAAAGTCCATCATTTACTAAATCCCTTATAAAGTGTAGTTTTACGTCAATGTGCTTAGATCGAATATTCTCAATAGGCGATTTTGCATATCTAATCGCGGCCTCATTGTCACAAAATATCTTATTGTCTTTTAATTGTAATTCAGCAATTCCCAATTCATTACATTCATCTAAGATGTGTTTTATCCAACTAACTTCTTTAGAAGCTTCCGTTAAAGTAACAAATTCCGATTCCATGGTAGAAAGACTTACAAACTTTTGTTTGAACGTACGCCAAATTACGGGCGCATTACTCATGAACAGCAATATCCCACCCATAGAAATGCGATCATCTCTATTGGATGCGAAGTCTGAATCACTATAACAGTTAATTTCTACATTAGTTACATCTGACAAATTAAGTTTATAATCTCTTGTATATTGAACATAACCCAATAATCGCAATAATGCGTTCCAATGCTTTACACCGGGGTTTTCTTGGAATTGTGCTAAAATATTTACAGCATAACAAAGGTCTGGTCTCGTACGGTTCGCGAGATACGACAAACATCCCACAACGTTTCTATATGGTAACTTTAACATTTCATTTCTTTCCGATTCTGATGCAGGACTGTCCGTCTTTGACAGGATACAGCCTTTAACAATGGGGAGAGTTGATAGTGGGAAATTAAAACTTTTGTATTGTTCGCAAATTTTATCTATGTACTTGTGTTGGTGTATGTATAACTTTCCAAACTTTTCTTCAAATTCAATTCCTAGAAGCATTTTTGTTTTTCCTAAAACAGTGATATCAAATTCATTTTTGAACAAACTTACAATGTGGTTGACGCAGTCCAATGTTTTTCCAAAAATCAAAATGTCATCGACATACACAAGAAGAACAACATTATCACTATATACGTATGTACAATTACTCCATTCTAGTCTTTTAAATTTTAATTTTTCTAGTGTTCGGTCAAGTTCACAAAACCATTCTTTACCGCTCTGCCGTAAACCATACAAAGCTCTTTTAAGTAGGCAAACGTGATCAGGATGGTTGGGATCTTTGAATCCCTGTGGCTGATACATGTAAACTTCTTCCTGTAGAGGTGCATATAAATACGCACATTTAATATCGATTTGACAGTAACACCAATTAAAGAAACATACAAGAATTGAAAAGAATAGTCTGATTAATGAAAAATTAACTACCGGACTAAAAACTTCGTCATATGTGTCGTTTCTATATTGCGCGAATCCTTGCGCTACAAGTCTGGCCTTATATTTTACTATCCTATTATTTTCATCACATTTCAAATTATATACCCAGCGGTTCCCTATAATTTTTTTATTATCAGGTTTAGGGACTAGTTCCCACACATTACGCGCATGCATCATCTTTAATTCTTCGGCCATAGCACACTGCCATTTTTCGACTTCCGCAGACGACATACATTCATTATAATTACTGGGAATTTTTATTTCTATATTAAGCGCTTCGGGTTGACAATTGTCCGTTGTTTCATCTAAATTTATTTGATCTGTCACTTTTCCTGAATAAGTGTTCTTACCACTAAAATCAAACAGATTACTATCAAATTTAATGTTATGCGCTTTACAGTATTTCTCTACCTCATTACCGGATCTTAAACGCATATTTTTACCCTCAATGTTATAATAAATATCAACTCGCGTTTCATCCTTTCGTGGAACAGCACGTCTAATCCAAACGATGTTTTCATCTGGGGGGAGGGCGATTTCACCATGCGTTTGCTCAAGACTGGTTAAATCCATATCATTTTTTTGAAAATATACAAATCTTTTATTACTCTTACTGGGTTCCAGTTCGGCTTCCACACACTTAATTCTCTCACTAAATTTAACATTTGATGTTTCTATTACTTTATTTTCATTTTTAAGAAATATGCGATAACCTCTAGTATCCGACGCATACCCTACCATTATGCCGGTTTTTGCTTTTAAACTTAATTTATTTCTTAAATTCTTCGGTGTGTTTACATAGGCTGTGCAGCCAAACATTTTAAAGTAAGAGACTACTGGTTTTCTACCTGTAAAAAGTTCGAATGGTGTTTTATCTTTATTTTTATGACAAATCCGATTCCAAGTGTGTACGAAGCATTGAATTGCTTCGCCCCAAAATTTATTATTTAAACTGCTGGCATGAAGCATAGCCCTAACTGCGTTCATTGCTGTTAAGTTAAACCGTTCACTAACACCGTTTTGTTCTGGTGTGTAAGTATTTGTTCTTTCGGCATGAATACCCTCTTTGTCAAGAAAATTTTTAAAGTCTTTATTACAAAACTCCATTCCATTATCTGTACGCACATTTACAATTTTTAAATTTAATTGCCGTTCCATTCGTCTTTGGTATTTTTGAAAACAATAAAAAACTTCAGACTTTTTCTTCAAAGTAAAAACAGTTACGTGCCTAGAATAATCATCAGTGACAGTTAAGAAATATTGGCTACCGTCAAGTGACGCAACGGGCAACGGCCCACATACATCAAGATGCAATAATTCAAGCGGTTTCGAAGATCTAATATTCGATATAGGTTTAAAACTCTTCCTTCGCGCTTTAGCTAGTTTACACGACGTACAAGATTCTTTATTGATTTTTAATGTGGGTAATCCACGAACACTATTATTTTTACTAGTATGCACTAAATAATCCATATTAGCATGATTAAACCTGTAGTGCCAAAGGGCTAATTCACTGGTTGTTTCAGTTGACAGATTATACATTTTACTTCCTACCTTTTTGCCGTCCGTTTTATTTTTAATGTAGTGCGAGGGTTTAAAAAAATAAAGACCATTGGTACGTTTGGCATAAAAAATTGCTTCACCTGCTTTATTATATACCCAAATTTTACCGTTTGTACCTATAAACTTTGCACCAGCACTTTCCACCTTCAAACCAGATATCAAATTCCTACGCAATTTCGGTGAGTACATCACATCCGTCAGCTTTATAATATGTACTTTTCCATTAAGACGTACACCAAACTCTACAGTTCCAACACCTTCTACCTCACTTTCTAAGTTTCCTATCGCGAGAGACATTGTGGTGTTTTGTACTGGTTTATATGTGGAAAATAAACTTTTGTTGTTGCAGAAATGATTAGATGCACCTGTATCAAATACCCAAATTTTGTTTATTACTGCATTAGGTTTACTAGCTTCAACATTAAGGAGATTTTCGTTTACTTTAACATCACAATAATTACTAGATTTTACTTTTCGTTTTGTACCACTTTTATTTCTATTAAAACTAAGCTTTACTCTGCAATTGGCTATTACATGTCCGTATTTTTTACACCGGAAGCAGGGACCTAACTTGTTGGGGTTTTCATTTTTATGTTTTTGCGTGTCCTCAACAGTTGTGGATAACAAAGTACTCTCGTAATTACTTGTGTCCCCCTTCACTTGACGAATGCGTCCCTCCTCTACAAGTAGTTCGTCTAAGATTTTCTGAAAGGTAAAGTCTTTCTCTGGCCAACGATAAATCGTTTGTACTATATTCTGAAAGTTAGAATCTAAATATCGAATGAGCTGAAATCCCTGATATAACTCCTCAACAGGGTGACCTAAGTCGCGTAATTTAAGTATTGTTTTCTTTACTTTAGCAGCAAATAATCCAATTCCTTCTTCCGCAACATAACGATGCGAGAAAAATTCATCTAAAAGTTGTATAGTTCTAGCTCTAGAAGAGGGTTCGAAATGCTTTTTAAGCGTGTCCCATGCAACATCACCCGAATCTACCGTTGATATAAGTGAGCGAAGATCAGGGCTAACACCCAAATATATCGTCGAATATGCCCTCGCTTTACGCAAATTGTAGTCTAGTATTTCCTTTTGTGTAGCTTTATCGTCTAAAGCGGGTTCAGTTTTATCAATAAATTTCCAAACTCCCCTTTCCATTAACAAAACCTTCATGTCATCTTTCCAGGTGTTCCAGTTCGATGCATTAAGCATCTCTATTTGGTTGTGACTTTCGTGAATATGCGAGCACATTATTACCACTTTACAACACTAATTTACAAGAAGTATAATAAACACATGCATATGATGAAAATTTAAATATAACTTACAACACGGGAGAGTCCTACTTCATACTGATGAAACCGAAACATTACTGCAAGCCCCAACGCAGAACATGCCGAAATCGGCGACGTGCGTCGCAGAACAAAGAGCTCCGCTGCAGAACAATTACGGATGAGGACTGAAAAGGGAGAGAGAGGGGAGAAATCAATCACTTTAAACAGAAAGTCAAACTCAAAAGCCAGACAGCAATCTGGAGGGATACCATTTCATCTCCTGCATCCAGGCATAGAAAGAATATATTCCTTTGTGGGGGGGGGGGGGGGGGTGGAGATGACACGGCGGCAATAAGTGAAAAGTGAATTATCACCCAAAAGGCGCCTGATCATCTCCTTCTGGGAGAGCGCCACCTTTTTGGACCCCACATGTGGAGAACGGACAGCGCTTATCACTTGCAATATCATTCACATTCATTTTCTAGCTACGTTTTTTCCCCTGGTAAATATGTCTGCTCGAGACAAAGTCTCTTGCTTTGAGTGTAATACTCCTATAATTTTTAAAAATTATAGAAGCATATAAAACTGAGAATTGCTATGTGCGACCCCTTTAAAAAAATTGGATTAAAACGGCTCCTTTACAAAAATACAATCGATTAAAATGGCCACTTCAAAATTACAAGTAGTAAAATTAGACCTTCATACATGCAACCCGTTAAAATGCATTTTTGCAAATAATTTACCCTCTTCTGAATATGATGTTTATTAAATAGCTTTTTTATTTCATCTTTCGTGAGCTATGAGCTGACCTTAAAGCTGCCTCTCCGATGTTTGTTTTCTGCTGACACAACAAGAAAACGCGATCAGGATTTTCAAACAAATATGCGCGCATACTTAGAAAGGGAAAGGGAGATTAAGCAATTCCGCCTGTCGATCTTGATACTGCAATGTCAGAAGTTATGTTTAGTAACTCCACCGTTGCAAATTATTTAATAAATATTCATAATTTCAGATTTTACCGCCGTAGCAAAAGCAGTTAGTAACGATGCTCCGGATGTTTCGCGCTCTTGCAAGTTTATGCTGTGAACGATTGTTTTGTTAAACTGGTCTTCCTATTACAGTTTATTCATAATTATTATAGATAATACTATGCTTTAAGTAATTATGGATGCATTTAGAAATGCAAAACTACTATAAACGGGTCCGAAAATTTACGCGATTTCGAAACATCGGTCTGAAAATCTTGAGAATTGCGACATTTTGCGAATGCAACATTTGAATATTTTATGGTTTTTGTTGCAATTAAGAATATTTAGCCTTACTTATATAAAAATTAACATCGATAGCATATGATAAATTTAAATTATTGGCCCGATTATATTTTCTAATTATCTCTTCTGAAAAATCGAAAAATTCAATGTATTTTATTAAAAACTGTACAGAATTCTGCAAGTTCTTTTTCTCCATACTCATTTAACTCCCCAGAAAAAGATGGAAAGAAAGCTGTATATAAAATGTCAGCAGTGCAAACACATATCAACTTTCCAGGCCCATCTTCACCAAAGAAACGTCTCATTATATTTGCACTAGCGCTTTTGCATACTTCATGACAAGGAGACACAGGGTCTGTTACACTCTGCTTGTGTACTTAAGTGCACCAGACTTCTGAGCATTTGGTTGTAGGGAGCATAGAGTGTAGAATTCTTTGGTAGGGAGGGGGGGGGGGTAAGATTATAAAGGAAGAGAAAAGATTTTAAATATGAAATACCCAGAAGTCTTAAGGAACAAAAGTCTTTTTATTGAGAAAATTATTTTACTTTTATTTTCATTCTCTATTTTGCAAAGTTCAAATAATTAAAATATTATAGTTAATGCATAAAAATATTAATAACTCTTCTGTTTAAAATAACCCTATAAGGTATAAATATCTATTCCAGTTATTCAATATTTATTCCACTACAAATTCCGGTTCTTAATTAATTTTTTTTTAATGTACAACAATAGCTAAAAAATTTTTCAGGATAATCATGCAGCCATAATAAATATTCCGTTGATATTAACAATCAGCTGGTCATCTATTTAAGTGGTAATATTGAAATAGCCGGAAAGGAGATAAGACCATTTGCCTCCCCGTCTAGCTCACAAAGAAAACCACAAAGCATTCTGTAACTCCAAGCCACAAAGTAAGAAAGGGGAAAGAAATTATGTTTTGACAATAAATTTCTAACTTTTGAACAAATTAAGATGTCTTTCTAAAATTTAGACTCTGAATCAATTTTTGCATTTAAAAGTGATCCCCAAATTTTCAAACAAATCGGTCCATTAATAAAAAAATTATAGATGAATTAGTTTTTACACAGTTGATTTCCATCCCCTTCTCATCAAGGTCCGCTACTACCCGGACTGGGCCTCCCGAGTGCTTCCGGGAGGGGGAAAGAGGGCGGGAGAGTTCTATTACCATAGCAGTTGTGCAAATTCCTCCTTTTCATTTGACAAGTATCATTAACACATTAGGTGTAAGCAAACAAATAACAGTTAAACAAATAAAAGGGCTAAAGATTAAAAAGAACTTCGCTGGCAAAAGAGGGTGTCTAGTTTTTCATCATCGGGGCGCTAACGAATTTTTTTTTTTAAAGGGCATCGGGGCTCGGCGCACCACTGACCTCGCCTAGAATGAGCTCAGTAGATTATAAATATCAAAAGTAGCAATATAATACAGAAATGATTTTGATAACAATAGAATTTAATGATATTTGATTCTTTATCCCATTAAATATTTAGCTGCTTCATCAAAATTGAACAAACCAGCACACAGAAAAAGCCCGCTACTGTTTTTTTTTTTTTTTTTTTCCGTTGTTGTTTGTTTGTTTTGAAGGGGATTCTGTGTGACATTGCAAGAATCGCGCAATCCCTCAGTCTAGTGCGAAACCTGAGTTAACAAACGATAGAATTCGCCTGGCCGGTAGTCAAAAAGTCGTAAATCGCCAGTTTTTTAAGTTTAATCACAACCTGGCGACCGGGAATTTTAAGCTTTAGTTCGAAATATTTTCTCTACATATATATATCTGTTCGGTTAATGTTTCATTTCCTTGTTACTTTGATAATTACACAAAGTTTCTCTAATTTCATTTAATATTTTAGATATAGGTTACGCTTACTAATATCCTAACATAATAGCATAGGCGTAGAGTTATATGGGCCCGTGGGGCTCGAGCCCCCCCAATAAATTGTGAATAGGGGCTGAGCCCACCCAATCATTTACCACTCAATACAGAAAACTCATTTATACTAACATAAAAAGAAAGTATTTCACGCCATTTACAAACGTTTAAAAAAACCTTTACTTGTACTTTTAAAAATGTTCTTCTTTTGATTTCAATCATGATTTAGTATTCACTGTGACGCCACGTAACACACAAATGTTACTATAAGCTGCCCTCGCCAGGCTCTGGTTCATTAAAATCAGATTATGCAATATAAAGTATGACATGAAGAAACGTTCAGATGTGTCTAAAATGCACTATCTCATCGAAAATGTTTTTTTCCCCCTCCTTTGGATTTTTTACTTTGCTTTTTTTTTAAACTTATAACATGGTAGAAAGATACTAGCATGGATACTTACCTTACACAGGTGTAGAATTCTATGGACCCATAGAGCTCGAGCGCCTCCAATAATTCACACTTAAGTCATAGCGTCCAACTACTACAGAATATAGTTAACCACTTTTTGTAAACAGTATATATTTTAAGCCGAAAAATCATGTAGAAAAAGTGGTTAATTACATTCTGTAGTAGTTAGCAGCTATGAGTAAGTTATAGGTACGTGAATCCGTGGCATAGCCAGAAATTTTTCATGGAAGGGGGGGGGGTTACGACTTCTGCAACTCACATATATGTATACGGATGTATGATAAGGGAGTGAAGAATATACATTTTGTATGGCAAAAAACTCCTCATGGGCAGTTATGACCCCCCTAACACCCCCCCCTTGGCTACGCCACTGACGTGAATATATGTGGTTGTGGGGCCCGGCCCCCCCAATAATTTTGAAAACTTTACGCTTATGCATAATAGCCCTCTGTATATTAAGGTATATTTCCTGCAGAACATTTTTGGCTAGTTGAGTGAGCGTTGCAGAACATTGCAAAACATTCTGCTTTGGGGACTGCAAGGAAAAGTTCCATAGTCTGTTAAACGGCTCCTTTAAAGCTTGGCTGAAACGCCGATATGCTCGGCCCCCGTCGAAGCAACTCAATAAAAGTCAATTTCCACGCAAGGAATAACACGCCAGCTTGAAAACTAAACACTAAAACGGGGATTCGAAAGCTTGACTGGTGACGGAACTCTTGAAGGCACAAGATGATGATACTTGTAGAATACGACAATCGGATGATGACAAAAAAAACACTAGAGCCGGAACACTTGCTTCATAACGCCGCTACACTCGTCGGTGAAGACACCTCGGTAACGCCGAAAGACGGAAAACACAGGCCGGGGCTTGAGTTGAAAATTACAATGCACGTACGCTGTCATTATTAAAAGTCAGCAATGACCAGTTTTACAATGGGATTGCTCGGCCCATAACCAAAATCTTAGAAGATATTATTCGCATTTTGCCAGCAGTGGTGATTTAACACTTGAAATTATGAGACATCATTAAGAAACCAAAAGTTCTTTAATTAAAAGAAATATTATAAAGTTCAAATACATTCACGCTCGCTGAGCGTCTTACAGAACTAGCATACACAGAATATACAGAGGCTAGAATCGAATAGCATGCCATAGAAATGCAATAACTCGCAGGCAAAAGGAACCACATTATATACGTACAATTCACATGTGCAACAGTTAATTTGCATAAAAAAAGGTTCTGACCGGCCAATCAGAAACAAAATGTCTCCGTTACTATGGAGATATGCTGCGGCGATCACGGCTCATGAGAAAAACCGAAAGAAGAACCGCGGGAGAAAACGTGACGTCACGCGGCGAGTGAAGTTGCCGACGAACTTCGGCGAACGCCGGAGAGGGGAAACAAACGCGCGGGAGGCTAGCAAGGAAGAACTGCTCAAGTCATTCCGTGTAGTGGGACCAGGGTTCCACACTACCGTCGAACACACCGATCGCTCCGAAGGTGGCCATCGCTGCCAATCGCGTGTTAGGCTTAACACCGTGTGGTGCCGAAGACGTGTCACCGGTGTGCTATTTCTGCTCTTTTTTTTTTTGCAGGAAATACGCCCGATTACTAGATTAGCAAGGATCCATCATCGTCGCCCGTGAAGTATTCCCCAAAAGTGAACACGATGTGAACTACGGACTTAGCCAATTTCTGAGAAAGGTTTATTTGATGCTACTCGCTGGCCGGTCAGAGCTGAACTAGCGCTGGCTCGTCTCAGCTCTGTACATCTGATCGCAGCGCTGCAGGCGCCATCTGTTGGTCATACTGCATCAATATAACAGTCGAAGTCATAGTTTTTTATTTAGTATTATTGTATTTTCTTTAATGCTTTCAAAGAAGTCTGAATATGGCTATATTGGGAGCGTTTTGGCCAATATTTTTAGTAATAAAAGTTCGAAAATGTGTATTTTTAACTTTTTAATAATTATACATCTAAAATCCCATGGTAGCAGCTTTTGGTGGCGGCCACCACCTTCCTCAGCCTTTGCTGTTTCCTGTCTGCTCTGATCTCTTCCTGAACACTTCACTCCATCCCTGATCAATCTGCGCATGTGTCATATCGTTTATGGCGCCATCTGTAGTTAAGATTTGCAGGGCTTCCATGTTAAGTGCGTAATTGATATTTTTATAATCGGCTAGTTTTTTGCTTTCATTAAAGTTAATTTAAATGGGTTGTTCTTCGGCTATTTTAGAGAGAGCTGTGCTGGGTTTATTGTATTGAATATTGTTAAAGTGTTCCCCTTTTCTGTCTTTAATTTTCCTTTTAGTCATTCCTATATAGCACCCAGATTTATTTGAATTACTGAAGGTAAAATTTATTTGATAGATTCTGGCTGTTTCATTAGTATCAATTGGGTCTTTATCACTGTGGATTCGTTTACAGATAGTTTGATTAGGTTTTATTGGAATTTTGATATTTTTCTTGGTGGCTTCATTGGCTATTTTTATTGCTGCTCCCCTGCAGTAGGGTATAGCTTTAGTAAACAGCAGTTTCTCTTTTTGATGGTTGCTAATTTGCAAGTTTATATGTATAATTAGTTTAGAGTATAAAGTATGTACATGTTACATAGTTATCTAGAATACTGATTATTATCATCTATTTTGTTTGCGATAAACCTGGAAATTTGTAGAAATTTGTTTGGAAAACATCATTCAATGAATTAATCAGTCTCAATCAAAATTTTTTCGTCACGTAACACACTTTCACTAATTTTATATGTAAAAGCTCATTGTAAAAGGATCAACTCCTACGGTGAAGGAAAAAAAAAAAGAAAAAAACCCAGATATGCTCTCAAATTAAGACAGATATATAACAAAAACACAATATTTTACAGCTGCAGTAGCTAGAGAAGAGGATAGGGAGAAAAAAAAACAACAACATTGTCAGCTGGCTCTGTTTATTTAAATCTTAATTATTCCAAAGCGGCAGCACGAAAAAAACAACAAAAAAACAAATGCCCAAATAAGAGCAGAAAGGCTGATAACGAATTACTTAAATTTAGTGAGTCGCATTGCACAGATGTGTGACTGTATGCATATACACTTCTTCATATATGCACTATGCATTCAGTTATCACAAGCTGTTATGAGTTTGCAGATAGTTTTGGATTATGTGCGCAAATAGTTTTTTCTTTTATCTGACTATGTGTTTGACAGGGTAAGGCTAGGTTTTAAGGGTACTTTTCTTGCAAACTCTACTTTTTGAAGTTATGAAAGTTGCTTAAATGAAAGAAGATACTTTCTGCTTTCTTAGTGATAGTCTTGGCAAATGCTTCGATAAAGGACACTCCACACTCTGCATTGTTGTTCACAACTCTAAATTTCTGTGCAGTTTCAAAGCCTTGCTGGTAGCAGTGGCGGCTCCTCCATTTGAGCACATGAGCACGCAAACCCCCTAAGGAAAAACTAAAGAATAAACACATTAACAAATTAAATTAAAGACAAATATTAAGTACTTCTAGATTTTTCTGAATTTAAAACGTGAGTTTTATTCTCTTCCCCTCCCCCACTATTATTAAATATGCTTATTATAGGTAACGCACTGTAGTGTAGGTTACTACAGCATGGTCTTTAATCGATCACACATGCAAATGGAAAATTTTCCTTCTGAACTCTGGGTAGACAGCTAGGGAAGAAGGCGGTGCTGCTGATATAATTCCGTTTGCACATTTTCACGGTGCATACATGGCCATTTTTCTGCCGTTTCTCTTCCGTATTTTCTCTTGGTTTCTTATGTTTGGGTTCGTTAATTTATTTTTATTTCATTTTCTTATTATTTTCTTTATTTCTATCATTTTTCACTACATTATTTTTAACAAACTAGTGTAAATAATTAAGACGTGTTTCGCAGCTAAAACTGACAGTTTTTAATATTATCCTTTGAAAAAAATTGAAATAAAATGAATCAATAACACTTTTGTTAAAACTTATCTTGGTGATGCTATCTAAGACAAAATATTACTTTTTTTCTTTCAGTTGTGCATGCATTGTTTTCCTTTAACTGCTGAAAATGCAAATATATTTTAATTTGTAAGGTGCGTCATATCTCAGGGTTTCTACAGACCTGGAAAGTCGGGGAATATCAGGGAAAGTCAGGGATTTGGGATTAAAGTCAGGGAAATTGAAGAAAGGTCAGGGAAATGCAAGAATATTTGAATTTTGCGGCAAAATCAAGAAAATATTTCCTGTTTGAACCTAATTGTAGAAATTGTTTTATTTTCATTTTCTTATTTAACCTTATAAATAATTTTAAAATGTGTCCTTTATTAACGTATCTTGTTCAGTTGACATATTCATAATTTTATCCTAAATTATTATCAAACATGTCCAGTTATGTCCAACATGAATCCAGTTATGTCAAATAATATTTTTGTGTATATTGATTTTATTATTATTATTATTTGTAAGAAAGGGGGGAAAATATAAAAAGTTATTAATTAAAGGATGTAATATTAAAAATAGAAACGGAAAATTCAGGAAAGCACGCTACGCTAGATAAAAGTCAGTTTAGATCTTGATAGATGTCAGGGTAAAGTCAGGGAAGCAAAGCTGTGAAATCTGTAGACCGTGAATATCGGGGTGTAATGACAACCCGTACAGGTTAATACACCTCCTGGAAATCCTAAAAACTCCGGATTCGATTGAAAACATTAAGGGCCTGGAAAACTCCTGGATTTTACTAATTTTTCTGTAGACTCCTGAAATTTTAGTATTGACTCCTGGAAATATTGTTTAATTTAGTTTTCTTTCAAGAATTTAAAGTGCAAAAAAAATTTTCGTAAGTGCGATCTGCCGAAATTTTTTTTCGACTCGTGTTTCAAGTGTCATAATCCACCGCCATGTTTATGGACGTTCCTGCCACAGACTTGGAGACAAGGATTGTAAACACTTCAGTGGGCTGAAAGCTTACCGCAAAAAGTTCCAATGATTGCGCGATTCACTGTAGACATTCGTTCCTGCTCTCCTCATGTCCAATAATTTCGTTCCTGAACTAAGCCCGTTGGCATTCTCAAAATCTTTTATTGCTAACTGCTAGCTCTTACGTCACTGCGAAAGTATCTCGTGATGGGTGTATGAGGTGCGTGCTCATCTCCCACCCTACTCTTCTTTGGTACACGGGGTTTACAAAGCTGAGTTCCAACACACCGCTGTTTGCGGCGGTGTGTTGGAAATAATCTATGTATGCGTGTGACAGTAGTCAAATTTTAAACCACCCTGCGATTTTCACCCTTTTCAATTTGCCTAAAGATGCTGGGTGGAAACTGCGTTTTCAATGATGCTTGGTTAGAAAAGGTATTTATGTATACTCCTGGAAAAATTATATTTTCTCCTGGAATTCATACTGCGAAAAAGTGTGGGAACCCTGCCTGTATCTGCATATTTAATTTTCATTTAAAAAACCCACAAGCCGCTGCTGGCTGGTAGCTATCTTGTATTTCCCAATGCTCAGGATCAATTTGCATGCAGGAACTCCTTGTCAGTACATAACAGTCTGTAAACATGTCTGTATTTTTTGTTGCAAAACTGGATAACGTTGTAGTCAACTTATTAATATTTTGCTTTTGCATTCTTGCATGCATCAGTGGTTTATCTCACCATCTTGTTCATGAATGGCTTTTATTATCTTGTGCTTTTCTCCACTGATACCGAAACCCAAAAAAGCTATTAGAAGGTGCTTGCTCAGAAAACAAAGAATTGACAGTTTGTCGACAGCCACAGCTGATATTTCTGGGATTTCCCTTTTGTATGCTACAAGTTGCTGAAGAAGCTTAAAGTTATTTTTCAGTACTAAGGGATGCTGTAAATCAAGCTCTCAGGTATTCTTTTGCAATAAAGATACAGATGTCATGAATACTTTTGCTTTCTCGTGCTGCAAGTGTGAACTGGTTATGAAAGATCCACAACATGGAACTAAAGATTCTTCGATATCCATCTGGCATGATGAATAGCTCCTGGAGCATGAAAGTCTACACCACAAGGTGTTCCTAAAAAAATTATAACACGCTCCAGCATTTCCCTGTAATCTTCTCTTGTGGGGCATCAGAAGTTGGCTTTGCACAAATTCCATTATTGATAGCATATCACCATTTCTCACTCCAGGTTCTAAGTTAGTGGTCTATTGTTGACTGCTGAAATCATTTAAAAAGCAGTACAGTTTGTCCAGTGGATATAGATGATCCCATGCATTGCATGAATATGGCAGAAAGCACAATTTCTAGAATCGGCAAGCAAAATTCAAAAGTTGTTTACTTGATTTCCTATCGAAGCACATACCCTGTACGAGTTCAGTTAGTGCCCATTTATCTAACAATTCTGCAACAGCATTTGCCATAGCTACTCCTGTCCCTGACTGTATTTTAGGAACTCCTGACAGTTGATCATCAGTGTTTGGTCCTAAATACTATTACTGGCAGGCGACCCTTCTTTGCTTTTCCAGATGTATTTTGCATTAGTTTTCCGTCCCAGTGCACTTTTAAGAGGGCTATAGCCATAGATTGAAAGGCTTTTCATACATAAAGGGCTAGTTTGGAGCGGATAGTTTGCCTTTGCCATCTTATGGATAAGTGAGTAAGTTTAAAATCTTCCACTTTTCGACACATACTTAGTACAACAGCTCCTATCAAAGTGTCTTTCTTGTCACTTATATTGGCCCTATCTAGAGTAGAAGCTAGTTTTGGTGTGTTAACTATGGATATATTTTTACTGGTATTCCTTTTTGCTCTCCTCTGTGCCGTACCTGTTTGAGAAAATCTTGATAATAAGCATAATCTTCATTATCAGCACTTTCTTCATCAGATTTGTTGCTGGCTGTGGTTATATTATCTGTGGAATTAATTTCCAAGATGACATACATACTCTCACCTGTATTAGCAACTGTGTGCACTCATGCTTTTATTTGATTCCAAATATCTCTGCCTTTTTTTTTTCAGCTCGAAGTTCTTTTTTTGCAAGAGTTGTATTAAGTTCCATCATGCAGTCCTGTCGACCTTTTTCTTGCTCTCCAAGAAGAAATTCTATCCTCAATAACTAATCATGCTCATAGCATCATCATGTGCAAACAAGTCATCCAATTTATATCAGTGAATGTCATTACATTAGAACACTGTTTGTCTTTCGTTTGTTAATTTTTTTAGTCTGCTCCACTTACAGAAAAGTCTTTCCATGTTGACAATTGAGTATTGTTCATCATGAGTGGGAATGCGACTCTTTGACCAAAATAGTACAACTTCTTTTACCACTGCTCGTGAACTCTCGCAAGTAGTCTTTTTCAGTGTTTTATGGTGATAGAAAACTGTACTTTAAACTTGTCAATTAGATGGTAGCTTACTTCCTTTAACTTTTTGCTGCTTTTCTCAAGAGGTAAATTATCGTTTTGTTTCTTGTCTGTAAGTGAGATGGGACTGAGGAAGATGTCATCTTTAAACACGTTTTTAAAACAATGAAGTAAATGCAGTAACATGATAGCCAAATAAACTCCTACACCACAAACAGAAAAGAGAGCGCACAGCCCAACCTTGCAGCTGCCTTTTCTATGTGGAAATGACCACAATCTATGTTCAGGGATGAGAATCTTCCGCGGTTTGGTTATTTCCGCATATTTTGCTTTTTTTTTTTTTTTTTTTTTCCTCCGCGTTTTTAAAAAACATTACTTTCTGCTTTTTTGTGTGTTTGTGTTCCGCGTTTAAAAATATTTTCAGTGCAATTTTCTTTTTTAAGGGTGTATTCGCCGAAATACATCTTGCTTACCGATCTCAAGAGAGTATTGCTAGCGCAACACGTATTCGTCTTCGGCCATGCTTATTGCGTATTCAAAAATCTTGCAGGCTTGGAGTCCAAGGAGAAGCCTTTATGATCCACTCTTCCAAGCCAATGGAAGCGCAGCAACTTGCTAAGCATGTGCGTATCGAAGAAGTATGGGAATATCCAATTAGGAGATCAAAAGTCGAAAGAGCCTCCACGAAGTTTGTTCCTTAGGATAAGCGTTGAATTTTATTACATGTTGTGGTTTCTTCCGTTTTGCAGTTTTCTGTCCTCAGTTATAGAAAGCAATCATTTGGATTATCATAAACCGCATTAACGCTGCAGAAATAAACAAAGAAAATCACAATTAAGAATTTTCTACAATCTGCGTTTTTTAAAAATTGCTTTCGTAGTGAATTAATTTTGAGGCATCAGATAAATCCCACAACATGCCAAGCTTAAAACAAATAATTATTCTCCGATGCACGCATTATGCATTATCAACATAACAGCTGGCCCGTCCGGTGGAAGTGGAAAGAACTGTTTACTTTAAAAGAAATGGAATTTCTCTCTTTCTACCTCTTCTGCCGTTGACTACCCAAACAGTCGTTTATTTATTTAATAATGCTCCTCTTTGTAAATTAAAAACATTGCTTATATTAAATCGTTACGCCTCAGTTAAAACCTGGAAAACTCGGGGAATTTTTTTTATAACTAATTATCGCAATGAAAACTCAGGGAAAAGGTACTTATTTGTATTACTAGTAATATTTTATTGCTTATTTTCTTCCCAGTTCTAGTTAAGTTTCACCATGCTGTACTAGGAACATTTTATTCAATATTTTTAGTAATATCTGTTTATGAATATGTAACTAATTCAAAGTATTAAGTACATAAATGTTAATTAGTTATTTGGAATACTGATCATTACCTTTTATTTATGCTTGCGATAAACCTGGAAATTTGTAGGAATGTGTCTGGAAAACCTGGAAAACTCAGGGAATTCAATTTCAATAAATGAGTATGAACCCTCTATAACTGGATTTAAGCCACCAATAGTTGAAGTCAAAACTGCTGAACTAATACATTGTGCACAAAATGGAAGGTACTCACTTTGCAAACCTGCATGAAGAAAACATTTTGAATTTTTGGTAATTGATAAGTCACAAATTGTTAATCATTTGACCAGTGCTTAAATAATTTCCCCTGTTTCAAAACCAGGGGAAAACAATTCTGAAACGGCTTCAAATGCTGGAGAGAAAGTTGAAAAACTTTCAGTATCTGAAGAAATTTCCAAAAGAGATCAGTATTTTGAATTCCTAGAAACACAAGACTGTGTAACCGAAGTAGAATTATTAACTGTTCACAGGCTGCAAGAAAAGTTATTTGTTGAAAGATTGCAAATTCTAAAACAAATCTAAATCAATATATTGTTTAACAAACTTTAATCCTTTTAGTAATTTCATTTTTTTTCCCTGTAAATAAATAAATTGCAATTTTTTGCTTTTTAAAGTAGTATTTGTATTTAAAAATTATTTTTAAGCATTATAATTATGTGACATTAAGGTTTTTTAATTTTATAGAAACATTAAGGTTTTTTGTACTTTATATTAAAAGAATTATTTACATTCTGATGTAGTTTACTAATCCTGCATTTAACATTCCTGACTTTCTGCAAAATTGAAATTTCAAACATAAATTATTGTAAAAAGCAAATTATTCATTTTACAAATTCTAATGTTGTGTAATCTTATTATTTAAAATATTAATAATACTTTGTATAGATAGTGAAATTTAATGTGTGAACAATTTCAATGTATGGTTTATGTCACAAATAAGCAATTGTAAGTTTGAAACTGTGATATAGTAATACATAAATCTACTGGATTCTGTACCCTAGTTGGCAGGTATACAACTAGTCAGCTTTCCCCTCCTCCCTCTCCCATTTGTTAGGAGAGAGAAAAATAAATGAGATGGCATTCAGCAGATTTTTAATGGGAACATATATGGCCTAAATTTTTCAAAATATCTATGTATTTTTGTTAGTGTTAACTTTTTAAAGTTACAGGATAGATTTTATTGTCTGATGTAAGAGAAAAGTTGAAATTACTTTTAACATTTTGGATATATATTTCTTTTGCTGTGCCATATTCTGTGTTCTTGGGCTATTTTATAATGTATTATGGTAAATCTATGGAAGCTTGAAATATTTAATGATATTCTGGAATTTCATGAGACAGTTCATAGAAAATCAGGTAAATCCCCCCCCCCCCCAGAAATTACATTACATTCACTTTCAAAAGAATAGAGTAAAATTGTTTTGTAAAGCTAGGATTTTGCATACCTGCCAAATCTTCTGGTTTTGACAGAAGACTTCAGTTTTTTAAAGCTATCTTCCGATCTTCTGCCAGAAGATAAAATCTGGTTTTTTTTTTTTGTTTTTTTTTTTTTAATTTTAGTTGATATATTAATTTATATTGCAAACTATGCTAAAAAATTAGTAAATAAATAAATCCATTTCAAAATAATTTATTAAGGTAATCATAGCTAACAGCACAATGATGTTGTATGAGTTAGGTCAAAGCGTTTGTAAGCAAATCGATAGTTAAAAAAAACAGAACTTCATTTTGTTGCTCCATCAGTTTTTCATCATTAGAAAATTTATTTGTGTTGAAAACTAAAGCTAACATATTTTTATGAAAATAATTTTTCTGATGAACTATTAGTAAATGCTAATAAAGCTACTTTGAACCAGCTTTAAAAAAAAAAAAAAAAAAAAAAAAAAAAAAAAAACTTTATTTTTCAACATACTTTGGTTAAAAATAAAGTCAAATTTCCGTTTATTTAATTGCGTTTATTTAATTCCGTTTATTTAATTCCGTTTATTTTTGTGAAAATACTTCATCTGTTTTCATTTTGTATAAAAATTTCGGGTAAGCTCTTTTCTATTACTATTTAATTTTGTTTTTATTTCTATACATTACTAATATAAAAAAATAATGAGAAATGGTGGTAAACTGGAGGTTTTCTGTATTTACTTCTTATATTTAAAAATTATCTTCTGATTTTTTGTAAAATCTTCTGTTTTTTCAAACAGAGTCTTCCTATTTTCGGCTTAAGGAGGTTGGCAGGTATGATTTTGTCTTGACTGTAGATTTTGTAAAATTAAGATCATCCTTTTAATAATGATAACCTCTATTTCATTATTGAATGTTCTGCATCTAAAATTGCACATAAATGTTTATGAATTTTAATTTTTAAAAATAATAAAAATTATAATTTAAATAAAAATATTTTAATAAATAATTGTAACATAAAAATTGTTGATATAAAATAATTGTAATATATATATATCAAAAATGGGCACCACGCACTTGAACTTTGCTCGAAGTCGAAATTACGTTCATGCACTTTTCCTCTTTTTTCATATTTGTGTATTCTCATCCCTGTATGTTGCAACTACACTGGGGGGATGGGGAGAACCAGCCCCACCTCCCTGTCATAAAGATTGCACTGCCGACACATGGTTGCAAAGAAAGCCAGGAGAAGTAGGAAAATCTTATTTCTTGAACTGATCGGACATTACTTACCTAGTAGAGTCATTAAACATTTGAGATCATGCCATTTTGAATGTTGTAGTTTGGGTAATGGCATTATACACTAATTTTCATCTATTTTCTTTTTTGGCAATTTTCAACAGAACTCTTGTGTTTTGCAATCTCTAAATATTATTCAATTGAACTGAAATTTTACATACATTATATTTATGAATAGTGTAAAAAATTGCATGGTGAGAACAAAGTAATTAAAAAATTTTTTTGAAGCACCCCCTATACACTTTATATTTGTACAATTCTGAAGAACAAATTAAAGATGTAAAGTGGTAAGAACAAACATAATTAGTACAATTCTAATTTAAATTCAAGTAAGTACTTTAATCAGATTATTGGCACTTCACAGCAACCTACCTCTCTGCGACCCACACTTCGGGAACCCCTGGTATAGGATATAATAGCATGATAGGGTAGATAAGGTTTAGATGAGTAGCAGTTTTCAATTAAGGTTAAAATTGGTGTTGATCCTCTTTTGAATTACTCTACATCCTCCAAATTATTATCTTGTATAAAAAAAGTGCTAATAATATTTTTTACATGATTCATAATCACAAGTGTATAATTTTCTCTTTATATTCTCTTTGATGCCATAAAAATTATATATTTTTTTCTAGGTAATAGAGGATTTGATGCAGGAAGAGGAAGTTTTGTGTCAAACAGAGGCTCTCGTGATGGATTTGATGGCAGTAGAAGAGGAGGTGGTTCCTTTGGAAATCAAGGATTTGAGGGTATAAAAGATGAGTTTAGGCCAGGATTTGATAGAGAACATGGTGGATTTGGAGGAAGAGGTGGGGGAGGGAGAGGTGGATTTAATGGTAGCAGAGGAGGCTTTGATGGCGGACGAGGAGGCTTTGATGGTGGACAAGGAGGCTTTGATGGTGGACGCGGTGGCTTTAATGGTGGTGGTAGAGGAGGATATGATGGTGGAAGAGGTAATTATAATGGTGGACAAGGAGGCTTTGGTGGTGGCTATGATGGAAGAGGAGGCAGAGGTGGCTTTGATGGTGGAAGAGGAGGCAGAGGTAGCTTTGAAGGTGGACGAGGAGGAAGGGGTAGTTTTGAAGGTGGACGAGGAGGAAGGGGTAGTTTTGATGGTGGACGAGGAGGAAGAGGTAGTTTTGATGGTGGACGAGGAGGAAGAGGTAGTTTTGATGGTGGACGAGGAGGAAGGGGTAGTTTTGATGGTGGACGAGGAGGAAGAGGTAGTTTTGATGGTGGACGAGGAGGAAGAGGTAGTTTTGATGGTGGACGAGGAAGAGGAGGTTTCGATGGAGGAAGAGGGGGTTTCGATGGTGGACGAGGAGGAAGAGGGGGTTTCGATGGTGGACGAGGAGGAAGAGGTAGCTTTGATGGTGGAAGAGGAGGTAGAGGTGGTTTTGAGAGCGGACGAGGAGGAAGGGGTGGTTTTGATGGTGGACCAGGAGGAAGAGGTGGTTTTGATGGTGGACCAGGAGGAAGGGGTGGTTTTGATGGTGGACCAGGAGGAAGGGGTGGTTTTGATGGTGGACCAGGAGGAAGGGGTGGTTTTGATGGTGGACCAGGAGGAAGGGGTGGTTTTGATGGTGGAAGAGGTGGAAGGGGTGGTTTTGATGGTGGACGTGGGGGAAGAGGTAGCTTTGATGGTGGAAGAGGAGGTTTTGAAAGTGGAAGAGGTGGCAGAAATAGTTTTGATGGGGGAAGAAGTGGCAATGATGAAGATAGAGGAGGTTATGATGGAGGCAGAGGTGGGTTTGGTGGAGGAAGAGGAAGTCGAGGCAGAGGAGGTAACAGTAGAGATTCATTTGATAGTGGACGTGGAGGAAGAGGTGGGTTTGGTTCTAACCGAGGTAGTTTTGACAGCGGATCTGAAAATCGTGGAGGATTTGATCGTAAAAGGCGTTATGATGATGGGCCTGGAAGCAATTCTGGCGGCTATGGCAGTTATGATTCCAACAGTTATGCAGATAGTTTTAATACTCAAGGAAATTTTGAGCGTGACTCAAGAGGACAGAGGCCCAGTTCACAAAGTAACTATGGTGGTAGAGATTATAGTTCAGATAATCAAGATAGATATCCTGATAGTAGGAAAGATCCTCTAGGTGGATCAGGAAATCAGAGCAGTTCACTTGGGGGAAATTTCGGCAGTGGGGATAACAGTTCTATTAGTAGCAATATGAATTCACGTAGTTACTCTACATCTGATTATGGAAGGAATTCATCTGGACAGTATGATAGTGGGTATAGTAGTTATGGAAATTACGGTGATAAGTCTAGAAGTTCAGAAAGCTTTCCATCTAGAGATACATTTCCTGCTGACACTTATACGAAAGAATCTGATCAAAATACAGGAAGTAGTACTTTGGATAGTAGTAGCAGAAGTACTCGTGCAGCTGTACGTCCAAGTGGTAGAACTAGTACAAGATGGGGTGCTGAAACTACCCAGTCTCAAACTACACATACTCAAGCAACTACAGCATCTACTGCAGATTCGGTTAGTATTTTCTTTGCGTTACTGTTTTAATTCAGTTATTGGCAATTACATCATCATTTATAATTTTTTGTGTAGTTTCATAGTATTATTAAAACAAACATGAAAAGAATCTGCTACTTTGTTAATTTTTGCAGTTCAGGGTTTCTACAGACCTGGAAAGGTCTGGGAAATGAGTTTTGGTCAGGGAAAGCCAGGGATTGGGGAAAAAAGTCAGGGAAACTTGAAGAAATTGAAGAAAGGTTAGGAAAATGCAAGAATATTTGAATTTTGCGGCAAAATCAAGAAAATACTTCCTGTTTGAACGTAATTGTAGAAATTGTTTTATTTTCATTTTCTTATTTAACTTTATAAATAATTTAAAAATGTGTCCTTGATTAACATATCTTGTTCTATTGAAATATTCTTAATTTTATCCTAAATTATTATCAAACATGGTTTTTGTTAGAATCTAGTGATGTCAAATATTTTTGTGTATATTGATTTTATTATTATTATTATTTGTAAAAAAGGGGGCAAAATATATAAGAAGTTATTAATTAGGATGTAATATTAAAAATAGAAATGCAAAATTCAGGAAAGCACGCTAGATAAAAAGTCGGGGAAGAGCATGATAGATGTCGGGAAAAGTCAGGGAAACAAAAGCTGTGAAATCTGTAGAAACCCTGCAGTTGTAATCTATGCAAATGTAAATCTTTCCCAAATATATTCTTATTAACATTTAGGTGGACAACCCAATTTAATTAAGTGTCTTAAAGTAAGGAAGCTTAAAATTAGGAAAGAACTTTCTTTTTATGACCTAATTTGACATTATCAGAGCGTGTATGACTCTTGGAACATGCAATGTATAGAACTTCCATGTCATACTAATTATACAGGTTGGCTCAGTTTACTTGAAAGGGATCACTTGCAATCATTGTGTGTTGTTAGCATATAATTTTTCTTTTATATATCCATATTTTTATTGTTGTTACAATTACTTAAAAAATTGTTTAAGATAAAGTCTAATAAATGTTTCTGCAAATTTTAAATTTCCAAGAAAAAATGTTTTCTTAAAACTCAAAAATGCTTTTAAAAAAAAAAAGCTAAGTTTCAAATCCCAAAATAAAGTTTTTTAAAGCCAAAATTGACATTCTTGAGCTTGTGGGAATCTTTCACCAGTTTGGCTAAAGCTTGTATGATGACCAAATCTATTCAATTGTATATAGCTGAAGAGTTTGTTTGAACAAACTAACCAAAAAAATTATCTATTATGTGAAAAAGTCCTATTGCATTAGATGGCCCATGTGGTATGTTACAAGATATTGTGGCGATTCATTCGGACTGTTCAAAAGATTTATTTATCGTTAATCACTCACTTATTTGATGTATACATGTAAGCAATTATGAATTAAATAAATTCCTTAATTTCAAACTTTGTTCAGTAATAACCCTCTGAGCACAGTGTTTGTCGTAGAGCTATCGCACCTTTTCCTGGCTTAAAACCCAGAGCTAGACTGCAGACTTCGAAGACTGGGGGGGGGTTCAGAAGAAAAAATATTTCTTCTTAGTATTTCTATTTTTGACAAGTTTAACTGTATTTAAAAAGAGAAGGCCGACAGATCAAAAAATGGTTTTGTTTGTAATATTTCAATTTTTGATAGGTTGAACTGTACTTCTCATTTATTTTAGTATATTTAGTTACACCTTCCCTATTTGATGCAGAGATTTGAAAGAAAGTTGAAAAGCCTAAAATGCAATATTGGAAGCATCATTTCTAAAATTCCAGTACAGTAGCCCCTAGTTATATTGCACTTGTTGGGAGACAAATATGCACAATATAACCAGTGTATGGGGGCTGGTAAGCCTGACACATGATATGATAAATTTTTACTTTTATGATCACATGCACTTAAACTATAATGAAATTAATACTAAAAGTACTGTATAAAATTAATACTTATTATAATTAATACTAAACATAGAAGTTAAATTTAACCTTTTAAATTTGCGTATAGACACATATTTCATTTCCTGTTGAAGAAAATATCCAAAGTCATTCCGATTTGATTTTTCTCTTATTGCTTGTTTATCAGCAAAGATCAGTGAGAGAAAATTAATTAATTCTATCTCTTTTATGTGATTGGAGTTGTATTTTTTAAATGTACTGTATGCTTCTCATGTAAAGTAATAAAGCAAATGAGTACAGAAAAAAAAAATGGGAGATACAGCGAAAGGATAATGCATTGTAAATTCTGAATAGTAAAGATTAGAATGTAAAGTTCCTACTGTTATTAATTTAAAAAATTTGAATTCTTACTCCGATTAAAATTTTAAAGTAAATTTTAGAAGGAATCTTACAGCTATTTTATTTATGTTTAAACTTTGTTATTGATTTTAAAATTACATTGAAATTCTAGATGGATACTGATGCCCCTTCATAAAAATAAGAAAATATGATATAACTCTGGCTTATGCATAAAAAAATATTTTTAAAAAGTGTGCAGGTTAAAGTAGCATTTAAATCCATTTCAATAATTTAATATTTTTTGTGTTTAATAAATAATAAAACTTGTGAAACATTAGGTTCCTGTGTTAATTTTCCATCTGTTCCTGTTTTGTAGTTTAATTTTTTGATTTTTTGTTTGGCAGCAAAGCTACTCAAGTTATGGAGCTTCTGTGAAAACAGAACCTGTTGCTTCTAGTGGGCAGTCTCAATATGATGCTTATTCAACTTATGCACAGAGTAATACTGCTGTACAAGGTATGTTATTGTATTTTTGTCCAAAATGTTGAAGTTTGATATTAATTTATGCATTTCACATACTCTTTTTTTAATCCATTGAATCTGGAGAACAAATGGAAACAGTTTTTAGTGAGCCTAATTCTTCTCCTGCCTTTAATTAAAATAGACATGCTGATTTTAAACAGGAGATAAGTGCATGGACTGACACTTATTTTTCAAAAAATGCAATGCACCGTTTCTTAAAGTGATAGTTTTGTATATTGTAAGAATGTGCAAGGTTTAGAAATGGAGTGTTACTCAACTTAATAGTGACTGTTCGATAGCTCAAAGCTGAGCTTAATGTGTCTTCCTTAACGATGGTAATTTATTTCTGAAGAATTTTCTTTGTAAACAATAGAGGCATGAGGACTGTCATTAAGTTTGAAAGAAAAAGTCCTTTTTGGAGAAAATATAAAAAAAATATCTGCTGTAACACCTCAGCACAATCCCTGAATTGTATGTAATGTGGGAGTGCCATGGTTTGTATGGTCCTCAAAAGTTCTTAATTTGTGGAGCTGAAATTTTAATCCTTAAAAGCCCTTATTTTTATCCCAAACCGAGTTAATTGCATTTTTATCAGGCAGTAACATTTTTAATTTTGAACTACAAAATTAATTAAAATTAAACTTAATATATTTTATTTTATAATTAACATAATTAGTACAGTGGAATTGCATATCACTGTTCAAATTATTTGTTATGCTAAGATTAAATATTGAAAGTGGTTACTACATTTTTGAAAGCATGTTTTATATATTTTTTTCTTAAAAGTATTCAACTTGTTTGAAATGTATCAAATATAAATAATTATTTGGGTTTCTTGATGCCATTTTTTTTTTTAAGGGGGTAGCTTTGCTAAAGCTAAGTTATTGTTCAGTGAGTGAATCATAAGTGACCTGAGCAATTTTGGTGATTGTAACTTTTTAAAAATTTTATACAGGGATGCTACAGCTTCGACGCACTGAGACAAAACCGCCTGCTTGCGACATTCAATGCGATTGCAATGGGGGGGGGGAGAGAAAAATTGTTTACTTTTTACTGGAGCCTTCTCATGGGCTTTCTCTTTTCGTTTTAACGGCATCTACTATACTGTCCAAACTTTTTGCGAATGCAAGAAGTTTTTGACAAGTTATTTATTTATTTCTATAAATTCGCCTTTGTGAATATAAAAATTGATATGTTTTATATGAAATCGGATACTGATTAATTTGAAAATGGAAATCGTAAGCTTGGTGCAATAGCGGTAAATACTTTAAAACATTATATGGGAAAGGGGAAAAAAAGGAGGTATTTTTACTATCTATCCAACCCCCTCCCAAAATATATCCCAGTGCGATGTTTCATTTTTTCTGCAGGTGGGAGGGAGAGAGATATTGGATGTGGTGCTTATGCTGGGTGCAACGTTTCTGATGATTTTCTAGTTAATTAAGCTCATTTTTGTGGGTGCGGTGTTTATTCCATAAATTACGGTAGTAATTTTGAATTTGACTCATGGGAGCTTGCACCGCACGGACCACACACGTCCTAGGGACTGCAGCGCTCCTGTTTTTCCTTTTTTGGATTGACTCCTGTTTTCCTATTTTTTCATTGTATTGCAATTTCTCCTCCTATTTTTAACTTTCTCCTCCTATTATTCCTTTATTTTCACTGCCAGTGACCGATTCTTTTGATTTTTTTTTCCTTTCGGGATAACGTTACAGGTTTGCCAGTTTTGGCTAAATGACGACTATTCTTGAGCTTCGGCAACTTTTTTGAGCGAAAAATGGGCAAAGAGCAATTATTTGAAAATGCAACCTTTGGCAAGGTTTAGGCGACTATTTACAAGCTCTATCTACGTTAACAAGGGAGGCAGCTACCATCGTTATGTGCCATTTACATGTTATAAAGCCCAATTTGCACCATTTTTTTCGCAATTGCTGATAACATGATCGCTGCGTCAGTTTTCTGGCCAGATGGAGACGTTCTCCGCCAACCGAGATTCTTCTAAAAGTGCAGATTTTATTATATGAAAAAAAATTGTTAATTCCTCCACACTTTTGAATTTTCAAAGCATGAAAAGTAAAATCATTAAGACAGCTTAAATATGGTTATTCATACTTGCCAGTTTTTAGGTTTTTAGCTTAAAGTTAACGATTTTATGAGACACTCCCATTTTTTTCTTTTTTTTTTTTTTTTAAGATTTTACTCAAATCCGTTTTTTAATGAATTTTGAAGTTTTTTTATTTTAATAAAATCACGACCCATATTTTGTTTCCCAAAAATAATCTCTTAAAATTTACTATTCATTTGAATTTTCTGCATTTTATTTTTTTTTAATTTTTAGATTACTTAATTGGAGATAAAAATAATTGCAAAAACAGGAATCTATGGTAAATTGATAGATTCCTTTTTTTTTTTTTTTTTTTTTTTAACCCCGATTACAAAGCAGAATTCGTGTTTTTGCTGAAATAAAGCCTAATGTCATCTTTTACACAGCTTTTGAAAAAGTGTAGTTTTTATTAAATGAAATAATTTGGTATTTTAAAATACAAATTGCGCCACACTTTTATATGTTCAACACATGAAGAAAGAGTAAAATCATTGACAGTTTAAATTTACCTATTTGCCAATTTGTGTGCTTTCAGCTTGAAGGTTGCGCTTTTACTGATTTTTCTGATTTTACGCAAAACTATTTTTACGATTTTATGCAAAACTCCTGTTTTTTTACACTTTTCCTCCAATTTTTATGATTTTATGCAAAACTTTTAAAATTTGACATCTGAATAATATTTTCATAGAAACCAAACGTGTGTGAAATGCAGTTGCAATTGTTATAATTTCAGCCTTGTTCCACTAAAAAATGAGGTGGACACCCAAAAATTTCAGGCCATTGCAAAAGAGTTTGGAGAAGCTGAAGGGGAAAAAAGATTTAAAAATTTTGTTTTAGAGATAAACTGAGATAAACTAAATAAAATTAGTTGAGAGAGAAAAACTTAGAAAAAAAAGGCGAATTTTAGTTGAGACATACAGAGACGAAAAGGAATTTTAATTGAGACAAACTGAGGCAAAAATGGATTATGATTGAGACAAACTGAGACAGAAAGGGATTTTCATTGAGACGATGCTGAGAGAAACTGGGGTTTTGGCTGTAGCATTTGTGTTTTATATAATGTTGGTATACTGTATAAATCATTTATTACAATATAAAATTTCTCTAGTAAGTAAATTAATTGTTATGTGCAATCAAAATGATTAGTTTTTATCAGTGCACCTTACTTTCTACTTTCATTTAATTATGTTAATAAATTTAGTTATTCAGATCAAGCACAGTTAATATTTAAACCTTAATTAAAATACTTTTATTTTTTTTTTTTAATTTAGATTAGTATAGTAATCTTATTGTTTTGTGTTCTAAGCAGCTTGCACCAAAATTGCTTTGGGATTTTTAACAAAATATGTAGTTATTTCTGTCTAAAATTGTCCAAAAGTTTACTCAAGTGCCTAAAGAAAAAATTATGGAAAATTTAAATGTAATTTTCTTGCAAAAAGTAGTTTTGCACTATTTTAGGACAGGATTGGATTTAGGCTTTTGACAAACTGAGAATTTGACTTATTGTCAAAAACTATGTCAGAAAGGGGTTTGACATGATGGTTAAAACCAGACATTACCATCCATTGTTAAAAACTTCCCAACCTTATACCATTAAAAACTGTTCTCAAGGTGCATGAATTAAAAGAACAGCCATAAGTCGCAGAAGAGTGGAAGGAAATGACATTCCTGTATTAACAAAAATTTACTCTGTGGTATGAAAGTAGAAAACCTCATGTGCACGTGTATATTCCTATTATAAATCATTCCTATTTTCTGTTTATGTTTATTCTAGACCTTTTGAAAAAGTTTAGTTATTGAATGACCAACTTTTGCTTTTTATGCAGGTTATCCAGCTGCTGCAACATATGGATACCAACCAACTCTGACAACTACCATGGCAGTTCCTCAGCAGTGGACTACAGCTCAGCCTCCACCACCACCACCTCCACCTGTAAATCCAACTAGCCAAGTTACTCCAGATCAGACACAGTGGGCACAGTACTATCAACAGGCTCAAGCAACCCCTCAGTACTATAGTCAATATTATGGACAAGCAGCAGGTGCTGCTGCAACAACTGTTTATACACCAGCTTATGGCACTAAATAAATTGCCCATCATATGTATATAAACTATTAGCTTTTGTTTTGGTCATGAGTTCAAGAAAAGAATTGCTTCTTTTCTTTTACTTATATGAACTCTCGCAAATCATTTTTCATTCATTAATGTATGAATTTCAATTCATATGTCATGTTTCTTTATGACACATTTAGAACTGAATAAAATCATTTTGAATGTCAAGTTTTGCTGTGCTAAACTTGTGTATTTTTATGTTGTAAATTTTACAATTTTAACCAATGATTATCATCTTTTTTTTTTTTTTTTTTCATTTTTTCCACCTCTTCTCTTGATTAAGATAAAGCAAATTTTTAGATTTGTGCGATTCGAAACTTAATCCATTCTCTTTATTTGTTATAAAAATAACACATTGAATTGTTGAGTTTTTCTGACCATGGTTGCTTTGAGGAAAATGGAAGAATGCGTTACTGGCTCTTACTTTTCAGACTATTTTAAAGGATATTTTGCTCGTATGGTTCTCAAAAAAGACAAATTTTATGACTTCTAACTAAAAATTCAATCTTTTATTTAGTTTGCTTTCTACTGGGAAAAAAAAAAACAAAAAACCAACTAACATTTGATGTGCTTTGGGTGTAATTATTTCTGCTAAATGGTAAGATATGAACTAAAATATCAATTTTACTTTTTCCATTAATTGCAACCTTTCAAATTAATTTATGGCCATAACATTTTGAAAATTAAATGTGTTAGTTTTGCTAGAGAAACATGATTGTGATGTTTTAAAAAGATACTCTAAATTATTTCTTGAATATGGTGCATCCCTTGAAGAAATCTCAGTCTTAATCCCATGCACAGGGTATCTACTGGTGACTAAAAAGGTGACTTTAGTTACTAATTTAAAGATAAGGCGTCTTGGGCTACTTTTTTGAATAAAAAACATCATTTTCATACTATTTTCAAATTTTCGTCTACTTGTACCTTACTCCAGGTGACTAATTTAAAAGTCTGATTTCAGTTTTTCGTAACTCCCTTTTCTTTTCAAAGTTGCGATGGGTCGTTTATGAAACATTCTAACCTGTTTTTTAAATCACTAGTGGTACCCGTGCGAATTATTCACACTAAATAAGTGTGATATCACTTTGCAAAATTACAAAAGTTATTTATTTTATTAATTCTTTACAAGCTGGCTGGATTCTTTTGTAACAAAATCAATCGTAAATCGCAACAAACAAAACTCTTGCACTCATCTAGCGAGCGATTCTACATTCCAGAGTGATTTCCCTTGCAAAGCATAACACACGAATCTCGCAATGACGTCATATTTCATATGCGTGTTGGCCTTGCACTAACTGCGAATTTCACTGGTAACTAAAGCTAAATGTACAGAAACCACTACTTCGTAACTCCTAGAATATCACCTTCACGCAAGTTTTTTCGCAAATCGCAATACTCAACAGCTATGACGTTTCTCTTCATTACGAAGAAAATGATAATGGTTGCTGGAAATGGTGCATTATCACCGTCATTTGGCATGGGTACCACTTCTGCATTCCACCCATTAATTTACAAAAAGAAAAGCAATAACAAATTTTTTAGTTGTTGATGCCGGTAGAGCAAGAAATTCTCTATAAAATTATGTGGAGTAATTGTGACTTTTTTTCTAAAAAGGGAGGCAGACATCTTAACCTTAGCGTATTAATATATATATATATGATACTATAAAAATAAACGTACTGTATGCTCTGTTTTATAATGCAGGAAGTATTTTAATTTATCATTTAATTTATTCATTTTTAAATGAAGCTCAATGACATGTTCTTTACTTAACTACAAAATTATTAAAAAATGCTATCTTTTTGGCAACTGAAATTAAGAAAAGCTACTAAACTGGTGACTTTTATGTCTACGATGATGCATTTTCCAGTTTTACTTGAAACCAATGTCATTTGTAGTGAGGGAAGGGCTTGGTGGTTTAACACATCCTTGAACTGAACCCAGGTTTAACCTGATTACGCAATGTCCTGCAATCATACAACAGTTGAGTTGATATTTAATTCCTTCTATGCCTATCGTTGCTTCCCTTCCTATATCTTGCCTAGCTTGTTTCGAGAGAGGTACTGGCAGACCCATGCAGCAGTATTCAGCATAGAACTAGAAATCTCTGCCGTTAGGTTCTTTGAACGATGTAAGCGAACATATTAAACGAGGTTTACAATTTTTTCAATGATTTGAATAGAATGCCAAATACAGGGGCTCTCAACACATATCGTGTTTACTCCACAATAACCACTAGCCTGAATAGATGAGGCAATATGTAGGTATAATGCATAGTTAATATTTCACAGAAGACTTCACAGCATAACAATTTTTTTAAACTTTCAAACGCGTAAGAGCATTAAATATCTATATCCGGGCCTTCCAAACAAACAAACTTTTTAATTTCCAGATTGCACATGCTCATTACGAAATTCAAAATCAAAATTCAGTATTAACTAAGAAAGTGCATAATATCTGCTGAAGATTAAGCCAAATACTTAAGAATTAGAATAGCAGAGCGAAGATATCTAAACATACATCTTTAAAGTGTGGTATACTAAGCATACATCGTTAATATATGGAATGTATATTGTTGGTGCTAGTACAAAGTTACAAACAAAAACTATTAAAGTGGACAGTGATATTGGCTGTGTGAAAGGTAAAACCGCAACACAATGCCACTTACCAAAAAAAGAAAGAAAAAAAACTCTTTGAATGATGTAAGCGAACATATTAAACGAGGTTTACAATTTTTTCAATGATTTGAATAGAATGCCAAATACAGAGGCTCTCAACACATATCTTGTTTACTCCACAATAACCACTAGTCTGAATAGATGAGGCAATATGTAGGTATAATGCATAGTTAATATTTCACAGAAGACTTCACAGCATAACAATTTTTTTTTTTTTTTTTTAAACTTTCAAACACGTAAGAGCATTAAATATCTAAATCTGGGCCTTCCAAACAAACAAACTTTTTAATTTCGAGATTGCACATGCTCATTACGAAATTCAAAATCAAAATTTAGTATTAACTAAGAAAGTGCATAGTAAAAAAGTAGTTGGCTCCTCCAGTGGCAGCGCCTATATTGAAGAACATGAGCACGTGAACCCCCAAAGGTAAAATTGAAGAATAAACACATTAACAAATTAAATTGAAAACAAAAATCAAGTACACTTCTAGATTTTTGTGAGTTTTACTCTTCCCCCCCCTCTCCCCATTAATATTAAATACGCTTATTATAGCTAACGCACTGTAGTGTAGGTTACTACAGCAGTCTTTAATCAATCGCACATGCTCTCTGGGATCAGAAGCGGAGACTGCTGGGAAGAACATACGGCACTGCTGATATCATTCCGTTTGCACATTTTCATTGTGCACACAGGGCCATTTGTTTTGCGGTATCTCTTCCGGATTTTTCCTTAGTTTGTTACGTTCGGTTTGTTAATTAATTTTTATTTCTTTTTCTTATTATTTTCTTTATTTCTATCATTTTTCACTACATTATTTTTTTATGAACTGGTGTAAATAATTAAGATGAGAGTAAAATAAGTATTTCAGAGCTAAAGCAATCGCATTTTTTAATATTATCCTTTGAAAAAATATTGAAATTTAATGAATCAAGACTACTAAAACTTACCTTGGTGACGAAATATAAGACAAAATATGACTTGTTCTCTTTCAGTTGCGTACATTGTTTTCCTTTAACTGCTGGAAACACAAATATATTTTAATTTGTAAGGTGTGTCGTATCTGCCTATTTAATTTTCAAAATACATTTTGTGAACCTGCATTTAAATAACCCACGAACCGCCACTGAGTTAACCATTTTGATGTTGATTTTATAACAATTAGCTACTTTTTACTTTCCGAACATGTACAGCTGTGGAAAAAAAGGCCAACTTCTACTTTATTCAGCTGTTCACCGTACAGCAAAATTACAGATACCAATCGTTTACGATTGACGTACACTTTAATTTCCTATGCATAAAAATTGCATAAGGGCCGTTGCCATATTAAAATTCGCATCAGCTGTTCTTTTTCCAATAGCAACCCCTAGATTTCACTTCATATTTAAAAAAATTAGCTCATTTTAATCCCGGATACAAATTTTTAATAAATTTGAACTGAAAATGAGTGAGTTATGAGCACCCCAAATCCCTCTCCCCTATGTTAAAATATTTTTTTATACTTTCATATCTCCTATAATATTTATAAGAAGCTGACTTTTATTTGTACTATTAGAACTAAACAATCCAAATATAATTTACTATTATAATTTTTAATAACAGATTAATATGAATTATGAATTAGTAAATTAATATTAAAAGAAATTATGAATAGCAACCTAGCCAAATTTTGATGGAAATAAATGCAAAAAGTGATTTTACATGGCTGTGCAAAATTTCAAATTTTTACTTTCAGTAATTTAATTTATATTAAATAAAATGTGTTATTTTCCCAAGTTAAGGGACCATATATAAATTTATTTAGTGACAATTTTTTGAAAATTGCGTAAAGTAAATGTAAATTAGATGTCTTTTGTCCAAAAACACAGTAAAAGATAGCGGTATTTAAAAAATATCAAATTTTGAAACAAATAAATTAAGTCTTTTACAGCTTTATGGTGATTCTATAAAGCGTCTATTGTTGCGTCTGCTACCATATTCCCCCAAATAAAATATTTTCCAGGTATAGAATTAGATGCAGTAGATGTATGTCTTCTAATACAACGTCCTATTTCTGAAAAACTAACATCCTCAATATTCGAGGCATGAATTCGACCTTTTTTAATATTGGAAACATTGGGTCTTTGGACTTCCCCATACTCTATCAAACATTAAAAAAAACATTCAAAATCACGTTTTTCTGTGTAAATTTTCATCTGAATATAAATTAAAATTCCGCCAAAAGTCTTATAAGAATATTGCACTTTTCAGACGATAATATTAAATTAAGAAAGTGAAATAACAAACACAGTCATAATATTAGGTCGGCAAAGAAGTAGTTGCGTTTTTTACATAGAATTCAAACAAATAAATTTTTTTACGTTCGGTAGTTTAATTTATATTAAATAAAATGTTATTTTCATGAGTTAAGGGATATATAAATTATAACCATATATAAATTTATTAAGTGACAATTTTTTTGAAAATTGCTTAAAATAAAAGTAAATTAGATTTCTTTTGTGCAAAAACACAGTAAAAGATAGCGGTATTTAAAAATATCAAATTTTGAAGTAAATAAATTAGAGGTTTTTACAGTTTGATGGTGATTCTATAAAGCATCTATTGTTGCGTCTGCTACCATATCCCACCAAATAAAATGTTTTCCACGTATAGAATTAAATGCAGTAGATGTATGTCTTCCCATACAAAGTCCTATTTCTAAAAAACTAACATCCTCAACATTCATGAGTCATGAATTTGACCTTTTTTATTATTGGAAACATCAGGTCTTCGAACTTCCCCATACTCAAACATTCAAAATCACGCAGGGGTGTAGCCAGAAATTTTTCATGTGGGGGGGGTTACGACTACTTCAACTCATATATATGTATACGTGTGTGTGATAATGTAGTGAAGAATATACATTTTGTATGGCAAAAAATTTCTCGGGGGGGGGGGGGGGTTATGACCCCCCTAACCCACCCCTTGGCTACACCCCTGAAATCACGTTTTTCTGTCTAAATTTTTATCTCTCTATAAATTAAAATACTGCCAAAAGTCTTATCAGAATATTGCATATTGCAGACAATAATATTAAATGAAGAGTGTGGAATAACAAACTGAGTGATAATATTGGGTCAGCAAAAAAGTAATTGTGTTTTTTTACATGAAATTCAAACAAATTTTAAATCACGAAACCATTCTTCAAGTTCGGTAATTGGTAGCTGAGTAACATTCATGATTGTAGTCAAACGAGCAGAGAACAGACCTGGCAACATTTCACCTGTCTAAGAGAATCTTCAAGAGAAATACTCAATAACAATTGGAAAATTAGAAAGTTTTTCAAAATTGTGAGCAGTCGTTTTGCATTTTTCCTTTAAATCATGTGTACGAACCTAGGAAGTTATGGACTCACGGGTCATTTGAATGACTGACTAAATATTCTAAATTCTACACCTGATCTTCTTAGTACAAAAAACTTTAAGACTAGAAACAGTATTTTCCGTGAAAATAATATTTATTTCTTTTAACTCTCTCGAGCAAAATTAATGAAAGACGATAACTTCGGAACCTATATAGAGCGTTTCTCAATTTGCAGAAAATCGCTCAAAAAATAAGTCGCAATATCTCCAGAAATTATCGTAGGAAATTGGTGAAAATTTATATTTAGGGTAATTTGAAGGTGTTCTTTCGTTTAATAAAGTCAAAGTAGTATGTTGCTATTGAAAAAAACGAAGTTGATGCAGAATTAAATATGAAGACGGCCCCTTATGCAAATTAAATTAATAGAGAATTAAAGTATATGTTATTTGCAAACGTATGGTATGTATAACTTTGCAGTCCGACGAATAATGGCCAAATAAAGAGCAAGTGGGCCTTTTTTTTTTCTGCAGTTGTACCATGTAAGGAAAGTACTGTAATCATGAAAAAATTCGACTTCAAGATTTTGGTGTATTTACACATTTTGAGGTCTTCTGAATTCATTTATGCTATTTTTACGAGATGTATGTGTGTGTGTGTGTGTGTGAATACGAAAGCTCCTAAACGGGGCATTCGATTGAGCTCAAATTGGGTATATATGTTATAAACCACTGTTGCAAGACCGGTATTGATTTTGGTGTGTATAGGACTTATAGTTTTTCTACAGGGCTACGCCAAAGATTTCTTGTACATTATGGCCTACGGGAGGAAATTCTTGAAAGTGCGCTAGCTTTTAAATGGTATATTTGATTGGGCTCAATTGGGTATATATGTTATAAACCCACAATCTTAAGCCATTTATTGATTTTGGTGTGTATAGGACTTATAGTTTTCTACAGGGCTACGACAAAGGTTTCTTTTACATTATGGCATATGGGGAGAAATTCTTGAAAGTGCGCAAGCATTTAAACAGTGGATTCGATTGAGCCTCAATTTGGAAAATTTGTTAGAATTATTCATCGATTAAAATTTATTTAAATGCTTGGTAATGATCTTAATTGTAAGTGTTCGGAAAGTCGAGTGGAGTCACACCACATTTTTCTATACTGAAGAACTGACACACTTACGAGTCTTCCTTTTATATACTGAATATTTATACATATATCAGTTTGAAATTTAATGAAAATAGTATAGTTCCAAACATAGAGAAGGGATGGATATAGGTGGAGGGAGCCTCCTATTGTATTTCCCCGGGAAAGCTGAAGCTAAGATAAGAGCGTAGTAGGAGAAGAAGAAGCGGATTTGGCTGCTTATCGCCCTTTGGTTCGCAAACTCAAGCATTTTATTTTTCTAGAAAGGGAATGGGGGGAAATGGTTTTTGCAGCACTGTTTATTTTCTCCCTCTCTAGTTATTTTGAAATTATTTAGTCTTAAATTTTGTTTTGCAGAATTACTTTGAAGTTTTGGCTTTTGAAACATTTTATTTTGTTGTATTTTTTGTATTATTTTGATTTTGTTATGGAACATTGTAATAAAATCTAGTAATGTACATTATTAAATGAGTTAATGTAGTAATGTACATTATCAAGCTTGATGAGAATATTTTTTCGGTGGAGATGATGAGGAAAATTGTAGATGGTTGGTATTGCACCCTTCTTCAACCACGTTCCTCCAAACTTTGCTTTCTCAAAGAAATCTTCTTTAAAATGCTTTGAACGCAGCTTGAAATAATCTAAAGCTTTAAATCCTCTTTTTAACTGTGTTTCCCAAAGAAGTCTTCTCTGTAGATCTTTAGGAAAGCTTAAAAAAAGTAATTCTTGATGAAAAAAAATTTGTAGGATACAGCATCGCTTTGCATTTCGTATAACAAAACACTACTTTTTTCACTATTGTTATAATTTATCAAAATAGCAATTTTTATTTTTAAAAAAAGGTCCGAAATTTCAATAAAACATCTTCTTTTTTAATGCTGGTCACGCAGAAAGACTAGAAACTTATTTATGCAGAATAAAATAATGCATACATCGACAACCTTTTTTTCAGAATATTAAGTAATTTAAAATTCAAAGTTTGTATTCAGCAGCGCATATAGGTTTCCATTTCGGGAGGCGGGGTGCAATCTAGTATTTTAAACCATATTGTTACTAGAGTTAATATGAACGTATTAAACAGCTGATTTTTTTAGCAATAACTTTACATTTATATACACATATATAGTGAATTCGTTAATTGAAATTCATGTTGTGTTAACATAATGAAATGGTATTTCCTCCTCCCCTCAAGATTTGCGATATTCTTTGTCCAAAAACAGAGAAATATAGCTTCAGTGGATCAGCTTAAAAAGTTCAATTTGTTACTAATAGTCGGAAAAAATTACCTTAACAATAAGGACATTTTGAAAAAATAGAATGTTTAAGAAAGAAACATGAGTGAGGCACCACAGCGCCAATAGACATTCTAAAACAATAACCTGTTATATTAACTGAGAAAATAAAGAGTAAATTTTATTAAAATTTATATAATTATAATTTATATTTTTAATTTGAAATTAAAAGTTAAATTACGTGACTTTCAGATCTGCAATACTTGGCGAGTTAATATAATCGCCAAATTGTCAATCTAGTGTTTTAAAGAACATTCATACATTTTAAACGGCTAAAATTGCAAAACATAGCTTTCCTGTGAAATGCCAGTTGTCCTCCTATCAAGAATTTTTCATTGCATCCATATGCAGAGAAATAATGCACCCTTTTTTTGGATTAGAACCATCGACCTCACACAAAGCTATGGAGAACAGCAAAGGAAATGGAGAAATTCCACCCCGCTTGACCACAAGTCACGTGACTCGTGTGCACGCTTCAGTTTAGGGTTACAATTGCTCCCTCCACCTATCTTCCTTCTCTGTGGTTCCAAACACACAGTAGGGTAGCCAGGATTTTATCTGGGGGGGAGGGGGCTGGGTATCAAACTGTAAGTTAAAAGTTCAATTGTAAGCTAAGTAAAGGGTCCCATTTCGGGGTTGGGAGGGGGGGCTGCAGTCTTCTCTCTGGTTACGCCCCTGGTTCCAAAAGTTGTTTGAACTTAAAAATCAATGATATTTTAAACAAAGTAGATGGTGCATGTGGTCCCCTGTACTCGGTGCCGTAAAAGTAGGGAGACATGATGGGGCGAATGCCTGGAGCTCCCACACGTGGGAGCCTCAAAATCCATATTGCTATTTTCCCATCCTCTTGGTTTTTTTTGTGTTTCATAACTTTTTAGATTTGTGCATCTAATATTCTAAACGGATCACCTAGACTATTTTAAGCAGAAAAAAAAAAAAGTTGCTTACTTCATACAAAACAGCTAGCAGCTCACCAGCAGATCCACTGTATTATGATAAATTTATATGCCAGTATTTTTAAAGTCAAAGCTCTGTAACTAATGACCTTTATTTGTAGTCTAGAAAAACACGATCTGGGCCTCAAAAAGCCCTTCTCAAGTAAACATCCCTGTTGGGGCCCCCTCTTATTTTTTAAAATTATCATATCGCTTAGGTAATTTCAAGCAAAAGGCCTGATTTTTCTTTTTGTTGTAATTATTACTTACAAACATTTTATGGGCTTACAAAGAATGTGCAGATGCATAATCAGGGGTTACACTGATTTCCGTAAGAGAAGAGGTGTATGGAAGTAATCTTTAGATTAAATAAAAGTCGTAATTTATATGTTTAAAAGCAGGGTTGGGTTTTTGTCATCAAAAACTGGTTTTGACATGACAGGTAAAAACCGTGTTTTTACCGGTAAAAACTCTCAATTAATAGCTGAAAACGCTTTTATTAGGAATAACACGTACGTTATTACTTATATTACGAACACATAAGAACTGCATTGATGATTCATTAATGTTGTTGCTTTAAGGCAAGCTACGCAAGAACTATCTGCATAGAAGGGGTGCAATGGGCAGAGGACCTCTTATGCCTATTTACGTTATATCTGTAGAAAGCCGTCCAAAACTTCAAACCTTAGATTGACAGCCACATGACAGGACAGAACCCTGGACCTTCACACTTAGCCATCTTACCATGTTGTATATTGAGTGTTCTATCCACTCGTCCATGGTGGGGCCTGATTGATTAAATGTTTATCAAGTAATGTAATTTTGTAATTATTTAAGATATGGAGATCAGAAAGTTCCATGAGGAAAGGGACGAAGCGTGAGGAAAAATAACTTCGTAAAGTATTGGAACTTTTCTACTTCTAGTCAGTGACTTATTTATAACAAGTATGCACTTTTGCCCGTTCTTTGTATAAAATGCCAAAAAACGAAGGTTTTTAGTTCTCAAATGAAAAAAAAAGGAAGAAAATCTGAAACACTTTCAGATTTTAAATACGCTCCAAAGTGCTATATATTATAAGCGTATCATGGTTTATGCGTCGTCCCTATTTTTCTTCCTTATTCCATTAACTTGGAGAGTGTATCATTATTCATGACTGTGCCGTATTTTTCTTCCTTGTTTCATAAAACCCATCTTTGGAATCGAAATCTATCTTAAAATCGCCTATTTAAACTATTTTACAATCGTTGCCAAGTATATTACAACTATACTTCACCGTCTTCAACATTGTTTCGAATGTCCTTCAGAATCCATGAGTGTGCCGTGTTTCTCTTTCTGGGTTGATTCCTACTTTAACATCCCGACTCTCGCCAAGGTGGTGATCATTAAACAAATGGAGGTACTACGACGATTTTTTATATTTATGTGGCAATCGTAATTTAGAATTAAAATGGCGATTTAGCACAACAGTAAGTAAAGCATTCCGTTACATTTTTATTTATTTTGGGTTGCCAATTAATGTAGTTTTAATAATTAAGTGTCTTCAAATTCCTTAACAGGTGCGTTTATCGCTAATTTGTTCACTTTAGTTTTCATATAGTTCTTTTGGGAGCGTTGAAACTTGTCCATATGTCTTAGAGATCCCTGACTGAAAAGCTCGCCAAAGTGCGGGATTTTTTAGGTTTCCAAGAGCGGGGGCGTTAAAATAGGAATCAACTCTTACTTGTACCGTAAAACAAATCTTTGGAATCGAAATCTATCTTAAAATCAACTACTGAAATTGTTTTACAATCTTCTGAAGGCATATTCCAACTATATCCCGTAGATATTTTAAATACTGTTTAGAATGGCCATCATAATTCATGAGTGTACCGTGTTTTCCTTCCTTGTTCCATAAAACACTTCTTCGGAATAGAAATCTACATTGAAATCGCCTACCAAAACTGTTTAACAATTTTCGACAAGCATAGTCAAACCATACTTCACCTTTATAAATACCATTTGGAAAGTGTATCATAATCTATGAGTGTACCGTATTTGTCTTCTCTGTTCTATAAAACACTTCTTCGGAATTAAAATCTATATTAAAATCGCCTACTAAAACTATTTTACAATATTCGCCAGGCGTTTTCTAACTATACTCGAAATATATTTATAATAAATTGTCGCGTGTTGGCGCCAAATTTAGAGATCAATTATCAAAAATTGCAAACCTTGTGCTACTTTCAACAGTTTATTAACGCCCCCCCCCTCTCCACATTTTCTGGCAAACACATTTCAAAAGTGACTCGACTCGAAAATTGTACCAAAATCGTGTCTACACAAAAAGCAAGGTTGAAATTAATAGCACTCTGGTGCTAAAAATAAAAAGAAGAATAGGTATTCGAAAGTACTTCATGTCATTTTAAAAATAATTCATTCCGCACTGTGGATATTGCGATATGAGCATTTTTACTGCGTTCTGAATTTTTTTGTAGTTTTATATTGCTTTCGTTCTGAAATACTAGCCACCTTTGGCGACCAGTTTTGGCCCTCGATGGCCGCTTCGCGCCTAAAATGTGCAACCTACACCACACGGGCCGCTTCGCTACTGGCTTGTGCAACCTACGGCACACGGGCCTCTTCGCGACCGAAATTTGCAACCTACGGTCTGCCTTTGGTAACCAGCTGGTCCGACCGCTTCACGTCCACCCTATGCAACGTACGGGCCTCTTTCACACGTTTCAGTGAGCGGCCGCATCCGGCGACCAGCTGAATGAAAGCTCAATAGCTTGTCCATAATCGTATATATTTTTTAATTCAATATGCCCGTTCGCGCGGGCCGTGTGCAACGACCGCACCTGATACATGTCCCCTTCTAGATGTCTGTGTTCTAACAGTCATTTATTGCTAATACCTACCCCAGCAGCACACTTACGTTCCAAGTACGAACTGTGAACATTCAGTTTAAGGGTGTATGTCGAAAAAAAAGAACTCTGTTTTTAGTCTTGGTACAAAAATTGAAATAAACTAATAGCACCATGGTCTCCAAAAAATTCCAGATGGTTCTTCATAAGCTGCTTTACACTCTGCAATAAACGAAAATACTGTGGCGTTTGTGAAATTTTCAGAAAAAAATTCTTAAACATGGACTGTCTGCAAGCGCTTTGCGAAAATTTCCTATTTTTAAGAATTTTTTCTAAAAGTTTTGAAACTGATACAGATTGATCGTTTATTGCAGTATGTAGTACAGCTTGTAAAGAGACAGTTTCAAAATTTTGAAGTGCCTAGCATAATTAGTTTATTTGTAATTATGTACCAAAATCACATGATTTTTTCGAGCAACACCGTTATACGTTCCCGGTACGTAAACAAAAACAAAACAAACAAACAAAAACAAAAATCCGCTGTACTAACGGAACGTCTATGTGTCCGAACAGCCCACGTGTTTAAAACGTAGAAAACCGGTTCAAATTATGTACTTCCCCAACTCATCCAGAACCATTAAATGTTTCGGTAGGACGTTCACACTGTGTTTAAATTTTGTTTTCTCTAAACGTACTATATCGATGTGACGTTACCGCTCTCTTCCTTCAACCAATCAATTGTAGAATTGAATTTTATCGTAGCTCAATTTGATTGGCTGTGCATTTTTCACGAAACACGTATTTAAAATCGATATCGTTCGTCGAAACTGTTTGTATCAATACTAAATATTGTTATAAACAACTATATTTAGTTCCGATTTCATGCTTCCCAAATAATTTTATTTATGCACGTACTGTTATGAATTTTAAGTTAACTGTTATGCTGCAAGGGCGTAGCCAGGATTTTCATTAGGGGGGGGGGGGCAGGACATGGAGTCTAACCGGAGAATGCCCGGTTTGTCATAATCAGACCCTATGACTAGCTTATTTTAGGGGGGGCAACTGCCCCACCCTGCCCCTCGCTGGCTACGCCCATGTTATGCTGTAGTTATTCATGTTATACACAGGTTCTCAAACGTCCAAGTTCGCTCATCAGATAGTATTAGGTTGTAACGAAAGTTTTCCGCCACTGCAAGTATTGTCTGCACAAACAGTTCATGTTGGTGTCTTTGCCAATATTTTGTTAAACGATTTTTGTTATTTGAAAAAAAAAAAAGACTTGTTTTAGAGCACTGTGTTGTGAAATCTGTAAAACAATATCGTTATGATTAAGTAAAAGGTGTCTGAAATGGAACTATCACACTACCAGATTGAACCATCATTTACTCTCAGTTCTGTTGCAAAAAGTCAGCTACAGAATGACACTGAATCATGTGTACAGCTTACTGTTGTATCATACGACTGTTGTACAACTGTTGTATCATACGACACTGTGAAGATTTGGTACCAAAAGTTCAAAAACGAGGACTAGGACATTTAAGTAGCAGGGCGCTCTGGCCAGCTTACTGATGCTGATGAGGCCCGCCAACGAGAATTTGTGGAAGGAGATAAAATGTTCATCCACTCGAGAGCTAGTTAAAAGAGTTAGACTTTAGTGCCATGTCCATTAGTCGCGCTAAGCATCGCATATACTTGATATATAAGGTCAATCGCTCGGTACCTCATGAGCTGACCCATGCAAATCTGGCAGAAAACTTTCGTTACAACCTGATAAATTTTTGCAAGTGAATGTGAATGTTAGCTGGATTTCCAACCTTTGCTTGCAAAATTATGTTTATTGTCTTAAAATTTAGAGGGGAAGGATTGACATTTTCTAATTTAATGAAAGTTACTAGTCTGTTGAATATGCATATACTTAATTGATAAATACTTTCTAAAACCAGTATTGATACCCTTTTCAAAAAATTTCTAAATTATTTATAGCTACAAATTAAAACTCAAATTCTGTTAACAGTGCAAGTTTTTTTTGTGCATTATCTGCATAAACTGAATCTTCTAGAATAAATTTAACTGCAGCTTGCAGAAAAAAAAATATTCTTTTATTGTTCCTAAATTTTATAATTAGAATAAATTTTATAATTATGCTTATTTCCCTATTAGTAGAGTCTATAAATCACATATAACATTATTTAAATTTTGATTCATCCCATGGAAAAATAAAAGAAACTTATTAGCATCGCCCATACTTATCGATCTGGCGTGACAACAGTCACTTCAAACTTTAGTCAAAGCTGCCCGAGGCATAATGGCCGAACGGTTAGCACGCGGGCCTTCCAGCCTAAAGTTCCCGGGATCGAACCCAGCCGCCGACGTTTGATGGAACAGATTAAAATAACTTAAATTTTCAGCATAGAGGGGGAAAATGCGCGGAAAAATAAAGTATGTGGGGCGCGGGCGCCCCGTGTATTTAGAATTTCTTTTTTTAGGAAAATTTTTTAAGTTCGAAATTAAGCTTGCTATGTCAAGCGTGAAATTTTCAAGCTTAATTCAAGTTTATTGACTTGATAAATCAAGCTTGATGCAAGTTTGCTGTGCTGTCTGGGAGGGGGCCAAGTCAGGGCCCTTCTCTCCCCCCCCTCCCCGCCCTAGAGTTTTAGTATATTATCGTATGTAAACAAAGCAGCATCACAAAGCAATATGAAAGCTTAAATTGTTATAAGTGTGTAAAATTTGCCTTCCTTCAGAAATTTCCTTTGAAGTCACTACCCACCCCCCACCCCCCTCAAAAAAAAAAAAAAAAAAAAAGGCCACCTATGAGCATAAGGCATTCATAGCAATATGAAGAAAACTGATGTCCCCCATGCCTCGATTATGACACAAACACAGATAACAAATAGGCCCAAAAAATTAAGTTTAAAGCTATGCATAGGGACATGAACTGAGCTAGCTGTATGAAGGGGTACAAAATTTGAAAAAATTCCGGGGCACAAGTTAGGCTATCATGTCATCACTATAGACAAATAGATGCACTAGTTAACAGATACTGTGCACAGATACATTTTAATGTTTTGCTGTACAAATTTCAAGGATTTGTGGAGATCTTTTCTTTTTAAAGATGGATAATTACCTGGGAGAAACTACTGCGAGTTCATTGCATATACCATGTTCGTATGTAGATTGTATTCTGTTATCACAGGCTATTATGAGTTTGCAGAATATTCTGGATTAAATGTTCAGATTAATTTTTATCTGACTTGGGTCATCATATGCAGTTTCCATAATTGTTAATTTTGATTTACTTTCTCATTTATCACTTTTAGAATTATTTTTTTAAATTTAATGCACCCTGTAGCAAGCTTTCACACTGCAAATTGTTTAGCGCTGTAATTCAATATTGCAATATGTTAATAAGAAATGGACATTCACTTTCAAATTGGCAAACATTTGAAGGATGAAAAAACCTAATCTTTATCCCCTATGCTGCCACCAAAGAACTTGTAAATTAAGAAAAATGTTCTGAAATACATTTTCAGTGTAGAATCCAGAAGAATGAATTTTCATTGAGTACAAGCTATTTGCATTTTATCTAACCATTTTTAAGTCCAAACGTTTTACTAATTTTTTTAAAAGTATAAACCATCAACTGGATGTACAGATGGAACATGTATTTAAAACTTCATATATTTATCTTACAGATGATTAGAAAATGCCAGCAGGACATATATTGGTGAGCACAAGAAAGCTAAAATAAAGGAAAAAAGTGAAACAAAGCAACTATTTTCCTAATTCTTTATTTCTGTAGTTAAATCTAAAGGTTGCATGTTTTAACCAGTCTTTAATAACATCTTCTGTTAGCTTTCTTGGCACATCCTTCCACAGAGGATTTGTCTTCATGACACCTAAAAAGAAAAGAAAAAAATTGTTTAGTAAAGAATTTTTTGACATTTCACTGTTGTTGCTAACTGTCAAAGTACTACAGTATACATTAAATCCGTGGTTCCGAAAGTTTTCTCGACGGTCACTATTAGTTTCCGAGGAGTGGCAATACTCAGAACTCCCCCCTTCCGATGAGGATCCAAATTATGGCGGGGAACTCTGGGAAGGACGTATTGAGCTCTAAATGACACATTCAGTGGCGTGAGCTGTCCTCTCCAGGCAAACAAACTGAATGTCCAACAATGTGCTCCCTTATTGAATATGTTATAAATATCCTACTACACACAGCAGACTGAAAGAGGTTTTAGCTCCTGAATCTCCTTAAAACTAACATTAGAAATAGAATTAAATTATACCATGTTAACAACATTCTCAAGATAAAAATTTAAATCCCAGATAGGAAAAGTTTTTAATTTTCATAAAGCTTTTCAGAAGTGAAGTTTAATACAAAGAAACATTCTGAGCTCCTTAAGTGTTCTGAATAAAAATACATTTAATTATTTGTATTAAAATTGTTGCATATTTTGACTACCCATTTTACCCCACCTGACCCTACTTTTGAAAACACTAGCAAAATATTTGATTTTAACAGTATCATAGTTAAAGCTTTTGTAAAACCGAATTTGACAGCACAGGAAATAAATATTGAAATTGCATGAAAAAACGTAAAATTAAAAGAAAGCAACTTTATACATTTTTCAACAATTATGGTTTCTAACTCAGGTTAGGTTATAATGCCATTTGCATGGTAATAACAAACTGTAATTGAAAACTGCCATATGAAAGGAACAGCTTCTCACATAAATGACAAACATGGAATAAATTTATACTTTTAACGTTGCGTTGGATTGGTGTGATCTGGCATATAACATGGGAGGCAGGGGAGAGGGGGACGTGTAACATTGAGACAGAAAAATGTTATTTTCTCGAATTTTAGGGGCAACTGCCCCCTCCTCCTGCCCTAAGTAAGTTAGATCGATCCTATGTTGCTAAGGCCCTCACAAGACAAAAGGCTAAGTTACAGAGACAAAATCATAGAAAGAAGAACATGATGCACATGCAGGAGTGTTTGTGATCCTGGTATACTATGATTTTATTTTTAAGGACAAGTTTACTTAAGAGATCTGCATATATGTTAATGAAACATTTATTACCAGCAGCTAGTGAAGATTATAACATAATATTTCTTAGTTTTGAAATGGTGAAATTTGTTATAATTTCAATATTACTGTTTATGTAATCTAAGAAAAAACTCTACAGGGCAATCCTTAAATGATTTTTTATGTTTGTAATAAAAGTTTAATTACTAATACGATTTACTATTAGATTTTTTTTTTTTTTACAAATTTCATTGCAGTGAAGCATTTTATAAAAAGACATTCTAAATGACCGGTTTAGGTAATCAAAAAAAGGGTATTTAGTATTATACCGACGGCCATTCCCGCCAAACTATTTATTCGTCAAATATGCTGACAAACAAGTGGCAATCGTCAATAACAAAAACACTCAATAATTTCATGTGTCCGGCATTTATCTTGGCAAAAATTCGCCTCTCTTGGCGGAACGCCGGGATAATACGTAAGTACCCAAAAAAGTTATGATTGCAACAATTAATAAATTAATTAATACGTGAAAAGTTATGCTATTTTCGTTAAGTACTTTTCAGGGTTTTTTTCTTTTTTTTTAAGAAGTCCCACAAACACCCCCTACATATGCAAGGTCTGCCCCCAGACTGAATTCTTGGAGGAGGCCATTACACATTTTTGATAGGTTTATACATCGCTTAAAATGCAAATTGAATGAGTGAAATCGTGAGTATGCAAATCTAAAGTTATCAAACAAAATTTCGGAGAGGGCTATAACCTAAAATTAAATAAAATCCTCCTGGATTGTTATTTGGGGAAATTTCGATGTTGTTCATCATTACTTATACACGTTTTCGTGAATAATTAAGACAGCTTTTTAAGCGGGAAATTTTTAAACTTTGAAAAGCCATAGATCAATTCAAGAGCAGCTCCAGTAAGAGGACCTGGCCCCTTCAAAATTTTGGGTTAAAACTTTAAAGTCAGATATTTCAATCGTTCGATTTCAGGGGTCGCGCTGTAGATTGCCTATATCGCAAATTGCAAAAATAAAATTAAGTTTGGCGAAAGAAAATATGTTTTGGCAAAAATATTGGCAATTGTACTTCTTAATAATGTCCGGTAAATCAAATTTGGGGAATGGGTTGGTGAAAATTAAAAAAAAAAAACAGGGCAACCCCTGCATTAGCCTTTTGGAGAATTTAAAGACCTGTAAAACATTCAATGGCCTCCTCTGAGAATTCAGCCCCCCTTGGATCAATTTTTGAAGGGGGTGTTTAAACTATATTTTGGACTCGGAACCTATTCAGATGTATATAAAATTAAATCAAACTAATTTTAACTATTTACTTCATTAGCAGTTGTATTTTTATGACACTTTTCAAGGGAGATAAATCTGTTTAATTTAGCGGTAAGAAGTTTTAGATACAAGTGGTGAACCATGAATACGGACAACATTGAATTATTCTGCACAAAGGTATACAATACTATATGTATACACACATATATAACATTAACTACATAATTATTCGAGCAATAGAGAGTTTGTGCATATCGGTTTCACTCACGGTAACGCTAACGTTAAATGCCATTGAACAATACAGCGCGTGCGCACGTATAAAATCCGAAACGTGGTTGGTCAGAGTACTCCGTATAGAGGATAGCGTTAGCGTTAACGTAGGAAGAAACGGTATGCAGAATCTCCTTATCATCTGAAAACTTACCTTTACAGTAACACAAGTCGTAAATTATGGGAGGAAAAAAAAAAGACTAACAGCAATATAACGAGGAATGCAAAATGATTTTGCCGCTTTCTTGCCTTGCGCAACTCAACACCGGAATGTTGCCAAACAGGTGTCTGTAAAACTTTATTAGGCGCCAAGTGAACGACTCATTCCATTCCGAAGTTTCAGGAATATTAATAAATTCAACGCGTCTAGCAGAACGTGCTATTGAACATTGCTTTTAAACTTAGTACCACCAGTATTTTTGTTATGCTTTAAGTATGACGATTTATGAGCACTGCTTTTGAGCGGTTCCAGCAGCACTTCTGATGCGCGGTAAGTAGGACGGGTTATCAGGCATAAATTTTGAACGGTATTAGCAGTACTTCTGTTATACGTCGAATAAAACATGTTATTAGGCATAGCTTTTGAACGGTAATACCAGCACTTCTGCTGCACCTCGAATAGAATGAGTTATTAGGCATTGCTTTAGAACGGTATCATTAAAACCCCTGTTGCACATCCAATAGGACGTTATTCACAGTTTTTGGCATAAGATTGCTTAATACAATGTTAGAACGTTATACAGAACGTACAAACTTTACGTGAACTCTTTTCTTACTATTCTGAACGTTACTAGACGTTCAGAGAACATTATTCTTGTGCTGCCTGGGTAGGGTATGCAGGTACTAAAAACAGGGACCAGTCGCCAGTATAATAATCAGTCTTCCTGCCGCAACGCGAACACGGAAGAGAAGGAAGGGGATGTTACGTGTGTCAGTCTAACAACTACGCCCCTATGATTTCATTTTTTCAAAATTGGAGTCCTGTTTCAACAACTCAACTCTGAACTCTATAAATTCAACAGAAAGAAATTCTAAGTTCAGAGTAACACCACTCCAATTTTTAAAAAATAAAATCATAGACGCAGGGGCGTAGCCAGAGGGGGGCTGCAGTCCGCCCCCCCCGAAATGGGACCCTTTACTTAGTTTACAGTTTGATACTTATTTTACAATTCAACTTTAACTTACAATTTGATGTACAGCCTCCGCCCCCCCCCCCGAAATTAAATCCTAGCTACGCTACTGCATAGACGCGTAGTCGTTAGACTGACTGACACAGTTAACAGAGGCACGAAGTCCACCTTACTGGTCGGCAATTTTTTAAAGCGAATTTTCACGGGCCAGCGATGCTGGACGGCTTGTTGGCTAGTAATTATAGATTTACGACAAAAACAAAATACCGACACCAAATTAACCTAAATAAAAGCTATAATCCAACAACGTTGAAATCAAAATCCATTAAAATAAGTTTTCACAAAAACACTACATTTAAACACTTTTAACGTTTAAAAAAAAAAAAGAAAAAAAAAAACTTCCTGCAACAATGAATTCAAAATGAAACAGACACTTCTGGATTTACGACAAAATCAAATGTCGCAAAACAATCTAAATAAAAGTTACGATCCAACAACGTTGAAATCAAAATCCATCCGGTTAAACAAATTCAAAATAAACGCTTACAACAAAAACAAAATAAACAATCTAACACTCAAACACTTTTAAAATACGATTTCACAAATGTCACGCCGTTAACATTTAAAAACACTCCGGTGAGAGAAATTTAAAAAAAAGGTCTATGATTTTATTTTTCAAAATTGGAGTCGTGATTCAACAACTCAACTCTGAACTCTATAAATTCAGCAGAAAGAAATTCTAAGTTCAAAGTAACACGACTCCAATTTTTAAAAAATAAAATCACAGACGCATGGGCGTAGCCAGAGGGGGAGGCTGCAGTCCCCCCCCCCCGAAATCGGATTCTTTACTTAGCTTACAGTTTGATACTTAGTTTACAAGTCAACTTTAGCTTACAATTTGATGCCCAGCCCCCTCCCCCCCCCTGAAATTAAATTTTAGCTACGCTACTGTATAGACGCGGAGTCGTTAGATTGACTGACACAGTTAACAGAGGCACGAAATCTACCTTACTGGTCGGCAATTTTGTTTGTCAAAAACAAAACAAATGTCCCAAAACAATCTAAATAAACGTTATGATCCAACAACGTTGAAATAAAAATCCATCCGGTTAAACGAATTCAAAATAAACGCTTACAACAAAAACAAAATAAACAATCTAAAACACTCAAACACTTTTAAAGTGCGATTTCACAAATGCCACGCCGTTAACATTTAAAAACACTAGGGTGAGAGCAATGAAAAAAAAAAAAAAAGCGTGACTTCCAAAAACAATAACAATATACGTTTACGTTGCCAATATCTAAAAAAGAATTCCTACAAATGGATGTTTAAGAGTTGTGCCAAGGCTAAACTTTTGAAGTATGGTTATCCAGGTGAAGTACAGTTATGCAGTTTAGCCTTGGTTGTGCAAACAAAATTTTACTAAATAAATTATTCTAAATAAATTTGCTCAAAGTCTATCAAAAATTTTCAGTTAAATAGAACTTAATTAAAGAGTATGACGTCTCTATGACGTCATCTAATCGATGTACATGAGAAAATATGTTCCGTGAATTTTTTTCAAAGAATCAAGGAATGACTCGTCTTCACTTCTCTGTTTACTTTTCAAGGCGTGATATCTCGCTAGATATTTAGATTTGAAAGAAGCTGCAAGTTTAAAAAAGGTTAATTTTTTAGAGATCTTTTGAACTGTATAAAAAGTTGTTGCTTTTAGTTAGAGATAAAAATGTCGTTTTTATCAAAATTTCAACATGGCGACAGATGCATCGGGGCGATGAGTCGATCCCGGAATCGTTACATACAAGACGTTTATTATTTAGATTTAAAGCCTGAGATAAGTCCCTTTCCACAAATGCAGGAGCCCTCACTAAAATCATTCTTATCTTATGGGCATCCATGCTGTGCGCTACTACATAAAACCTACACTTAAGTATTGGGTTTGTGATTCAGTATGAATTATAGCTAGCATCTTTTAAATTTTCCTACTTATGTCCGAATTGAGAATTTTCATTACATTATAATTCAATAGCTTTTTTAAAAATTCTCTTTATTTCATGATATTCCCACATGACTAAAGATTGATATTTGTCACATAGATTGATAGAATATCTATTTAACGCCTTTCAAGGTAAAACTGTAAAACTATCCATCGTTTTTTAACAAACGTAAGGGAATTTTTGTCAAACGTAAATTTATTATCTTTTTTCTACTTTCACACCCGATACAAACACCCGCTCAGAAATGAGCAAAAGTATCCAATTCCATTGAAAATTGGTTCTTGTGAGGTGTGGCCCTTGAATAGGGGTGACAAAAAAAAAAGGAAAAAAAAAAAAAAGAAAAGAAACTAAAATAAGCGAATCGGGTTCTTGTTACATCTGAGGACTTCTCAGAAGATGTACTCGTAATTAACAAGTCGTAAATTGTAGTCATCTCATGGATCACACATGGTTCCGTATATTTTGGTGTTTCCACCTATTTAAAACACGGTTTAAAATGCCACAGAACTTCCTTTAATTTTGTTCCGAAGCAACCAATCACTGTCCTAAGAACAGTATCAGTCTTTGGAAATCAGACCACCCCAAGATTTGTAGACAGTTTGCGTTTGAACTGAAAGGAGCACGTGGATTTTGTACATTAGACAATTTTGTCTCTGAGAGGAAAGGAAACATATGTGGGACATGTGGGATGTGGGGAAGTGGGAACTGCGTTATCTAAAAAGTTTGGAAACAGTGGCGCACCAAAGTGGAGGGGCAGTCCGAAACCAAAGCGGGCGGCAGTCTGAAACCAAAGCGGGCGGCAGTCTGAAACCAAAGATAGGGGGCGGCAGCAGCCGCCCCCTTTTCTCGCCCTTTTCTGTTTCATAAAAGATTTGAAAAAGTTACACTTAATTTCATGAAAATCATTACACTCTGAAGCACGGGCGCCCATTAAGGGGACGCAAATGGAGGCTCGATCTCAGAAACAGTGGTGGGTAACTTCAATCCGGCAGTCTGAAAACAGAAATACGGGGCGGCAGCATTAATTCCCCCTTTTTACCTCTTACTCATCCCCCCCCCCTTACACAAGACTTGAAAAGTATTACTCTTAACTTAATTAAAGGCACTTACAGTACGTAGTGAATCATGAGCGCCCATATAGGGGCAAGGGCGGATCCACAATTTTTTTTTCAAATGGGGAGCAAGGACTGAATATCAGTTTAGAATTACATGAAACATTGTCATCATTTAAAAAACAGCCTTAACACTCATGTTTTTCATATACAGTGAAACCGCTCTGTAAGGGCCACCTGCCATTCCATTGAAAATTGGTTCTTGTATAGGGGTGAAAAAAAAAAAAAAAAATCCAAAATAAGCGAATCAAAACCTATATATATATAGGTAGATAAAACAGTTTTTTAACATTTTCAAACTGAATACATGCTTGAAAATGTTTTTTATTGAAGTTTGTTTACTTTTTATAATTTTTTCACGAACAATTTTGGTTCCAAATGATTCAGCCTGGAAACTCCTTTCAAATAATTCCCATCTTGGAAATTAGAAAATGTTTGAAATGAGATTAAATGTTAGTAGTCAAAAATTATTTATAATAATAATAATAATAAAAGAAATATGGATCATTATAATTACACTGGAATTATTGTTTTGAATACTCGATAATACGTGAAAATCGATAAGACGTGATTGTAAGTTGAGAAATTCAAATTAATCCTATTATGCATTGCAAACAACAATAAATTAAATTCATATTTACTTTATTGGAAAAAAAAAGGAAGAAAATCTGAAACACTTTCAGATTTTAAATACGCACTATAGTGCTATAAAAGCGTATCATAATTTATGCGTCGTCCCTATTTTTCTTCCTTATCAAATTAAGTTAGAAAGTGTATCATTATTCATGAATGTGCCGTATTTTGCCGCCTTTTTTCATAAAACCCATCTTTGGAATCGAAATCTATCTTAAAATCGCCAACTTAAACTATTTTACAATCTTCGCCAAGTATATTACAACTATACTTCACCGTTTTAAATATTTGTTCGAATGTGCATCATAATCCATGAATGTGCCGTGTTTGTCTTTCTTGAGTTGATTCCCACTTTAACGCCCCGACTCTCGCCAAGGTGGCGATCATTAAACATATGCAGTAACCATGACGATTTTGTGCATGTATGTGGCAATCATAATTTAGAATTAAAATAGCGATTTGGAACAACCTGTAAGTACAGCATTCCGTTACAATTTTATTTATTTTGGATTGCCAATTAAGTTTTAATAATTAAGTGTTTTCAAATTCCTTAACTGGTGCGTTTATCGCTCATTTGTTCACTTTAGTTTTCATCTAGTTTTTTTGGGAGCATTGAAACTTGTGCATAACTCCTAGAGACCCATGACTGCAAAGCTCTCCAAAGTGCGGGGAGTTTTTAGAGAGTAGGGGCGTTAAAATAGGAATCCAATCTTTCTTGAACCATAAAACACATTTTTGGAATCGAAATCGATCTTAAAATCGCCTACTGAAACTGTTTTACAATCTTCGCCAGGCATATTCGAACTATATTGCGTAAACATATTTTAAATACTGTTTGGAATGGGCATCATAATCCATGAGTGTACCGTGTTCAGGCCTGGACTGGGAGGGTGGAGCCCGGGTTATTGTGTAACCGATAAATATTAGGATGTGTTAACTTTCGGGGTATGGGGAGAGAAATGGTGTTATTAATTAATTATGATTGATAATTAATGCATTCATAAAATATTGATCTATTAATTAATAGGCGTCATTCATATCAATTAATCGCTTGCTCATTCGCGAACCCTCTCTCAAAAATATTTGAGAACCACATTTAAAATGAAGTGCTTTGAAGCCTTCTGGGGCGCAATTGCAGCTGCAAAAAATTTTACAAGTGTCAAACGTCTTTTAAGTGCTATCAGTATAGCACTCTTATTTTATTTCTTTCTTTTTTCAGTTTCGGGGGCCCGCCCTCAGCAGGGAGGGTGGGGGACACGTCTGCAGACAGTCGGACACATTGGCCAGTCCGGGCCTGACCGTGTTTTCCTTCTTTGTTCCATAAGACACTTCTTCGGAATAGAAATCTATATTAAAATCTCCTACCAAAACTCTTTACAAATTCTCTCCAGGCATAGTCAAACTATACTTCACCTTTATAAATACTATTTGGAAAGTGTATCATAATCTATGAGTGTACCGTATTCGTCTTCTCTGTTCTATAAAACACTTCTTCGGAATTAAAATGTCCTGCTTTGAAGACAACACCTTGTTTTAGATGCCATCTCCGTTCTTTAATGTCTAACACAAAAGATAGCGCGTACATAAATTTAGATTAATTAATCAAATTTCTATCTGAAAAAGTATTGAACAAAATTTTAAATCTGGTATTTAAAGGAATACAAAATAAAAATGAGAAAAAGTAAGATTTGAGAAAAATAGCGGTCTTAAAATTCAATAATGACAATAAATTTTATTTGTACATGAAGAGTAAAGAATAATTATTAAAACTAGTCATTATGTAAAACTGCTATTTTTCTTTTGAATACTAAATAATAATTATTATTAATTATGTGAGCTTTCCGGAAAAAAAAATATTTTCATTGAAATATTAATTTTGAATTTTCCAAATAGAATTAATAATATTAGGAAAATAAAGACTTAATTTTAATTAGAAAATAGGTAACAAAAATCTAGAGATAATCAAATTATGACATGAAAAACTTAAATCAAAAGTTAGGAAGGATCTTTACGAAAAATAGTTAAAGTAATTATTTTTTAATTTAAAGTCTTAACTCTAATTATTATTAATTATAGCAAAATAAATTGCCGAAAACATAGGTAAAGTGTATGTATAATACCGTTATTATTTTTTAAACTGAAATATAACAAAAACGACAGTAAAACAAAATCCATCACCACAAAAGAACGGCGGCGAGAATCGATCCGAAGACGTCAGGACAGAAATCAAGCGCGGAACATCCTTGCCACACTACAAGTTAGTGTTGTAAGTTAAATAGTACAGATCTTCTTACAGATCTACGCGACATCTCAGATAGCTGAGAGCCAAAAGGAAAGAGAAATAGAAACATTATTAAAAGAGACTAATGAAAACATAGGGATGAAAATATTCAAAGGAAGGATGACGGAATTATTGTTGTGTGTGTATGAAAACATGGACTGAGATTGAGCGCCGAGTCTTTTTCTTTTCCCTTTAAATTTTTCAGGTCAATTTATTGCATCAATTTTGTTCCAAGCAGATTTATAATAATTCGAAATACTGTGATGAAAATTGATAATTAATTGAACCTAAAAAAAGAAAAAAAAATTAAGAATCTACTTATTCTTAAAAAATATGCGAGATCGTGCTCTCAGTTTCGCGACCGCCATATTGGAATACTTGAGAGGGCGCTTCTTATGGAATCAGCCAATGGGCTTACGACATTCTTACGACTGTTGCGACAGGGAATGAAACAATTTTAATCCGATAAAAACCGACGGTAGAGGCCGAAACAGCGGCTTCGGGAAGAGTTTTTAGCGTCCAAGCGCAATAGGCAAAATAAAGACCTAGTGAAAACGCGGCTTTCTACGCACAGTTGACGTTGACACTAATTTTCCGGTGGCTGCAGCAATAGAGGATCTGAGTTGAGTTGGCTTTGCAATTCAGCACCTTCGTGTGTTCAATTACAAATATTGGTCATCGACGCTGGTCGTAACAGTTAGCCGTCCATGGCTGAACTTACTGGATGTCAAATCTGATATTAGAAATAGTTAGAAATTGTTGCCAGTGTCTATGAATTACAGAAGGCTTGGTAGTTAGCCACTTGTATCTGATTTCTAGTTTCCCAATAATAGCTCTTCATCGCAGTTCTTTAGGAAAATGATACCTTGAAGTCATTGCTACGAATTGGCTATCCTCGAGTTCTTACCTTAAAGTCACAACAAAAATTACAGGCTTGACCTAAAACAGGCTTCTTCATGCTCCTAGACAATTATTTATTCTGATTGCAACGCCATGAAATTGTACATTGCAGCTTTACTCAATCACTTATTTCACAACATATTACAAGTTCATACAGATTGGCTTATTTTTGATCAAGTTATCGCTATTTATGTGATTTTCCCTTAATATTTCGTAACCAGTTTACTATGATGCAATAGCTGAAAGAGAAGTGGATATGCCTGTGTTGTTGTTTGGAATGGCAACCGCGGAGCGGTGCAATATCCTGCATAGGACGGCGATGGGCGAAAGGGAGCGGCTTCCATTTGACTGAACCCCAGTCGAAGAAAGACCGACTTAGCTCGGGGTCTCCTAATTTTGAACCAGTTCCAGTTGAGAGATCTAGCATCTGAAATAGACACCCCCAGATGTATCGTTTGAATATGGATGACATAGCAACTACGACAAATTTTACGTGAAGAAGCTCCCATTAGCGTACACGCTCCCACAGCCGTTCAGCCGAGAGAGGCGTTCACCATCCCATGCACTGGCCAAGCTGGTGCTGCTTCACTTTCCGTGCTCTTATTTCTTTAAAATCTATGTTTATTTTTTATGGAATCTGCATAAAGCCTGTTAATATTTAATGATTCAATTGAATATTTTAAACAATAGAATGACTTTTTTTAGATTTCATTTTGACATTTGAAATTTAGAATAAATATATGTAATCTATTTTCAAAAGTATTTAAAAAGTATTTGAGAATATTTATATTTTTCATAAAACTAGATTTAAATAAAAAAAATCTGGAGTGACTCCACTCGACTTTCCGAACACTTACGATTAAGATCATTACCCAGCATTTAAATAAATTTTAATTGATGAATAATTCAAACATATATACCAAATTGAAACTCAATCGAATGCACCGTTTAAACGCTTGCGCACTTTCAAGAATTTCTCCCCATATGCCATTATGCCATAATATAAAAGAAATTTTTGTCGTAGCCCTGTAGAAAAACTATAAGTCTTATACACACCAAAATCAATACCGGTCTTAAGATGGTGATTTATAACATATATACCCAATTTCAGCTCAATCGAAGGTACCGTTTAAACGCTAGCGCACTTTCAAGAATTTCCCCCGATAGGCCATAATGTAAGAGAAATCTTTGTCGTAGCCCTGTAGAAAAACTATAAGTCCTATACACACCAAAATCAATACGGGTCTTGCGACGGTGGTTTATGGCATATATACCCAATTTGAGCTCAATCGAATCTACCGTTTAAACGCTAGCGCACTTTCAAGAATTTCCCCCCATAGGCCATAATGTAAGAGAAATCTTTGTCGTAGCCCTGTAGAAAAACTATAAGTCCTATACACACCAAAATCAATACTGGTCTTGCGACGGTGGTTTATAACATATATACCCAATTTGAGCTCAATCGAATCTACCGTTTAAACGCTAGCGCACTTTCAAGAAATTCCTCCCATAGGCCATAATGTAAAAGAAATCTTTGTCGTAGCCCTGTAGAAAAACTATAAGTCCTATACACACCAAAATCAATACCGGTCTTGCGACGGTGGTTTATGACATATATATCCAATTTGAGCTCAATCGAATGCTCCGTTCAGGAGCTATCGTGTTCACTCACACACACACACACACACACACACACACACGCACACACACACATACATACATACATTTCGTAAAAATAGCATAAATGGATTCAGAAGCCCTCAAAACGTGTAAAAACACCAAAATCTCGAAGGAGAATTTTTTCATGATTACAATACTTTCCTTACATGGTACATGTTCGGAAAGTAAAAATCTGCTGCTTGCACTCTCAAGTTAAAACATAAGAAATTGAAACTTCCAAAATGATTGTTTGTATTTCCAGTGCCTGAGATATAAGGAGTGGAGGGCAATCCTGGGTCCCTGCCCCGTGCGACAATTTATGATGGTGTGTTGTGTTAGGGGGCGGCGGCGAGGGAGGCAGAGATTTTTCTACAGCGATAAGTCTTTTCAGCTTCTTTTTTTTCTTTTTCACCAAGGACTTCCTTTCGTCCACATTTTTTCCCTGGAGCTTTTAATTGCCAGCCAAATTTCATTTATTAGAAAAATGTGTTTCCTGATTTTTAAATGCTTTAATCATAACAGAATTTGAGCAACCATCCTTCAAAAGCTTTAAAATTTCGTTTCGGGTTTGAGGATCTAATTTCGGAGTCATAATTTACTCCCACTTGTGAAAGTAGTTCGATTGGTAATTTAAAAGTTTCATTTTTAAAATAAAACTGGTGGTAAGGCGACCTGTACTTGCATATAATAAGAAACAAAATTTAAACAAAATATTTTTAAATGCATTGTATGATTAATATAGAACAACCGTTTTCAGTATTTAGTAGGTGAAATTGTCTATTCTTTTAGCCTATTGAGTATTATTAAACGATGAAGAATGTAGAGCAAAGTTCTTTTGAAACTGCTGAATTTTTTTTTTTTTTTTTTCACTCTGTATTCTTCGTAAGGCAACTTATTATTAAATACAAACTTCTTGAATTGCCCCCTCCCTAGAATTAAGAATAAAATTCTTAGTTTATTTCTTTGTCATATGAACAGTCGAGGTCATGGGGCTTGAGTTCACCCTAATCTTTGAGTCTTTTCAGCAAATCTATCCAATAATATACAGGTATAGCTTATGTGCAAGAGATTTGGGCTACCAGTCCCAATATTTCGAAACTTTTACTCTAGTGCTTTATTTGATACTATTTAAAAGTAATTTTGAAATATTTAAAAAAGTAAAATATTTAATTTTGTAACGTTTTTCCCAGTATCGTACCACTTCACTAAGTTTTGGGGGCGGAGGCTCAGTTATGTTTAGATCGATTCTGGAACAAAAAAAAGACACCATATTGTGCTGATTTGTAGTTATTTTCTCCCTTCTTCCAAGGGTATGGTGTGTGTGTGTGTGGGGGGGGGCTCCCAAGCCCCCCCCCTTTTTCTACGCCACTGGTTTTTCGTATACTTAGTGGTAATCTTACTCCCATTTTTATCTACAGTTTGACATAACGATTAATTTGCCGTTTTTAACATGAATAAGGATCACTAGTTTGAAAGTGCATTTCCTTTTTATTTGTCGAAAATCCCATTATTCAACAGTTATCTTTAAAAGTGTACAGTTTGTTTTGAAAATGTCCTTATTGTGTCAACTGTCTTTTATTTTATCGAGTTTGTTTTTAAAATTTAATGCAAGAACTTTCTTTACTCAATCAACATAAACATGTTACGTGTTTACACGAGAAAACTTTCAAAACAAAAGTATTATATGATAACCTGTCGGTAAACGTTCATATAGGTTCAAAAAGATAACATAAAACATTTGAACCCTGTAAAAGTTGCTCTACTGATTTTAGAGGGATTTCAAAATTCAATGAAGTGCATATTATGCCACTAATAGAGTTGAAAATATACGGCATAATCTATTTGTCAAGTGGGCATTGGTTATTAATGCAGTTCTTTAAATTTATCCTTATCATTTAAGAATACATTATGGAGCCGTTTAGAAGTTAAGTATTAATAAAATTGCTTTTTTTAAAGTGACTAATTTCTCAAAAATAGTTATTTTTGGAAACTCATAAAGGGTATAAAAATGGAAAAACGTAGCTAGGTGCAGAAAGTAATACATAAACATCAAAAGGCACAAGGTATAAAAGCGCCAATTAATATAGCAGACTGGTTTTGGCATGTATTGCATGCTGTAGTATTTACGAGGGACGATAGGAAAGCAGTGATCCAGGTAGGGGGGAGGTGATGGCCAATGGGAAAGCGTTAAATGAAAGTAGATGGGAACACAGGGATTTCCAACATTCAGAAAAGGACAGGAACAATGATATCAGCATTAACAAGACTATTTATGTTTTTGTGGATATTGAAAGCTTTAAGGAATTCTAATTCCCTGGGGGAATTAGAATTCCTTAAAGTCACTTACTAGTACGTAATCCTTACAGTTTGTAAATATCGGAACTAGCTGAACTAAAGTCAAAAATATAGTTCTCCTTCATTCTAATTTTAAGGGCCCGTTTAGTTTGATATAAGACAAACCACATTGACAACTGATATTATATATGCCCCAGGAATTCAAAATGTCAATAGGGTCTTTGAGGCATGATAAAGGTATTTTGTTCGCGGATGTGAAAATTACTTTAAAATTGAATTTGATGAGAATTTTGGCAATGCGAGTACTAATTTTAGGGAAATAAAGTAAGGGTGAACTGTAGTACCATTAATAACTGTAAGACTGCTAGCCTTTCCTTGAAGTTATTTGGAAATTAAAAGATAAAATAATTCATATGAAAAAAATAGATTAGCAATTAATTCATAGTGTTATATGAAAATTTTCTGAAAGTTCTCACGAAAACTAACAAGCAGAAAGAAACAATCTGAGGACCACCGTGTGCATGTAATATACGTGCCAAAAGGTGATACCAAAAGTCCCCTCGGCGGTTGCTGGCAGTTTCCGAGAGGTGCTTGTGCTAATATTCGGAAGTCATCCTCCCCCTTCTGATAGGTCTAATTTGCGGCGAGAAACATCCTGAAAGATGCACGTAGATCTAAACGACGCATTTGGTGACGTGAGCTACCCTCTCGTGGCAAACCAAACTAAGTACACAGAATCCGGAATGTGCTAGCATAGTGGTTAAAGCGTTGGATTGATAATCAAAAAGTTGCGGGTTTGAATACGATGTTTAACTAAAGACCGCTGGGTACATGCGGTGTATGTGCACGTTAATCCCGTGCTTAAGAAAATCCCATCGGTGGTCGCTAATAGTTTCTGAGGAATGACAACGTATAGAAGTCCGTCCCATTTCTGGAAATGGGGGTTATGGCCAATTATTAGGGATCTAAGCCGGGGGTGGGATTGCCCTCCGTGGGGGACATTGTAAGAGGTCCTAACCCATATTTACACAAAGTTTCGGAGAAAACCAGGGAAAACACCGAACGGTTAGGTCGGCGGACGCTATTTGGTTTCGAACCAGGCACCTTCTGTCTCTCAGTTCAAAGCGCTAGTGTTATGACACTGGTGGGGCGGTCCCATCTTCTGATGAGGATACAAATTGTGATGGGAATCACGCATGTAGATGTAAACGACACAATGACGGGAGCTTCCCTTTCCTTGCAAACAATCAGACGGAAAAATTGAAGATCTTAGTACTTTAAACAACCTTGGCTGAGGCCTTGAGCGATTCCTACAAGCACGCAGCCTGAAAATAAATTTAGGGGATGCCCAGAATGCGCAATTTCTCAGAGTAAAGCTTAATTATAACTATTTTGAGCCAAATTTCGAGTGGGCTCAGCCCCTTGGGCCACGTTCTTGCTATCCCAAAAATTTGTGGCGTGCAACCCAAATACACAACTTAGTTTTTTAAAAAAAGGCTTAATCTAATAAGAAATGAAAAGATACTTTATTTCTGTTCTTCAGTTTCATCTATCCATTCAGTAAATTAAAAAGGGAAAGGATTTAAGACAAAACAGGAAATAAATAAAATGCAAGGAAATTAATTTTATCCTTACCTCAGTGAGTGAGAATGAAACATGATGCTTTAGAAGAATCAATCATTCTGTACTTTTTCTTCCCCTCCGGGGATAGAAAGAAAAAAATGTTTGACATTTAGAAATTACTTTTTGATTGCTTAAAAAGGATAAAAACAAATGAGAGAAAGGGTAATTTTTATTATTTATTTAATCATTTTTTTTTCCGGAAAGAAATCACTCTTACTAGATTCGTGTTTTTAAAGTCAGATACTCCAAAAGAATGTAACAATATTTTACTTCTTTTTATCGTATTGTAAATTCACTTTCTTTTATCTGTTAATTTAGATTGTGCTTTTGCTTTCTAACTTCAAAGTGACGCTAACCAGTCCAAACGATAGTGGTAAATTACGATGTATTGAAGAAATTATTTTGTTCATACAGTATCCACAGGCAATAGTGTTCTGTTTCAGTTTTATAGATTGTATGGTTAAAGTTTTAATTGTATTGTTCAAAAATATTGGATAGCCAGAAGGCTAATGACTTGATTGTTAAAGCCTGGCATTTGTAATAAATAAATAAATATTGTATAGCTATTGGCGCGATGTGTAATTTACGCTTTCTGGGCTTCATAATGTTAGTGCTAAAGCTTTAAAGTATGCAACTAATGTTCAGTACGTGTGTTAAACACTTTAAATCGTTGGATAGCTCTTAGAGAAAAGCCAGTTTTCCGACTGCAATTGAATATTTAAAATAATAGCAGGAAATGAAAATTTGAGCAGACGCAGCATCATCTTAGGGTTAAGTGGGGTAATTGAGCCTGCAGGAGAAGTGTGTCAACCCCTACACTTAAATTTCAACAATTCTACCCTTATAGATAATCCGCTACATTGGTTTTTATATATCGATCCCACAACATCTGGAAAACATTTTCACAACGTTTTAAATTGTTTTGTGAAAATTATAAGCTTTATACTTACTTCGCCATTTTTGATTTAAAGTTCTTTTACAGTATCAAGCTTATCATAAATAAACTATAAGATACGGATTTTAATGTTAAGAGTCGTATTTTGAAAATGTTTTGTAGAGGAGAATACATAACTTACCATGATCGGGTAAGGTAATTCCTTGTGCTCTGAAGTCGAACATTTACAAACACAGTTTAAAGAAATGCATTGAGTCGCCACGACGCACAAAAGATCTCGAATTACATTACTTGTAGTGAGATTCATGTGCATAACACAACTCTAGGGTCTTAGGAATAAGAATTGCTTTGACAGGAGTTTCTATTTGTGATGGCGTCGGAGAAATACAGAGTACGTCAACTTACCAGATTTCCCCCTAGTTATTTTCTGCACGAATTTCTTAAAAAATAAATTGTTTCTCAAAACACTCACTAACAGATATAATTTGTTTATTATACTCTTTAAGCCCCACCATGGCCGAGTGGATAAACCACTGAACAATGTAGATGATGGCTGAAGTATGAAAGTCCCGCGCTTGGGCCCGTCCGATCTGTCTGGGGTTTTGGTCGGTTTCCTCCGAGTGTAATGTGAATACGCGTTAGAACCCCTTAAAAAGTCCTCTGACCAAGAAACCCCACTCCCCGTAGGCAGATGTTCCTCGTGTATGCTTGCCATAACAAGCAAGCAATATATCCCATTAACTCTTAAATACGTGAATTGGATCATTTTGAAAAATCAAATATTGAAATGCAAATTTGAAATTAAAAAAAATGATGAATGAAATTATTTTTTACTTTTTCATTGTACAACTTTTAAGACTAGAAGTATATAATATATTTTTTAATTACCGTGAACGAAACTTTAATCAAACAAAAAATTCGCAGCCTTCACATACCGTTTCAGTTCGGAGATAACCTCTTAAAATCCGTGAATAAAGAATTCGCAATATCTCAAAAAGTTATCCTACAAAGCTTGTGAAAATTTATATAAGGCGAAATTTAAATATTTTCGTTACTTTATCAGAGTCAAAATTGGGTGTTGCTATTAAAAGAACCAAATTGAACAGAATTAAATATAAGAGTTTATGCAAATTTTATGTGCAGCAAATTAAAATACGTATTTGTTATTCGTAAATGATCAGTGTATGTAACTTAGCTGTACGAAGAACGACAACCGAATAACTTGGTAAGTGAGTGTGTTTTTCTCTGCATCTGTACCTTTCAAATGAACCCTCAACATGTTACTTTTCTAAAATAATGCCGGGTCTTTAACAAAAATTAATTTAAAAAGTACTTTTCGTTAAGGTTAGAAAAAATATTAGTCTGAATATTAATATGCCATTTTAGTGAGATTTTGTGTTTTTTCAGAGATTTTGCTCCCGCAGAAAAGGACAAATAAACACGTAAAAGTAAAATTTCTGGGCTTTTTTGTAAATATTTAGGCGTTAAAAAAAAACTTCACGGATTTGTGATCGACTTTTATTTCTTGTAACGAAGGAAAAATTTGCTACGTTAAGAAATTACTTTTTGATTACTTATAAAGAGTTCCGAAACAAACGAAAACTAATGACTGCCGTGAGTAAAAAAAAAGTTAATGTGTCACCAGCGTTAGAGGTTTAGGTGGAATTTATTTTTAACTTTCAGTATAATCTCCTGAATCTAAAAATGAGGAGTTGAGGAATATTTCTCTTTTGAAGTTACCTGAGCAGTGGCGCACCCAGGATTTTAGTTTAGGGGGGGGGCTGAGCTGAAAATACTGCTGAACTCGGTTAGAGTGAGATCGATCATAGTTACAACCCTCTTATAACGTCAAAATATTCTGTACCACTCGATTTGCCCATACAACACAAGCCCACAAGCAAAAACTCATTATAGAGTCATAAATAATTATCTGATCTTTTCAGTGATATTGTAACCGACTTTAATAGTGTTTCATAAACTCTGTAAGTATTTATTTAAAAACTGACATCTTTTTAGGTAAAAAATACTTTAGAAATAATTTGAAGACAAAAAAAAAAATAATAATAGTAATAATTCATTAGTGACAATTTTCATTTTTTTAAGTTTTTCACTTCAAACTTTCCACCTTTAGGGGGGGCTTCAGCCCCCATAGCCCCCCCCGTGGGTGCGCCTATGTACCTGAGTATTGCATTGCCATTAGTATTTACTTTTTGTTACAGGAGATTTCAATATAGTTGTGGGTTAATCATCGTACTTAAAATAATAATAATAATAATAATAATGCCTTTTTACGCTAGCAATCTTGAAAACTTGTTTATATTTGATTATCAGACAGAGACTTTCGACGATCTTATATTTTATAAGAAATTTGATAGCTTTACCGCAGTGTTTTCTTCTATCTGCAGTGTCAATACTTTAACCCCCCCCCCCACACACACACACATACAAAGTAAATAAATGAATAAAATAAGAACAAAAAATAAAGTAAAATAAATAATTAAAACTATCTTATAATGAAGATAAATTTCAAGTATTGATGTATATTACGAATAACGGATAGAAAAGTAAATGGAGAGTAAAAAATTCAAATATTTATAATCTCACATAGCTAGACAATGAAGTTCAGTTATTTTTGTTACCTTTAATTCATATTTTATAAGCTAGAGATTTTATGTGATTAAGATTAATCTGTTGTGGATGTTGCCTATTTAAACATTGATCCCTTTGCTTTCCTTTACAAAATATCCCTTTTCCGTGTATTTTGCTTCTTTATGTAAATTAAAACTATCCCCGCTCTTTATCATAGTAATGAAATTTACAAAGGAAATGTACCAGTGGCGTAGCCAAGAGGAGGAGATAGGGGGTCACAACCCCCCCCCCTCCATGAGGACTTTTTGACTACAAAATGTATATTCTTCGCTCCCTTATCACACACACGTATACATATACGTGAGTTGCAGTAGTGGTAACCCCCCCCCCCAATGAAAAATTTCTGGCTACGCCACTGAAATGTACAGTGGGGTGTCTCAACTTGAACATCTTCCAGAACTTGACTAAGCCAACATGGGGACTAGGGCAGACATTTGTCATGGGGGCCCCTTTCACATATACCCATTAAGTTTACAAAAATTAGAAAGTTTGAAACTACATGATTACTTATATTCCAGGCTTTCTACTCTTGTGGATGCTTGGATCTTTTTTGCAACTGAAAATGGGCGGACCTTTGGCACGTCTAACATGATTATATTGACCAGACATTGATTATTTTTATCAAAATTTTTTATTAAAACCTTTTTTTATCAGTATAGGTTAACTTTCTTTAGAGAATTCTTTAAGTAGAAAGACGGAGAAGAAAATCTTTCTAGAAACAAAACATTTCTACAAAGTACAGTAGGAGCAATTCTTGTGGTTTGCCCTCCCCCCCTCCCCTCTTTGTTTGGAGCCCGGGGCAGGTGCCCTGCCTGCCCATACCTTATTCAAGCTTTGCATCTTCCTAAGTTGGACAATGTTCTGGAGAACAAAATACTTCCATACTATTAACGTAAGATTCCAAAAGGCGGACTTCTTTTTGTGGGAGCCACATGTGTCCAACTTTCGGAGATTTTACTGTATTATGTATTGTACTGTATTATGTATGTAATCCTATTATCCAGCATAAGCGTAAAGTTTTCAAAATTATTGGGGGGGCCGGGCCCCACAACCACATATATTCACGTCAGTGGCATAGCCAAAGGGGGGGGTGTTAATGGGGTGATAACCCCCCCATGAGGAATTTTTAACCATACAAAATGCATATTCTTCACTCCCTTATCATACACCCGTACCGTATACATATGCGTGAGTTGCAGAAGTCGTAACCCCCCCCCCCTCTTATGAAAAATTTCTGGCTACGCCACTGATCATTATATTAACTCATAGCTGCCAACTACTACGAAATATAATTAACCACTTTTCCAACACGATTTTTCGGCTTAAAATATAGCAAAATTTTTGTGCTGCGCGCGCGAGCTGGTTACTATTTTGAAAAAAATAATTAAAAAATATACTGTTTACAAAAAGTGGCTAATTATATTCCGTAGTAGTTGGCAGCTATGACTTTAATATATATAAGTGTAAATTATTGGAGGCGCTCGAGCTCTATGGGTCCATAGAATTCTACACCTATGTAAGGTAAGTATCCATGTTAGTATCTTCCTACCATGTTATAAGTTAAAAATAGAAGCAAAGTAAAAGATCCAAAGGAGGAAAAAAAAAAAAAAAAAAACATTTTCAATGAGATAGTGCAATTTAGACACATCTGAACTTTTCTTCATTTCGTACTTCACATTGCATAATCTGATTTTAATTAACCACAGCCTGGCGAGGGCAGCTTATAGTAACATTGTGTGTTACGTGGCGTCACAATGAATAATAAATCATGATTGAAACAAAAGAAAATTTTTAAAAGTACAAGTAAAGGTTCTTTTTTTAACGTTTGTAAACGGCGTGAAATACTTTTTTTTATGTTAGTAAAATTAGTTTTCTGTATTTAGTGGTAAATTATTGGGTGGGCTCAGCCCCTATTCACAATTTATTGGGGGGGCTCGAGCCCCACGGGCCCATATAACTCTACGCCTATGTTATCCAGTAACTCCCATTTCTGTCAAAATTACATTTCCTTTAAAACTCTTATACAGGGTGATCAATTTAAAAGAGTACCCGTTGGTTTTTCATATGACCCTTAAATCTGACGGATGTGGCAACCATTCTAACATTGAATTATAATTGTTATAATTTTAAGAGTGGGAAAATATTTCCAACACTTTTGGATTATTACAACTTCATTTGTGAGGTTAAACAGGAATAGAGACGAACAATTTTATTTAATGCTGCGATAATTTCATTTTTGAAAAACAAAATTTAATTCAAATTTTTTACATTTTCATTCCTTACAACAAATGTTGAAAATGTTCTTCACCATTTTTAGTGCAAAAATTAACATCTCGAAATAAGTTATTTTGACACATTTCGTAACATTGATGGTGTTATTAACGAGATTTTTTTCAGTTATGGGTTGCTTTAATTCATCGATGGCTGCAGGACGTCTCTGGAAAATCCTATCTTTGGCGATGACAACCTTTCCCCTCCCCCAAAAAAAATCTAATGGGAAGAGGAATAATTAATAATGGAATGATAGTGTACAAAATTTGAACTAAATTATGTTTTTCAAAAATAAATTTATCACAGGATTAACCCTTTGAAGCGCAACCATTCTGCATTGGCGAAAAAGTGCAGCCGTTGCCATCGCTGGATTATCAGCAACATGGCGGTCGATCCAATCGCCCACCGCGTGTCAGAGCTAAAGAACATTTTTTGACACCTTCGCCCAGCAGCACAGCCTGCTGTATCAAAAAATTTTGTCTAGCTCTGGCATGCGATGGTCAAATGGATCGACTGCCATGTTGCTGGTAGTTAAATCGAGAGATGGCAACGGCTGCACTTTTTCACCATTAGGCAGTCTATCTAGTTTTTCTTCTATATCTCATATTTATCTAGAAGTTTTTTTTTAGTATATTTTCATCACATTCTCCAGCTCTCAGCGGATGCCGGTACTGATAAAAATAATTCTGTCATCAATTTTACAAAAAATCGATGTTTTTTTTTACGGAAAATGATGAGCTGAATAGAAAAGGATTCTTGGCTAAATATGTCCGCCTTAAGTATTTTATTGAAATCAAATTTATTATTCGTGATCATTAATCAAAACGTCAGAGTTTTGTGTCTTAACGGTGAGGATACCGCGCGTTAAAGGTTTAAGTAACATTGTGTGCCTTCATTTCTGTTTTACCAGAAATAAAGTTGTAACTGTCCCACCATGTTGGAAATTGTTTCTAACAATTATACAAAGTTCAAACAGTTATTCTTTAGTGCTAGAATACCTGCCAGATCCGCTTGATTAGAAGGTAATAAAAACCAACGGTACTCTGTTAAATTAATGACCCTGTATAACTTTAAGATGCGTAACTTAGTGATTAGGGAATTTTTGTTGAATATTTTTTACAAAATTTTATCTCTAAAAATTTTTTCTATCATATATTTCATCTCTAATAAAATAATTTTTACAAAACTTCATCTAAAAATGCCATTCCTTTGTATTAACTATTCTTAAGAGAGAAAAAAATATACTACTTAAAAACATCAGCAATAATATTGTTTTTGTAAAGACTGCTGTTTTCTACACTGTCTAGGTTAATAAACCTTTCGCACTGCTCAAAACAGCAAGACACATTCAATCAGTAAAAAAAAACCACAACTTGGTATTTAAAGATGCATCTTTGGCAGCTTTTCAAGACAGTGATTTACACGTTTGTTTCGAGATTTTTCCCTTTGCTAGCTAGTTACCAAGCTCCACAGTGCTGTTTCTTCTCAGTGTAACTTGAATGGATATTTGAATTGAATATTTGTGTATTATCTATGCTATTATCAAAAGAGTTCGAACTGAAATTACACTCCTGTAAAAGTCAGCACATTTATGCTTTCAAACAAGGCTGTTTCGTCTCGCATAGTAACACTTCGTCTCTCAAAATCCCTGTCTAGGAATCGGAATTTGGAATTCTCGCATCCATCTCTGCTTTCAAACTGTATAAAAGAAGAAAACACTATATTTTAAGGGAGTTTTATGGTATGCTATGCACATACAGAATGATGCATTTTATGTAAAAAGCAACACAGCATGTATACATAACACTGCAACACTAACACACACAAATAAAGTTTTAATTATAAAACATTGAACTCTGTTTTGGAAATAAGAAAGCTTCTCAAATTAGGTTTTTTTTTAAATTTATTTTATTTTAGTTCAATATCTAATATAGTTCGTTTTAAAGCTCACAAATAGGTTTGGTTACTTCATGAATATAGTGACTCAAAAACGTACTATTACCTAAGCATGTATCGCATATGACATCAGAATGTCTACATACTTTACTTTAAAGCTTTTACTACTGTTTACTTTAGAGCTTTTAGAGTTTCAAACAATAAATATGTACGATTAGATAGCTCCTCTGAAAGTTAAAATTTACATTCAAAAGTAGCAAATATTATACCATAAATATAAGAATAAATAGCTTGTTTTGCTATAATTAGATTTCATTTTCAGACAATGTACAGGCATACACGATATATATATATATTGCTCGTCCATTAGTGTGGTCCGAGAAGGTTGATGATACGTACTCAGATGAACTCCTCCCTTTCCGCAGAGCTTCCAAGGTGTTAGAAAGAGAGCTTTTGAAAAGTGAAAGAAGCTGTAAATACTGCGTTTCGTAAAAGAAACTGTGAATTCTCCATGGCTTTTAATTCGAAAATTAGGAGGCTGAGCTAAATTTCATTTTTCACTCGTTCAGTAGTTGATTTCATATTAATTCAAATATGTTACTTTGCTGAGTTAAGTCGTAGTAATTCATTTTTTAAAAAAATGTCGAAAACATTCTTTCATATTCAGATTAAGTTTATTTTGGCCAAAAATCGTAAAAGTAAGCAACCTTAAAAATAATAACAACAACAACAACAAAGCACTTTTGAGACACCCCCCCCCAAAAAAAAAGAGATTTATAATGTACCACGGTGCTTTAATATTGTACAGTCAGTACCGGCCTAAGAGCAAAATGATTCGTGATCAAAAATGATTTTTGGTGCCCCTTTCAATGAAAATGGGTATAGATATATCGATTGGTGTACTGTACTGAATTTGTGTGTAAGGAGAAAACTCCTAACAATATTTTATTTGTCGAACTAAAGTTGTCAACATATTCAAATGGCTAATTTACATTCCAAATTACACAAAAATGTAAGATTTACCACATTATTATTATTATTTTCTTTTTCACATTGCGGCGCCCCTCTCTAAACCGCATGTGTGGGATCACACACATCGAACTCCATGCGTAGTTCATAGTTCATTTCGTTCCTCAAGTATTTTACGTTTTTCAGGAGAAAAAAATATAAAAAACATCTTTCATAGTTTTTTTCTTGAGATTCTTCGTCTTCATTTCCACTTAAAAATTAATTTTAGTCCCTTAGTGGCATAACTTCTAACACTTCGGATTTCATCGAAAGATTTTCCACCACTAATTTGTAAAGGGTTTTTAATTAAGAGTGATACAAACAAAAAAAAAATCACATAAATTATTCAATGAGACACAATTTCTATTTATTTTTTTGAAAGCTTACATTATGCCATTAAGTATGAAAATAATACTGTTCACGCGAGCACCACGACTTCTCTGTAGATACCGCATTCTGTCAGCCCAATTTTCCATCACTCTTGCACATAAATTTGGTGTTATTTCACGAATAACACGTTCAATGTCGGTTTTTAATTGCTCAATTGTTATTGGATTATCAGCATAAACTTGTGGCGTAACATATCCCCAAAGAAAGAAATCACAAAGTGTTAAATCACAAGAACTTAATTATGTCGTCCATGAATTCTTCTCAAATTTCTCTCAATATTCACATATGAATACTGATTTTCATGAAACAATTTATTAATTTCGAAACGTTGCTCAAGCGTGTATCTTTCCATGTTTAATTGGCAAAGCATACTACACAAATGACACAAGAAATGACAAAAAAGTATACGCAGTGTCGCCATTCTAAACATTTAAAATTGTATCATTCCTATTGGAAAGCCCTTTATTTGAAAATTCAAACTACGTCTAAATTTTTGCTGTAAAATAAAACTGTTTAAAATTTGTGGTGGAAAATCTTTCGATAAAATCGGAAGAGTTGGCAATTGTGTTATCTGCAATCTATCTGTGTTAGATATCTGCAACATACCAATTTATGCTGAATAAATATATCATGGGCATAGCTGCCAACTACTAGGGAATGTAATTACTCTTTCTAAACATAATTTTTCGGCTTAAAATATAGCAAAGTTTTTGTACTAAGCGCGAACTGATTACTACTTTGAAAAAATACTTAAAAAATACACTGTTTACAAAAAGTGATTAATTTTATTCAGCAGTAGTTGGCAGATATGATCATGGGGTATTAAAAAAGTTTGAATGATTTTCCCGCTCTTCATACGGGAAGAGGCGAATATTTTACTAAAATCATATCTGCAAAACAGATTTTTTTTTTTTTTTTTTTTTTTTTTTTAAGTTAAGTAATCTCCTTTGTTGAAATTACTGCGGGATATATTAATGCAAATTAGAATTACTTATCGTTCAGTTGGTGATAAGATAACCCTTGAAAAAGGATAAACAGAACACTTTTAATTTCATGAAATATTTATTAATGTGGTATATTGTGATTTATTCATATTATCCTTACAAATCCACTAATACTACCTATTACGCATATTAATACTATCTATTTTCGCTTCTTCCTTTTTAAGGCTCGATTTCAAGAAACATTATTTGGCACAAATAGGTCCTTTTTATTCTATGGCGATTCTTTGCAATTTAAGCATTAGCATAAGGAATAATCATTTCACATAATGGTTGCTATTAAGAAAGCTCTCCATATATATTTAATTTATGCATAGTTTTGTAAGATTGGGGCATTTAGCACCACAAAACATTTCATCCACCGTGGACCACGGTGGATGAAATGTTTTGTGGTGGATGAAATATTTGTCACCACGGTCCGTGGTGACACATATTCAAAGCGGTGCCAATTTAAATAACCATATATCCACTATAGCGGTATTTTATAAATCCTCCATGGTTCTGTTTCCTGAAAACATCAAACTTTGTAATCTCGAGGAGCTATTTAGAATCGCTATAATTGTGTCAGGACGTTAGAGTTGCAGAGTTTACAAATTTCAAGCATTTCTTAAAATTTATGACGTCACTGTTTAACTTCCGTATAAGATACCCCGGTTCGTTGAGCAAGTTAATATGGATATTTTGACCAGCATTATCATTAAGATAGCGGTTTACAGATAAATAATTTTGAAAACTGGTGTGATTATTAGTAGCATAAAATTTTAATCTTATTTTTTTTTTTTAAATCGTACAGAACAATTTAAACAAACCTCTAATTGAAATATGCGCTTCTTTCAACATCCACCCACGAAGTAAAGCAAAAGCAGATGACGTGTTAAATTTATACCACTAAGTTTATATTTAGGTATGAAACACCGTAGTCATAAAATTCCACTTACCGCTGAAATATCCTTTAAAATATATAAAACGTTCACAGATGTTAATAGCAAGGCCGTTGCGCTGTGGGCGCTATGGACGGTTCAGATTCCCCCCCCCCCCCCCCCTAGAAAAATCTGAGCCACCTCACCCAGGCCGTAGCGCTGGGGCGTTATGGATGGATCAGACCCCCTGGAAAGATCTGAGCCCCCTCCCCCCCAAAGAACGCAGGCATCGAGAAACGATTTTTGAAGAAAATGTTCCTCGATAAGTGTTAAAAAATATACATCTTTCTTAAAAGAGATGTAATTTTTAAAAATTTTTGTTCCTGTTTGTAAAAGCAAACATTTCATGATCTTTAAGGGGACAAGGGACGTTAAATATTCAAAACTTTCCATTTTAAATTTTACTTGTAATCGTATGTATAGTTGTTTCACACAAAATCATAGTTGTCTAACATAATAGTTTGCATCTATATTGAAACTAAAAAAAAAAATAATAATAATAATTTTTAAAATGAAAATTGATATTTTTCAGAAAAAAATACGTCTTCTATCTTTTTATTTAAAATATCCTATGCGCATTCAAAATTAATGAAAAGCGACATATTTTTTTTAATATACACTTGCAATATATGTATGAACATATCTGTGCATTCATTTTTATGTGCGACAAAGGCAGGCACGTAGCCAGGATTTTTTTTTTTTTTGGGGGGGGGGGGGAGATATGAACTTATATGTGTATAAATAGACGGAATTTCATCACTAATCCAAAAATTTCGGGGGGGGGGATATATCCGGATATCCCCCCCTGGCTACGCCCCTGGACAAAGGCAAGCTTTATATAAAAAATAAATTCATGTGAGATGAAGCTTTTTTTTTTTTGTTGTTTCAAATTCCATCCTATTGTTACATTTAAATTCCTATATCTCTATTAAATAACCTTTGTTTGAAAATTTCATGTACAATTATGTTCATACATGCATTACAAGTTTACTAAAAAAAAAAAAAAACTACAGCTTTTTATTAAATTGGAATGCACATGAGATATTTTGAAAAAAATATTTATGGCCCATTTTTTCTTAAAGATATTACCATAATTTTTAAAAAAAGATTTAATTTTTCATTTTGAGTATTAATGTAAATGCAAACCTTTGTTTTAAACAACTGTACGTATACTGAGACTAAAATTTAAGAAATGATAGTTTTCAATTTTAAAGTCCCTTTGTCCCCTTAAAAAGTTTTAGAAAAGCAATTATTTCTTTTCTTTTATGATCAGAAAAATCGTATTTCCTGAAAAGGAAATTGCAAACAGCAAGCTCTTGAAACATCGTAAATTTTCTTCATTGATCTCTTTATTGGGACGAATGCAGTGAAAACATCTTGTTAAAAAAGGGTGTGTGGGTGGTCCTAATTTTCTCGGAAGCAGCCACTGTCCCGTTTCTACAATTAACGATCACCCCATGCGTCGCCCCTCTATCAGTAAAAAGGAAGCGTGAAGAAAACTTACGGTTTTCTGGAATGTATGGAGAAAACGTGCTAGCAATTAAGTTTCATCCTTTAAAAATGAACGATTATACAATACTAATCGCTTTACATGTGTGTTAGTGTTACTGCAAAGCCCATGTCTTTCGAACTTTACCACAAGGGGTGGTGATATTGTTCTGTGTAAAATGCCGCTTTTAGAGGTATATACCAAGACTGGAGATTTTCGCCGATACTCTTTCACACACACGAGTTTTCCAGGAAATGGATAATGACATCTGCCCAGAACCGAATCAGCAACAACGTCTTTATCCATTCTTTTACTGTAAGTCTTTTTCTCCCTACGGTTGAGTGAAGATGACAGTGATAATGGGCATTGGAAAGTTAGTCAGAATGGAAATTTTCTACTGTCTCTTTTTAAATGGTGTTTCAGTTTTTGAAGCTGCAGAATAGCAATACTAACTGTCAAATTATATGATTTATAAAATATTTTGAAATTTCCCCCCCTTAATTTTTTTTGACACGATAAGAAGTATAAAGCTAATTTTGATGTGGGGCCCCTATGAATCCGGGGCGCTGGTGCCTTGCATCGACAGCACAACCCTTGTGGACGGCCCTGTAGCACGTTTTCTTGTCATCTGGCTAATTAACTAAACAAGCATACGCAACGCAGAGTCAAAACCAGGGTCGGACAGGCCAGGGGGTCCGACTGCCTGCAGACTGCCCACCCTTTGTCGGGGCCCCACACTCACACAGAAAAAAGTAAGAAAACAGATTTTCGAAGACAACAAATGAAAAACTGAAATTCGGTTTTTTAAAGTAAAAAGACGTCGAATGTTGTTAAGTCTATGGTTTTTCAAAAACTAATCCCTCTTTCACTGATTGCACTTGATAAAAATTGTTATTTCAGGATTGTTTCTTTCATTACATCTATGAAATTGTCTGAGGAAAGCCATTGTTTTTGAAACTTGGTTAATAAATGAAGCGCACACTTCAACACTTCTTCCAAAGGGATTATTAAAAGGCACATGAAGATGACGTTTCCACCCATATATTACTATGTTTTTCTGAACCGTCTCTGCACCCCCTACACCCCTCCAAGTTCGGCAGTCTAGTAGAGAATCACCCTGTATATATATAACTAATAAGTAAAACACAAAATATTCTGCAAATATGACATACCCCGCATGAAAAAATATATAACAGCAGAAGCAAGAATTACAAACCACAAGTGGAAAAAAAAAATAGATGCTGAGCCAAATGAGAATGGAACGGGAATTATAACCACTGGCACCATCGTCAGGAACCATAACCAGTAGATTATAATTAAAGACAAACAAAATAGTAGGATTTTGGTTGTGTGGCATATCAAAAGAGATATTCACTCCACACGTTTTAGGCTCTATCGTACTATAAATAAGGAAAAAAGGAAAACAATAAGATACCAAAATAATTGAAAAAGCGCTGAAAAATCGACATACCAATCTGGAGTGATAGAAAGCACATGGAAGTCCAGCATATCTATACATATGTATATATAATATAATATCCATATTCGTAACTTGTGGAACGGAAGGGAGGGAGGAGGGGGGGGTAGGCAACCAGAACGTTCTTTTCACAAATCCCTCCTCTCTAAAAAAAGTAAATATCGATAAAATTCTTGATGTAAAATACAGTCCCCGCGAATACCTAAAAATAAATTTATTTTCATTCTGAAATTAGTTCACTAAAAAGGATTGATGACAACTCTCTCTCTCAAAATAAATAAATAAATAAATAAATAAATAAAAAATAAAAAATAAAATCCATATCTTGCGTTGAAATATAAAAAATACAAATCCTATGTTTAGGCAGAGCTTTGTGGCAATTAAGAACTTATTTGTTTGAATTTACTGTAAATGACATTATTTCCCGGTACACCTAATAGCAATATTACGAATAAAGCGGATATAGTACGTCTTTATTAAATCTCTACTATTTACTTTAACGTCAATTTCAAGTCTCTAAAATATGTGTAATTTTTATATTAATGAAAACAAGATTATATTAACGATAATTATAATTATTTGCCTAATATTTCCAATAACATTACCGTGAGTGCATTTTTAGATTTCATTATAGTATCTCAGTTGGTTAATAGACGTCTTATTTTTTGTTTATATTTTAAATTACTGAACAGTTATTATTTTTTGTTTATATTTTAAATTACTGAACAGTTAATTTGTTGACGACTATCCGTTTGTACTTTACCACAATAATTTTTAGCGAGAGTACTACAGTCGTTATGGTCGCCCTGTTTACAGAAAAATTAAACCATAATCCTCCTAATGCATATCCTGTGTGGATTTAAAAAAAAAAAATGAAAAGACATCTAACAGGCGAAGATAATTTTATAATAGGAACCCAACTGCAAGATAAAATGATGGGGAGGAAAAAATTTATAAAAGTTTTGCAATCCGAAGGAAGGGAAAACATGATAATATAAACGAAAAGAGAAATAGTTTAAAAAAAAATTGCTTGCATTTCTTTCCGTCCGATATTAATATATAAGAATAAAAAATGTCATTTTAATCGCTTTAAAATAGGCCAACGATAGGGATTTGAATCGCGCCCCTAGAAAGTTGTCACCAGGGTGGGCGCCCCCCCCCTACGCACGCCGCAACGTGCGGGAAAGTTTGAGGATAATATCGGTACAAGGATATTTCAACCAAGGATATTCAACCATATTTCAACCTACTCAAACTAAGCATCAATGCGAATGAAAGTTGCTCTACTTCTAATCTCTCTCTGATATACCCGAAACCCGATTAACACAAGGGCAAGGGGGGGGGACGGTAGTCCGGTGCCCCTGAAGAAAAAGGGGGCCCATATATATCCCGATTATCTAAATTATAAATTCATATGTACTGAAATAGTAATTGTGGGGAAAAAACTGAATTTCCTCTTTAATATAGGTATTACCTAATTGTCTATCACTAGATCAAGTTAGAGATATTTTTTTGGGGTGATAAATACGATTTGATTAAAGTACAAAAACTACAGTTAACTGAAATGCAATTTTCGAGTACAACAGCGGTCAAAACTGGGTTAAAATGCTTAAAAAAGGGGGGCTCAGTAAAGGGGCTTAATGCGTGAAAAAGGGGATAGTAAGGGGGCCCCAAACTTAATGCCCCGGGCCCCGTCTAAAAGTGGTCAGATTTGAACATACCGTACCGCCTTTCCTATTTACTTATTATTTTTCTTTCAACTCTTCTCTGTTTTCTTTTTTTTCCGCCTCTTTCTTTATCTTCTCCTTTGTGTGTTTTGTATATCTCTCGTCTGTTCTAATTTTAAATGTTACGTGTTTGTGCGTATTGTAGAGTGCTGATAGTATACCTGGACCGAAAACGAAGGAGACGCAAGTTAAACGGTAGAGGCTTCAGGCAAATTGTCTATTTTCAGATCGTATTTATGCGAGACGGAAAAAAATGCGAGAAATCTCGCGCGAGACAAGACTCTGTCTCGTCCCGCAAAATATTTTCTTTCTCGTCTCGCGTCTCGTCTCGCAAAAAATGCCTGTCTCGTCTCGCGAGACAATGCGAGAACGCGAGACAATGCGAGAATTCTCGCGTCTCGCGTCCATCCCTAAATTTGAGATAGGAATGGAATGGATGGAGGCGTTGGGTTATCATATGACACCGGAGACAAAGGAAACATCAAAGTCATAGAGACACCCTCTCCTCCCCCATACGAAAATCAAATTCACGCCGTCTGGGAAGAGCGTTTTGGCAATAATCTTTTTGGATTATCAGGGTGTGCTTCTGGTCGATTTCCTGACCCATGGAGCGACAGTCAATGCAACCAGTTATTGTGCCAAGCTGGATCGGCTGCGAAAGGCAACTCGATCGAAACGACCGGAACTGCTCTCGAGAGATGTCATGTTGTAGGATCATAGCTGCTAACAACTTCGGAATACAACTAACCGCTTTTTGACTGCCATTTACTTATATTTATTTGTCAGAAAAGACGCAATCCAAATGCTGCGGTGATGGTCGCACGGGCTGATAGATCAGCCCAATCAGTTTTATTTCAGAACTATGCTATATGTAATAATTATAATAGTAGTCATAATAATAAAATATTTTAACATCATTATTTCATGAATAATCAGCCAGAAAAAAGCACGGAAAATGAAACTAGGCAGCTTTTCATGATGAAAAATCTCGAAGCAATAATGGTCGCGTGGGGCATTGAATCACCCCCAGATTCCAAGAAACAATTGCATCACGCAGAGAACAAGAAGACAGGTCAGGATAACAGAAAACATTCCAAGAAGAGTTTCAGGCAGGAGAATTCAGGAAGAATGCAAATTTTCAGATATATATTCAATACTATGGGCCGTGGGGTGACTCTGTGACCCGCTCGATTTATTCCGGGATAAGAAGTAGGCAACAATTCTTAAAAGATGTTCTGTTTGCAACTTCGACCAGGAATTGTTGGTAGCTAGCATGACAACGCCTGTCCGCGCGGTGACAATTGATACAAAATCTTCCAGTCTTATGGAATGAGTCACTCTATCATAGCTGCCAACTCTTCCGGTTTTTCCGGAAGATTACTCACCACTATCTTCAAACAGCTTTATTTTACAATAAAATTTTGGTCTTATTTTAACCTTAAATTTGTGAGTAAAAATTAGTGGTGGAAAATCTTCCGGAAAAACCGGAAGAGTTGGCAGCTATGCTCTATGTTGGTGGATGTAGGTGTAAGATGAAATTTTGTATGGAAAAAATTAGGATTCTCTGGTTGCTCATCATCATTTTATCAAATTTATTATTGATTATTGATTAAATATTATAGTAAAAGTTCGTCAAGAAATTATGATATTGCAGCTTCAGTTTTTAAATATAATTTTAATTATTGTTATAAAGATAAATTTCAGCTGTAGGGAGACCGTGTTTTGAACCCGAAGTCTCTGGGTGGTGGAATGAGGCGCAATCCGGCTCGGCTAAAAGGTACCCCTTCGACCGGCCTTCAATTGCCGGGTGTTGTGTGCTCGGAGGTGATCTCGTGCCGCCCCCCCCCCCCCCATGGAGAGTCAGTCGGAGGCTGACGAACGAGGTTCCAAGCGTTATGGTACGCTGCCACTCGTTGTGGACTTTGTGAGGTTGCTGCCGTTCGTTTAGGACTTGTTAGGTCGCTGCCGCTCGTTGCGGACTTTGAAAGAGCTGAGCGAGAGATGGAAAAGGGCGGTACTGGCGCCATCTGTCGCTGTAGGGGAGAAGGAGAATGCGTAATCGTTGTCCGGGTCATCAATGTAGAGAGAGCGTGTGGCGAGAGCTGGGCTTGAACCCGAGGACTCTGGGTGGTGGAATGAGGCGCAATCCGGCTTGGCCAAAAGGTACCCCTTCGACCGGCCTTCAATTGCCGGGTGTTGTGTGCGCGGAGGTGATCTTGTGCCGCCACACAGCTATCATAAATTTGATAAAATGGTGATGAGCAACAAGAATCGTAATTTTTCTGTGTAAATTATAATTTTACGCCTAAAATCCGTTTACAGACCGTGACTCATTTCGTAAGCTAGCAGCTCTGTTTCTCGAAGATCGCACCCGCATGCTGCTTCAGTTACACGTGGTTAGCTACAGCGCTTCCGATGGTACGTATTGATGACTTTCTACCGCCCGGATCTCGCACCCGTCGGTTTTCATCTCCGAGCGTTGAAGAAGGACCGGGTAGGATCCAAACCGATGCAGTAGTTCATGTTCAGGGCATCGTCTTTAAGTGGCTCAGCGACACCAATCCCTGATTTCTTACAATAGATTGTTAACCAGATGAAGCAAATGCTTTGAGGGCTATGTTGAAGAATAATCTGTAGGGAAGTCAGGGTACAATGAAACAAAAATTACTGTTTTTTTCCCCTGGTCAGAAATTTGCATGTACAAAAATAAAATTAATGGCCACTTTTAACCTACTTTTGCCTCATCTAAATAAATTTTTATTAGTTTATAAAGAGCTTATTCATATTTAAAAAAAATAGCTTCTTAACTGCAAACGGTAAATGTCTGACAGTATTTCATTGTACCCCGTATAGCAGGGCACAATGAAACAATAACACTTCACAAACACTCAAATAATATGAGTCAAAATTCAAATTTCAGCATATGCGTTTTATGTACAGCTGCGGAAAAAAAAGTCCCACTTGCTCTTTATTTCGCCGTCGTTCGTCATACAGGAAAGTTATATATACCATTCGTTTGCAAATAACGCATACTTTAATTTGCTATTAATTTAATTTGCATAAGGGGCCGTCTTCATATTTAATTCTGCATCAACTTCGTTTTTCTCAATGGCAACACTGTATTTTGACTTTATTAAACGAAAGAAAACCTCCAAATTACCATGAATATAAATTTTCACCAATTTTCTACGATAATTTCCGGAGATATTGCGAATTATTTTTTGCTCGTTTTCAAGGGACTTTCTGCAAATTGGAAAACGTTATTTGTAGGTTCCGAACTTTTCGCCTTTCATTCATTTCGCTCAAGAGAATTAAAAGAAATAAACATTATTTTCGAGGAAAATATTTTTTTCCATCTCTCTTAAAGTTTTTTGTAGTAAGAATATCAAAGGTAGAAATTAGAATATTTAGTCAGTGGTCCAAATGACCCTTGAGTTCATAAGTTCCTTGGTTCGTACACATGATTTAAAGGAAAAATGCAAAGCGACTGCTTACGGTTTTGAAAATCTTTCTAATTTTGAAATTGTTATTGAGTACTTCCCTTGATGGGTTCTCTTACAGGTGAAATGTTGGCAGAAGTGAGAGGATGCTCACTGCTCTTCTTACTGAATGTTACTCAGCTACGGTGAAACTTGAAGAAAGGTCTCATGATTGAAAATTTATTTGTTTGAATTCTATGTAAAAAACGCAACTACTTCTTTGCAGACCTAATATTATCACTGTGTTTGTTATTTCACTTTCTTCATTTAATATTATCGTCTGCAAAGTGCAATATTCTTATAAGACTTTTGGCGGAATTTTAATTTATATTCAGATGAAAATTTACACAGAAAAACGTGATTTTGAATGTTTTTTTGAATGTTTGATAGAGTATGGGGAAGTCCAAAGACCCAATGTTTCCAATATTAAAAAAGGTCGAATTCATGCCTCGAATATTGAGGATGTTAGTTTTTCAGAAATAGGGCGTGTTATTGGAAGACATACATCTACTGCATCTAATTCTATACCTGGAAAATATTTTATTTGGGGGAATATGGTAGCAGACGCAACAATAGACGCTTTATAGAATCACCATCAAACTGTAAAAACCTCTAATTTATTTGCTTCAAAATTTGATATTTTTAAATACCGCTATCTTTTACTGTGTTTTTGCACAAAAGAAATCTAATTTACTTTTATTTTAAGCAATTTTCAAAAAATTGTCACTTAAGAAATTTATATATGGTCCCTTAACTCATGAAAATAACATATTTTATTTAATATAAATTAAACTACCGAACGTAAAAATTTGAAATTTTTCACAGCCATGTAAAATCACTTTCTGCATCTATTTCCACCGAAATTTGGCAAGGTTTCTATTCATAATTTTTTTAAATATTAATTTAATAATTCATAATTCATATTACTATTTTATTTAAAATCATGATAACATTAAATTATGTTTGGGTCGTTTAGTTCTAATAGTACGAATAATAATCAGCTTCTTATTATCAATATTATATGAGATATGATTTAAAGTATGAAAAAATATTTTAACATAGGGGGAGGGGGATTTTCGGTGCTCATAACTCACCCATTTTCAGTTCAAATTTATTGAAAATGGGTATCCGGTGTTAAAATGAGCTACATTTTTGAAATAAGAAGTAAAATCTAGGGGTTGCTATTGGGAAAAAAAAGTTTGTGTGAATTTTAATATGTAGATGTCCCCTTATGCAATTTTTATGCACAGCAAATTAAAGTGTACGTCAATCGAAAATGATTGGTATCTGTAACTTTGCTGTACGACGATCGACGGCCGAAAAAAAGTACAAGTGGGACTTCCTTTTTTCCCCGCAGCTGTACATTTATAATGAATATTAGTGAGACATAAATATGAAATTTAAATGGGAAAAACAAACTAAATTAAACTGTTATAGCTTGAGATGAAAACATAATACATTTATTAGAGGTTAGCTCATAGTTTTTCATTTACTTAAATCAAACTCAAAAATTAACATGTCTGCTTCCCTTTCTGTACCACCTGAAGGAACAGGAAGTGGTAGTTTTGATACAATATGAGTTTTTTTTTAAATATATATTTCCGAAGAACACACAAATTTGAAGCTTGGAAGCTGTCGTTTGACGTAAAGAACTTTGCATTTCGTTGGACTTAAGTATATTATTTCCCCAGAAGAATACATTTATTTACTTTTAAGTTCACCTTCCTTGATTAAAACATGTAAAATTCTTAAAAATTTCAGAAGATAAAAAATAAACTTATAAATACTTAGTTCTTTGAGTAACCCCAGAAGAAAAATAAACAAACTCAGTCTGAATTTGTATGTTAAAAAAAAAAAAAAAAAAAAAAAAAAAAACTAAATAAAAAAAATCTGAAATTCTTCCAGCTTATTTACGCACTTCAGTGTGCTTTTACTCTCTCTCACACACACGAAACCACCAAGATTTTATATGTCGGTTCCAAGTATGCTTCAACACGGCACAGTGGTTATTTCCTTGGAAAATAATAGGCAGGCGAACGTGAAGCGGGTCTTATCGCGCGTCTGTCAACCTAACTGAAACCACCGCCACCGTCAGAATATCGCCAAGACTCGCACAGAACGATGACAAATGGCAATATTTTGGGCATGGACCTAATGACTGACTATCGCCAAATTTGGCGATATTTTGGAAAAACTCGCCAAGGTCGACGACAGACGGCAAGATTTTGGGCATGGACTAAACAATGACTGTCTACAGTTAAATTATATTGAAATTGTCCATAGACATTAAAGTATTGAAATTTTTTTCGGTGGTCCTGTAAATAAACTCTCCAGTAGATTGGAACCAAAAATCCAGATGCACAACTACATGTTACAACAATCTTATGTATGAAATTTCAACATTCTACGACTAAAATGTTTTGAGATTTGAGAGTTAAATACATACACACGTACAACAAAAGTCGCCAAGCTTGGCAACTTTTGGCGTAGATCTTCAGGGAGGCACGTGACCGTGGTCGGACCCTTACTTAACTTATAGGGTAGGACGGTATTGTGCTTGAAATGGATAAATGCCCCTAAAATTACCACTGACCGTAATGTATTGGAAATCTTTTGAGTGTTCCCGTAGCAGAACTGTAAATGATAAAGACACTTCTTTTAATGGAGAAATTCATTTTGTTGCACTTAACAGCATATATCACTTCTGAGTCGTTTGAAATAGCCCAATACCTCTAAAAAACGCTTTGATGAATTTCGCCTCATAGAGCGTAATGCATTCCGAATCTTTTGGGCGGTCCTGTAGATAAACTATCCAATCGAATGGAACCGAAAGGGGAGATGCACAACTAGATGTTACAAAAATCCTAAATATAAAGTTTCGACATTCTGCGCCTAATAGTTTTTGAGTTTAAAATTGAAAAGTGACTCGACGCGCTCGCGTAGAAAAAAAACCCGTGATTGAAAGAAATAGCACTCTGAAGTGAAAAAAAAAAAAAAAAAAAAAAAGGAACACTGTTTGGCATTGATGTTGCCACTTCCTTTATGTGAAAGTGTTTTTATGTACTTTATGGCGATCTCAAGCTAAATATTTAATAGTAACATCATTATTTTAAGTGAATACATTCACCCCACGGTACAATAAAACATGTTTCATTGTACCTCGCATTGAGGCTACAGAATAAATAAGTTTTTACTAATTCATAAATTTATTTTTTTTAAATTCTGGCTTTGGGAGTATGAAGAGTATAACATAGTTATTACAGTATTTGAAAAACAAATAATTATATATCTATATGAGAACAAGGCGGTAAAACAAAATTATTTTAGTAATGATGTTTCCTTTCAATCGTGTCGGTGTATCTCTTCCATTTCGTGAATAAACTTTTTGGTTAAAGGACTAATTTAATTATTTTTTCTACCCCCTCTTAATAACAGAAAGCAAATATGAAGAAAAGTGGATGGTTGTAATTCTAGATAGCAGTTGCTGAAATTTTGATCAAGATACTGCAAACATTTATGAAAGAAAGGTAACTTGATTGTGACTAATTTGCTGTGTGTTTAATTTTATTGCTTCAGTTCATTTTACTCATCATTACACCTTTTTCTGGTTATATATATATGTATAACACTATAATACATTTGCCACGAGATCGATCGTATTGTCATCACAATGTTAACGGCCTAGTTGTAATAACATTTTGTTTACTCTAATTTGTAATAACAAAGTAGCATAATAACTGAAAAACATTCTAAACTGAAGCATTTACTTAGTTTACATATTAGATCCCTGAATTCAAAACGCATTACAAACTATGCATCCAATCTCCAGAAAAATGAAAAAAAAAATTTTTTTTTTTTTGAGGACAATGCAATTTAAAACAGAATTTGCCATTAGTTTATATATTTGTTTGTCTATCCAAAAATATGATTAAATATTCACCATTTACTTTGCTATATAAATCGAACATCGAAGTCAGTTCGCAATCTTGCTCTTCTGTATGGAAATGCATTACAAGTTTCTCTCCTAGTTCATGCATGAATTTTATTTGTAAGTGACTAGATGTTTTCAGTGAGTACTTGTTTTCCCTTGGAGGTACGTTTGACGTGTCAGAACGTCGTGCATTTCTTTTACCTAAGTTGCCCATGGCGTTCTGATATAAGGGTCACTCAAATGAAAGTGACACTAGAGGCGGCTTGAGAAATGGTTTAATGGTATTAATATAGTTTAGTATGCAAAAGAAAGAAGTAATAAAGCAGAGTTGCCAACTGCTCCAGAATGTAATTAACCTTTTTTTGAAAACAATAATTTTTTGTAAATATTTTTTTGAAATGGTCATCTGCCCCTCCAGGTAGCTTTGAAATTTTGCAATATTTTAAGCTAAAAATTACTGTTTAAAAACAGTGGTTACTGGTATTCCGGAGCTGTTGGCAACTCTGCTGAAGGCGTATTTTCACGAGACTGTCCACCAGGCGCGTAGCCAGGAAATTTTTTCGGGGGGGGGGGATATGAACGTATATGTGTATAAATAGACGGAATTTCATCACTAATCCAAAAATTTCGGGGGGGGATATATCCCGATATCCCCCCCCCTGGCTACGCCCCTGCTGTCCACAGCTGCAACTGCTTCCTAGGTGATAATCGCATGCACTTGAACAGGTCGTGACCTGCCGTCAGTACTGCTTCTTTGTCTACGAAAATCCCTACACCATCGGAATACCGATCTGCGTGGCATACACTCCATGCTATGCACATTTTGCATTCGATGGTAGATATCACTAGCACTCACATTTTCCGCTGTTAAAAACTGCACGACAGAGCGTTGACACTGTTTGGAGGCATTCATGATGCGAACGATGCCTTTTCACAAGCTCCCACGCTATCACTCACGCAGCTGACGAGATCGCTTGTACTCCCAGCACTCCGGTCCTCTAAGGGCATGCGTTGTCATCCTTCTCGTCAAATGGTTGAGTTATTGCATCAATGCAACTTTCAATTGGGCGACCCTTATACTAACTTTAAACTGAGTAATGTTCACCTTGGATGTAGCTGTGCTTCTGCAATGAAATACAAATAAATATTTTTTATAAATAAGGCTTTGCGTCGAGTGCATTGTTAAAAGCCAGTCTTCTTTACTTTTTTCAAGCAAATAAACTAAATTTACTTAGTTTGGACATGTTTATAGTTAATACTTATGAAGGGAATATTTTTGTGTATAAATTATTTTGCTCTTAAAATACCAACATAGCACGACCCAGTTCAGCAGGTCTTCTTTTGGACGGTCACGGTTTAACAGACTTGGGTGCTGCTTACATAGGTGCCTAGTATTACGGAATATAATTAACCACTTTTTGTAAACCGTAAAATCTTTGAATATTTTTCCAAAAAATTAACCAGCTGCCTCTTTTAAGGCGAAGTAAAATATTATTAAAAGATTAATTATAATTTTCCTTCTGGTTGTTTAAAAGTTTTTTATCTGTACAACCTGCCAGTTTTGCATACTGAAGTTTTTCTTTGCGAAGAAACATCAAAACATGGTATTTATTCTCAATGGTCGGCTTCTTCTGATTAAACGTTTTCTATAAAACTTGTTCTCATAAAAAATTCACCTGCAGTTGTTTCTATTTTCGATATTTTGAAGTTCCATCCACAGAGCTGCCAACTGCTGTATATAATTAACAGCTTTTTGGAAACAGTCACTCCTGGCTTGGAATATAGCAAACTTTTAGTGTTTCAGGCTTCATTTGTTGACTTTCTTCGAAAATATTAAAAAAATATTCTTTTCAAAATGTGGTTAGTTGTATTCAGTTGATAACTCTGCACATACTCATACACATATTTATATATACAGGCACTCACACCCATATAGAGTGTTTCTAAAGGGTCTGTACAAAATCTTCGGGGCGATATTGCACATCACAAGGATTAAGAATTGCATAGGAGGTATTTTATGTTATTTTTAATAGATGTGGGTATGACTTTTACATGTTGAATTTTTAACAAAGATTTTCAATGTGCTATTGGTTACACAGAAGGATGATAAAGTGCAATAATGCTTTTTCTAATCGATGTATTTAGCGCGCTGATTGTGTTAATAGGAATATTATGCATGAAATTGTAAAATTTTGGAATATACAAGGTTTTAAAACGTGCACAGAACACGAATTTACAAGTAACCAAAAAACGATTGGGTGTTTATATTGCAAAACGGTCTTTACAAAATAAGAAATGTGATTATACTCATCAAGACGAACAATATTTGCAATGAAACCTATGGTCGGATTGCATTATGAGTAGCAGAAAAGTGTAAGATGAGATTTCAAAATTGACTTGCAGACTGTTGAAAAACAAAGAAACAATTACATTTATGTTGCATAAACGCATTTATTCCCATCAAAAAAGACTCTGTAGCTGTTCAAAGAGGCGGTCGAGTCTGGCATTGCACAATCTTCATCTTCATCTAGAAACCATTTTAGAGTATCTGGGGTCAAGGCCCCTTACCTCTGATATACCAGATGGGATGTTTAGGCTTCATACTTAAAATGAAAAATGCTATCTGAGGTCTAGCAAGGAAAATTAAAGTCTTACAAGAAAATAGGATAACACTAGGCAGTACTATCGAAGATTTCGTTAAGTCCCGAGAAAGCATTTAACTTAAGAATGAATCTTGACTTGAATTTTACTTCTGACAGTTTTAAGTGTCATTGCACACGTAACACTGGCGAATGAGTGATTGGCTCGCTCTCTCAAAGGTTCCTGGTGTCACGTTGATCTTATGTACTGTAAAGATTCTCACTATGAGATCTTCGGCGCTGTCCACAGGCCGAAGGGAAGGATCTCACATGTCTTCTCCCCCCCCCCCACAAAAAATAAATAAAAATCTAGAGGACTGCTATCGTGTGAACGTTCAGAGAGTTACCTGAGTGTTATAAATAATTTAAGTTATAGATGCACTCAGGGCTCCCACCAAATTTTCTATCAAAAAAAGGGGAAAAAGGGACCAAAAAGGACCATATGTAAGAAAAAGGGACCAAAAAGGAACTATTTAATAAACAGTCATTTTTAAAGGAATAAAAAATTTCCTCTGAAATACAATCTCAATTTTACATCTCCTACTTCTTATGTCCTTTACACTGAAGTAAACACAATGAAAATATTCTCACATGAATAATATAAAACTTCACTAAACCACTTTTAAGTTTTCATACAATATTTTTGAATTGAATATTTTGAAAGATACAAAATTGAGAGTTCCACTGCATAATTTATTCAGTTCCCTAAAACAGACTTATTGTTCACAAAGAAATAAAATTGAAAGATTTCATTAATCAAATGTGTAACATTCTTCTGGAAATGATTACTAACACACATAATTAGATGAAATCCTGGCTCTTATAATAACTAAACAAAGCTTAAACTAAATTCTTGTAGACTCATACAAAACTCAAACACAATTTGCTGAATATGCAGAATAAAAAAAAAATAATTACAAAAAAAAACCTGAAATCCGCCGACCGACGACCCCTCCCCTCCCCTCAAAAAAAAAAAAAAAAAAAAACTTCCGCTTTGCACGGGCCTTATTATTAAAGGTCGCCACTCGCGGACTGTATTTTTGAAAGTGGAGACTGCAAATTTATGTACCAGTCGCCTCAGTTTATTTCCCCACTCTCTTTCCTTTTTTTTTACACAACGTTTATATTAATTGAAAGTAAAACAGAAACGGGGCATTAAAACAGATGTTGTTGACAGGAGTCAACTAAACTCCAAGATCGATGCCGGCATGGTGGGGAGGGGGAGAGCTGGATCATTGATAAAGGGTATTAGTACCACTTGACCAATTAGCAAAAGTGGTCATCTGTTATGGAAATTTTCAAACGGGGATTACGACAATGCGTAAGATTGCGGTTTGAAGCAGACACCTGCACTTGTTTGTTTTTGCAAGGGCTCTCTTTCTGAGAACAAAAATCCGAAGAGTGGCGAGCATTCATTTATAAATTCTTTTCTTGTGATCTATTAATACCAAAAAATAAAATAAAATAAATAAATATTTCAAGATTTATTCCGGCATAATAAGGCTTATGGCCAGCATAAAGTTGATGACAGCTGTTAGAGATGAGTTTGGGCTCATTTTTTGAAGCCCGAGCCCGAGAACTTTTAATCCGAGCCCGCCCGATCCCGAGCAATATTATTTAAGTCGGAGCCCGAGCCCGAAATTTCCACTAAAGATAAAAAGAATTCAATTACTTCATTGATAGAATACAATAAATTTTGCTGTTTGTGCAAATTAACGACAAATGTAGTTGCAAACTCTCAATGCACTTTCTAATTCTTTATATCCATGTTTATCAAATAATTCCTGATCTCATGACTAACTAAGCCGCCTTTCTGAAATACCCAAAGAGCTTAACGCACCTTCTAAGCGCCGGTGACGCTAATTTTTTTTATAAGTACTTTTATATTCCTCATTAATAACTTTTTAAAATCTGTTTCAAGGAGTATTTTCAATAAATGAGAAATTTTTCACGAGCCCGAGCCCTAACGCAATTGGCAATTACAGAGCCCGAGCCCGGTTCGGGCTCGGGCTGAGCCCGTCTCATCTCTAACAGCTGTCCGTCGTGGAAAATTAACAATGTTCGTCATGAACAAAGACCAATGGAGTACGAAAATGCAGCCGCGGGGGATTTAAAAATAGGGATACTTTGTTCTCGCAAAAAGGCAATTTTGTGTACCATATAGAAAATATTCAGAACTGGTTTGGTGCAATCTGAAAATCGTTAAAGTTTATTCCTAAGCGTTCATTTCTTATAGTCAGACACATACATTCAGATCAATGGACGTCATGAAGTCGCGCAATTTAACTCGCAAAAAGGCGCTTTTCATTTCTAAATGAATCCGTAAGTCCCTAATGGTTTGTAAATATCTTTAATAACTATAGATAATTTGAATTAGGAAGACCAGATAATGATTATACTAAGCAATCATTAAAAACAAAAACTTGCAAGTGCATAAAACAGCCAGATATAAATAAACTACAGAAGCTGCCATTATTTATACTGACAGTTTTCACCAACAAGCTGAAGTCTAGAATTATGATTGTGAAACAATTATCAAATATATCACATTGTAGGATAGGCGGTGAAGTTATTTTGAATCCCTTTCTTACCCCCAACTGAAAGTTATGTTAGTTTTTTGTTGCTACATTAGGTGAAAATAAACACCCCAGAGGTGCCTCTTTTTGAGTTACGCGAACAAAAGAAAACAGATGAAATGAATAAGCGATGACTGTCACTCTCTGATTCTGATAAGCATTCAATTAGGAAAAAAGTAACTTATTTTTAAAAGGAAATTTTATCGGGTTTCATTTACGATAAATGTCTGATTGCGTTGTTTGGAATTTTGTGAAGGAACAGTTATACATCGTGTTTAGTTAAGGGTCGTTTCAATCGATCATATTTTTGCTACGGTATCATTTTAATCGAAAGTGTTTTGTAAAGGGGCCCGTAAAACGATCGATAATCTTGACTGCGATGATCCATGTAACGGAAGGGGCAGGGGGAATGGCAAGTTTTCGAGTGAAAACTTGGACATACCAGGGCAAAGGGGGTAAAAAGGGATGCCAATTGCGGAAAGGTTGTCGGGCGCCGTGCTTTTTAAAGAGTCGTAGTAGGGGCGGCACTGCAAAGAAATACTTTTGACAAACGCAAGGTAGTACTTACATGTTAATTCAAGGAAGGCTAGATGTAGCGTGCACGGATCCGATATTGATACCGGGACAAAGCATAGGCGTAGAGTTATATGGGCTCGTGGGGCTCGAGCCCCCCCAATAAATTGTGAATAGGGGCTGAGCCCACCCAATAATTTACCACTAAATACAGAAAACTAATTTATACTAACATAAAAAAAAGTATTTCACGCCATTTACAAACGTTTAAAAAACGTTTTCTTTGCTTCTATTTTTAACTTATAACATGGTAGAAAGATACTAACATGGGTACTTACCTTACATAGGTGTAGAATTCTATGGACCCATAGAGCTCGAGCGCCTCCAATAATTTACACTTAGACATAGTAAGTCATAGCTGCCAACTACTACGGAATATAATTAACCACTTTTTGTAAACAGTATATTTTAAAATTATTTTTTTCAAAATAGTAACCAGCTCGAGCGCGCAGCACAAAAATTTTGCTATATTTTAAGCCGAAAAATCATGTAGAAAAAGTGGTTAATTCTATTCCGTACTAGTTGGCAGTTAAGAGTAAGTTATATGTACATAAATCAGTGGCGTAGCCAGAAATTTTTTAAGGGGAAGGGGGGGGGGTACGACTTCTGCGACTCACATATATGTATACGGTACGGGTGTATGATAAGGGAGTGAGGCATATACATTTTGTATGGCAAAAAATTCCTCATGGGGGTATAACCCCCCCCCTTGGCTACTCCACTGACGTGAATATATGTGGTTGTGGGGCCCGGCCCCCCCAATAATTTTGAAAACTTTACGCTTATGGGACAAAGCCACATATTCCGCCAATCACCGTCCTCAGATGAACGTTAGTGTGTTCTGGATGGTTCTGGAAAAAAGTGTTGCCGGACTGGTTGCTACAATGTGACGTAGGTCAGTCGACCTACATCACATCGTAGCAACGCGGTAAGCTCTAGCCGTGCGCCGCTTTTAAGTGAAGATGAACTAAGGATAATGGTTTAATCAACAATGAAAAAACGGTCATTCTGCCGATTTCAGATCTCTTGGCCGACGCCGACGATATACAATTATTCTTCTTCATTAAAATTAAAAAAAAAAAAAAAAAACGGACCAATACGGACCAAAATAGCCTAAAACGGACCAAAACGGAACTGGCACCAAAAAACGGACTTTTAGGGAAAAAAGGGACCAAGTGGGAGCCCTATAGCACTGGTAAAAACTGGAGTGAAGTTGACGAGATTTTACGTCACAACCGCTTGGAGGGTTAAAGTACTTGTGGATGGAGTCACTTGAAATCGCTCCAGTACGTACCCTTCTGTTTCTGGCGTACAAACAGTTCGCGAAAGGGTCATTCTTGTATTGGAGAGAGCGAACGATTCCCGCACTCTTCTATTCACACTGGAGAAGGTCTGATGGGATGAAAGGCGACACGGCTCGGAAATCGCTCATGATACACTGTCTACCAATAAGTATTTGGACACCTGTGATAGAAAAGAAAAACTATATTCAAAATCAATAGTTGGTAGAACCTCCACGAGAGGCAATTACAGCGTGAACCCTCCGGGGCATACTTTCCGCAAGTCTTTGTATTACAGCTAGTGGTATTGTCTTCCACTCGGCTTGGAGTAGACATAGAAGTTCCTTCACCGATTTTCGACGGGTAGTGCACCCCTTAATTCGGCGATCCAACTCGTCCCAGAGGTTCTCGATAGGGTTCAGGTTTGGGCTCTGGGCAGGCCAGTCCATTCGATGAACTCCGTTGGCACCATACCAAGCCTTGGTTAACCTCGAAACACGACAACTGGCATTGTCATCCTGAAAGTAACAGGGGTCCAACCCGTAAAACTGCTACAATGTAGAAAGCACATTGTCATCCAAAATAGTGCAGTAGGAATCGGCGTTGAGCTTACCATGAATGGGGACCAAGGGTCCCAGTCCATACCAGGAGAAACACCCCCCGACCACAATTCCACCTCCGCCGAACTTGACTGTTGGCACAATGCATTCTGGCAGGAGACGTTCTCCAGGCAGACGCCAGACCCAGACCCTGGCACCCGAACGGTAAATGGTGAAGCTTGATTCGTCGCTCCAAAGAACCCGTTTCCACTGATATACGGTCCAATTTCGATGTGCTTTGCACCACATTAACCGAGCAGCGCAGTTGGACTTTGTGATCAAAGGCTTATGGGCAGCAGCACGACCATGAAAATCAAGCAGATGTGCTTCCTGACGGATGGTATTCATTGAAACAATACTTACGGATGCCTGTTGAAACTCCTCGCGGATGAGGGCCATTGGTTGGGTGCGGTTCTTCTGAATTTCTCTGGACAGCACTCGTCGGTCTCTATCTCCCAGTTTCGTTGGTCTGCCGACTCTGGGCACATTCTGACAATCACCGCTACCCTTCCACTTCTTAATCACATAGGCCACTGTCGATTTTGGGTACTTCAGATCACTAGATAGTCCCTATGTCCCTTAAGAATCGGCCACATTTGTGATACCCGACAATTATACCTTTCTCGAAATCAGAGAGCTCCAAACTGCACGGCATCTTGCATGTGACTAATACTGATGCTATTTCCTACACGATATATACTGGTGGAGGCCGTGGCGTACCTCAGGACCGCAGATATCGTCATTTGCATAGGTGTCCAAATACTTATTGGTAGACATTGTATAACCTCCGTGCTTCGTGTCCATTTTCTTGTGATGGACCATACTAGACGCATGTCCGCGAATACTTAGTACGCGTAATTCATTACAGCTACTACGAATACGTTCCAGACGATGTTATAACGTTATTTAATGATTGCAAATTTCTGAGTAAAGAAGCTTACTTTATCTAGTTATTTTCACTTTGGAACTATTCAGGTAACAGTTGTTCTTGCAAAAGCTATTTTTTTAAATCGCTCCGCTCTATGGGCATTGTGATGTTGCTGTCGTGAGAGTACGGTTTTTCTCTAGTAACCTATCTGTAAATCTGTGGAGTAGAATACCATAGGCTCCGAATAAATATTATTTTTCTTGATGAGTATAATCAAACCCTTTTTTTGAAACGACCGTATTACAATAGAAATACTTAATAGCTTTTGTTTACTTGTAGCTCGCCCCTGTGCACTTTTTAAAATCTTGTATATTCCAATATTTTACAATTTCATGCATAATATTCTTATTATTACAATCAGTGCTCTAAGTACAGCGGATAGAAGCAGCATTATTACACTTTATATTCTTTGTTGTGGTGGTTGTTTCTAATGCCCTCTTACAACCGCGGAGCGGTGCCGTATCCTCTATATAGGACAGCGGTGGGCGAAAGGGAGCGAATTCCCTTTGAATGAGCCCCAGTGGGAGGAAGACCGTCTTAATTCGGGGTCTCCTAATTTTGAACGCATTCCAGATGAGGGGCCAACCACCTGAAATCGTCATCCCCAGAGGTAGGGTTAGAATATGGAGGACATTGGAGTCACGACGGACTTTACGTGTCCCAATTCCCATTAGCGTACACGGTCCCACAGCAGGCGAGAGAGGATTTCACCCTCCCAAGCACTAGCCAAACCGGTGCTGTTTCACTTTCTGTGCTCTTACGGGAACGTAGTTTTGCCATTAAGCCTCTACGGGACTTGCTACCCGCTACCCTTCCACTACCCTTATTCCTTTCCCCCTACCCTTTCCTTCCTTACCCTTATTCCTTATTCCCTATTCCTTTCATGTAACCATTAGCACTTAAAAAAATCTTTGTTAACATATCAGCGTTTATTCTGTGGGGTGTTGATGTGGGCGTTAAAGCAACGCCCACATCTGTTAAAAAATAACCAAAAACACCTGGTTCTTAAAGGGTTAAAATGAGGTTTGAGGTCATGATTTCCTATGCAATTCTTAACCCTTGTGATGTGCCCTTTCTCCCGTAAACTTTTGCACATATTCTTTAGAAATACCCTGTATACACTCCTGGCCATCCAAAATGCTACACAGCTGCCAAATCTTCCGATAAAATCAGAAGATTTTCCACCACAATTCTTAACAGTCCTATTTTGTATATTAAAAATGCGGAATTGATTGCAGTGTCATAGCTGCCAACTCTTCCAATCTTATCGGAAGATTTTCCACCACAATTTTTGAGCAGTTTTATTTTGCATTAAAAATTTGGACTTATTTTAACTTTGAATTGTTTAGTAAAAATTAGTGGTGGAAAATCTTCCGATAAAATTAGAAGAATTGGCAGCTATGCAGTGTAAATTGCTTCGTAAAAATTAGTTGTGAAAAATCTTCCGATAAAATCGGAAGAATTCGTAACTATCATGCTATACCAAGAAAGAAGCATTCCAATTGCGTGAAATTTGCATCGTCCTTTCGCGGCTGTAAGATATGAAAATGATTAACAAATTAGCGCAGACGCAGTACAAAACGGACGCTTGTAGTACCACCTGTAAGCGCTATGTAAAGGGAGAAAAGAAGGCCGTTTTATCTTTTTGGAATGGTTTTCTCGTGCGTTTATTTTGTGTAAGAAGCTTCAGTATGCCCGGTGGAAGAAAACGAGCATCTTTCCCAGACAGCACAGCAATCTTGCATCAAACTTGCAGCAAGCTTGATTTATCAAGTCAATAAAGTTGAATTAAGCTTGAAAATTTCAAGCTTGTAAGCTTAATGCAAGCTTGAATCAAGTGTTCTAGTTTACACTTGCCCAGCTTGCATGAAGCTTGACATAGCAAGCTTGAATCAAGCTTGACATAGCAAGCTTAATTTCAAGCTTAAAAATTTTTTCTAAATACACGGGGCGCCCGCGCCCCACATACTTTATTTTTCCGCGCATTTCCCCCTCTACGGTGAAATTTTAAGTTATTTTAATCCGTTCCATCAAACGTCGGCGGCTGGAAAGCCCGCGTGCTAACCGTTCGGCTATTATGCCTCGGGCAGCTATGACTAAAGTTTGAAGTGACTGTTGTCACGCCAGATCGATAAGTATGGGCGATGCTGGTAAGTTTCTTTTATTTTCCATGGGATGAATCAAAATTTAAATAATGTTACCTGTGATTTATAGACTCTACTAATAAGGAAATAAGCATAATATAAAATTAAAAGCAGGACACGTTTTAAAACTTTCAATATCGCAACACTCATCGTTGAGCAATACTGCTGGCCAAAATCGAGACAAATGACTGATTTTGAAATCAATTTCGTAGTATAATTGTATTTTATTTTGAAGAATTTCCATATTTAGAAATATAGAATCTTTTTTTTTAATTCTATGGTCAAGTACATTTATAACTGATTAATTATTTTGTGGAGGCCGGATTACGCCTCATTCTACCACCCATAAAGTGAAGTATATTAACTAACTAAATTGTGTTAATTATATTAAAATTTATTTTTAGGACTAATTAATTAGTTAATGGAATTACTATTGTTAATTAGATGTAAATAAAACTAAAACTCCCCTCGTGTTATAAGAAAATAAAACATAACTTTTACGAACTTTTCTTTATTGAGCAAATTTGAGAGACGCTAAGACAATTAATGTCTATTCTCCATAGCTGCCAACTCTTCCGGTTTTTCCGGAAGATTTTTCACCACTATCTTCAAACAGTTTTATTTTCCAATAAAATTATGGACTTATTTTAAGCTTAAATTCGTAGTTAAAAATTAGTGGTGGAAAATCTTCCGGAAAAACCGGAAGAGTTGGCAGCTATGATTCTCTTTCACAGATGGCGCCATCAACGCTCGCTTTAAAAAGGAAAAATCAAGCGAGTATGAATTGTTAAGCTTAAATCAAGCTGTATTTAAGCTTGACAATTCAACTTGACTCCTGCAAGCTTGCTGCCAGCTTAAAATGAGTTGAACTGTCAAGCTTGTATTAAGACTTCAAATTCAAAGAAATGTCAAGCCTGATTTAAGCTTATGTGCTGTCTGGGTTCCAGCATGTTTCGAAGTTCAATCGAGGAAGAATAGTGGCCTATAGGGATTGTGACTATCTTTTAGAGAAATCGTTGATCGTGTTGGACGGAACGGAGCCATTCTGATGCGGGAACCAACTCCGTAACTGCCAACCCTTTCGGGATATAATTAACCACTTTTTGTAAACACAGAGTTACCAACTGTTCCGGAACATAATCAACCACTTTTTTTAAACAGCGATTTTTGGTTCAAATCACCGCAAAATTTCGAGGTCTAACATCGCGGTTAAAAATGTCATAAATATTTTTAATAAAAGAAATTACTGTTCACAAAAAGTGGTTAATTATATTCCGGAGTAGTTGGCAACTCTGTATTTTTAGTAATTTAAAAAAATATTTTTTTTTTCAAAATAACAACTACCTCGCATGTTTAACGGAGAAATTTTATTATATTCTATCCAGAAAATTACTGTTTACAAAAAGGGGCTAGTTATATTCCGTGAAATTTGGCAGCTATGTACCTTGTTGAGATGAAAAGCATATTGGGCGCATAGCAGTGTTGATCGCTTTTCCAGATCATGAACCATATCACAAAAAATTCAATCGGATGCACAGCAATCGGTGTCCGCACGTACCATTCGACGTCGTTTGCAGCAGAGTGGAATGCCACACGGCGTCAATTTCTGTTTTTACGGCTGAGTCAAAACCACAGACGATTGCGCAGGCAATGGTTTGATGAACGAAGGACATGGACATTGTTTTACCCACGGATTTCACTTCAACTTGCAACACCACGATGGTCGGATTAGAGTCTGGAGACACCGTGGTAGGAGACTGCTGAACTCATGCCTTAAGCATCGCCGTACTTATCCTGCACCCGGTATTATAGTTTGGTAGAGTACTGGATATCCTTCCTGCACCCCCTAATGCATAGTACCGGTACACTGACCAGCCAGCGCTATATGTCTGTGGTTGTGGGGCCGTTGCCCTCCCGTATCTTCAGAGCTTGCCAGCAGCCATATTTCAACAGGATAATGCCCGATCACATGTGGCATGCAATGTTCAAGTCTTCTTAGTCACCCATCAGATTGCATTGCTGCCTTGGCCTCCTTGTTTTATTAATCTATCGCCTATCGAAAACGTCTGGTCGATACCTCCCCCCCCCCCTGTAAAACAGATAAACTTTGTCAATATGCGCAAGCAACATGGATTGCTATACCCCAACAACACAACTCTGACGTAGCTGCCAACTGCTCCGGAATATAACCAACCACTTTTTATAAACTGTAATTTTTGGCTTAGAAAATAACATAAATGTAGGTACAGGCTTTTATTCCAAAAAATATTTTGAAAAATTACTTAAGTGGTTAGATATATTCTGTGCATGCTGGCAGCTATGAGTATAGATGTAAATGACATGCCACGTAGCCATAACACCGCCGCGGACAATAACAAACAAAATTCCCTGTTTCCCAGCTATTATAATAAAAGAAGTACTACACTGATTCGACGTCTTGGAGGAGTCACTTAAAATCAAGATGATTGTAAAATTTACGTGATAAACTTTTTGAAATCTTGAAAAAAATCAGAACAAAATGGAAAATTAACGATTGGTTCAGATGTACTAGCCTTCTAAATATGGAGATATTACAACGGACTACGGAACTGGAATACTTTGCATACAATCGCATCTTTCAAGCTAAACAGCACATTGACAGAAATGACTTTTTCCTCTATGTAAGCTAGAAAGAGGATAATTGTTACGGAAAGATAATTTTTGAAAGGCTGATGAACTTCTGAGCTGAGAAACTTCCAAAAAATAAAACGAAAACGAAATTATACAGTATTCATCTACTTCCCTTTTATCCTCAGAGTTAGATTTAGAGGCTTGTTGTATCTATTCTACTGGCTTATTGGTAAGAAAGTACGAATATATTATCAGAGTTGCCAACTGCTCCGATTTTATAAGAAGATTTTCCACCACAATTTTCAAACAGTTTTATTTTACATTAATTTGGAATTATTGTAAGCCTTATTACTGAAATAAGCAGCAAAGAGAATTTGATGTGAAAGTGCTGAGTTTTCCCAGCGAGTTTACTTGTGAATCCGTTTTTAAAGTGTAAGACAACTGAATGAAATCTAAAAAGTTTATGTAACTGAATAACATGTATTCCAGTTTTGGTTATCATTAGCCAATCTGACTGTCTTTGTTCACGCTTTCCTGTAATAATTATAAAAGGAGTAGCACACGTGATTTTCGTGAAATCAAAGTAATTTTTGTGATCCTCTATTCATCTTCATATGTGACTGCATCTGTGAATGTATCAAGCCAAACTGTTTCATCGAAAGTTTATAAGTAATTTGATTTTCTACGTTAATAAATGCTCAGATACAGAAGCAATAAAATACTGTTTTGAAAAATAAAACACTCTTTGAAATCCGTAACGTAAAGTAGTATAAAAAATCACAGCTCCCAAAAAATTAAGGTACAACATGTTTTCCGAAGCTCGTCATTAAAAAATGGCAGTAAGAACAGAGTCTCCAGCCTTTATGTAATATAATTAACCACCTTTTGCTAACATAATTTTCGGTTTGGAATTTGGAGAAAAATTAGTCTAACGCATGTGCTGCATAACTGTTTTGTAAAAGCATTTAAAAAATGTACTGTTTACAAAAACTGTTAGTTCCGTAAAGGTTGGATACACTGGTAGGACTAAAATTCATAATTTATATGAATGATAGTACTGTTATTTTAAGAAAACTCGAGCAAAAACGATAGCCACCAGTTTTGTTTTCAAGAAATTTGATACTTACTCTATAGGAGAAACAAAGCTAATAATACGGAAACTTCTAAACTTCATGAGCAAGTTCCGTGAACGATTTTTGATCTCCAGATTTTTCTGGTAATAGTTAATTTTAATCTGGTAATAGTTAAATAATTTTTCGAAATGGTAATCAGCCCCCATGTTTAACTAAGAAATTTTGCGATTATTTAAGCCAAGAATTACTGTTTAAAAAAAGTAGTTAAGTATATTCCGGAGCAGTTGGCACCTCTGCGTATACGCGATACGTTAAGGTAAGAGTGAGAGTGAGACACCCACTGGAGGGGCCGACCCGAAGGTTTACGGCACAAAATCCCACCAGGGAAGAATTCCGCCTATTTTTACATACTATACCGCTGGGGTTCACAGAACCCCAACGGCAGACAGTAAACAAATGTTAGTACAATCATAAATTCCAGCTAACTGTGCAGTTCCATGAGGTCCATGACTGTCTGTGATCCTTGTGGTTTGTAGCGTTAAGGTGGCAGGCGGTAGGATAAATGGAAATAAGGTTGTAACAAACTGATGTCCGCTCTTATATCCGTACTGTTGGTAATAATTTCTTTCTGATAGATGATGGAACGTGACTCATTGAGCTGTGCTTATTGAGGACTATCTTGAGGGTCACCTTATGGAGTGAATGGAATGGCCAGCTCAAAAGCCAGACCTGCATCAGATTACGCATGTTTGGAACTTTTCTTCTTCGCCTATCCCCAAAGTCCAGCAGGGCTAGACTAGGTCCATGATTCCAAGTACCCTAAGGAAGTTCAAAGAGATCCCGACAACTGAGTCCCAGGCACTCCAAAATGTGAGAAGGTGATACCCGCTCAGAGGAGCACTTGGTACAAGTGTTAGCTCTCAAACCGTCCGAGGTTACAGTTCTGAGGTGTCCGGTGAGGAAACGGGTGATTGCAGTTTGTCCTTGCCTGTCACATCTCTTTCAGTGGCGCCGACTACGTGGGTGCTCCGGGGCTCAAGCACCCACTGAAAAAATTCTGTGGGTGCGGAGCACCCACAGAAATTTTAGTGCCAAGTCATAATTTGAATTTCCCAGAAAGAGCTAGGAAAAGGCGTTTATGTGGGTGCTTCGGGCTTGTAAAAAAAATTACGTTGAATGCTGAGCACCAGCAATCGTCTGATAACCCCAACACAGTGATGTACACTCACGGAGGGTTTCACCTCCCCCGCCCCAATTATGCCATTACGTAATATGAATATTTGTAAAGCATACGGAACTTTTTGCATTATTTCAGTACTAAAATGTTTTATTTGCTTATTAGTTGTGTCATATTTTAAAAGTTTAAAAGAAAATCTTTAATGAGGCCAAATGTATGTGGGTGCTTCGGCATGGACGTCCATATGAGTACTTTAAGACGAGGGGGGTGAGGGGTTATTTCTGGCATTTGTAAGGTCATCGGCAATCGCGCTTTCAAACATTTTAGTACTGAAATAGTGAAAAAAAGGTTAGCTAATATAAAAATATTCACTATACTGACGGCTAGAGGGAGGGACCCGAGCCCCCACCTACTTCCCTATATGAGCACCCATGTCCTTTATAATTTAGATGCGTATGAGAAACTTCGATGAGACAATCACTGGCGTAACTATAGGGCGGTAGAACGGGCAAAAGCCACGGTCCCCCGGACGGAGGGGGAGCCTTTCCCAAATAGAAAGCTAGAAAAAGTGAACTGCAACATGTTGGTTGAGATTCTGTACAATGATGAAGGACCCTATCCAATGAATTCATTACTGGCCGTAACGGTATAGTCACGCCACTGATGACGACGAGTGCTTTGCTACTGCATAATTCGAAAATAAAATTTTAGTGAGGGACAGTTGTTTTTTTTATGTAGTATGTCAGATCTCAAGCACCCACAGAAAAGTTTTCGTGGTTGCTAAATACTTGTATGTATTTAAAGGAAGTGCTTAATTTGCATGGGAGGGAGCACAGCTCCACTACTTCTTTTTTCTCGGGGAAATTTTACACTAAATTTAAATTTTTAATTACCATCGTAATTGTTTCTGTTGATATTAATGTTATTACATCGCAAACTAATACAGAGGTAACAAAAATTAACTTAATAATACCTTAAATTAGGTAATTAATATTGTAAATTGCAATACAAAAAATCAGGGCTCTTGCACTTTTTTGGATAGAAATTAAACCCTGTTTAAAGGCAACTGAATGACAGCTACTTTCAGCTTATCGCTGTAGTTCGGGAAAAAAAAAAAAAAAAAAAAAAAAAAACATGAAATTTTGGTATATAGATTCAAAAAAATTAATTATGTCAAATATTTCAAATTTTTAGGATGTATGTTTTAGAAACTGCACTATACACTGAAATAAACAATAAACCTGTATCATTTACGAAACTTTTAGAAAAAATTCTTAAAAATCGAAAATTTTAAAGAAGTGTTATTCTTTATTTCGGTATGTAGTGCAGCTTATAAAGAATCATCCTAAATTTTTAGAATCCTTGGTGCGATAGTCTACTTTAATTTGTGTATTAAGACCGTTATGCAGATTTTGTTTCTTCGGCATACACCCTTATGTGCCTCGGAACTGGAGTAATTATAATAAAATTCCAATAAGTAGTAACTTAGCACATACTCTAAAATTTTAAAAAGTGCATGGAAAAAAAAAAGGAATCCAAACAGGTAATATTTTTGTCTACTTAAAATAATAATAATTATTATAATAGTTTCTCATAAGAGTACTAATTTAGAGGTGTATGGGGGTCATCTTAACTTTCAGACATTTTAGCACGAAAATAATACTTAGAAGTTCAGTATGCTGTAAAAATGTTTACTATACTAGGCGGGCTCAAATCTCAATCCCCCACTGCCACTTGCCTTCCTATCTGGCGCCCACGGAAACAATGTCTTTCTAAAATTCAAAGCTTTTTCACAATGCGACTCCCTACAGCCTGTGCGACTCCCTACAGCCCCACAGGCAATGCCTTTGCCCACTGTGCCCCCCCCCCCTTTCTGACCCACACAAACAGACCTCATCCCAGAATCCTCATTTTCCATGGGAAAATGCATGAATACAATGATACTATGTTACTATGTTAGCCCAAGAGTACCGGAAAACGGAGAATTTGAGACAAAGCCGCTGGCTACAATCAGAAGTTCACGCGGGAAAGATAACAGGAGTTAGGTGAAAGACTCATTCCCATTATCGAAATGTTTTGAGATAGTTCTAATAATATTACTTCAGGATTCCGAAGTGAGTAGGTTTAATTGTTTTTATTGTAAATAGAGAACATCAAGATCTGTCTGTTTACAAGCACCTAATATACAACACTTTGTATGTCTCTGGAACAAAAAAAGATGCCCATTCATCAAAAAGTGTCGGCGTTTTGGTGTTAATTGAATGAGACTGAGGCGAGGCTTCTAAGGTATAAAGGTTTGTCACTTTCTTCTAAAGTCTCAATTTCCTTTTCTTATTTTTGAATGATTTTTAGTGCTCAGTTATTTATTGAAAAGGATGGAACAGACTGTCGTCTACACTAACATTTCGAGATGCCTTCTGTTTCATTTTCTGCGAATATTTTGTTCAATTTTCGTTCTTGTTTAACAAAGCGGAATTAGGTACTATTTGCTTTGATCTAGCCCAATGCTGTTTTTGTAAAATTATACTGAAATCATGGGCGCATGAACACACATTACTGAAATGTATGTCTCTCGTAATTTTGCAAATTTGAACACATAAGGGTAGAGGGTAAAATAGCTCTACTTCAGGAGGATGCTCAAAATCATGCCTGGATGTTATATGGCCTACAATTAAAAATACTTTTTGAATAATTATTAACTAAGATAAACAACTTTTTTTGTTCTGCATTATTTTTCTGTTTGCATTTAAATAGTTACCAATCTTTTTTATGTGGTCCTACACACATTTCAACATAGAAATTGTTGCATTAATTCATTCTGAGGAAATTATCTAGTTTAATTTTAAAGGTATAATGTTTGTAATTTTTTTAATTTGTTGGGGAAAAAAAGAAAAGAAAATAGTCAAGGCTTAGCTGCAGCTGTTTACAGGGGTACAAAAATGTAAAAAAAAAAAAAAAAAAAAAAAAAAAAAAATACAGGAAATGAATGAGCTGAGAAACAATACTATGAATAACATTTTTTGAAAACTGGGGATTTCACACAGGGATGAGATAGATTAAACAAGAATAACATTGATCGTGAATTGTTACATTCGAAAACTGAATCACTTTTTATACAAAATTTCCATTTGCATGACAAGAAATTTGACCGATTGTGATATTATTGTTGCATGTTCCCCCCCCCCCCCCAATACACTTTTCTTTTGCTTTGAAATTCATAATGATTAGTTAAAACCAATCAAAATTCTATAGCTAAAAGTAAAAAAAAAAAAGTGAAATAGTGTAATACACCTCTTTCGGGTCTGATTTATTACAAGGGCAAAGGGGGTGTGCGCCCAGGAATTCTCGAATTTTGACAGAGAATTTGCGTAAGGCAAACAAATTTAAGGTGACTCCAGCACAAGCAGATTTTTCTAAAAGAAGGGTATTTCATCAGAAATACTTCATTACTTTAAAAAGAATCTTGATTTTAACTGCTTTGCTGTTATCGTTACTAAGACACAAAACGGTGGAGACTTTGATTCTATGCCCAGCGTTGCTTCACCGTAGTACAGATAATCGGATGCCAAAATTCACACTATTCATTTAAATTAAACTTTGAATGTCACCTTCAGCGCTCGGAAAAAACACGCAATTTTGGTATATAAATACAAAAAAGAAAACTAATTATCTCAAGCACTTCACAATTTTTAGGATGTAGGTTCACAAGCTCTACTAGACACCCGAATAAACGAAAATTTTTTGCAGAATGGCCACTCTTAGAAATATTTTGCTGTGCAGTTCCACATTTAAGATTTTTTTCTGAAAGTTTCATGAAAGTTTTCGCATTTATTGCAGTGTGTAGTGCAGCTTGTAAAGAATTATCCTGAATTTTTTCGAATCCTTGGTGCAGTTAGTTTATTTTAATTTGTGTACCAAAACCGTGAGACAGATATCGTTTCTTCGATCTATACCCTCAGATATTGGATATTTTATGTGGAGCTAAAATGACTATTTGTATTACCCATTTCCCACTGGTAAAAATGTGCACGAAAAGTCAAATGATTGAGTTGTTACGAGCAAGGAAGCAAATAATTATAGGAAAAGATTGAAGGGTAGTTGGAAAAGATTCCATAAGGTTGGAAAGTGTATCGTTATTCATGAGTGTGCCGTATTTTTCTTCTTTGTTCCATAAAAACCCATCTTCGGAATCGAAATCTATCTTAAAATCACCTACTAAAACTATTTTACAATCTTAGGGTAGAATTCTCCGCCGGTGGTTTCCGAAATCGTCGGTGGTTAGCTGCCGACTGGGCAGAACCAGTTGTTTGGTTACCGACTGCGCTAACGATTCCGGAGGCCATCGTGAGGTCTTTTAGCCAATCACATGAACCCCTTGACGCTCCTCCCTAAAACTCCACATCAAGGCGGGGCAGAGTTAACGACTGCGAAAAATTAGCGACGAGCGGAGAATCCAGCTCTTAGCCAAGTACATTCCAACTGTACTCCCCCTTTAAAATAAATTGTCACGTTTTGGCACCAAACTTAGCGATCCTTTATCAAAAATTACAAACCACTTTGTGCGACTTTCAACATTTTGTTACCCCCCCCCCCCCCACGGACTTTTAGGGCACCCACAGAAATTTTGTAAAGTCGGCGCCTCTGATCTCTTTAGTTCCCAGCACCACGAAAATCTCATATCGCTTAATTCCCAGCAAAACGGCCGAAAAATGCTTTCCCCCAATGAAGGAAAGCGGGTACTTTTATCATTGATTTGTGACAGTTTGGAACTTCTCTTCTTGAGTAGCTCAACGGGCTAGATGCTTCCTATTGTGCTAATCCAATGAAAATCTACTGTACCTGCTTTTGACAACCCACTACACGCTGATACATCGTGCACACTATGAATACACGGATTATCATTTTCCCCCTCTTCCTTAAGTTCTCAAGACTCCAAGGGATGTAAAACTGTCAATAAATCCTGTGTCGGGAGGGAAAGAACTCGGTCTTGGGCGGCCAAGCCGTTTCGGGGACACATGTCGGCCAGCCGTCTAAGCCGTTACGGGTTCTAAAGAGTTAAGTGCCAAAGAACCGCCAGGTCGATGGCCCCGATACCATTGGTGCACGGGAGGAGTAGACCAAATTGATTTTCCACTCAACTTATCATGTGAATAAATCTCAGTGTAGGTAAGAGGCTCTAGTGGAACTAATACCTCACTGGCCCCGCTTTGGCCAATACATCTGCCATTTCATTCCCCTCAAGATCAACATGGAAGGGGATCCACTGAATGTGGATCTGATGATCCATCGAAAGGTGTTTTTTATGCATTTGTAGTAATTCCATTGATATTCAACTGTAAGATCCTTAACGATTTGGGAGACCGTAACACATTTTTCGAGCAAAGCCCTCTGCCTAAGTCAGTCTCGCGGTCCTTTTTCAACTGCGCGACGACCGTTGCACTATGTAAACGAAGGTAGTGTGTCTTCATGGATGGGGAAATGTGCAGCTTCCGTTGTCTTGCGACTAGAGCCCCAATGGTGGAAGACTGGCTCAGCTCCGATGTCTGTAGACCTTAGCTGGGCAAAATGGAACGGCCTTCATGCCTAGGGTAGCCCTGCCAGGAGATTACTCTCCCGACGTACATCACCCGTTCCGCCCTGGTACACCCCCACGCCGGCTTTGAGACGGCCTACAGGACTTGATGGGGATGTTTGGAACTACCTTGGCAGACAATTTGCTATTTTGAGTCCTCCTCCCCGGTGATCACATGAGCTGGTAAACAGTTACTTTGTATCTGTCTTCGCTATCCATTGCGGTGTCTGACACTTTTATTGGCAGTATCGAAAGTTGATGCTACCAATGTGTATGTTAGGAGTGGACACATTCCTCTCTGGAACTCGTTTTTGTGACGTTTCTAGGAGAATTTTCCACTTCAGACTGTGATGTAGATACTTTATTTTTGGTGAAGTTTGATACTTTATGCAAGAAAAGACTTTAATGCTAGGTATGCCTTTTTTTTTTTTTTAAACACATTTGTTCTGAAATATATGTAAATTTCTGTGTCGCATTTCATAAAGAACTGTTTAGTGCATATTTTCTTCGAATTTTTTGTTCCTAAGTTCATTCATTTTCAAATTAGTCACAAGAAACAGGCTGTACGTAACTTTTATAGAATAGTGTACTTTTAGATAGAATTGTAGTTCTGTTAAAAAGTGCATAAGTATTTTATTTTATTTTTTTAATTTTTATAGTGATGCGAAAGAACAAACGTTTTATAGTTAAGCTTTACCAATATTGCAGCAGCAGGTACTTAATTTTTAATAAGAAAGAAATATTTTAGAAAAATAAAGTAATTTCATGGGCGAAAGAGGAATTTTATATGTGAAATATGTGTACCCTTTTACTTAATTGAAAGTGTAAAGAGAAAAACTCTAAAGTGATCACCATTACAAATGTAAGGAACACATTTAGTTGAGAGATTTGGGGCGTGCTAAGGCCTTTGCAGCAAGATAAACTTTAGTGACAATCCCGACCTCCTCGCTTTCGCAAAAGTCGAACCGTCTCACGGGCATTTTTTTGCATTCGGTACCAGTTGGTCCTTGACTAAAATTTATGTAAGCGAATTAATGCATACGACCATAAACGTTTGTCGAAATAGCTCTTTTTCGGCGATAATTAGAGCTCATGAGATTTTTTTTCTCCGGACTCCTCATAATTTGTCATTTTTCTTGTAAATTCAGAATACATCGTATAATAAACAAATTATCACGCGGTTTTCTCTTTTAAACATCAAATAAGTGAGAGAAATCTTTTAATTGTTTAAAATCAGATAAATTAGTGAAGAAAAGCGAAACTATAAAAAAATGTTAACAAAAATATGTCAGTCGAAAAAAGCGAAATTCACAGATATTTTCACTCCGCCGAAAGTTTTATGTAAAATACATAAAAATAATAATTTTTGTTTGAATGCACATAAAAAATATAAACCTTATCTCTTGGCAGAGGAGGGGATATCGGGATATATTCCCTCGCAAAATTTCGGTATTAGCATGGTCTTTTTTGTTTTTCTCGTCGTGCATAAATTTCGTTTATTTTAGTACAGACTAATATTCCATATCACCCTCAGAAAAAATTTCCTGTCCCTGTCTCTTGGAAAGTTCAATGATGAACTATGCTGCTGATAAAAAAGAATCTTATGTAACTCTTAAAGCTTACAGTTAATGTTTATTATTTTTATGTGGGTTATTATAAGTCTCTTAAAAATTATATATATATATATATATATATGGCTAGCCTGGGGGGCGTTTTTCTAATTTATGCTATAGTATATATATATGTATTGAATTTTGGAAATAGCTACTGCAATGTTATTGTTCAAATATAAAATATTAAATGCTAAATTATAAGAAAGAATAAAAAAAGTAAACTCTAAAATATGATCTTCCGAGATTTTCTAAATTATCTTCAAAATACTTTTACAGTGAAAATGAATTTTTCTTCGCCGTGAATTTTTTAACATTCAAAATTATTCTTCCTTTTTGACTTTTGAAAAATCGTTTCGTATTCATTTTACTTTGCTGGAAAGACCATTAACTTTCAGAGGAAGGTTAATTTGGAGAGATAAAAACGAGAATGTTAAGCTGCGTTAAAAAAAAAAAGAAGAAAAAAACGATTTATTTTTGTATGAAAGATATAATACCCAAGAAATATAATTAAAGGATTTGACTTAGATTTTAATTATTGATGACTGAATTTATTTTCTGCGATAGAAATGTCACTTTTATCAACATTCTTACCTTTGACAAAATTTAATCTGTGTTGGGAATTTTATCTTTGGAGAAACAAACAGAAGCATCGACACAGAGTTGGAGATTTATTTTGAATTTCGTGTTTGTAAATCTTTTCACCGATTCATTTTCGCTCAGTACTAAAGTATTTGTCAAGTACATTTTGTGCAGTTTTATAGCAGAATTCATTTCTGCTATGCTGAAAATGAAAATAATTTAGTGTTCCAGGCAACTTTATTTAAAAACCTTTTTAGTAAGATAACTAGCATACTCAAGCACAAAAGTATGAGTGTGATTACACAAAAGTCCTTGTAATCTGCATATTTGTTGGAATCAAGATAGTTGCAGATTAAAAATTTTTGAACAGTACAGACCTATTCAGCAATCCTGTGGGACTTCGTGGCGATGTCACATTTCGTTATGTTCGTCATAGCACGAATGTGATGCAAGTGTACGCCTTCAGGGACGTTTCTTAGTGTCAAACGTGTGACGTTGCAGAGTGACGCCGCAGTGTAATTGATGATTATAGTCACTGTGTGACAAACATATGATGCTCAGAGAGACGTCGTATTGTAATTTCTTGCTAAGAGACGTCCATGATGTCGCCATCTGATCGAACAAAAACATCCGGCACCGGACAAAAACTGTCCTAGGCGGTCATTTGTCCGTCGCCACAACTTCTCTGCGACAAATACGTCTCATAAAGTCAAAAAGTCACAGTGTAACCAGTATGTATACATGTGCGACGTCAAAATGCTATGTGGAGATTGAGAAAGTTTGAGATTAAAGGAATACAAATTCACTATATCGTTGCTTGATGGTATACAATCCTGAATTTCCTTAAAAAAGGGAATTAAACTTCATTATTTTGTTTGCACTCACAATTTGATTTTACTGATAATTTAAAAAAATAAAGTGTATGTACAAGAATTTCGTTTCTCTCTGTCTCTCTTCTTTTTCACAAACATACTTTGGCCAAGTAAAACTTTTTGATTAACTCATGATCATTTGACTGTTTATGTCACTAAAATTTTGTACATCACCTAATTAATGTATGAGGCATTACACTTTACTTATTGAGAATTTTTTGAACGGCGCCGTATAAAAATTCAAATTTTGTGTTTATTTAGATGCAATTTCCTGAAAATTTTATTAGATAACATAAATTTCTGTACCTTTTTTTTACGTAACTTTAATTCATTGTAAATGTCTAGGAAAAGTTACAAAATTTTAAAGTATTACTTTTATCTCTCTTAACTTCTTCAGATAAGAGATAACCTATAAAGAAAATTAACTGAAATTAGCTTCAGTCATGTTCAAAGGCAACAGACCGTGACACCAGAGAGCTCTTTAAAAGGTTAAAGGACTTCTTTTTTGTCATTGTGGGAGACTAGTTCTTTTTTGTGCGCAACGGAATTCTGACAGCTTTAAATAATATGCAAATCCGCTGTCGTGTTACCTAAAGTAAAATCAAAGTTCTAGAAAATAATACATTTTAAACACGAAAACACGGAATGACATAATGTCATAATAAGTATTACCCAAAGAAAACATTTAAAGATCGAGTATTATTTTTTAAAACCCAATCATTTCACCCAGTATTAATATTTTGATTCAATCTGTCAGAATTTGGACACATTATAATCATAATTAAGTGATTGCATGTATTCTTTGATCTTGCAGTTTTAAAATGATTTCACACTGTCATGTTTAACGTTTATGTAAACATGACAGGTCATACTCACTTAACTGGTCGATCAAGTATTGCCTGTTTAAAATCTCACTTCCCGGGTATTAAATTACGTTCTCATCAATAAAAGTTTTTTATTTTTAGTAAATTTAATTATTAAGCTTATAATAAAGTATACTTGTAGTAATGACAGATTTTCCCAAAACAGAAACTTTCATCTCGAATGATAGTAGAAGCCGGTTTCAAGGCAGTTCTTTTCGCGATGGGGAGGTTTTAGAGCTCATTTTAAGCTTGTAAAGCCCAGCTGACCCTACGGAGATTTTATCATTCATGTATTTTCGGGCGCGTTCGAAAAAACCCACACAACATTTTCTAATTGGCGTACAAATTTCAAAATTCTTGCACGAAATACGCATTACGTATATGTCTTAATCCTCAAGAAAAATATTTCATTACGTCATACATGTAATGAGCATCGTCAGTAACAAAATTATTATGTTTCTGCCAATGCGTTGAAACTAGCAAAAAATTAAAAAATGAAAATAAAATAAATAAATAACAGAAATAAATAATAAATAATAAAAAAATAAAAATAAAATAAAATATTTAAACATGCTAACTGAATTAAAAGAAAATGAATAAGGATAGTCGACTTCTTCTGTGGGACTTGGCTGAGGTTTAAGAAAATTGTGCTCCAGTGGATTCCATCCCACTGCGGGATACATGGTAACGAGGTGATAGATGAGCTAGCAAAAAAAAAAAAAAAAAAAGGCACCAATGTTATTCAAGCCTCGTGCAGCCAGCCCAATTAACTACAAATCAGCTGCACATTTTATAAATATAAAATTTAAACATCTCCAAAGGTTTAAGCTGGAAGATTTGACCAAAGGTAAAACCTGGCACCTCTCCATCCTCCAGTTACCTGAACGCCCAAGAGACCATGCAGTCGCAGCTTTTAGACAAGCAACGGTGCATGACTGCCTCGCTGCTTACCTTCACCGAATCAACGTCCTGAGTAGCCCCTTGTGTCCTGTCTGGAGCGATGCCGAGATGATGGTTGCTGAAGACCTTCTGGAGTGCCCTGCGCTTCATGCCTCCTCTATAACCTCTCGTTACTGGGGAGCTAGAGACCTTTTGGCTGCGATTTAATACTGTGTTTTTATTTATGTACCTTTTTGTGTGTTTTTTTAGGGATGTCAAGGATAATGTCTTTTGTGCCTGCTGCATTGCGCAAAAAAAAAAAAAAAAAAAAAAAAAAAAAAAAAAAAAAAACACGCTAATGAAATTCCAAGCAGTAATCGGTTCCGTTATATCGATGTGTTGTGCTAGCTATTAGCTCTACTTTAATTGGTTTTAAATGCCCTCTGAACACAAAGTTTTTTCGAGATTAAGACTAAGATCACCTAGAAAGACCTAAAGTACTTTTTTGTTCAAAGGTCTTTGTAGTCTAACACACAGAAGAAAGGTTGGAATAGGACTTTTCTTAAGTCGGTCATTGAATATTGATGTAATATGAAACACGTATAACTATTATTTATTTAAATTACTGCTTCAGTAGCCTTGCTCGGATAAAGCTTATATTAGGAAATTACAGTGAAACCTGTCTAATGAAACCCCCGCCACTCGGGACCAACAAAAATGATCATCTTATGAAAGAAGCAGGTGGAATAATGCAGGTGGTCACTTTACAAAGGTTACAATGTGCGGTCATTAGAAAAAGAAAATGTACAAAAGTGGTCACTATAGATACGTGGTCTCTTTACCAAGGTGGTCACTTTAGCAGGTTCCACTGTATATATAATATATTTATGTATAATTAACGTCTTTTCGAAATCAACTTCTCAATTAATTAGATGCGATTATTGATTCCTTTGTGATATCACTCCATTCGTGCACGTTAGCAGTTTTTACTGTACGTAAAATATTCTAATCAGTTAATTGTGTAACATATGTATAGAAAAAAATAATAAAAACTTTAAATACTCTCAAAATTTTTACTAACAATCAAGATAGGATTTACAAATATAAATGAAAAATAAAAAGTCTCTCACTATCTCGCTAATGAAAAATTTGCAACTACTAATGCTACATATTTGATCGCTTTTGAAAAAAAAAAATGTTTTAAAATTTTCACGAATAATGCATTAATATTGACGTACAATTTTTTTTCCCTTAGAGAGTCGAGTTCCCTGTTTCCCACTTTTATTTAAACATGTCTGCTTCGCATTCTTTTTAAAGAAAAGTCGTACCTTTTTCTAGAAACATTTAATTCCCTAGCTTCCTTCCTCGCCGCGAGTGGATACAAAAACAAGAAAATTGTTTTGTGCAGTGAATCAGTCTGGAGTGCAGCTTTAGTTCCTGATTAATCAATTTATCATTCTTTTAACGTTTCTTTGTATAATTCTTCAAATGAAAGCACTTACGAAATATTTCCATAAAAACATTTTCTCTGGAAAGCAAGCAAACATGCACATGTTCACGGAAAAAATGATCAAATTGCAATCCTAAAAAATTATAAATTAAGTCGCATAATGCGATGTGAATACGCTTTTTAATGTTTTTATTTAATTAAGTATACATGGTGTCCCAAAAACATTAAAATCAGTTTTTACTCCTTTAGATAACGATCATAGACACATAATTACAAAGTTGCTTAACACTTAATGGGCGGGTCACATAGATTTACATTTTCCGTAGTGATTTCCCATAGGTTTACGTTTTTGCTTGAATTTTTAGTACGTATATTATACACCCTAAAAATATTCGAGTGTTAGGTTAAATTTCCTATGTTGATTTCATACATGAAGTATTGTTCTTCATAAAAAGTGAATAATATAAAATACAACTTTTAATATTTTTGTCGAGTTTTGAGATTTTCGAAAGATTAATTAATTATTCCCAAAAGTTAAATAGAAAACAATGCTTCCACTCGAATACTTTTTCGAGTGAGTGCACACACGTGTTTATTTAATTCTCCTAAAAATGCCCGGAAACCGAGGAAGGCAGAGTAGATTTGACCCATCCGTTAAGTGTTAAAAAAATACACAGAATTTTATGAAATAGATTAAAATTTTCAGTAGATGAAATTTAGTAAATTTGATCAAAGACAAAATTAAAATTTTCATATGGCCCATGTACAAAAAAAATTTCCAATTAGTAAAATGCACCCCATACATTACTGAGTTAGAGCATTTTATTCTGAAATCTCTCAGAGATATGAAAATACATGTGCAATTGTATATGCTGATTTAAATCAATTTTCAAACGTCCTCGAAGGGAAAAAAAAAATCACATGGGATGATTGCGTTTCAGGGGTCGTATAGAAACTACGACTAATGATTGCATAAGTACATATTAATTTTATATTTATTTTATGTATAGCCTCTCACCAACTTGGTTCAAACAGTGATTTTTTTATGGTTAAAAAGGTTATAATTTTGTGTCTCATTAATATTGTGTCTCTGATATTTGATGATGGCCGAAGTGAAGGTCCCGCGTTAGGACCTACCGTGCAGCTGTCGACCTATCAGTCTGGAGTTTTGGGCAGTTTTCTCCAGATGTAGCGTATATGCCCGTTAGAACCACTTAAAAAGTCTTCCGCCTAAATAATCCCCCCGAAGGCATCTGCCCGTCGTGTAGGTTTGCCATAACAGAAGATACTCAAATATGTACTGTCTTAAATTTATTTTGAGGTGTAAACCAAATCCTAGAAAAATGGCTTGAAATCATTTTTTTCAAAGTTGTACTGAATAGTGCATCTTCTTTAATTTGTTTTTAAAATAAATGGGAAAAAAAAGTAAAATAATGTATGCCGAATACAACATTTTTTCTAATTTATTTTTAAGGGGGAGTGAATTCTGCGTTTTTTGAAGAGGCCTGTGTTCTCGGATCTGAATTCTTCGTTCTTTTTTTGGAGGGGGTAGTGGTGAGGAGTTATTATTTATTTATTTATTTATTTCGAGATATTCTATTAGATGTAAGTGAATACATATTAAAAAAAAATCATACTAACTCGTCCTTTAAAACTGATATTTGATGATGGGAAGCAAATACTGCTATCATGCCTTAAAAAAATAAATATTTATATAAATAAAATAAATAGAAATGTTTTAAAAACTGTATGCAATAGTGCATTTCCCCTAATTTATTTTTCTCTGATATTTGATGATGGGAAGCAAATACTGCGATCATGCCTTAAAAAATATTTATATAAATAAAATAAATAAAAATGTTTTAAAAACTGTACAGAATAGTGCATTCCCTCTAATTGATGTTTCTCCGATATTTGATGATGGAAAACAAATAGTGCTATCATACCTTAAAAAGAATAAATATTTATGTAGATTAAAATGTTTTTAAAACTGTACAGAATCGTGCATTTCCTCTAATTTATTTTTAAGGGTGGGGAGTAAAAATTGCGCTTTTTGGCGAGCCGCTGTGTGCTCGGATCTGAATTCTCCGGCAACCCTGGACTCCTTCCAAGCTTTGGGAGTTGGAAGTTCCCGGAGCCAGATGGAGGGGTGCCGCGGTGCCTGAAAGAAGGTACCTCTGGAATTGTCGCCCGCTTCCTACGTGCTCTTATAGCCCACCCCCCTAAAACTGTGTGTCCGAAACAAGCATGGCTGAAGGAGAAGGTTCATCGGAGCAGGATGATGTCTCGTTTTTGCGGACGGTAGGTTGTGAAGCGTTTTTAATATCTTTTACCATCTTTTTATCTCGAGTGACAGAGAAGTTTTCCGCATGGGACAAATGGCTCATTAAAAGAAAAAAAAAAAGTTACAAAACTTTGACGGCGACTAATTTGTGATCAAAATTGTAAGGAAAAATTGAAAACTTTTTAAGGAAAACAGTGAAAAAAGTAAAATAAAGTGTTTTCCGAAAGGATATGTGAGCGACGATGTGTTTTTGTAGCGGTTTTGAAAAGATGAAATTTGAGAATTCCGTGTACTGTGCATTACCGAAAATCTATTAGTGTGCTATTTATTTTCATTGTTTTCATTGTCATATGATGTCACGTGGTTTGATTCTGTGATAAGGATTGAAAGATTGCTTTTGAAATTAAGGGATGCAATTAAAGGATATTCAAAGTGTCTTACGGTTTAAGATGCATTACATATTTCGAGCCTCAGCAGTAGAATACATTGCAGAGCAAAAATATTTTTTTAATGAAATATTAAATATTTGCATGTTGAATGCAATACTGAGATAACTTTTTTCAAGAGAAAAATTGTATTTAAATGATATTTGGCTTAAGAATTGTCACAAAATGTTAGCATAAAAGAAGATAATTTTAAAGCTTGTTTTGTTTCAATTTTTGTTAAAAAAGCCTTTAACGCTACTCACTTTGAAACAAACTCTTATATATGCATATGTATGTAAAATCTTTGTATACTTTCTTAATTTCAATTTATCTATGTAACCAACCTTGTTTTTAGTATTTAAACAAACATTTTAGTCACTATAACTTTGAAGTTGTCGTAATATATAGAATTTTTGTTCTGTACAAATATATTAATTTAAGTATTTGAGAAGCTGTAAAACAGCGGAAAGGTTTTAATAATCTGAAACCCGCTAAAATTAATTCTAAACCCTAAATGATATTTATCTCAACAATATTTGTGCCATTAATTAATTAATTATTGATTTGTTTTGCAAACGAGTTTTATTATCCTTTTATCAAATTTTGTTTAATGTGTAAATTGTGCGCTCCAAACTGAATGCAATTAATTTGTGAAACATTGAAAAATTGTACATTAAATGATTTTACAACAAACTAAACAAAACTTTCTTCACCATTTATATTTTATAAATTGTCTATAGACATACTATCTCGCGAATAATTCCACATAGACTGTTATTGATTAGTGTGACAGCGTGCCCTAATAAACTGCTAGAAAAACTTATCTTAACTTTTCTGAATGAGTAATTTGTTTACATTTTTTAATTGAAAAATCTCTTATTAATTTAATATTTTCATGATATTTTTATGTTAGTATTCCAGATATTTGAACTTTGCATAGATTATAATTAATTTTATTGCATTTGAATTTCCTTACTGAAAAACTCTATTTTTAATATAATAAATTGTGATTAATGCAAAATAATTTCAGATGTAATCAAACTGTAAAACATTTTTATAAAGTAAAATTAAAATGTCACTTGCATTATTTTTTTTTGGCATAAAAATAAATGCCACGAGGTTCTTTTCCCTTTACGCGTAAAAGTGTTATTGTGTTATAATTAACTGCTAATAAAAATTATTTTTTACCTCTTAAATATCATTCTGTTGCTTTTATATCTTCGATAAAAATATGCTAATAAGCCATTTTTATGCTTATGTGCATACTATAGGAATTTGCTCACCTTTTAGCATAGCCTATTGGATTAGAAACATTAGAATTGAAAAAGACATTTTTAATAGAATGCAATAGGACTAATTCAAAAGGCTATTGGATTAATGCTATTGGAAAGTGAATTAATAAAATCTGTTTTTTACAAAAAATTATTTGATGGTGTCTGAGTACTCTTGAAAAAACTATTTGTATTACTTAGTACCTAGAACAACATTTGTAATAATTTTTTTCTAAATATTTTGAGCGTTGCGGGGGAAAAAAATGTATGAATGAATAATCAATGTATGACTGTATATTATTCATTTTATGTACAAAAGATTACAACTTCAGCATCCAATGCGGATAAAAGTATACTGAAGAGAAAATAACAGTGTAATTTAAAGCTATCTAGATATTTTCACCGAAAAAAGAATTTATTCTGATAAGGTGACGGTCTTATGATTATGGGGAAATTATTAAATATGTTTTTAATTCTGAAAACGAGATATAACATAATGGTGCGATATTTTCAGTTTTACTTTAAAGGCTTTAGGAAGTTAGTGATATTTTTAGTAAACTCTGCTGTTGGATAATTGTTTCACCTTAACCTAATTGAGCCTTACACCGGCTTTGTTGCAGTAAATAGTATCTGCATTTAAGAAAACAAACACGTGCATTTGGGCGCAGAACGTTTTTTTTTTACGTATAAACGAAAAGAATGGAAATGATTGTTCACAAAATTAGCTAAAAACTTATACTTGCCTAGCAGCTTTTTTACGTAACTGACCTTTTCCTTAAAATACCTGCATATAAAAAGTCTTGTTATATAATCCTAAGTAATTATTTTTAAATAAATTTTTAAAGAAATGTTTCATTTTAAGTGTGTTTTCCATAAAAATAAAAGGATGTTTTACTTCCCTTAAAAAATAAATAAGTAAATAAAAATGTTTGTTATTTTTTTTTGTCATTTATTTATTTTTACTTTTATTCACACTTATATAATTTTATAATTCAAAGTAGTAAATGAAAGTAGAATGGTTTGAAAACAGGTAAGCAAAATTTATAAGTATAAAGTTCCATAAAGGTAGTGAATTTCAAATGTTTTTAGTTTCCTTCAAATTATCTAGAACTAAATGGTGTTACTTTGGTAAAATTAAACGAGCACGATTTTTATACTTGCTTGAGTTATGTATACATTGTTTATATTCGAAGTAGTGGGTGATTAAATCTGTGTGAGCTTTTCTAATGAATATGCAGCATGCCCCAAAAACGCTTTGACCTGGGCTTTTGTTCTTCAAATATTGATCATAGACATGTCCAATATACTACAAATTTTATGGAACTAATTAAAATTTTTAGATTAAAAAATACAAAATTTAAATTTTTATACGGCCTTTTTACAAAAAAGTGCCTGTTAGTGAAAAGTGTCCCGTACATTGCTTAGGGGATGTACAAAATTTGAGCATTTTATTCTAAAAGTATCGGAGATATGAACATAAAAATATGCTGCCTTAAATTACTTTTCAAAAGTTCTCGAAAGGAAAAGAAAAACTCATGGGGTGATCGCGTTCCAGGAGTCGTACACAAATTACGAAAGAAATCAATGATTGCATAAATTTACAATACTATTGCTATTATTGATATTCTATAGCCCTTCCCCAACTTTGAACATATCTCTGAACCTTTTCCGATGAAATATGAAACTGTATAATCACCTAATTAATGGATGGGGCACATCTAATAGAGCATTTTTTTTTTGCAACAGGGCTGTATAAAAATTTAAATGTTATATTTATTTAAAATAATCTTAATGAAAATTTTAATCGATATCATAAAATGCTGCATTTTTATAAGAAATAAAGCTTAGGTCAGTGTTTTGGGGATACCCGTAGAAATATTATGATGAATGATATAATATGGATGTTTGAGTTTGAAACAGACTACACATTCATACTGTTCGATCGACTACCGAAAAAAGATATATAGAATTTAATTTAAAGTACCCAATTTTACATTACCCATAAGAAAACAATTTATATAAGCTGATAGATTGAAAAACAAGTAAATTAAACTTTTAATAGATGCGAAATATTACTTAAATCATCCACTTATTCAACATAGACGTAGTTACAGTTGAAGATTTCATTTTGGGTGATTATATACTAAGGAAATATTAAAACGATTTGCCTGTTTTGCTATAGTAATATTTTTATGAAATTGATTTAAAAACTATATTTTAATTCAACTAATTGACAAGTAACCTTTATTCAAAGGATAACGACATTTAGGAAAATATGTTTTGGTCCCTTGCAATATATTTATGACATGTATGTTTATTGTAACTGTTTTTTATATTTGGTGAATGTTTCTAAGAAGTTGCAGAACAATTTATTACATAAAAAAATATTCCACATTTATAATTGTGTTTAGAAGTCATTACTGAAAGCGTGGATAGTACAACAATTTGTATGAATTACAACGGGGTTTAGTTATATTTTATATAATGATGTAAGTAATTAATTTTCTTGTCATGAGTGTCTTGACAATTCTTGTAAAAGAATAGTAAAGTGTCATATCCTTTGAAAATAGTGATAGTTGAAATAAATAATTCATATATTGCACTATTAAATTAGAAATAATTGTTGCAATCACTCCATTTCATTCTAAAATTAATATTATTACTAAATCATAGAAGTAATCTGAAAATATTTCCATATATCTTTAAAATGTGAGTGCAATTTATAAATTCATCCCACATTACGTAATCATTTAGAAAAAAATCTCAAATTATTATGTAACTATTCACAATCACTAGCTGACAGTTTCAAAAATAATTCTTGATACTGAAATTTATTCTTTTCCATCTACAGAGAGGCACCTATTTAAAGTGTTATTTTTTTACGTACTTTCAAAAATGTTCATCTATAATTTTTGAAAAAAGGAACTTAGAAACTTTCGGGCAAAATAATTAGTTGTTTGTCATTTTTACTTGTATTTCTAAATCAAAAGGTGATTACGTAACCGAAACATTAAAGTACTCATTAATTTTTTCTGAGTTTATTGTGAATTCCAGAACTTTTATTTAGATAATTTTTAGCAAAAGATACAGCAACGATGTGACTTTGGTCTTCTGTTATTGAATTATTGAATTACTTGGATTCTGTTATTGAATAAAGTTACCGATTTTTCCGCTCAATTTTCCTTTCTGCCAACGCACTCAGAAACAAGACTGCTCGACTTGTCTAGGAAAACTTGGATGATTTACAAAACTCTTCCTGACACTGCAGCTTTCAGGACTTCCCAATGGAAGCAAATAGCTGCTGTGAAGACAGGTTACTAAAATAGCTACCAAGGGGACAGACAAACGAACGTGGGGCTTATATTTGTTGTGAAAAACATTTTACGGGAGTTGTTAAACTCGGAATTTCATTCAATTTTCATTCTAAATCACGAGTGCAAGCAGCTGAGTTACGAATTACTCGCTTTAAAAAAAATTTAACGGGTTGATGTTAATGAAGCTTATAAAAGTAATGCATTTCCTTTTGTCAGACGCACAAAAATATTTGGAAGTGTTTCACTTATTCAGTGGAATAGTTTATGTTGGTTTATTTACGTAGATAAAGAGCTATACAGACCATTGAGCTTAGAACATTCCAATAAATGCTAATTGTTGTCTAAGTTCCTTATCTTTATCTCCTGTCCATATCTTAAATTAAAAAAAAAAAGAAAACCTTTGTTCCACGACAAAAATTCATACACATCTATGTTAAAATTATATAAAAAGAAAAATAGCAAAGTGAATAAAACAAAATTTTCAACAAACAAAATGATTCTAACTGTCTTTGATTTGATTATCGTAAAAAGAATACACTAAGTCGGCCAAAAGTTAGAACTATTGAAATTTTAATATTTAAAAAATGTGTCGGTTTTAAAGGCCAATGGTGCACTGTTCCTCCAAAGTTTTAAAAATACTGAAGGGACTGAAAATGCCCCTTTAAGTAATTTTTCAATTTCCATTCTTTTTGGAATGAAAGGTTACAGACACTTTAACATAACTTATGATAATTCAAAAATAAATTGCATATTTGGGATTTTTAAAAATAAATTACTCATTAAAAGCAAATGATTTCTTTAAAGGTACAGAGTACTAGTTTTATGATTGAAAGAATCGGAAATACAATGGAGTGTTGACGAGTAAGCAAAAATTTCGTGTTGGGAAATAGGGTATATATACAACTTTTTGAAACCCATAAATAATTATTTTAGACACTTATAAACACCCCCAAAATGTTCGTATTCCCCAAAGATATATTACTGTTCCCCCCATAAAGTAATGAATATATATTTTTTTTTAATACAGTTATTGAACTTCGACATAATACTGTACACACTCTCAAAAAAATATTCGAGTATCAGCCAAATTTTCCATTTTAGTTTTGTGAATAAGTAATTAGTTTTTCTAGAAAATTCGCAACTCGCAAGAAATATGAGTAGTTATTAACGCGAAAAACAATTTGTATGAAACCGACGTAGTAAATTCGGCTTATACCCTAATACTTTTTTGAGAGGTTGTACAGTACTGTTCAGTTTTTTAAGTGCACAAAATTAACCTCTTCCTTCTAGCTCCCGTCAAAATCATGGGCTAAGCTTTCTCCTTCTATATCTTGTGCCCGTGGTATTTCCGGGAAACAGTGTTCAAAAGTTATACGTCAGAAAGATACGTAAGAGTGTCTCAATTCTTATGCAAGGATTTCATTTATATCTCATTTCACACAACAGATGACAGTACCATACTATTTTTAACTTAATTTGGAGAGAGTTTATTTGAAAAAAAAAATGAAGAAAATCTGAAACCCTTTCAGATTTTAAATACGCACTAAAGTGCTACATATTAAAAGCGTATCATAATTTTTGCATCGTCCCTACTTTCTTCCTTATTCCATAAGGTTGGAAAGTGTATCATTATTCATGAGTGAGCAGTATTTTTCTTCCTTGTTCTATAAAACCCAGCTTTGGAATCGAAATTTATCTTGAAATTGCCTACTAAAACTATTTTACAATCTTCGCCAAGTATATTACAACTATACTTCACCGTTTTAAATATTGTTTCGAATGTGCATCATAATCCATGAGTGTGCCATGTTTGTCTTTCTTGGGTTGATTTCTGCTTTAACGCCCCAACTCTCGCCAAGGTGGCGATCATTAAACATATACAGCAACCATGACAATTTTTTGTATTTATGTGGCAATTGTAATTTAGAATTAAAATGGCGATTTGGAACAACCTGTAAATACAGCATTCCGTTACATTTTTATTTATTTTGGGTTGCCAATTAATGTAGTTTTAATAATTAAGTGTCTTCAAATTCTTTAATTAGTGCGTTTATCACTAATTTGCTCACTTTAGTTTTCATGTAGTTGTTTAGGGAGCGTTGAAATTTGTGCATAACTCCTAGAGACCCATGACTTCAAAGCTCGCCAAAGTGCGGGGAACTTTTAGGTTGGCGAATGTAGGGGCGTTAAAATAGAATCAACTCTTTCTTGAACCGTAAAGCACATCTTTGGAATCGAATTCCATCTTAAAATCGCCTACTGATACTGTTTTAAAATCTTCACCAGACATATTCGAACTATAGGCATATTCCAACTACATCTCGTAGACATTTTAAATACTGTTTGGAATGAACATCATAATCCATAAGTGTATCGTGTTTTCCTTATTTGTTCTATAAAACATTTCTTCGGAATAGAAATCTATATTAAAATCACCTACCAAAACTGTTTAACAATTTTCGCCAGGCATACTCAAACTACACTTCACCTTTATAAATACCATTTGGAAAGTGTATCATAATCTATGATGTGTGCCGTATTTGTCTTCACTGTTCTATAAAACACTTCTTCGGAATTAATATCTATATTTAAATCGCCTACTAAAACTGTTTTACAATATTCGCCAGGCGTTTTCTAACTATACTCAAAATATATTTATAATAAATTGTCGCGTTTTGGCACCCAGTTTAGCGATCATTTATCAAAAATTGCAAACCTTGTGCGACTTTCAACATTTTATTAACGCCTCCCCCCCCCCCTCCATGTTATCTTGGCAAACATATTTGAAAAGTGACTCGACTCGCTAATTGTACCCAAATCGTGTCTACACAAAAAGCAAGGTTGAAATTAATAGCACTCTGGTGCTAATAAATGGTAGCAGTAAAATACGCGTATTTGTGATATGATTTTCAATCTTAGCTCACTTTTTTTACTTATGTTTAAAGAAAACTTTACAAATATTTATTTATTTTATGAAGTAAGTTTAATAAAATTCTTCTTTAGTGTTTAAAACATATATTTTTAATGATTCCCTGCTTACTAGAAACACACATTCAGTCACAATAACCCTAAATGTTGGCTTTTTCTAGAAATTTAACTGTTTTTTAAACTTTCGTGCTAAAGAAATGTCCAAAGCCTTAAAATGAATACATATATTGTACATGCACTCATTTTTATACAATTTTCTGGAATAAAAAATAGGCACTTTCATGACCATTTTCTTGAAAATAATACGACCTTGAAGAGGTTATAATGATCAGTAAAAGAGAGAGACATAAGGTCCAATTACTGTTGGCGAAAAAGCTCGTTTTGCGGGTAAAGAGTTCGCGTTAGCTCTGCCATACTTTATTCGTGAAAACCTCGCGTAATGCAAATTAGCGTAAAATAGATCGCGTAGTAGCTTTATAGTTGAGTCCACTGCAGCTGCCAAATGTTACACTAACTTAGATAGCTAGTGCTTTTATTTATTTATTTTGTGTCTTGATAAATGAAACAGAAAAAGTACATTCTTTGAGGAATTTAAAATATGAAAATAAGTAGAACACTGCAAATATAATGAAGTTTAATCTCACAAACTCATTAGTGTAAGCAACTGAAGCTATATTTTCAACTAGTTTTAAGATCCGTAAATTACCTAAACGCTCATATGTATATGCAAATTAGTGAAGAAAACAGTTCAATTAATATTCATTTTCTCTGATAAAACACGATATCTATGCAGATTATTTAAAGAGTATTTGTTTTCTTTCAATTAAGACGAAAATTTCGAAAGTCGTTTTTCCTACAATGACATAAATTATCTGGATTTATCCTGGATGGAATCGTTTGGTTAACGCTTTCTTTCTAAACTGAACATTTTTTAATGACTTTGTTATTCACGTGTAACTGTTCTCTAAATGACTAAAAAGTTTATTTGTCAGGAATTTTTGAAAAGTTTTGAAATATTTAAGTTTTCAATTAAGTTTTGAAATATTTGATGCTGAAATTAAAAAAAAAATATTACAACATTGAGTATTGCATGAAACATGTAAATGATTTAGTAATGAAATTTTGAGTTTCACTTGCTTTATACACGTTTGTTATTGAAGTTCGCCGTCCCAATATGCAGTCGCAAAAACAAAAACTCTTAAAGCTATACATAGTTTATTGATTGTATTTAAAATTTTAATTCTACGGGAGTAAACGTTTTTGGTTCAGAACTTTTGCTACCGTCGAAAGTGACCTATTCCTTTCGCATGCTGGCTCATTTCAACCAGCACAGTGTTTTATTATAGTTGCACTTTAAAGATATCCAGGAACTAATATGCAATTCAAAACTAAACAAGTTTCGTTAGAGACTATGAGAATTCAGAATTTCTCTGCACGAGTCCGGCTACAAAAGTATTATAACAATCTTATAAACCATAATCTTTGGTATTTGCAAATCATTCCGAAGTTCTTAAGTAAACATCGTTTTACTAATTTTGACACGATTCTGCTAATTTTACAATAGTATTCTGCACTTGAAAAAAAATCAGTTGAAAGGTTCACAGTCGTTTGGGTTTGTCGTTTGCAAGAGTGCATAGTATTTAACTCTAACTAATTAAGAAAGACTCTGGAGAGTTTTCCGGTCTTTATGTAATTTGCTTCTGTTTGATCCGGATTAAAATAACAAGATAGAAAGGTATTTTTAGAGTCACTTCTCCGTTGAAAATACCATCATGAAAAAGTCCTAATTGCTAGGCTCATGTGGTAACTGGTAATTAGGAAATTTCTTTACTTTGATAATCATGTATGGTTAATATAGTATGGAGTCACTGTATTGGAAACATTCAGTGCTTTTTTAAATTTGCACAGAAAAAATGTTTTGTTGACTCAACAAAATTTTGGTTGGTTTGGTTGGCTTTTGCTTTGGTTGAGAGTAAAGTTGGTTGGCTTTTGTTGGCCAACAAAAGTTTTCTAAATTCAAATAAAACATTTTGTTAATTTAACAAAAAATTGTTAAAAACGAATAAAATTATTCGGTTAAAATAGCGCCAACCAAATTTTGTAGAATTCAACAAAACATTTTTTTCCGTGTGGATACATCTAGACACATTGAATCGAATGACCCTAGAGAATCAATACACACTGAACGCGCGTTTTGATAACATATTTTTTTCGGGAAGAAAATATGAATTTATTTTAATAGTAAAGCTATTTTATAAGTATCAATTTTTTTCGATAATCAATGATGAAAATATCAAATCTATTATTTATGTTTTAAATGCATCCATAGCAAAAATGACCATGAATGAACCGTAAAAGTATTTTAATAGCGAAATGAGCAGCTACAAAAATATTCGAGAAATACCTGATACTTGGCACATTTGCCGATTATGAGTAAGATGTTTTCGGAACAGATATATACCCAGAAGACGCTAGGCATAGGCCAAATATTTAAAAAAAAATCAAAACGTAAACATTGGCACGCATACTTGTTGTTAAACATTAATTTTTTGTTTTGTTTTGTAAGTAGACTGCTCTTTTAAGCTGTCTATTAGGACATACACTATAGTTGTAATGAATAATGAAAGAAAAACATTCGGAGTGACTTCACTCGACTTCCTAACACTTCATATTTACTAAGCGTTTAAATAAATTTGATTCAACTCAATCGGATGTAGTATTTAGACACTGGTGCACTCCAAATAATTTGAGTCTATATGCCTCAATGTATAAGAATACTTTTTGTAGCCCTGTGAAAAATTGTAAGCCCTACATACACCAAATCCTATGCAGTATGTAAGATAGTGACATATAATATGCGTATCTAATTTGAGTTCACAATCGAATGCAACATATAGACGCTAGCGAACATTAAAGAATTCGTTTCTGTAGACCGGAACACATAAAAATTCTTTTTGTAGCTCTGCACAAAAACTATAAGCCCTTACACACATCAGGTTGTGTGACGATGACCTATAATATATATACCCAATTTTAACTTATTCAAATGCACCATTTAGATACTTGCATACGTTAAATGATTTGCTTCCATGGGCCGTAATGTATAAGAATTATTTTTTGCAATTCTGTGAACAAACTATCAGCTCTAAACACACCTACTACCCAATTTGTGCTAAATCGAATGCAGTTATTATTATTATTATTATTATTTTCAAACTTCGGCAAAGGTATAATTAAGGCGACATTGCTGACTATAAGGATACTGAGTTTCCTATGTTTGGGAGAAAACTTAAGTTCAGGAATCGAACTTCTGCTGTTGACTTCCAAGCAAGGCACGATAACAATCTTGCAATTTTGGCAAGAAGGAAAAAAAATAGATTTAAATACTGAGTTTGAAATGTGATAGAAAGAATAATTTCTAAGAATTTTTTAAGGTATTTCAAAATTATCTTCTTCGTGCGAGTTCTTATTTAATTCGTGTGGAACAATTAAAAAGTAGGTATTTTCTGAATTGTTTTTAAAACTTGAATATACAAATAAATAAAAAAATAAAAATAAAAATATAGCTATGCTAGTATTAAAGTCAACTTTCTTTAAAACTTTTCAGATTTGATATATTTACTGGATAGAAATAGTTTTTTTTAGGAAGCTAAAAGACGATATTGGAAAGAGCGCAGCAAAGTAATTCAAATTCTGGAATTTTGTCGCAGATACCACAGCCTTTACAAATCTTTTGTCCTGGCAATATCATATCATTGAAGTCTTTAGTGATAATGAGGGAAATAAATATTCTATTTTAAATATTTAGCTGACAAGTCGGCTTAAATATTTCCCCTTGCCGAGGATACTTTTTGGTTATTAATAACCGTAGTTTTTAATACTACAAAATATTTTCTAGAGAAGTGTTTCTATATTTCATTCAAATGTTTCGAACTGCAGCAAAAATATTATTTTATTTTTTGTATTATTTTATACAGTTAGTAATTTATATGCACGTGAAAATAGTTAGTTTGCTTCGCTATTTTGATCCATACAGTTAAAACTGTTTGAATGCATGCTAACAAATGCAAATAGATATTGTGTCATTTTGTAATTAAAACATGTGCGAACTGAAAATTAGACAGAAAAAAAATTTAGCTTAGAAGTCAACGTGTTTCAGAAAAGTATTCGTCCTGTTGATATTAATTCACGTTTAAGTACTGAATCGAGATGCATATTTAGATTAAACTAAATTTGATTAAATTTACATTAAACTAAATTTAAATTTAATCACTTCAGATTAAGTTAAAATATTATATACATAGTGTTGGTGTAAGATTTGTAATTTCCCATACATAAATAAAATCTGAAGGAAAATTTAAATCAGTGTACTATAATCTTTACTATGCATCCCAAAGCCACGGGAAAACACACTATCTTCAGGTGCATATATCTATAGGGTGCATTTATTGGTAAGAAGTATTGTGTGTCCGAAAGGTACATCCTCTCAAAAAAGTATTCGAGTATAAGCTAGAATTTCCTGTTTTTGCTTTGGTAATAATTCATTAGCTTTTGAAAAACGCACAACTCGAGAGAAATATTTAAAATTCTAATTACATATAATCCAATTCATATTTTATAATTAGTTATTTTTAATATACGAAACCAATGGAGGAAACTTGACACGAGGATTAATCTAAATACGCGTGTTAAAGTCATCAAAAAGATATATCACCCTTAACTTTCACACGCGTGTTCGGGTTAATTCACACCTCAAGTGTTTGGTGAAGAAGGCCAGAAGACTGCTATCTGGGAAGACTCAGTGCAATTGAATATGTAACTTTTTTTGTGTGTGCTTCTAAGAGTCACTTGACCATCAGTCATTCGCCACAACTTAGGTCTGAAGTACTGGCCCAAAGTTATGGAGGCAACTAATAGGTGGACCAGCATTACCTCCTGTGAAGGGACGGACAAAATGATACCCAAGCTCATGCCGGGAATCGAACCCGGACCCGTGGCGCGATAGAATGTTTCTATTGCCACTACACAACGCGGGCAGCTTGAGTATCCAAGGGGAATCTAATTTTCGTCATGCTATAATGTGAAATTGAAAATATTTATTTATTAAGAGCGAGAGATCAGAATTCTTACAAGATCCATCCTAATAGTTCTGAAGTATCTGATTAGGAAAGCGGCCAGTGTACAAAGTATTAAAGTGAAAACACCACAACCAAAGTTATAGAGTTCTAGGAACATAAGGATGCTCACGCAAAAGTCCGAATGCTCAACCGTGAGGTTCCTAACGACGAGCTCAAGTGTTGCAGAGTAAAAATAGAACTTTTCAATCAGCGTCTTATTTTCATAATAAAAGAGTGAGTGTGCCTCTTGACTTACATATCTTTTTAAAGCTTGACAGATTTATTTCAATTTAAAGTATCATTTATGTCATTGAAATGTCTGGCTCAAATGATATGATAATTTATAATATTTTGTACTATTGTATTAGCTTAGTTTTCCTTTCCTTCTCTATTTTGATTTAAAAATGTTTTAACGAACATACGAGTTAATTAATGCTAAATTATAACTTACAAACATCAAGATACGTAATTCACTTCTGTTGTTTCGATTACTATCACTAATGTGTGTTAAAAACATCATAATATAATTAATATTAATTCTTATAAACAGCTATGTTTATACACTAAAGGAAAACTTATACGTTTTCGTGACTTAATTTTCTAATTAAATATAAGCTTTTCAAGAATTGTGTTTATGTTCTATTTACATTTAAAGATTTATTTTTGAAATTAGAAGTTACTCACCTTAAAATTAGTGTCGTAAGTTGGCATGAATTTAATATTAGAAAGTGTGGTCTTTCAAAATTTTATTACTAATATCCATTATAACATAATTTTCGTAACGTTCTATTTTTCATGCTTTGCTTCTTAGCAGCATTGAATAACATAGCCTACTGGTTGCGTAACATTTCTACATTCAGTACAGCATAGCAGACGATTTTGTTTACGATTGATGTTTTAAAGTTAGTAGAGTTTTGTTCAAAAACAGACATAGAACTTATTATACTTGCAAACAAAGCGAAAGCTAAACAAATCTTTAAGTAATCAGAGTGTAAGTCACATGATATAAATTGTAATAAATACATTTAAATTCCAATAGAATTATATCGTAAAAGTGACACAGAGTGTATGCAATTAGCTCAAAAGTTATGACATTTATGTAACAAGAATATAAGTCACACGATATACAGGGTGTCTCAAAAGGCCGTTTACAAAGTTAACATGGTGGTCTGTCATACCATGACAAAAACGATTTACACAGGAACTTGTGTCCGGAAATGTAAACTACGACCGCTAGAGGGCGATGTTCTCAGACTTATGGAAGAGCGATGATGCTACCTAGGACGTTTTCGGGGATGGATCAATTGATTTACTAACTCAAAATTGACCGATATGCATTGCGTGTATGGTGCCGCGAATAGGAATAGACGAACGGCGGGCGGTACGGATATACCTTGAACGCAATGTTCGCAGGCGTAGAGGGGAGGGAGAAATAATGTCAAAAGAGGTGTGACTTTTATTACATATTTTATTAATGAATTTGACCCCATCCGCTGCACCATACACGTAATGTTTATCGGCCAATTCTGAGTTAGTAAACCGATTCATCCATCTCTGGCGAGGTCCTAGGCTGAAAAAATCATGCGTCCATAAGCCTGCGATCGTCGCCCTCTTGAGGTCGCAGTTTGCATTTTCGGACACAAGTTCCTATTTAAATCTTGTTCATTATGATATGACAGACCAGCATGTTAAGTTTGGAAACGACCTTTTGAGACAACTAGTATATATGTAAAAAGTACAAAAGTATATACAAACTATGATTTAATATTAAGAATGTTGTAAAATTTTTGATTAAATACATCATAAAAACGTACTAAGACCAGTTTAAATGAAACTAAAAATATGTATTACTGTGATCAAAATGTACCCGAAATAACAACATATAACAATCAATCAATCGAATGGTCAAAAACTATTGTATCTCAATCAATGTAATTTCCAAACTCACTGCTCTTCTGACGTCTTTTCCACCCGTAAAAGCATGCCTTTTTTTTTTTTTTTTTTTTTTTTTTTTTTTTTTTTGTAGCAAAACCTGTTCAGAGTTTATAGACAATTTTCAGTTATTGATTTAATGGATTTAAAACAGTTTACAGGAATAGGCAATTTTAATTGTGAAAAAAATAAAAACACGATGGGACCCGAACCCGGGACCTTCACACTTCACCTGTCTACCATTTCCAGTGACATAACCACTGTGCCATGGCGAGGCTTAATTATAGAGGATGAAACAAAATAAAAATTTTTAGCAGTGCCCAGATGTCTGTAGGTAGCAAAAATGTTTCATAAAAATTTGCAGGTAATACCTACAACAGATTTATCTTAAATGAAGCCTTCCTGATTCTTTTTGATCGCATTAGGACGTATCTTTTACTCTAAAATACCGCAAAAGCGCTGCTCACCAATCAAGGAAAATGATGATCTATGAGACGGATAAACAGTAAAAATCGGGAAAATATACCGTTCAAGTGCCCCCCTGTATCTTCAAGTGAAGCTGGATTCACATTGTCCGTTCCGTGACCGTCAGTCAATGAAGCAAAGCGGGGAGAATTAGGGATGGACGCGAGACGAAAAATAGGCGTCCCGCGTCTCACGAAACAGCCTAAAAGCTTTGTCTCGTCTCGCAAAATCCCTATTTCGTAATGTTAAAATTGTGTGTCTCGCCTCGCGAAAAAGTTGTAAAGCTCTGTTGCGTCTCGCAAAAAATCGTCTCGTGTCCATCCCTTGGGAGAATTGATCTGACGTCACACTTATGGCATATGGCGTGATTTCATTGATGCATTTACTATGGTTCCGCAAGCTCGTGGGCGGGGTGTCAAAACGGAAGTTTCAAAACGGAAAAGAACGGTGGGGGGGGGCAGAACAGAGTCTGAGTGGCACGGAATGGCCAGTATGAATCCACCATAAGGGGGCGTTTATTCGGTATTTTAAGAGAAAACGAAATACACAAGAAAAGCGGTGGGGTGACGTTTATTAGAGGGGGCTCGCTTTTCTGTATTTTATGGTAATTAGACAAATTTTTCTTACGAATTCATGCATTTTTTCTCAGGATACAGACAATTAATTATAATAGTTAAAAAATATTGCCTTTGGAATAGTATTAAATAAATTAACCCTTTCATGGACGAGTTTGTTTGCAGAGAATCGAAAGTACTTGAGTATTTTCTGCCCTATTTTTTAGGATTAATTCACATATTTTTCCTCTATTTTAATATTGGACGTGAAAATTAAAGAAACAAGAGCTAGACAAACATACAAAATTTGCCGGAGAATAACTTTATTATTATTAACAAATCAAAGTCAGAAAACTAACTGCCACTTGCACACGCATTTGAACGAAAAAATATATAATTAAAAGCAATGATTCATGCGCTCATTTTTCGAATAATTATGCGAACTTTCTTTAAAAATACGTACCAAATTAAAGTTTATAAGCCAAATATACCCAGCAAACACACACAGGTTCTTTGAACGTCTATTAACGTTCAGAAGACGTTTTCTGAACGTTAATAGACGTTCAGAGAACCTGTGTGTGTTTGCTGGGTATGTATGAAAAAAAAACTACTTGTCCATTATCCCTGAACAAAAATCAGAAAATTCACTAATGATGATTGATTTCGGTAGTCAACAGACCGTACCCAGCAAACACACACAGGTTTTCTGAACGTCTATTAACGTTCAGAAAACGTCTTCTGAACGTTAATAGACCTGTGTGTGTTTGCTGGATAGGTGGTAAGTATTCTTACCACGGCCTTAGAAAGCATTAAAGGATGTCAGCTCAAGGAGAATTTTTTTATATTTTTTATTATGGCAACGCCATTCTAGAGCGATCTGCCAAGGATGGGGGATGCCTTGGTAGGAGGACTTTCTGAGGGTTCTAATGCGTATTCACGTTACATCTGGAGAAAATCTACCAAAACTCCAGACCGTTAGATCGACAGCCGTGCGATGGGACCCGAACCCGGGACCTTCACACTTCGGCCGTCTACCATTTCCAGTGACAAGGAGAAAAGAACTGAAATTCCAAAAACACATCATTTTGTTGTTGCCTGAAACACTTTTAAACATTCTGAAAAGAAAAACATTACAATATTCTTACATGAAACAAACACGATTGCAGACTGCACATTTTTTTCTTCTTATTTCTTTTCAACAAATAAATGACGCCTACTCTACGAAAGGAACGAAAATACCTCGAATGGAATAAAAAAAAACATTTCTATGTTTTCCTATCAGAAATATATATGTATACGCTTTTAGTTATTTTAATTTTATTTAATTTAAGATGCAGTTATTTTTCAAATATTGAGAGCCAAAATGCGTAAAACCGCTCTTCAACGACTAAAGTTTTATCGGAATAGAAAAGTTCAATCTTTTAATCGTATAAAATAGTCTCTTTCATTTACTATAGTTTGAAAAAAAGAAAATTGAAAAAAAATCATCGACCACAAATGAATCTTTCAGTGAAATGTTTATTTACACAGCAAACTCTCAAAAGTGGATATTGAGGAATCGCTGGATAAGACGTTATTGGCATGTCCTCCTTTCCGCTAACCTCCCCATCGCACAGTGGTTATGTCACTGAAAATGGTAGACGGCCGAAGTGAGAAGGTCCCGGGTTCGTGTCTCATGGCTCAGCTGTCGACCTAACCGTTCGGAGTTTTCCTTGGTTTTCACCGAAACTTGCGTAAATACGGGTTAGGACCCTTTGAAAGACTCCCACGGAGGGCACCCCTACCCCATTGTGATGTCCTTCTGACGTGGATTTATAAGCAGGCGTCGGGACGAGCACACAAATCCGAAATACATGTTCACAAACAAACAGAATCCTCACCGCCAATCACTGAAGCGTGTGGCCGTCATTCACAATTATTCCCTGGTTGTTTAAATCTCCTTTCTCTGTGATAGTAAAAATTCTCGTTGTGTTAACCACTTTATTCGGCTAGGATTTATAAGCGAATTCTTAAAACCATGCGAGCAGTCCGAAAATAAATGTTCCAAATGCAACAAGCTGGATACTTGCGGCTCTCAAAAATGTGCCTACCTAATGGAGGTATATTTAAATCCGATAAGAGGACATTCTGTTCAATAGGATCTTGTCCAACCTAGGGAGGTTACGTTCTAGCAATAATGCAAGTTTTATCCTTTTGCTTGATGCAAAATGCAACATTAATGTTCACGGCTGTAATAATGAGAAACAATAATGGTTATGAGTCTCTTATGCGGTTTGTTTAATAAAATATTTAGGAAACGTGACTTCGTGCACATGAATCTTGGCATATTTATTCGCCATGAGTTATGCTGAATGCTTGAACCTTCCATATTTTCCCGATGAGTTCTTATACCTTCATGAAATAATGTAGATAAATATAAAGATAGAAATCTGAAAACCGAAAACCCAAATCTGAATGTATTCACGACAAATAATTTTATACTGTTATGAAAGGCACGAAGAAAATTATTTCGAATGTTATCATCTAAAATATTATGCATTAGAGGCCCTTTTGATATTACATACCAGTGATTTACTATCCAAAAAATATTTTAAACTTATTCTTTCAAAAAAGCTTTTAAAAAATACGGAGTTTGTATACACTGTAAAAAAATTGTGCACCCTCTAACCGCACAATCAATGTGCGACCCGTGAGCGTACATACTGTTTGCACGATCATTGCACAATAATTTGACGAGCATTGACGTCATGACTAAATTCTTGACGTCAGAGATACACCGAATTTCTGGTTTTTAAAATATAATTATGAATAGATGGATATAGCTTAAATTAAAAATAAGTTTCTTAATTATACATAAATTTAATTTAGTTACGAACTTCTTGGGGCGATTCGTTAAAACTTAAATTCATAAAATTTCTATTGGCAGCTATGCTGTCGAGCTGCAACAAGTGCAGCGCCGCATTTCTTTACTTCCTTACCGAGCAACGAGCCTCACCATGGCACAGTGGTTATGTCACTGGAAATGGTAAACGGGCGAAGTGTGAAGGTCCTGGGATCGGGTCCCATCGCGCGTCCATCGACCTAACCGTTCAGAGTTTTCCGTGGTTCTCTCCGAAACGTAGCGTAAATACGAGTTAGGACCCTTTAGAAAGACCCCAAAGGAGGGCATCCCCCCCCCTTGTGTTGTCCTGCTGACGAAGATTTATAAGCGGGCTTTGAGCAAAGCACACAAATCCGATAAACGTGTTCACCGAGCAACGAGGCAATTCAAAACGTGTGTTATCGGGTTTTGAAAATTAGCTATCAAATGTATTAGCTATTAAAAAAAGCGGGATTTGATGATGATAAATCAAATCCCGCTTTGATTTATCATTATCATCATTATTATTATTGCAGTAAAAATTTAGAATGTTTTTTGCAGCATTTCAGATGTAACAAGAACATCGAATTACTTAATTTGATTTCTCTTAAAAATCATTTTCGCGATCATCAGTTTACATGTGGCTTAACATTCCCGATTAAATGTTGTCAGGATGGGTGCAAAAGTGCATGTACAAATGTTTTTAATCTGATGAAACATATTGAAATATATCACTTACCAAAGATCGAAAAAGTAACTGTTGTTCCTAGTTTGTTGTCTGAAGTAGTTGAAAATACTGAGGATGATAATGTGTATGATGAGGTTCAGCCAATCTAGGTAGAGTGCACGTACTCACAACAAAATGAGCAACATGTTGATTCAAAGGAAGCTCTTAGACATGAAATTTTATCCGTTGTTTCTGAATTGAGAAGCAATAGCAGTCTTCCACATAACACTGTATCTCCTGTTGTAAATGCTTGTAACTGTAGCACAACTAGTCGTTTCTTTTTGTGTTAAAAAATTCGAGCCGGTACAAAATAAGCAGGCTGCCAACTCTTCCATTTTTTTCGGGATATTTCCCCTCACAATCTTTAAACAGCTTTATTTTGGATTAAATTTTTGGCCTTATTTTAACCAGAATCTGTTTAATTAAAAATTAGAGGTGGGAAATCTCCCCCAAGAAACGGGAGAGTTGGCAGCTGCCCCACCCTGCCCCTCGCTGGCTACGCCCATGTACACGGTTATGAGTAGCCTTACCACACATTCATTATGTAGATTAAGTGCATAATCAATTGTGCGTACTGAATGCATAAACTGAGTGCACAATTATGTGCAGCAGCTGAAGTGTACATACAGTGTGCTTCCCCAGTACACACATCTGCACACTGTAAGTGCACAATCTTTTTAGTGAGTACTCACGAAGTTCCAGAAAACAATTCTAACGATCATTATTTTATCTATGAAATTCTTTACATCCCCCCCCCCCCGCAGACGATATTTTTAATTCAATTAAAAATAGAAATAATCGACGGGAGGAAAATAATTACAGCGTACTTCTCTTACTCGAGTAAAAGAAAAATTGGGAATCCTAAAAAACTTTTTTCGCTCTATCTAATTTTCAAAAGCGTACATTTTCTTTTTTTGACGATAAAAAAACTAAATTCTTTAATTAAACAAGATGCAACAATTTTCTTGACTTTCTTACTCTTATGGAGATTAAAATAATAATGTAAAGATACTGTGCTACCGTTACGGTGGTAAAATAAACTTTTTATGCCTTTCTGAAGGTACTATCACTCCTGTTAAAAAACGCTCATCAATCTCAGTAAACGTATTTGTAAAATGACAAAAGTTGCAGAGATTTTTTTAAGCTAAATTATCGCACAACCTTGGAAAAAATAAATAACTGTTTAGAATTTCCTACCCAGAATTTTTACACGTTTAATACACACTGGAATGTTTTTATTTCTCACATTTTTATTTTACGAACATGTACCATGTAAGAAAGTATTGCAATATTGAAAAAAAAATTAGTCTATGAGATCGTAATGTATATATTTGCGTGTGTGTATGTGAATGAACACGATAGCTCCTTAACTGTGCCTTGAACTAATTTCAAATTTGTTATATACAGGGTGTCCAGTGCTAACGATGCCCAATGGCTATTTTTAAACTATTAGTCAGAGAGATGTAGTTCCAATTGCATAAACGTTTTAAATTGCATAATCTATTATATCAGAAACAATCGAAGTCAATAAATCAATTCCTACAAAAATTACGAAATTTAAATTTTTACACGGTCCCCCGGTCCTATCAGTTATGTTTAGAAAAATTTTCCTTATACAATTTCTCGCAAAATAAAAAAAAATCGTCCTTCTACGACAAAAAATCATCGAGTTACAGCTGCTCGTAACTCGATGATTTTTAACGAAGCAGCGGGATAAATCAGCTGCTTCGTTAAAAAAAAAAAAAAGTTCGCTGCTTCGTACTTTAGCGAACTTTCTCGAAAAGTTAAAGCACTTTTCGAGATGCGAAATAGGGGTTGTATACAAAATGAATTTGAGAAAAATTAATGTACATTGTTTTGAGCCTTGTAATATTTATTAGCGATTTCATCAGCTATTTGTACAACTGTAGATTGCAATAAAGAAGATTAACGTTTAACTATGCGTATCCAATAAATTAACATAAAAATAAAGCTTATACTGAAAATAGAATTTTTTAAATGTTCTGGTATTAAATAACTTAAAATAGAAAAACAAGAGAATATAAAACACTTCATTAAACATTAAATTAGAAAATGAAACATTTTAAAGTACGAATATATGTATTAAAAAAATAATATTACAAAGCCTGTTAGCGTAACATTTGCTCAAAGTATAGCTTCCTTGGGCTGCAATGCAAATATGCGATGTGTAGAAAACTCTTCCTGTATTTTGCGTAGTATACTCGGTGTTACACATCTGCATGCTACACATATATACGATTTAGCAAGTCTGATACCGGATAGATTTTTATAGGGCCTGTATAAAAATGAGCACTTTTCATGGAAATACAATTTTGAACCTGAAAAACAAACTTTGAATCTACACATTTCTAACTATTTCATGCCATTACATCGTTTGTAAATGCTTAATATTTTGCAATGTTACACTAATCTTTAATACTGACCGTAGAAATATAAATTTTTATCTGAAAAACGTTTAAGTTCGCATTCTGCATTATATTAGCGTTTACGTGTGTTTTATGAACTTAATAAGTAATTGAAATATTCTTACTTCAAAAATCCTCCAGACAAAAGGATTGTTGATCCATATTTGGTGAAATAGTACAAATTTATTATTTTGTTTTTAATATACGGAAATGATGACACAAATGAGCAAATTTACGAATATTCAAACACCATATTGTACTTTTGAATTTTGTTTTTTACTAATTTATTCAGCGACTTGAATTTACTTAAAACGTTTGGTACGGTCAAGTGTTCGGAGAGTCGAGTGAAGTTTTTCTAGTTTTTTTAAATCTTCAAATTGTAATACGGATTCACATTGTTAAAAGGCTAAATGTTAATAGCAATCATATGTATGGATTAATGTGCCATCATCTTTTCAATGGTAGTGATTAAAATAAATAGTTTAGCGTCTTAATTGCAATTATCTGCTTGCTGATCTCCTCGCAAACAGACAGTGGCAGCGATTTACTTCCGTGTCAGTCGTTGTTTCCCGGTATTGATTCTTGAATTTCACACATGGCCAAATGGTCCCAACTCTGAAAAAGTGCAGCCGTTGCTATCAATCCATTTAACTATCAACAACATGGCGGTGCATCGAATATCCCAGCTGGCGCCACACAGCTGGCTGCGCGGCTAGCTGTGTCAGAAAACTTCTTGAGCTCTGTGGCGCCAGATGGGCTACTAGATGAACTGAGATGTTGTTGGTAGTTAAATGGACAGATGGCAACACCGCACTTTTTCAGATTTGGGCAGTCTATCCAGTTTCTCTTCTATATTTATGTGAAAATGCTTGCGCTTCAAAGAGTTAAATACCCATAGTCTCAAGTGAGACCGCGTTGAAAAGGGTTTTTATAATCGATGCGCTTCGGAGCGATTTGTCTTTCTTGTTTTAAAATTTTGCGCGATCTTTACTCCAAGAGGCCCCCCCCTCTTATCTCCAGTGGATCGGCAACAACTGCGCGTTTATCTGCGCTTAATGCGGCCGAAACATTTATGTCCAGACGGTGGGCTTGGCGGGCGGCCAAAGCATCGATCCGATGTCCCATCTCCTTGAAAGCACTTTTCCTGTAAAACCTTTTTCAAGGGACACTAAGCAAATAATTTTATCTTAACGCCTCATCCCGAATTTAATACGATTGCGAAAAACACCGCACGTACGATAGAATTTCATTTAAAGATGAACCTGACACTAAATATATCCAGTTGCCCCGCTGTTTTATTTATTTATTATTTCCCCCCTTTTCCTTTATTTTTTCAGACCATGGACTGTTTTATGAAACAGCTCGAGAGATATGTGGTGACTTTTCCATCTCCAGAGGAAAGCGAATTGAAAATTACGTTGCGGTGAAGAAAAAAAAAAAAAAATCTTATCCACGAAACTGAAATTGCCGTGCCACGTTAAAACAATTCTCTCGTTGCTTTGATTCGGGTCGTATAATTCACGCGATGTAAAAAAAAAACGCAAGGCTGTTGTCTTACAAAAAGTTATATTTAAATAAAAGGTATTAGCTGAAAATTTGATTTGCGTTTCCGACTTCAATGTTAATGATCTATTAGAATTTTACCTTTAAGCAAAATGGTTGTAAAGAAAATTGTAACAAAAGAAATAGTTACCATCGTGTTTCGTTTGCTAAATAGTTACAATATTAAAAACATTATAAGCCAATAAATCTGAGTATTTACAATCTGATATTTAATTTATTCCATAATTGTTTTCTTAAATATGTTTATCAACTTTGTTAATATTATGTCTAAAAAATGTTATGCAGTCAAATCTCTATGATATCGCTATTTCATATTTGAAACTGAATTTCTTTAATACTTTTAAACACTGATTCTCTATTACGATAATCATATATACAGAATTGTTGTAATTAAACATCCCTATAAACAAGGTTCTACAGCTAAAATGGTTGAAAGGATTATAATCATATTTGGTACATAGACTATACATACGATTTAAAAAATTTAGATTTAAAAACATTAGTTCAAAAAATATCCACTAGGTGGTGCTTTGCTTGAAAAGAAAACACAGCAAACTTAATCCTTAGCCCTTTAAGCTCTGACCTTCATAATTGTGTAGGTGATCTACATCCTCTCAAAAAGTGTAAGTCATATTTCCTGAGTTCATACATAAAATCATATTCTTCATAAGAAATGAATCCAGTATAAAATAATAATTTCTCATATTTCTTTTGAGTTGTGTGCTACTCGATAAGCTTAATGAATTATTCGCAAAAATAAAATAAGGAAATTTGTCTTTCACTAAAATACTTTCTGTAGCAAAAATAGTCCAGGCCTTAAAAGGATAGAATCCTGAATTTTAAACACGTTGGCTGCCGATCACGCAATGGCCACGAGTGTAAGCTATACATTTTCTGTATGATTTTTGTGAGTAACTCATTAATTTTTTGAAAAATACGCAGTTTGAAAGAAATATGTGAAATTTTTATGATTCACGAAATGAATAAATTATTATTAAAAACTATATTTTATATGTAAAACTGACGTAAGAAATCTGGCTTGTACTTTAATCCGGCAGTGAACGTGTTTTAAATATACGACACAGATATGCATCGCTTTATGCATTTAAGGGTTAACAACGCAAATGGTTATTCGAACCATTATAACATTTACTGAAATATTTTTGATCATTTATTTACTAATTTGGATGAATTTTTTGAGTTGATTTCAACATGTGAAGCGCTTCTTAGTGGGCATTTTCTGAACTAAACTTTTTTAAAAATTTCCTTCATCCCATCTCGTATACAGTCCATATGCCAAATTTAGTTGCAATATCCTCACCCATTTAGCTGCAGAATACTGCTTATAGGAAAAGTTTCAGTACAACTTCACTGTACAAAGTTCCTCCATCTTTGAGAAAATCCTTACTTATACCTTTTACTCTATGATTGGGACCAAATAAATTATCTTTGACAAATACCTAGTGCTAATAACCTATGGCTAGAAATAGAAAAAGTCTAAACTGTGAATATAGCGTTAGTTGACGAAGACGCTGTAATGTGTACATTCTTATTCAGAAGATATACGTAATGCATATCTTCCGATAGTTGTTTCATTCGGTGAAACCAGATTATTATAGTTTTTAATAAGTTTTTACGGATTAAAAAGTTCGCTTTTTTCTACCTAGTCTCAATTAATTTTCTATTTTCTTTAAATCGGTGTAATTTTATTTCTTCGAAGTTTTTATATACACATCTTCCCGATCACTTTTAATAAATTGTTTTTCAGATTTCGTGAGTCACCTATATTTTTTAAACTGAGTGTCTTTTGTTTAAAGTTTTTTTCTGCTTACGAAAATGCAGAAATATTGACTTTTTTCTGGGATTAAAGTTTTCAGAAGATGTGTCTTTGCAGTTTTTATTTATAATCAACACTCAAGACCATATCTTTTGATTGTGAACTTTCATGGAAATCTCTTTATAGCTATTTCAAAAACCAGAATATTTGCAATAATTTAATTACTTTTTTATAAAAAGAATTAACTATGTTTTGTTTAATATGAATTTTTTATTAATATTTACAGTTAAAATGTTTTCCTTTGTTTGAATGTTTCCCGTTTAAACAGTTTTGGGTTCCTTGGAAAACACTTTAAGCTGCTTAAGCTTTATACATATTAAATAATAAGCTGTAAGAATAAGAATATTGGCATATTTATATATTTAAACATGCAGGGTCTCCAAAAATGAGGTTAACACACTTTACTTCTTTATCTATATTAGAGGTAAGTGGGCAATCTAAATTGAAAAACTTTTCATAAGAAGGCGGGAAATAAATACGAGTCCCGTACAAAAACATTCACAATTAATAAAATGTGCCCCCATAGACTAATGAGATGATGTATAAAATTTGAGAAATTTATCCCGAAAAGTGTCAGTGGTACGAAGATAGATATACGTATGCTGACTTAAACCACTTTTCAATGGCTCTTGAAAGGAAAAAAAATCACGTCGGATGATCACTTTCAGGGGTCGTACAAAATTTACGAAAGCACATATTTTTTACCACTCTAACAATAAACGTTTACGTCGAATTTATGTATAATCTCCGATCATCTTTGTTTATAGATATCTCTTAGCCGTTTTATGATGAAAGTTTGAAATTTTGTTCATCACCTCATTAATGTATGGGACACATTTTACTAGTTGAGACTTTTTTTGTACGGGGGTCGTATACAAATTTAAAAATCGCAAATTTTTTAAAATTAACGAGTGAAAAATTTTCTTAACAGTCTTTTTTTCCTACCATATTTTGAACATTTTATTCAACTTGCATTGCTTACTTATCTTTAATAGATAAGGAATCAAAGCATGTTACCACCGTTTTGGGACATCCTGTATATACGCAGTTGTTCAAAATTATAAAGAATCAAACTTAGAAATAAAGTTTTCGACAAGCAATAACTCTCCCAGTAGCATTCCACAAGTGCTCTATGGGATTGAGGTCTGGAGACCTCGTTGGTCATACCATACTGTAAATACCTTCTTCTTCCAATCGCCGACTTTGTGACTTTAATTTTGTGGACACCAGTGTATTTCTACCTTTAAATTCTGAAATACTGAAGTAGGAGAAAATGCCATTATTAAATTCTTAATAAGATAATCTGTATTGTATTTTTCCATTCTCTGTAATAAATGTTTCAAAATTAAGTACCTATTTTTGGGATATCAAACACTTAAAAGAAATTCTATTAATGTGTATCTTGTAAAAAATTTTTCACTTGGAATAATTTTCAGCACTTTTTACATAGTATAAAATTCAGACACTTTCAGTACATTTTGAACATAACATAAGTACACTTAAGTTTCGTTAAAGTGTCTGATTTTACAAAAATGAGTACCCTGAGATAGGCTCTGTATAATCATGTGCTAAAATTACTAATTCGAAAAGGAATTAAAGCCGGCATAGAAATGTTGAAAATTTTTTAAATACATACATGATTGATAAACGATCGTAGATCGTTTTACAATCATGTATGCATTTCTTTCTTTCTACTTTCCTGTGGGGAAAAAAACTCGCACGGGTAAAACTCGCATTTACCTTCATGGCGAAAGCAAGCATTCGCCATGAAGGTAAATGCGAGAGTGGAACATTTTGATTATTTGATGTGATGTGAGAATCCAACCAAAACCAGATAGACTGTTGAAATCAGCGTCTTACAGCTGAAACTCAGTAGTCCTTGTCTCAAAACCCTAACCCTTTCCCAATTTTGCCGACGAATATTGTCGACGACCGTCGCTGCTGCTGATATTGCGAAGTTTAGTAAGAAGTGAGGTGAAACGACGAGCTATTTGTCTATGTTATTATGTGGTGGAAGAACTAAGTGAAATATGGTTGATCCAGATGTCTAAATTTTTCTAAATAGAAGGATAAAGGGATATTAAAATTATGATGCTTCAAATGCTAGCTTTTAAATTATTGATTTTTCTGAATTTACATTTTATTTTATTATTCATTTGTCAGTTATTAATAGTCACTAGAAGTCAAAGCCCGTTGTGGAGGCAATTACAACGGGCGCTAGAAAAAAAAATTGACGAAAATATGTCTACAATCAATATATTTAATGTTAATATATGGTTAACAGTAATAACTTCCTATTCAATTTTTATTATGTACCCAAATCGAATTTTATTCTCCTCTGGAAGCGCGCTGAAAATTTTCGCATTTGAACTATTTCGTTTTATGTACACAGCCTCTCTTATATCAATGCTTCAAGCAGACGATCATTTTAATGAAAAAAAGATATCGAAACCGGTTTGCGGCATAAAATCTCATTGGTATTTGCTAACTTTTTTTTTTTTTTCCCCGGTGTTAAAGCACAGTTACCTTCTTTATCAAATTAGTTATTAGTTTAAACTCCTATTTATAAGAAACTGTGAAAAATAGGAAATAAACACTTCAATCGGCAATTTTGGTTGCTTATCAATGTTTCTATGAAATAGCCCTTCTGGCTCTTTTAGATGCAAAAATCGGCGACAACATTATCAAAGTTCTGTCTATCAAAGTTCTCTTTGTCTCTCATCAAAATCTTTCACATTTCTCTCCAAAATAATTTCCGCTTTATTCGCAGGAAGAGAGTCTGTAATGTAGAAAAGTAGAAAGAGGTCGGAAACATTCGATGGGTCGGTTTATAGACTGTAATAATGTTTATAAGAGCTCCAGTATAATTAAATAAAATATTTTCTAAGCTTAGTTACTGTTTTTAAGTTTCTACGAATGCAGCTGCGTTAGCCAAAAAGGTTATGAAAGACACAAATATTATATTTTCCCGTGGGATTTGTATGCTAAAAATTCGTAACATAAGAGCTCCAGGCCTAACCCCCCCCTCTAAAACCCGGCCCGGGGAAATTGTCCCCCCCCCCTGTAATCCTCTCTCGGCGGGCCTATTCCTGCTAATTATTCATATTTTTCTGTATGGCTTTAGTAGGCGTCATTTATTAATAAATGAAAAGTTTAATTTTTTAATTAATTTATTTACAATATGTTAACTTTTTCGATACATTAAGTAACGATTTTTCTTCAGTAATTCCAATAATTGTTAACTAATGAGGAATCTGTGTACCACCAATGATCAGTTTGACTGTATTGTTTTACAATAAACTCTTTCGAAGCACAATTATCAAATTTTAATTTAACTAGAATAAGTAATATTTAAAATCATAAAAAAATGAAGTGTAAAACAGAGTTGCCAACTGCTCCGGAATATAATTAACCACCTTTTTTCAAAAACAGTAATTTTTGGCTTAAATAACCACAAAATTTCGAGGTTAGACGAGGGAAGCTGATTACCATTTGGAAATTTTTTTAAAAAGAAATTACTGTTTAAAAAAAATGTTTAATTATATTCCGGATCAGTTGGCAACTCTGATAAAATCATCCTAGCTGTAAACAAAAGATGTAATCAAACTGTACACTGATTTGATTCGTTTAAAATATTAGCATTTTTCTTTCTAAAATTGCAGTTTGGAATTTAATTTCTTCAGGTGAATTTCAGAAAACAAAATGCGAAACGCAGAATTTAAAAGTGGAGAGATAGTTACTTAAGTGCGCGGAATTTTGCTAAACTTTCTCAGCGCAATTAAGCGAAGATAATTCCGTACGCAAGGAATTTTTATTTTTCACTTTTAAAGTTGCGCGTTATAGAAGATGAAGGAAACAGAAAAACAAAAGACGGAAAGTAAAGTTGAGAGGCTAATAATTAGAACGGGATGCATTTCTGCATTCTGATGAATACTATACGCATTAATTCTATATCCAGACTGTTAAATGATTTTATTTGCATTGTTAATGCATTATTATAATGAAGCAAAAATTATATTTAAAGAAAACGTTTAATTATTTCATGTTAATAGGATTTCATTTGTAGAATATATCAAACACGGAAATAAAAATTGATTTTACACAGTGATTTGAATAGTTAGCACGCTATTTGCCAAAGAAATACTAATAGAGACTGGAAAATAAGTCTATTAAGATACAAATTATTCGTGTATGTTGGATTATTGATTTACATTCGTGATATTATTGATATAAAAATTGTAGCATTTTATTTACACTGGTTAAGCGGCTATATTCAGTTAGTCGATCTGTATCTGATTCTATACTCTTTAATGGAATATTTTGCACTGAATCAACAAAAATTTTTGGTTATGACGGCACGCAGCATACTTTTTGATCACATGACTCAAGAACTTTGTCTTTTCCCATATCGTACAATGTCTTTGTTGTACTACCACCACTTCAACTAGATTCCAGTTTTACATTTTTCATTTTTAGAGCGTCTGGTGTTTGCATCAGAGATGCCGTAGATTTCTCCTTTCTTTTATTCTACATCACAAATGCATTTTAAAAATCTTTCTGAAAATTTGTAATTTTCTTTTGGAATATCTGGGGATTTTATTAAAAATATCTCAATCCAAAGTCAAAATAACTCAAAAGAAATCCTTTTAAATGTTCACGGAAATTCTTTTCAACGTTTGAATATAATAGACAAATTTTTTCTTGAGTTTTCATTAAAAAATAGCCATCAAATTCCATCTCACAGATAAAATCGATGATTTTTTCATTATCTTGAAAGAAAATAATTACTTCTAAAACTACTAAAAAGATTTAATCTTTTATGTATTTAATTTTTTTATGTTTATCTAAAGTCTAGCTTAAAAATAAATGACCACCGAAAAAATGTTGATGTCTGAAGTTGCGTATATGTTTAAATTAAATCTTATCAGAACATCTTTTTTTGTAATGATCTTCTTCAGATCTTTATTTATGTTGAACTCTAAGGAAATTACATGGGCTTTATAGTAATTTTATTTTCGATTGTCTATGTTTTGTTTCTATTGTCTTGTTATGTTATGTACCTCAAACAAAAGAATGTCTATAAAAATTAAAACCATTTGGGCATTGAAAAAAGTAAGTAGTCATGGTGTTGTTGTTTCACATGCATGAAAAGAGGGGATCAAATTTCATCGTAATTTCCTCTAATTCAGTTAAATTTAAGGAATTATTTTTTGGATTTTATTTAGAGTTAATTTTTGTTTCTATTTTCGAAAAAGAATTCATTATTTATAAATTTAAAATATAAAATTTGATTTTAAGTTGTAGAGAGCTCCTGGCTGTGTCTTGGGGAAACTTTTTATTCTCCAATAATAATTGCAATTAATCATTGATATGCAGACATATAGCTTATATAATACAGGCTGTGTCAAAATTCCCTCCCAGGTTTGAAAGACTTATAAAAAAAATATATTACCAATACAGCAACGAAGTTCACTTTAATGGAGAAAGAAACGTTACAAGTGTTGTTTCACATATGTTCAATATGCGAATCTTTCGTGATGTGACAAACATCAAGTCTAAAGTAAAAATCATCCTACACTCGCTTTAACATGTCACGATCAATGGCAGCGAATGCGGTTGTGATCCTTTGGCGTAAATCTTGTAAATGACTCGGCATAGGGGCACGAACACACGATCTTTTTCGTAACCCCTTAAAAATAATCGCACGGAGTTGGGTCCGGAGAGTGAGGTGGTCACGGAAGTAGGCGATTGCCGTCACCAGAACCTCCTCACAAGGACGGATTAAAGGGAGGGGCGCAGGGGCAACTACCCCTCCCACAAAAAAAAAAAAAAAAAAAAAAATTAATGTAAAATTTTACTTCCAAAAAATGGATGTAAATGTGAATCTTCCAACTAACAGTCCCGACCCACAAAACTGCATTAATCTCCCGCTGTCTCGTCCAACCCAACGACGAGGACGCTCTTTATTTGTGAAAGAAAACTTGTAATGTTTTTCCCTCCAGTAAAGTCAACTTTGCTGCTGCAGTGATAATTTATTTTTTTTAATAAGCCTTCCCAACCCGGGAGGGAATTGTGGTACAATAGATATTATATCTTTATAATTAATAAGTTAAACACGGAGAATATTACTGCAAAAATGACATACCCTGTAGGGAAAAAAAGTATATCAGCAGAATCAGAGGGCCAAACAATATGAAAATCGAAATACAATGAGCCATATTATACAAGAATGAATGGAATGGAAATTATAACCTCTGAGACTCTCTTCAGGGGCCATACTCAGAAGATTATAATTAAAGACAACAAAGTACTAGGATTTCGGTTGTGTGGCATATCAAAAGAGATACACTCCACACATTTAGGTCCTATCCTACTACAGAAAAACAAGAAAATAAATACATAATTACTTAGAAAGCAAAATAATCGTACATTATTACTGTTTGGGTACTGCAAAACAGACATACCGAACAGTAATAATGTAGATCACATGGCATGAGACAGCAAAATTTATATATATATATATATAGTATGTATATGCATGAACTCATTGAAAAAACAATAGACCATATTAGTTTGAGAATGTAACAGTTAATATAAATATGCTTAATAAATAATTACACTGTCATTTATTTATTTTTAATTTTAAAATAAGTAATCCATTTAAATTTAATTTAAATATTAAAATTTAACTATCTAATTTTTACACCTAGATTACTGAGCTATATTTCAAATTCTATGAAATATTTTGATGTTATAAATTGTTTTAACAATATTTCTGCTTTTCTTAAAAATATGGTTTTAATAACTGTGAACAGCTAATCTTTTTTTTTTTTTTTTAACACTCTTGTTAGAGCTGTAAAAATATCCATTTAACATAAAATCACTATAACTTGCAAATATGACTTCGAATCACGCGATGAGAACATACAGCAGTCTAGAAATATTTATACTTTAAGTCACTAGTTGTATTTCAACGAAATATGGTTGCATAAAATAGTTCTGTATTACTAGATGGAAAATAATTGCTGTGTTTTTTTCTGCACATGCAACTAACACCTTTAATGTTGATGAGTGTTGTAAGCATTTGAAAATATGAAATGAATCTTGAGCAAAGAAATACATACTATTTAAATTTCTATCGTATCGATTTCCCTAACTAAACGTTTTCCGATAGTTCTTAGTCTGAGAATATTTTCAGAAGTGGAATGATTTGGTCTGATGCTTATAAGATTCGGGGTTGTATTGATGTTTCTGTTCAAATATACTTGGTCGTGCATTATTCGTGCGCTTTTGAGATAAAAATTTTGGAAAACCATGCTGTGAGTTTATTGAGCCTATTGAAGATAATATACTGTAAAAAAATTGGGCTATTAAGAATTTTGTATTTGAAGTATAGACTGTATTATTGTAAATCTTCATTAAAAAACTGTCTTTTATTTTATTCCCCAGGAAACCTCACATAAATCTTCTAGAGATAAACCTCATAAAGTTCAATAAAATCGGCTGAAAATACGAGGCTTGATTAAAAAGTAACGTTACAAAGCCTGTGGGGCATGTATATTTTATTTAATACAATCAACATAGCCAACTGATAATACATATGTTAGGTTATTTTGCGACATAGTCCTCATATCGGTTCAGGCATTTTTAGCTTCATAAGATTACATTAAATATTTCCTCTGGGCAAAAATCCTATCTTTGCGTGTTCAACCACGTTCCTGCGAAGTGTTTCACCTCTTCGTCTGAGAAGGAATCGCCTGCCACCTACAGCTTTCCTCTCTCAGCAACGCGAGACCTCTTACACCTCAGAAGACTGCCACACTGTTGGAAGCAGTTTCGCTTGGACATCACCGACCATCCTCCGACACTCCCTACAGCGCGGACCTTGCTCCAAGTGACTTTCACCCCTTTTCTCACTCGAAGGACAACCTAGGGTGCGAGAAGGTATTTCCTTCACAGAAGGAGGAGAAACGCTTCGCAACAACGTGGCTGAACAGGCAAGGACAAGATTTTTTAACAGGAGGGAACATGCGACAAAGCCTAAAACGGTATGGGGACTACGCCAAAAATAGCCTAATGTATGTACTATCAATTTACTATAGTTGTTGTATGAAATAAAATATATATGTTTCACTACATGCTTTGCAACCTTATTTTTTTTATCAAGCCTCGTACTAGAACTTTATAACTTCCTAGAACATTCAACTTACGTAATAAGGTAAATAATTTTTAATTGAAAGTATTACTTTTTCATAACGAAATAAAAAGTGGATGGTATTTTTCTTCCATATTATTTCGCGTTGGCTTCTGATAACGATATAAATTTAGGAAGATTGCAATTTAATTTTTTCGTGATTGGCTGCTTGCTTGACTTAATACAAAGAAATAAAACAACGATGCATGAACGCTATCAAAAAGCTAGTAATAAATTCTATCGGTGATGTCTGCACACACCACAAAGTTTTAGAAGTCCATTTGCTTTCTACGTGTCACTTTATGAGAGCATGAACTGGAATTATTTATGATGGATTTTTATTGATCTGAACAGTATAAGCCTAGGAATTGAACTAAGTAACTTGCAGAAGAGGATTTGGCTCGTGTATCTATTAGATCCAGCGTTAAGCCCCCAAATTTTTAGATAGACACAGCCCTACTGTCTGTAACAGCTTTGAACGAAGATTTCAATTGCCAGAATATTGAATTTTTATTTTCTTGGCCAGTACATGGAAAATGATATCACATTTACAGCAGACTAAATTCATCAGATAGTGGTAGGGACCTCTAAATGAAGCTAATTTAGTGTTCCCTTTTGAATCAGAGATTATTATTGTCTGTTTTCAGAAAAAATTAAATGGAATTGTAATCCATAACTTACTATACAGGTTGTCCCAAAACGGTGGAAACGCGCTTTAATTCTTTATCTATTAGAAATAAATGGGCTATGTAATTAAAATAATTAATCAAAATAAGGTAGTAAAAAATATTACACCAAGAAAAATTCCTCTGGCTAATCTCTAGAAAGTTGCTTCTTAATATTGTACACGAACCCGGTATGAAAGTTCTAGTTTAATAAAATGTGCCTCATACACTAATGAGCTGATATACAAAATTTGAGAATTATATCCTAAAATGTGTCAGAGGTTTAAAGATAAATATATGCAGACTTAAACCACTTTTCGATGGCTCTCGAAGTAAAAAAACTCACGCCGTTGGATCGCATTCCCGGGGTTGTACAGAAATTAAGAAAGAAAATAATTTTTCCACTCTAGCAGTAAACACTTACATTCAAATCCATGTATTGTCCCCCGATCATCTTTGTTTAAAGAGATATCTGAGACGTTTTATGATGAAAACTGAAATTTTGTACATGATCTTTTTAGTATGTGGGGCACATTACACTAAATGGGATTTTTTTTTCTGTGAAAGGGTCGTATACAAATTAAAAAAGGTGTAACCTTTTGAAAATTAATGAGAGGAAATTTTTCTCAACGTAATCTATTTTTCTACTTTATTTTAAACATTTTTTCAAATTACATGCCCACTTATCTCTAACAGATAAAGAATTAAACCGTGTTATAATATTTTTGGGACATACTTTTTACAATTTTATCGAGACATTTATTGTTGTCATTATTTTTTAAATGCAGTTTTCATTATTGCTCTTTTATTTTAGTGTACAAACGCGAGTGTAGTGCATACTACAAGTTCACGCCCGTTATTTGAGGATTAATATTTGACATTTGTTAGCTATACGCAGTTTCTTATTTGGAAAAAATACATTTATAAAATGTGGCAACTGCAACTGCGAAAGTAAAATTAATTCAGATGATATTTTTACCTGTTGAGTAAGCTATATTTTATTTTTCAGTGAAGAGGTCTGAGTGTTTATTTATAAGTACTTAAATCTCTTCACTAAAAAAATAAAAGGAAATCGTCTTACATTATAAAAAGCTAATAGATTAAATAAACTCCTGGTGTGATGCTGAAATAAAACAGTTGGTAGTCGGCCGTAAATTATGCGTGGGTAACTGCTAAAACTGTGAAAAAAAAATGCGCATGTTTAAAAACTGAAGAGTTTTGACGTCAAATTTTTGAAAAAGTGCCATTATTTAGGCAGGGAAAAAATATATTGCACCAGTGTCAAGATTGTCTTTGTCAAGTTTTCTTTAATAAAATACCGTTTGATGAGATGAGAATTACATGCACTTTTTAAGGATTCGTTTATTAACGAACATAATTATTTGGGAGAATTTTTATTTCTTTTTTCTTTTTTTTGTAAATTTGATATTTGATCTGTTATGTTGTTGGGTATTTCGAGAGCAAAAGATATCTTTGATGGATCTTATAATCTTTTAAATAGACTTAAAACATTTTTTATAAGCTTACTGTTTTTGAATATTTTACTTTACAGCCCGAGTCTGTAAGGTGAAAGACCTCGAAAACTAGTAACTAAAAAATTTAAGAATAAATTTAGTGACAATCCTTGCAAATTTTTGCAACTTAAGAGTTTTTTTACTTTTTATTCCTGAATGGATTCAAGTAGATATACATCATATACCAGGAACTTAGACAATGGGAGACAACATTTTTTCTAGCTCTAACAAAATGAAAAATAAAAAATAAGAAATCTTTTTTGTGAGTGCATGCTTCAATGGTCTCTCCCCCTCCCCCACCTCAAAATGTTTTTCCTGGCAATGTGCCTGTCAGCTACATCAGCATAACTCTTTTTGATCAAGCAGCTTCAAAAACTTTTCAACATGAACAAAACGCAAGCAAACAATCGCAGATATTCCCCACCCCCACCCCCAAATATTTTTTTCACATTATATTCACGTAACCTGTCTGACTTCTTTTGTAAAAGATAACTGCATATGTAAAAAATGCTATCTTAATTATAATTTTAAACCATTATTTGGAAACATATTTTACCACCATATCACGAATGGCATTTGTAACACACTGTAACTTCGTATCTTACTCTCTTCGTCGAACTACGTTTGTATGTTCTCTCTTTAGGGAGAGTTTATAAAAATAAAAATAAATGAAATTTGCTATTTTTCATAAATCAGTCATTTATTTAATAAGAATTTAATTTACAAACTTTTGTGTCCATACAGTCGATGAAAAGAAATCACTGAAGTATTAGACTTACTTCCGAGATACTTGATGCAAATGTTATCACATTAAAAAATATTAACATATTAATGTGTTAAAATAGAAAGGTACCTTATCATAGCGTTAAAGTACCCCTAAATCTCTAAGAGTTCATAAATTAAAAAATAAATCCCATCTGTTAGTTTTTCTGAGTCAGCCATTATTTAATAAGAGTTATCTTAGAAATTACTATTTAAACAAGCCGTCCAGGTGGTGTAGTGGCTGAAGAACCATTCTATCACTCCTTGGGCCCGGGTTCGATTCCCGGCTTTAGAATGTCTGTCCCTTCATAGGGGTAACAGCGAACGCCCAGTGGGTGCCCCAATAACAAAATGGCCAGTAGTGGCAAAGGCTTGTATCAGTGCCCGCCTATTGAAAAAGAAACTACTTAAACAACTGGTGATTTATTTGCAGAGAAAGAGAATAAATAAATCAACAAAACCTGGAATGTACTCCTAGAATATTTTGGAGCGAAAGTATTCTCGCTAAAAGGGATAAAAAATCAATGCTCTGTACGTGAAACTTTTATAAATCATCTTTAACAGTATTTTAGGCATTGATTTTTTTTCAATACGATTGATGATATACATACTGAGTTGAAGGCAGAGCATAATATTGTTAGCTGTAAAGAAAAAGAGATTTTTTAAATTTTAAATGTTTAAAGCTAAATTTAAGCTTCATTTTTGAAAAGTATTCTTTAATAATTATTAAAGTTTTCATGTGTAGGATGAAATCTAATATTGTAATTCGTCACTTATAGAAGGTATATGACAGTGAAAATTTAGGATACTTTAAAATATGTGTGTACACATTTATGAAAGAGATTCTGTTTTCTTCTTTTTTAAATTTAAACGCTGCTTTACCACCTTCTTATTATAAAAATCTTGAACCAATTGTTTATAGCAAAAAAATATTCATTATAAAATAAACCTTAAAAAGCAAATTTCTAAAGCTGTGCTTCTAGTGATAGCGTTATATCAGCTGTATCCGTTCTGTTAATGTACTATGTATGAATTACAGCTGAAAATTTGCAGCAGGATGCTTAATTTTTCTATTAATGTATACCTCTAACTCTATTATTGACATATATATTATAAATATGGTTATGCGTCTAGTGTTGCAACAATTTCTGACTACATTAGAGGTGGGGAAAACCGTTATTTTCAAAGAACAGTTGTTCACCGTTCCCGTTCTTTTTTGAAGAACAGTTCTTTTTCCTGTTCTTTTGAGAACAGGTTCTTTGATTTATGGTAGCTTTATTATGACTATTTTATTCAATTTAAAAATGAAAATATACGTCTTTTTAACATGTACTATACTTTAGTACAATTGTAAAACCCGCAGTGGTCTGGGTACTAAACTCCGTTCCCATAAGAATACGAAAAGTGAAGCAGCATCCGAATTGGCCAGTGCTTGGGAGGGTCAACTTCCTCTCGGCTCGACTGCTGTGGGATCGTGTGCCCTAATGGGAGCTGGTGCACGTAAAATCCGTCGTGGCTTCAATGTCCTCCAAATTGTTAAACGATACCTCTGGGGTGCCGATTTCAGGGGGTGGGTCCCTTCTCTGGAATTGGTTCAAAATTAGGGGACCCCAAGCTGAGTCGGAATTCCTCCCACTGAGGCTCATTAAAATGGAAGCAGCCCCCTCCGCCCATCGCCTGCCTATATGAGGGATTTGGCGCCGCCCCGCGGGTTGCCAGAGGGCATTAGCAACAACAACAACAATTGTAAAATGTTTAAAAAAAACTTTGCAACCAACATTCTGGCTTTCCTCAATCAAGTATGTTAACAGTAATTTTTTGTTAAAATATTTTAATTATATTAACGTTCTATAATATACTGTTAAATATGCACATCTTTTAAAAATCAAAATTTTTTCCGATGCTTTTTATTTACTTTTGTTATCCTTACTCATAGCACGTATGTAAAAATAAATGGAAAAACTGAAATTCTAGAGAGAATTATTTACGCCAGGCTTAATTTTCGATTACTTACCTGAGTAATACAATATTTCTTACATTAGTAAACAATATTTGATTCTGAAAGCTCCTAAAATGACATAATATTCATAACTGTTTGATTAGACTTGTCGGTATTTTAATTAAATATAATGAAACACTACAGAAGAGCTAAAGAACTAGTATACTTCTTCTATGTCGCTTTCATTAATTTAAAATCCGTATTTAGAAAAGACACTATTACAAAATCTTCATTTTTTAAACATTAATTTACTTGAACTGAATATAAATTTAAGTACAGTATTGGCTGATTCAATATACACGATATAGATATATGATTGTATATACTTCATACACAGCATGATAAACAATATTAGATTCCTTAAAAAATATAAATTACAAGTTTTATTCATTTTTGACTAGAATAATTTATTTAGATAATTGTTATCATTATTTACAAGACATAAAAAATGATCCAACCACAGAAGTGTTTATTCAACGATTCGATGAACAATATTCCAAGATGCTAATGCAATAGGTAAATCTAAACTAAGAGAAAAATCAATTCCAACGAAACACCAGTTTTGTTTTTGTTTTTTTCTGCTTCAGCACTACTACAGTAGCTTCAGCACTACTACAGCAGACCGCCAAAGCTGATAATCTGCGATGAATTCCCCCCTCCCCTTTCCTAGTCTTATTCCCAGTCCACACCATAAATTTCATGGCGAACGGAAGATGCAATTTTCAACACCCCCACTTTGGAATACATTCGGGAAAGCTTCCACCCTATAGTCGAAGTCGTAACCTCGTAACCCTTGGAGGAGCGGAATGGGGGAGGGGGGGTTGTAGGACGGCTGGAGAGGGAGTACCCCTTCAAGGCCGTACCCAGGGGTCTGGTCCACCACACCCCGGAAATTTAAACTTTTGTTAACAAACTAATAAAGATGAAGTCTTTGTGAAAAATTCAACCTTTCTTTCGTTTAGTCCCCCTCCGAAATTTTTGTCTGGATACGGCTCTGACCCCTCGTACCCGAGGAGGTGAATCAGGAAGTCTGCCCCCCCCCTCCAATTTAAAATGTTTTTAACAAAATAATAATGATGAAATCGTTTTACGAAAAATTCACCCTTTTCCGCCGTTCGGTCCGCCTCTTTACCTTAAAAAAATTTTATTGTTCCAGGTCTAGCTCCAAAAGGTTATGGATCCGGCTCGATTATTATTAATAATAATAATAAAAACATTCATTCTTTGGCTGCGACTACAAATAAAAATGTATGTCTCGGGCTCCAGCTTAAAAGACATGGCTTTGGTTCCAACGACAAACATTTTTAGCTCTAAAGTTTAGACTCTAACTCAAAATATTAAATAAATCCATCTAAAGTTTAAAAAAAATCACTGTGTAGCCTTCAGGTTAAAAACATACAGCATGGACCTGCACATTTCCAATGGGGGAGCCCACAAAAGAGTCAATACACTCTTAGAGCTTAAAAAGAAAAAAAGAGTAAAGTTTCAGCTTAAAAAGTACATGCTCCAGCTTAAAAATTAAAGACTCCGTTTAAAAAGCTGTAAGTATCAGGCTCCAGATTAAAAATAATACGCGCGTATAAATATGTCGATTGCTTCGACTACGATTTAAGAAAATGAATACGACTTTGGCATATAAAATTACATGGCTCCGAAAATCCAGATTAAATGGCTTCCGACCAGGGCCATACCTAGAAAATAATTTCGGAGTCGGGGAGCATGGTATATCGAGATAAAATTGTCAGGATATATCCCCCCACACCCAATTTCTGTCTAATTTATTAAGATTAATTTTTTTTAATGTTGCGCAAACATTTCGTTCATTTACACATCACTGCATTTCATACCCCTCACCATGGGCGCCGGCAGAATATTTCCCAGGGGGGGGGCAAAGACTACTTCAACGTATAGTTACCATGTTGGAAAGAGCAAAAAAGCAAAGGAAAACACTGCATACAAAAATCCAGGGGGGAGGGGCCATTGCCCCCTTTGCCCTATGCTGCCGGCGCCCATGCCCCTCACCATTCCTACACAGAAAAAGTATTCTGGCTACGTCCCTGTATAATACACCATGTACATATAATGTAATAACTTCGGGGGAGCAGCGTCCGAACTCATAGGACCCCCCCCCCCCCCGTCTAAGTACGGCCTTGCTTCTGACTCCAAGTCTACAACTTTGACCCTAGCTCAGAACTTAATTAAAGCAAAAAAACAGGGAACAGATCAATGAAAGAACACCTTTCACCGAAGAACAGTTCGTTTAACCTGTTCAGCAAGAGAACGCCTTTCACTCCGTTCCCGGAAAGAGCAGCTTAGCTCTCCGTTCCGAAAAAGAACACCAGCTCAGGAAAGAACGCTGAACTAGGTGTTCCCGCTCACTGCTCGGAGAACTCCTCCAGCCGTGAAAAAAGAACTTGCTCTTTTTTAGCCAATAGGAGAGGCTGATCCGGAACAGCTTCTTTTTCAGCCAATAAGAGACGGCTAAGAGCGTATGAAGCGAAGGCGCGTTTTATATGGAGATAGTGTAATGCTTATATTATTGTTTGACGTTGATAAAATATTTTTTTTTTATTTGTTTGTGTTTCAGACTATCATTTTCTTTATTATTAAATTTTTTACTTTGATTGAAATTGAGTAGTTTGGCCCGAATAATAAAAATTGTCGAATTATTTTCCTGTGAGTGCATTTCGTATTGAACATATAAGAAAGCTTCTTATTCTTTGCCCGGGTCCACTTTAAAATTATGTTTGGTTGGGTTAAAAGTTCTATCCCCCCCCCCCAGATAATCATCTTCATTATTTCTCAAAATAACTAAGATTCCACAATTAGAATTTGATAAACTAAAATTGTGAACTTCTGTCCCCACCATCAGATACGTAGCCAATGTGGGGGAGGGGGGTCTGCCCCCCCCCAGAATTTAAGTTTTTCTTAGCAAAAAAATATTAATCGTGTCTTTCAATGAGAAATTTCACCTTTAAGGCATTTTCCAAAATTTCTCATTTCAACACGCTTGCCTGTCATAAAATTTTGAAGCGTCGGACCAAAATGAACTGAGAACATGTTTTTGCCGTGATCACTGAACAGGGTGTTCCCGTTCTTTCTTGAGAACAGGTTCAAAAGAACGGGGTGTTCATTCTTTCGCCATCTCTAGACTACATTGATCAGACCCGCCGAGAGGGGGAGGACAGGGGGGACAATTGCCCTGGGGTCCGGGCCTAGAGGACGTATGTTTTGAATTTTAGCCTACAAATCCCATGGAAAAATAAAATATTTGTGTCTCCCTAAACCTTTGATAAAAAAGGTAACTCTGCTCTAACACAGAAAAAACAAGGTTAGCAAACACTAATAAGATTTAATGCCGCAAACCGGTTTCGGTAAATGTGTCTTACCATCATCAGTGCGAGAATACATCCTCGCACTGATGTTGGTAAGACATACTTACCGAAATCAGTCTGCGGCATTAACTTTCATCGGTGTTTGCTAACGTTTTTCTTTCTACGTTATTAATTTGCTTACGAATTTTATAATAACTGCTTTAGTTTTTAAATAGCGAATACTTAACATTTAAAAAAGCCTTAGATTTAATTGTATCAAGTGATTCTCTGTATACATTAAGAAAGAATTTCAGATTTATATGTACTTTACCTTAAAATAATTCTGATAAAATACTTGCAATTTTTTTATGGAAGTTTTATCATTATAAGGTTTTGTATATATGACCTACGGGAAATTCAAAATGTACTAATTCTAAAGTGTTTAAAAACTTTTCTGGATTTAAAAAAATGGAGGGGGGGGTGAGGGGGGACCGTCGTAAATACCTGTCCAGGGGCCCAAAAAGCCTGTCATCGGCCCTGACATTGATGATGCAAGTTTGAGTAAACTTTACAAGAATCAGAAATAATTTTGATATGTATACTGCATAAAAGTTTGTTGCAGTTTATTACTAACTCATGTGTAGAAAAAATTAATATATTTTTTTCAGTTGTTGCTGTAATATTTATAAGCAATTGTGGTAAAAAGAAAAAAAAATGATAAAGTACACAATTTTCGTTTTAAAAGTATGGAATGGGCATTGTAAAAAAAAATCCAGAGACCATTGAACACTGAACAATACAATTCAGTGGAACTTTCCTGAACTGTTCAGTAAAGTTCCTAGTACTCTCATGTAAAGTTTCTTGGAATTCTACGGTACCTCAGCTGCCCATTATTTCAAAGGAATATTTCTTGATTTTTGATTTTTTTGACAAATTGGGCCTTTTTTTAAAGTGAGTTGCGTGTTTCTTAAACTAATCATGAAAGTAATATTGATACAAGAACGGGTTAAAATAAAATACAAGAACGGGTTAACAGCAAAATCTTTAGATGAAAGTGTTCAATTTTTGTATGGTATTTGTGAGTATAACTTTCCCATTATTTCCAAGGAACGTTCCTGGATTTTTTACAGTGTGAAAATGTTGCGTAGTTGAGAAATTAGAAAGATTGTTTTGGTTGATTTTTTTTTACTGTTTAATAATTTTTCATTTCATAAAAATGAATTTTGAGATAACTTAGGGTTAAATTTTAGAGATTTTGGTTGTCACTTGAAATGCTATTTCATCCATTTTCATTTTTTTTTTTTTTTTTTTTACATTCTGAATCGTGTGTACCATTGTTTATTAAGCAATTTTATGAGAATTTTCGAATGAAATTTTTTAAATAAATAAGTATATAATCATGGTGTATGCATGTATTAGTGCACCGCGAGGAGCCAAAATTTAACCGAAAAAATACTGTGATAAAAATTTTCCTATCGCTAATGAAAATTTGAGCTTTTATAATATAAAGTGTTTCATTAGAAATGAGTGAATATTTGGAAAATGTGGACACATCAACACATAGCAGTATTACGATATCACATCTACCAAATTTTAATAATGATGTATAAATTATACAGCAAGTACTTGTTTGAACCCGGTATGATTAATGCTTCCTGAACCGATGCCTCTGAAAGAAAAAAAGTTTTTATGACAGAATTTGTAAGTAAAATTAGCATAGCGAATTATTAATTTGAAATCTACCTAAATGTTAAAAATTTTCTTAAGTGAACATTAGCTAGCAAATTACGTGAACAAAATGACGTTTCCTAAATCTTTTTCCCAAGGACGGACACAGGCCGCATAGGCATTCGGCACTACAACGGACTGAAAAGTTGGCCCAATAAGCAGCCAGAATGTTTTGTGCTAAAAGTACTTGCTAATATTATTTATATTCGGAAATTTTCTCGTACTGCAGTAAACTAAAATTGTTGTCTTGTGTAAAGCTAGCAAAAGGAGAGCGCGAAGGGATAAAGATAAAATTAGTAAACTCTGCTATAAAACATTCCTAATCTATTACTGTACGAAGAATTCCTAACAATAGGAATACAAGCTTTTTGTGGTTGTTTGGATTACATAACTAAGCAGTGTGTTTCTAAGTTTGAGTCAAGTTCCTTTAAATAAGTGTCTTTTTTTTTCCAATAACATTTTTTTCAGCTTTTCTGTTATTCAAGGTTTGATAGAATTTAAGGGGAAAAAAAAAAGGAAGTGCAGTGGCAAAATTATTAAAAGATAAAGAAGAATACGGTACTTTAAGCTGGATTGATTTTTAGACAAAAAAAGGTTTTTCTTACTGTTCAGATGTTCAAATTTCCAATTTTTGTAGCTCGATTACCACTTAGTTCCAATAAGTGAAAAATGAAAGAGGAAAAAAAATTATATAAACTGAAATAAGTTGCTGTTGTTGTTTTATTTTTAAAGAAATTGTATGAAATTTCTCTACTATCGAAAAATTAAAACATGTCTCGCAATACTAACATGGAAACATAAGTTTCCGAATTACAAATCTGATAAACTGTTTAAATTTCTCTTACGTTGAAAGAAATAAACGTGTTAATCAGTATTTTTTAACTGATACACGACAAAATAATTTTTTAGGTCACTGTGTATTTCAGAAGTGTATATTCTGAGTGACATTATATGGTGCCGATAAAAAGTTATTAAGTTTTACTTAAAATCTTTTCATTCCCTAATTTAAAAATAGAAAATGAATCTGAAAAACTGGTTGCGTTTTAATACTTTGTTTAATAATGGCAGGGACTAGTAGTTTTAGGCATTGGCCACGACTAGGTCGGAAGTACTGGTCACTTTATTTTGGAGGCACGTAATAGGACGATCAGCTTTGCCTCCTCTGAAAGGACGGGCGGAAAGGAATGACATCAAGTCCATGCCGAGAGCCAATCTATCACAGCCGGACCGTGCTGCAATAGATTGGCTTTCTAGCCACTGCACAAACCGAGAGTCATATTCTAGTCATCGTTCTTTGACCGTTTCAGTGCAATGATTCAAAAATAAAGTGTACACATTTTCCTTGAAATGTGATCAAAACGGAAACTGTACCAATCGGAGTGAATCACTATTTTGTTAAAATTTCATGAGAAATACAATCGATCGTGGTGTGAAATATTAGTAAACACGATAAAGAAGCATTAGTTATTAAGTTAAACTTTTAAAATTTCGCATAAACATTAATCATATTCTGTCAAGTATAATGCATGTTTGCCAGGGAAATCTGCCAAAAAATAAATTCCATAAAGAAAGCTTACAGTTCTGCTTTCACAAATGATAAAGCTCTTTTCGGATTTAATGTCCAGTGCTTGATGAGTTTTATTGAGTTATATGAACAAGCTTTTTTTTCACACTTTATTGACTTTAAATCATAAGTTCAAGACTTGCATGCTTACATGCCTTCAAAGCGTTTCGTATATAATTTAAATAATTCAAAATAGTAGTCAAAGGCATATCGTTACTAATGAATAAACTGCAATATTAAAATTAGTTAGACTAACCTCTTTTAGAGTTTTCCATTCTGCAATAAATAGAATGAAATATTTCTACTGGAAAATTTTGCAAGTGATTAGATATTCATCTACGGACCCAAATACCCAACGACCTTATCACATACAACAAATGAAATCACATAAAGAAGACACGAAGAAACACAAGCTCGAAAATTGCTGCTTGTATTTGCATAATGCACAACAACTCAAAATGTTATATAAAATGAACTGTGGTGGGCACAACTACTCAAAATGTTATATAAAACGAAATACTGCAAGAAACAAATAAAAAGTAAATAAATTCACAACATAATTAAAATACTTATTTTGACGTAACAGTTAAGCAGAACTGCAAATGTAAACACTGCAAAGGCAAATAGTTTCATTTTTAAATAAGAACTATGCAAAACTTACGATTTTATATTTAAGATAAGCTGATCATTACTTTTACAATTTACTGATTTGATTTCAGAGATACCACACATGCATTAATGAGAAAAAATAATGTGATAAATGTCTTACATTTTAATCAATAACATTAAGTATCTGTTTGTGAAGAAATATTTGTTATTTAGTATGCGTGGCTGTGAATATGCAACTCACCAGACAAGATAGTACTGAAAATAGCAGTGTATACTCTGCCTTAACTTTTCTGTAACTTTTCTGCGTGTGTGAATTCAGCTGAGGAAGAGTAGACCTTTTATACAACCCGAAACGATCTATATGCAGTATTATTTATTTAATGGGTATTGTTTTAAGAAGTTTCTATATAATTTTAGCTTGTGGATGATGATTCTGGAGTTCGATATTTCGTGAGCTTTTTGTTACCCTTGATGGAACGATTTTCAAATTTCTGAATTAATAAATTTTTAAATAATAGGTTACTTAAATTACTTTTAAAACTTTGATTTTATCAACTATAACAATTTTTAGATTTTTAAAATTGTCTAGATGTCTGTGACTAAATTATTGTAAATCCATATCAGTTTTAGAAAGTTGTGAGTTTTACTTCAGTTTTAGTTATGAGTTTTAGTATGTTAAAAATGTTTTCATGCAGTTGCTTCAGAATTGGTGTAGAACAATTGTAGAGAAGTTAGAAATTATTTTGCCGAATTTTACAACTCATAAAAGACATTAAAACTAAGTTGCATCAGATCGAATTAAAAAAAAAATCCTTTAAACCAAATCATAATGCCAAAAATACCCCGTAAAAAAATACAATACTTTGGCAAGTTTCATAAGAAAAATACGTGCTTTAATAAAATTTTTACCTAGTTCTTTGACCATCTGGAAAATTAAAAAAGGCATTGAGAAAACGTACATTTCTGAAGACTTAGAAAGAACGACAATAGTTTATAGAAATTACATTTCGATAAATAAAAAGGCCTGGGAATTTATTTAAAGCCCCTGCATTCTATGCGAAAGGCTTTGATACAAGGAAGTGGTGAAAAAAGCAAAAAAGCAAACAAATAAACAAAATTGTTTCCGATGCTTTTGTGTCTGCATGTAAATAACCGTTGAGCGAAGAAGCTCTCATCATTTGGCTGGAGTTGCCAAATAGATAAAAATAGACCACCCCTGAAGGATTGTATATCAGCCAACCTTCTTTGGAACGAGGAAGACTAACTGAATTGTAGCTAGGGGCTTTTGGATAACAAATTATTGAATTTAATGTTTAATAACGAATATATATATATATATATATATATATTTGTATTCGGAACGACAGCAAAGGTATTGCCATTTTAAAGCTAATTACGAAAGAATATTCTAAAATCAAAAGAAACCGCTGGAGGGAGCGAGAAGTTAATATTTGAAGGAGTGGAAAAAATTGCAGAATTAAAAAAAAAATATATATATATGTAAATCGCGCCCAACTATTCTACTCGGAATCTTATTTTCGAAAGGTTTGACAAGGTTCACTGTTCTGGGTCCCGAACTCTAAGATAAATAAATAATCGAGTATTTATGAGTAAATATTCTAGTGAAGAGTTTCTTAAACTTTAGCTTTGGAAAACTTTGAGGGTTTGTAATTTTGAGACTGCGGGGGGGGGGGATCAAAGGTTAAAACAACAAAATATATCTTCTTGGAGCACAGTTTCAGAAAGCTTGTTCTGTCATAAATAAAAATTCGTAGCTTTGATACTTTTAAAATTTAGTCAAAGTCAAGACAGTTAAAATTATTTACTTTTTTAGAACTAAGTTTCAACTGAAAATTTACAGATAAAATATTTTGTCTCATATGTACCAGTAAATATATGATAGTTACATATTTTTATACCTCACAACTGTAAATCGATAATGTATAGCTAAAGTATTGCGTTGAAATGTACATAATGTATATTTTTAAAATAAAATATGAATCAAGTTAATTACCTGCTTTCTCGTGCATAATGCAGCATTGTTAAAGCTACATGAAGTGTTAATGAATATAAATTGTTTTAACGTGACAAATATTGTCACATATCAAAAAATAGTAACAAATTTCAGTTAATTCAGGATTTATTTTTAAAAAATCTGAAAACTAATATTTATACTATATATATAACGATGATTTCAAGTACTGCGTTGCATCTAGTGTAAACGAGACTTTGGATCGTCAAATCTAAATATAAAAATCTTATTCTTTAAGTAATATATAGTTAAATGCCTGTACTATATTGTCATGTTATTTTAGGATTCTTTTTTGCTATTTAAACTTCACTGTGCTGCATACTAACGGTGTAAGTTAAGAAGTCAAGACTCGAGATTTACTTCAACTACTTTTACGCCTAATATGTAGTGGTAATTTACAGTAAAACGTTCTTGAAGAAAATATCTATAAACTGTAATTTGCATTCGTATGAAATAAAATAAATCAATAAACTTTTCTGCATATAAACAGTGAGCCGTAGACGTGAAATTAAAAAAATTGATTCAGTAATCTCATTCATTGACATCAAGTTCAGAGTATTGCCGAAAAGAGAAATGTGTTTTCACTATGCATCAAGTTCAAATAGTTGCGTATGAGGGAGGGGATTTTATCGCCCTTAATCCTCCTTTTCAGAGTTAACCTGTTCACTCTGGTCTTTGTAAAGAAGCAAAGGTGTTTTTTCTTTGACATGACTCGTAATGACGGTTAAATTGCCACCCTTTAGAAGGTGTCTAGTTGTAACAACTAGATGACTTACGTCAGCAAGAATTAATTGGCAAAAATCAGGAACTTCAAATAAATGTAAAAGGGCTTTCTGAATGCTATTTGGAATGCTTACTTTTTTAGGTAAATGCAGTTGCAAAGTGATACTCTTTATTATGATTTTATTCACCTGTCAGGCTGTATTGGAAACTTTTTTCAAAGGAACTGAATTTTGTTTATTTCTGGTATAATATAAATGAGATCCTACATGTTCTTAGTCTTTTGTGTTGTTCTCATGTACTTGTATGTTTTTTGTATCTCGGAAATTCCTGCTTTATGATCCTTTTTTTTTTTTTTTTTTTTTTTTTGTTGTTTTGTTTTGTTGTTTTTTGAGAGCATTGATTTTAGTGCTTAATCTTTATGAAAAGTATAAAAGTCATGCCATAGGCTGATTTAAATTTAATGTTTCGTTTTTTGTGGAAGGTTGTGAAATCGGAGAGGTTTATGAGTTTCGACGAATTTCATAGGTTCGGTTCGGATAAGCATGAGAAACATTCCCAAAATACTATCTGAAAACGATGCAGCAAAACTTGTGATTAAATGGAGTTGTGGGCTTACGATTAATTATCTGCGTGGGATCTAGGCCGATGAGTGGGGTGCCCTCCATGGGGGTCTTTCTAAAGGGGACCTAACCCGTATTTATGCTCAGTTTTGGAGGAAGCCCTCGAAAATTCCAAACTGTTACATTGGCGGACGCGACCTGGTTTTGAACTAGACACCTTCCGTCTTCCTGTTTAGAGCGCTACGCGCTCGGTCACTTTTGGGGAGTGATTAAATGGAACCTTTATTGTTAAAACTTGTCTTAAATGGCAATAACATGCTTGTAGAATCTTTTCTTCGTACATCTTTTTGAATGGACACGAGAATTTAACGGGCATATGTTTTCAACCCTTGTGATTTCGTTTAAGGCAGATTTACTGAAAGTAAGTCACTTTCACAAATAAGTCTAAATTCAAAATATTTCTTTTTAAATCTTGAACAATTTCGTAATTGGTATTTTCCTTCCGTTTTACTTTTAATGGAAATGTGCCTCTAAAAAAAATCTATCAAAATTTCAACCTGCTGGAATTGGCGGTTTTATTGATGCAACCTCTCAAAAAGTCATTTAATATTTTATTCAAACTCATTTTATTTCAATTATCTCATGAATTTGTAAATGCTGTTATACACTCAGAACAAACGTGAATTTCCCTTATAACGTGATGATTAATTTAATAAAAGAAAAAATCTCTCATAAAAGTATAAATAAAATCGAATAAACCTTTATTTAATTCGAATTAAGAAATAGACTTCCTGCCCAGGACTTCCTTCGTGCCAAGTTTGGTAGATCTTTATGCTATTATTAGCTTGGAATTCTACTTTTCGGAATTGCCAGACAATGCAGCGATGAGCAAAAGATTTGAGTCTGAATAAGAGTTGTGGGCATCTTTAAGTGTAAGCATTATCATAAAATTTCTGCACTGCTGCATTTTACAACGACAGAGAGGGTGAGAGGAAGCCCACCATAATTGAACTCTTCCCTCTTTCGCCTTCCAGCTGTAAGATATCGGGCTATTTGAGATTCTCTCAGGGAGGGATGTTCTATATTAAGTAATAATAAGATGGTACGGTTGGGGAAAAGTTCGTATTTTTCGAATTACAGAGGGTTGCTTTATTTTTAGACAGACTCTCTCGATTGAAAGTGAATCATATCCCCGATTGATAATAGCTAAGGCATAAACCTAGTGTCTCGGAAGCTATAAAATGGTAAAAACCCTTCTTGACTAATACAAGATAAACTTTTTATCTAAAGCAGAAATACTGACTTAAATACAGATAGCACGCAGCCAAGATATATGCTCGAAATATACCGACTCGTCTCCGTTGAGTTACGAGAGCAAATTTGATGACATGTTGAGTGCGTTTTGAGCCATAAGATTATATGTTTATAAACTTTTAAACAAGAGCTACTAATTATTTCCTTAAATACTTTTTAAGCTACTTGTTGTTTGGTTTGTACCATTATATTCGGTTTATGTACACTGCAGAGAGTTACTCGAAAACAAAAAGTTAAAAACCGAAAATAAACAGACAATGCTGGGCATGGTACAGCATTTTTGCTTTTGTATAGCATCATACAAGCGTATAATATGGGAAGATAAGAATCTTCTAAAAGTATTCTACAAAATTCATTTTCAGCATGAAAAACAAATATTTCTAAATATAGTCTCCAATAAACCTACAACTATTGCTAAATAACCTCAACTTCCGCGGAAAAAATCATAATTGATACATGGAAACTTTGGAATTTTAGTATTTTTCTTCTTTTCCACTAAAATATTTTTTTGTGTGTGTGTGCGAAAAGTAAGCGATAGTTTATTCCAAAATTTAAAAGGATGATTTCATCTTCAAAATTCTTTTTTTTACTGAGCCAGTTTAAAATGTTTCGATCTAATATTTTCTGAGTTAAATTTCGCTGATTTTTTCTTTTTTATTTGTAATCATATAAAAAGGCTTTTTGATACTTTGAAGCAATACTTTCAAAAGTCACGTATGAAACTGAAGAAACATTTGAAAAATACTTCTAGATCATACAAGTACTGTAGCTGCAGCGATATTTATTATAAAAAAAATTATCCTTAAGAGAGTTATTTATGCCTACATAGCAGTTGTTATTGGAAATCAGTATACTAACACTATGGAAATTGTTTTAAGTGCAGCTATTTTTTCAGATGCAACTATGTATTTGTTAATTTAATTTCTGTTAAGAAATTATCTGTTAAGAAAATTTCTGTTAAGAAATTATCACCCTTTAGGGAAAAAAAAGTATAAATAATTGTTATCAATAACATAAACATATTTTTTTAAAGAGCTGGCACTTGCCGATTAGACATTCGCCAGTACAGTGACCCAAAGTATTGGCCACTTTACTATGGGGGGACCTTGTATGCGTCCAACTTTACCCCTTATGAATTGACGGACAAGTTAGCACCCGAGGCCCTTGGTAGCCCCATGATTAAGGCGTTGGACTCGTAACCGGAAGATTGCGGGTTCGTTTGCGATGTACCACTAAAGAACCCCGTGTACATGCGGTGTACGAGCACGTTAAATCTGTGGTTCCGAAAGTCCCCTAGGCGTTCACTAACAGTTTCCGCGGGGCGCCAATATTCAAAAGTCTCTTACCTTCTGATGAAAATCTAGATCGGGGCTGGAAAATTCGGGTAGGACGTATGTAGCTCTAAATGACATATTCAGTGACTTGAGCTGTTCTCTCCTGGTAAAACAAAAAAGTTAACACCCGAGACGGGACTCGAACTTGGACCCAAGGTGTGACAAAATGATGCGTAAGTCACTATACAACCTGGGCGTATAAATATAAATTGCCAAAAAATTTCTCAAAAGTTATAATTTTTTTTCAGATTTGCTATTACATAAATTTATGCCACAGTTATTGATATGACTGATGTGAGTACCCGATTCTGTTCCATTGCGTAAGTTCCTGTTTCATCCAACATCGCCATTTAACAAATGAGAAGGCTTAGCGTAGTTCTAACGCGATGCAAAAATTGATTTACCAATATAAAATAATATCTAAGACCTTACGTGTAAATGATTAAGATCTGGAAACATAAAAATAATCGTATAAAACCTTAAATCTCTTCATTACTGGCATGTTAGCTGTATACAGACATATACAACAGTAGTACAAAACATCATTAAAAAAAAATTCTTAGTGATACATTTTGGGTTCAAACGGTCACAGAATTAAGTTGTTTAGATGCATGTTTTTCAATCTTTGATTAAAAATTGAATAAAAACTTGTAAAATAAAAGAAAGTAAGAAGCCGCCCAGGTGGTGAAATGGCTTAAGAACCATTCTATCTTGCCTCGGGTCCCGGGTTCGGTTCCCGGGGGTATGGATGTTAACTTGTCCGTCCCTCCATGAGGGGTAATTCTGGCTGCCCATAGGGTGCTCCCATAATAAAATGGCTAGTGGTTCGGGCCTTAGTAGTGGCAAAAAGGCTAATGACCAAACATGCCCGCGCATTGGAACAACAAAAGAAAGGAAGAAAAAACAAAACAAGAAATAAAAAGAAAGTTTTAAACTATGTCAATTACATAAAAATTCAGGCAATGTATTTTGTATTGTGATTAAGGCAATACGCAATGTACGAGGGCTGCCTGCTTAAGGAGGAGCATGTCTTGGAGGACTTTTCAAGGAGTTCTAACGCGTATTAACGTTAGATCTGGAGAAAACCGCCAACACTCCAGACCATTAGATAAACAACCGCATAGCAGGCCTGAACCCTCGCCCTTCACATTAAACCATCTACCATATTAAGTGTCTTATCCACTCGGTCAGGGTGGGAAAAATTCAGGCGGAACATTCTACTCGTAGTTGGTAGGACTTAAAACTTCACTGGTAAAGTACAACGGCATCTCCTACATTACCTTATCTACCACGAATGCATGAGGCGTTTTCTCTTTGATCATACGTGTAACATGGAAAGATAATATTTCAATAAATAATTTTAGTTTCTGAGGCTGCAACAGACTAGAACAGACTAATTCTGCATGCTGACAAATTGAATGCGTACATTTTGCATAAATATTCGAAACAAAATTTAACTTCCCACTCCGGGTTGCCTATTTGAAAGCCTGAAGTCCTAACCAGGGACAAAAATGGTGTTTTAAGAGAGGTTTAGCCAAATATAAAGTAGCTTTTCAGACGAAAAACATTCTTTTTTCGAAAAATCATTGACGTTAAAAAAATTAAGGTACAGAATGAAACTCTTTTCACCTTTTGTAGATTCAAAAGAGCTTTCTAGGTTCCACCATGGCCGACTGGATAAGACACTGAACATGGTAGACAACTGAAGTGTGAATGAAGGTCCAGGATTCTGGCCTACCACGCGACTGTCGATCAAACGGTCAGGAGTTTTGGGCGGTTTTCTCCAGATGTAACGTGAATACGCATTAGAACCCCTTAAAAAGATATCCGTCCAAGGCACCCTCCAAGGTGGATACACCTAGTGCAGTTTTCTTCGTGGTTGACGAGATACACAGGCTGCGGTGCTGTGACATTTTGGTCACACCCTTTTGCACTCGAAGAGTCATGTGACCTAGGGGGTGTGACCTTCTTACTATGGTTATCTCGTACTAAGATGATCATACACCCTTGGTCATATGATTCTTCGGGTGCAAAGGGATGTGGCTAAAATGTCAGCACCGTAGCCTGTATATCTTGTCAGCCACGGTTTTCTTTAACACAACACAGTAAAACAGAACTTAACAAAAGACCTTTCCAATGATACAAAAATCGAAAATGTATGATTGTACATTAAATACGAGATGATATGTGCGATATATGCGTAAAATCTGATTTTTGTTATAAAACATTAAATAAATAAAAAAAATATTAAGGCTATCTTAAAAGGCAAAGCAAACGTGAGGAATATAATTTCTATTTTAAAAAAAAGGAGCGATCTTACGGTGTTTTTTTTTTTAGTTTATTTAACAGCACTGTTTTTAAGCACATTTTAAATTTTACACTAACACAATTTGTTTTATTTATCATTCACGCTTTTAAATTACTTGATTGATTATTCGGGCCCTTATCCAGTTTTAAAACGTCTCCTTAACTTCTGCGCTAAGTAACTTTGGATGTTCGGAATATTCTGAAGGCGTGAAATAATCATAATCCACAAACCGTTGTATTGGATAGCTATGAGAAATTCGAAGTCTAACAGAAATTCATGCCAGCACACTGTCAGGGCTTACTCTGTGTTTCGTTAACATCTGGCAGCATCCCAGAAATGTATTGATTGTAAATTAATTTGCGATGGGTGGAATGGTTATAGTAAATGTACAACTCCCTGCATGCTTTGTTAAAATGCTGAAAAGATTTTAATATTTGATAATTTTCTTTAAGCTTTTCTCTTGTACTCTAAATGAAGGTGACGCCTTCACGGGACATAGGAGTTGCATTTGTTGGCATGTATACACATATCACGTAACATTTATTAGGTGTCACTAGTGGTCCATTTATAACATATATGAGTAGGAATAGAAAATCATAGCCTAATGGTATTCTTATGTTGCAAAAATAAAGTTCTAATTTCATCTTTATTGCTGTTTTTTTAAGGCTAGCACACTTTAATGAAATCTGTTTTATACACTATATTATTTCAATAACATACTATCCCTATTTTCATTTTAACACGTATAATCTTAATCATATTTAATTCTAATCTGTAACTGATTGCTATTGTTGTATTTGAGAATTACTCTATTCATACATTGAAAATGAATGCTTGAGCATATAAGAATATAGGGAAGCTTACCATGGAACCAGTGGACAAGCAGTTTAGCATTCAAAAAGAATGTCAAACTTTTATAATAGAACATACTTAACATTAAACAATTCCAATTAATATATTTTGTTTTCGAGATTAAACCTCTGATCTCCGATGACTCTGCACTGTGTTGTAAGGTTAATCATGTCATGAAATTTGGACAGTAAATTCTTAAGACCATTCTCGAAATTTATTTAGAAACCATGAACAAAAAATCTTTCATAAATGAAATTGCAAAATCAATAAAACATAATTTAAGAGCTTAAAACTTTAACACTACCTGCGTAAATGAGGTATCCGGTACAAGAGAAAAACAGTCGTACCATAGAGTATCAAGTTCGCTGATGTACAGTAAATCTAAAAGACAATGCTCAGTTAGTAGAGCTAACTGAATATTGCAACTTTGTAACTAAAGTCCGAGGACATATCTTTGTTGCAATTAGAGGACATATCTGCTGCATTTAACTTGCAGAACTTGCCTAAGATCTACATGGAACTATTTCATGGCATTTTGGGATTATTAACCCAGCAAACACACACAGGTTCAGAAGACGACTTCTGAACGTTAATAGACGTTCAGAAAACCTGTGTGTGTATGCTGGGAACTTAGTTTGGCGACTTTTCATTGCATTTGGAGCTAATATAACGAATTACATTATAAAATTTTACAACTTTTGAGGAAATTTAGCGACTTTTTCAAATGAATTTAGTGACTTTTGCGATAGAACATCTGGCAACACTGGTTTGAATGAATGGAACGTTTTGTAGTTTTACTAGAAAATCGAAACCTTTTTGACAGACGACCACATCACATATAAACAGCTAGGATACAATCTTATGTGTGCACGACTTCTTTCTTGTACAAGTGATATGCTTTACATTGAAAAACGCATCATGTACTACATTATGTACAAGAAAATGGCCCTATCTGGATATTAAAAACACTCAAAAAGGATGGTGCTAAGATTACAATAAAATAAAGAACTTTGTCAGAAACACACATATACAAAAATTGACACAGTACGCACGCTTCAGATATTACAAAGAGCCCATCCTTTTTTCAGCTGTAAAAACACCAGACCACACATAAACAGGAAAGTGAGAACTCCCTTTACTGTTATAAGGTGATGGTAAAGTTCTCACTTTCCTGTCTTTATGTAAGTTGGTGTTTTTCTTAGCTACAGAGGGGAGGGCAAATTATACCACCCAGAAACGTACATACGTTCCAATTTTTTGTATATGTGTGTCTCATACAAAGTAATTAATTTTTATTTCTACTTTTTAACTGTCTGAAGATCTTTTCCTGTTGTTTTATTTGAAAATAAAAACACGAAAGCCTTTACCAGGCATCTCACTAGCAGACGTTTAGCGTATAATCTTTCATTACAAACTCATTACAAAGAGCCAATCTTTCATTACAAACTTATATGCTAATATTTTAGTCTCTTAGCATAATTTTTAATAAAATTTCCAGAATGCTGAAATAAACAAAAGACGCGTTACCATCTTCTATAACCGTATTCTCTCTGTTTTTAAATATAAAAACAAGCCTGAATGTTCTTTCCTCTCTATTTATGTATATACCAGCAATATGTTGGCGCGATCAACCCACTAATCTAACTTATTTTCTCCTTACCTACTTTTTCTGACTCTAAGTGTTACATTAGTAATAAATCCGACGTAAAAATGGGCTTTTTATGTTTATTTTTGTGTATATTCTTACTCGAAGTAAAAGAAATACACTGAAGCTCGCACACACATATTATTACTCTCTATGTATCTTTCTATTTTTTCACCCTAAAAAAATATAGTCGGAGAGAATGTGAGCAGACAATTGATTTGACGCGGAGCAGTTTCCTTAACGTTTTTCTCTCTTTTTTTTTTCAACCACTTAGCTAATGGATTTTGTCCATTTCCCCTTTCCAGCAAATAAAAGTCGGTCCATAAACTCCGCTATCGTTTGAACTTCTCTCACCAAGTTTTCTAACAGTGAAATTGAAACAAATAACCTATGAGATTCGATGTGGCATTATTAGAATAAAAAAAAAGGGCAATGATTTTTAAACTCTGTGCGTGAATAGTTATTTATGGATGTGGGGGGGGGGGTATCGTTTGTTTATTCTGAGTGTTCTGAATGTCATTCAGTAAATTCTCTTGGGTAAGTTGAAAAGAAATACCTTGACCGCTAAGAGTGCGTGGTATATAAGAACAGGACTAGTGACGATACTTTTAAGAAATTACCAGTTATTTGTTAATACTCATTATTCAGTATTTTATGGAAATATTGAAAAAATTTCAATACCTTCAGGAATTAAATCTATATCATGCATGGAATATATATTATTACTAGTATTCAATATGATATTCTCATCGTAAAAGGTGTTTAAGAAAAAATACCTAAAATTAATGTACTTCCCATCAGTGGCGGATCGTGACCTATTTCAGTGGCGAGGCCCGAAAAAGATCGGTAAAATATATATGTACATAGAACATCCTATTCAATGTGCACCCAGTGTATGTATTTAATTTTTTTTTTCAAACGGGAAATGATTATCAAAGACATACAACCTTTCCCAGGCTTGTGCTAAGCTTATCATATTAACCTTAGGAAAGTTTTTCTATTATTAATCGAAAAGCCATAACCCCTAAAACGTTTAATTCTCATTAGTATTTATATTCATTATAGCTGTTTATTCAAAATTTAAAATGAACTCTTTATTTTAAAAATGTTCTATTACAATAAAATATCCGTACATGCATATCATATCTGATAAAGAAAACAGCAAAATATATCTACAGCAACAATAAAATACAATTTAGAGGGGGGGGGATGAGGTAGGGATATAATTGGCGTTCTTTAAAATGATTTTTAATTGATATTCTTCAAATAGTACAAAATTGGTACGTTTTCCAATAAAGGTAAATTATTAAAAGAACTATGCCATATAGTGAGAAAAGCATTTGAATCAAAGAGTCAGGTCGTCCAGATCTGTCCCCAATTAGCAAGCAGCCACTGCTTCTAGAAATAAGTCAAATGTCGTTAGACTAAGTTAGACGAGAAGCACGTTGAAGATCTTGGGTGGTGTGTTCAATAAGTTTTTGTCAAAAAACTGAAGATTTCAGGAAATCACTTCACAATTCGGTTTAAATCTGGGTAGCACGTTGCCCTTTCCATTCTCTGACTGTCTGAAAGGTTTTTGCAATGAGCCTACGTTTTAGGGCTTTAAGTGGCCAGGAATTATTCATTAGAACTTGGACTGGTTTGCACATTCATTAAAGCAAACAAACAGAAGGATAAAGGACTTCCCAACGAAATGTCACAAACATAGTCAATCCCAGTGCCGTTGAAGAATAGATGGAAATCAATGCGTTTCACCATGGGAAACGTCAGTACATACAAGAATGCTATCACCAGCAAATGAGTGGTGATGCACCACCGCCTAGATATAGAAGGCCTGAGAACAGGAACTTTTGCGTCATCAGTAGGTCCTCTAAAATGACGGCATCACGCATTTATTTTCACAAAGTAAAACTATTCAAAGTTTGTGGTGAATTTACTACAGCATACATTTTTAATGATTACAGCTTTTTAATGATTTAAAATAGAAGATTAATTTTTACGACAAACAGCAAATTTTAACTATCGCTAATTATACAATATGATATAGAAATAGATCATAATAAATAATTTTTTATCAGGAAGGTATATTAATTTTTATCTTCAGCTTAAAATATTTTCTAAAATTTGTATCAACCACCAGAAATTCTAAATAGTTTTACTTTATGAACGAAAAACTGTGATGACGTCATCTTAAAAGACCTAGTGATGACGTAAAAGCTTCTGTTCACAGGCCTTCTATATCTAGGAGGTGGTGGGTGATGTCGGATGTTCGTCATATCATACCCGAAGTACCACAGGCATTAACTATGCCATCTCCCCAAACAAAAAGTCTCTCGTCATTTAATTCCACTGAGAGTAAATCGAAATTGCGCAAGTTATCGATTTGCTCAATTGACCTTACTATAACGTCTTCGGAAACACAAAGTTTAACCGAGTGTCGCGCCAAGCATTGTTAACGAAGCTTGAACGTAATGAATGTGTTCTTCTATATTTCTTGCGTTTGGCCAATAACTATAAGTGGTGGCTAAGTAAATGCAAACTGTTGAAGATATTCCAGCCTGGAGTTTTATTTATTCTTAAATCAAAACTCGTATATTAATCAAAAATTTGTAGAATAGTGTTCGTATTAATACAGTATCTTATTCTATACACTGATTGGATAGACTGGTCAGCAACAGCCTTCTAACTCGCTAAAATGAATTGTAATCTAAGTCTTTGTAACATATGAAATGGAGGGGCTATTTCATATTTTTACTGTTGCTTTAGAAGTAGAAGAATGAACATACATAAAGAAACACCTGTTTTGACTTCTAAGCTCAATGACGTTATTGGCAGGTAGCCAGTTACTATTATGCCCGTGTTTCTATGTTTGCATAATCCACTCAAAATACATAGCAAATTTTTCTCAAATTAAAACTATTTATTCATTCAAAGTTTGCGAGCTCGCATTTTGAGCATATTTTTTGGAAAGGAGTTTATGAGCCATGAAAACATGGAAAATCAGATTTTGGAAGTCACTTGATAGCATGCGGTATGTTTTAAATGTCAAAGTTAGTGGAAAAGGTTAAAAACATCATATTTAGCCAATCATATCTATTGTGGGCCACAGTACTGTAAACTTAGGACAAAAGAGTTCTGTGAATTGTGTTATATTAGGCATTCTTTTCCGATGACTGCAATGCGTTTGTGTTCCAGTGCATATAAAGAAGACAGTTTGCTCAAAAACTTAATGTCTGGAAGTTTAAAGTTCTACAAACTTAGTTTGAATGACACAATAATGCAACAAATATAAAAATTGTATAACCATTTTACAAAACTTTTCTGTAAGAGTTCTATAATAACTCTGTGTACATATTAAAAAAAAATTCCTAAATTTCGCTAAATTTCACATAAAATTCCGTTCGAAGTAGCTTATAATATTTTGACACATGCGTTCCATTTCTAGAAAAATGTATTCAAACATTACTCCTAACCAGCTTAGATAGCTTTTAATGATACAGGATGGTGTATTATATATTTTCGTGAATTCAATTTGTCGTCGGTCTCTAAAATGCACCAGTCAGTATTTTTACTGGAAGGTATAGAACCGATAAAGTTCTTTACGTACCTAACATTGAGAGATTTACCAAATGTTTAGGTAACTTTCTGAAGTACACAACGTTCAAGTACTTTCAGTTATATTATGAAATTGAATGTATTTTCATTTAATTATTTTTGGTTACAAATTTATCAAAATTTTAACTTTCTAAAAAGATTTAATCAATTGAAAGAGCAAGCTTTCAGTACAAAATTTAACACATTATAATTATTTTGCCTCATTTTTTAAAAATTATACGCCTACTGTTTATTGCAATCTAATAAATATCGAAACACTGTGACATTTTGTGAAACCTTTTGCTTATAACTTCATTTGTATCAAATTTTAAATAGTCTCTTAAAATTTTCCTTTTGAGTAAATTTACCTCACAAAGTAATCAGAAAAATTCCGATAGTATGTCACACATGCTTCAGACCCTTTTATTTAAGATTGTACTTTTAACACAAGATCCGGAAAATAAAGAACTAAAGAACATTGATAAATCAATGATTTATTTTGACATTTTAGAACAGAGATAACCATTTAAGCGACATGTTACATGAGAACGATGTTATTATTTTAGCACGAGATTGATAATTATTTTAGCAAATGTGTAAAACAGATTAAGAATTCTAAAGTGGAAACTCTATTGCAGGCTTAGAGCCAAAACATCATCGATCGTTGTTACCTTTATTCATCTACTAGGCGCGGATGAAAAAGAGTTCTACCTTTATGCATCAATAAATTAATTTTTGGTAATGGTTATGGCTTGCTTAGACTCTCACATTGTATGCAAATAGGTAGAGAAAACGCTCCCTCTGAATTTCTAATAGAAATTGGAAAATTTAATATGCAACTCTTTATATACGAAATGCATTCTTTTTAACGTTGCTCTTGAAACGTTCTACATGTAAAAAAAACTGTTAATTAAACTATCCCCTTCATATTATGAACATACCTGTAAAATATGCAAATTGCTCTTAAGAATACCAGGCAACCTCTGATATTAACACATAGTTGCACAATTAAATTCTTTTGAGTTTTTTCTTGCTACCAGGATAATTATTAGTTAATTACAGGTTTACCTTTTTATTCAGACTATAGATAACATTAAAATAGCAAATATTTATTGTACGCTTATCTCCGTGAGCATTTTAATATAGCCAAATAGAATTTATGAAAGACGGTTATAATATTGCCAATTGTTCATGAACTTTGGTTTTATGAAATCATAAGTTTTACAAACACACATTTAGAGAAAAATAAGGCTTTATTGAAATGGGATAATTGTTTTAAGTTCTTCAGAGAACTATTCATTATACACTTTCTCGTTTAAAATACAGATGAAAATACAATAATTTATATGTTGCTAAAAAGTAATGCAAGTTTTCAGGAATTTCGAAGAAATAGATTGTAATGACATTCCTGAAAGTACACAATTCACTAAATGGTTTCTCAAAATTTTTACATCTGGCCAGTAGTAGCTCTTCTGTAATGGTTCTGTTAAAATTCTGTTTTATTACTTTTATTATAATGAAATCAAACTTTTTTTTGTCCAAAATAAATCATACAAAATATTGAAATGCTTAGAAAATATCTGACAAACTAAATATAAACCTCCAACAAAAGGCAAAGCCCTACTTCTCGACATTTATTTTAATTTGAATCTGAGAAATCCCTCATGCATTACTGAATTAAGGTTTCATCTCTGAGATTTCAAGTATCACGAAGATCTGTAGTTGCGGGTGGTTTTCTCCAAATGTATCACGAATATGCATTAGAGACCCCTATAAAGTCCTCTGCCCATAGCACCCCTCCCATGGCATATGGCCCTCTAGTACGTTTGCCGTAATACCATACAAACAAACAAACATTTCATCACGGCTTCCGACAGGATTTTCGGGCCCCAGGACAGCCATTTACGAAGGGCCCCCCTCCCCCCTAAAAAAATAATAGTTTTTTTTTTTTTTTAAACCCAGAAAAGTTTTTAAACACTTTAGAATTCGTAGGCCATATACTCTAAAAGCACTTATTTTCGCGAGCCATAATTTTCGCGAAATGAAAATTTCGCGAATTTTTTAGTAGAACCGAAAGCTTAATAAAACCAGAAACTACCCAAATACAGAACCCCTTTTGCATAAGTCATTTTAAGAAACTTCCGTTTGGCCGAAAAGTTAGTAATCCCCCCCCCCCTCTCACATTTTGAATACCTTCAAAGGAGCTCGTATAAATATTGTAAGTGAATGAGCAGCATTCTATTAGTTGTATTATTGTTTTACATTCAAGAAATAGTTGTATAGTATTCAACAAATAGTTGTAAGAACGAAAGTTGTCAAGAAAGAGTATGTAGCTGTTTAATGAATCATTAAATTTTAATAAGTGAAAAATTTCTGATTTTTTTTATTGTTATTTGAAGCGAAAAAGAAGTTTTTCGCGAGGATCTAATTTTCGCGATTACGACAGGCTCGCGAAAATGGCAAAAATTACAGCCTCGCGAAAGTAAATGCTTTTACAGTATACAAAACCTTGTACATGATAAAACTTCCATTAAAAAATTGCAAGTATTTTATCAGAATTATTTAAAAGTAATGTACACATTATGCTGAAATTCTTAATGTATACAGAGAATCACTTGATACAACTAAATCTAAGGCTTTTTTTATATTGAGTACTCGTTGTTTGAAAACTAAAGGACAGTTATTATAAAATTCGTAGTCAAAAGAATAACGTAGAAAGATAAACGCTTGTAAACACCAATGAGAGTTAATGTCGTAGACCAATTTCTGTAAATATGGCTTACCAACATGAGTAACACCAGTGCACTAATGATGGATGGTAAGTCATATTTAACGAAACCGGTTTTGCGGCATTAAATCTCCTTGGTGCTTTCTCTGTGTTAAAGCAGAGTTATCTTCTTTATCAATAAATAATATTCAAAATTCCTAACATAAGTCTTCCAGGACAGGGCCCCGGGGCAATCGTCTGAATTAATGTATAATAACATAGCATTTTTAAAACTCTTAATAGTTTTTTGTAATGTGCTCATTTCTTTTAGTAGTCCTTCTGTGATAACATTAAACATTTTTTTCAACAAAAGTTACATTTCAATTTAATATTCTATTAGAATTAAACTGCAATAAATTTTCAAGGATTGTTATTTTAGTCATCCTTGAAAATTTCGTTCTTTCAAAATGCTAAATAAAAAATCTAAACATGCATGCAGGTAGTTATAAAAATTAGGGAAACAACTATTTTTATTCTTTATATGTTGTTTAATCAGTTAACGATGAATTACTTTAAAAAGTACCATTTTTTTTTTCAGCAAAATTATAGTCTCAACAAACATCTAATTTTAAAATACATTATATCGAATGAAATTATAAATTAATGTAAATAGTCTGAAACTGTCATTTAGTGGACAAAACTAGAAACAGTTCAAATATATTTTCAATTAAAATATTAATTTTGTTGAAAATATCTTTATTTTCAATAAAATTAATGTTTTAATTCATCAATTTCTGTTTTAATTGAATATAATTATTTCGATTAATATTCAAATAAAATATGGGTTCTTTTATTTAATATTCAGGTGATTCAGTGGCGCACACAAGGGGGGGGTCCAGGGGGTCCGGACCCCCCCCCCATCGGCTTTGATATTTTTTTTTGATTGATTATTATCCTATATCTATAGTAAATAAAATAATTCCAAAAAAAGGTAGCAATAGTTTCAGTTCTAATAAATTAAAAAGAATTTTTTTTTTCTCGTTTTCCTCAACTTTTCGGAAACGAACTGAAAGTGAACATAAAACACCATCTTGTTCTCAAAACTGTACAACTATTACTTTGCTTCCTATTGTACTGTGTAGTGTATTCTTGGGGAACTGGATGGGACGAGTTTTGATGAATTCCGACAACGAGTTTTGATGAATTCCGAAAACGAACTCTTTCATCACTGATTTTTGTCAATCTGGAACATCCCTAAAAGTTGCCCCCCCCCCCCCGCAAACTGTAAAAGTTGGACCCAACCCCAGCCAAAAATCCTGTGTGCGCGCCTAAGGTGATTATTAACTGAACAATTTGTCAAAATAAGTGAAGGAAGATAAATATTTTTTAATTGATATAAACGTTAGAAATTCGCGACTTCAAATAGATAATGAAATATTTTATAAAAGTTAAGTACCAACAGTATTTTCATTTAAGGGGAAAATATTGAGATATTTTAAGAAAATAATGCTTTTAAATTTTTATAAGGTTACGCAATTTATTTTTATTTCTTTGTCTGGGAAAAGCTCGTAAGAGCAAAAGCCTCTTTAAAAGAGTACGTGTTCGAAATTTGGCATTACTTTCTTAAGTTTATAGAACTTGTGAAGAGTATTGTATACCTTTGACTACACTTTAACAACTTAATAAGAAAACAATATGTCATAAAACTACAAAAGACAGCAAAAACTGAATTAAATTCATATATGTTATTTATGCGTTCATATCCTTTCCAAATTCGCCTTTTGAAATTTTGATGATAAATAATAAATACTTTTTAAAGGAAATATAAAACTGAGTCAATAGTACATAGATGAAAAATGTAAAATGACGTATAAGGTATGTTTGTAAAATTATGAACCAATATTAATTTGAAATTTGCTTTTAAGTACTCACGTGAAAACGCATCCGTGGAGTACTTCTGGTCGGTACTTATCACGTATGTAAAATGAAGCAAACACTGCACTAAATTTCTCTGCGTGAGATATTAAATTTGGGAAAGTTGCTTTCGATAGCTATTTTTCAAACCTCTAATTTTGGAAACGTCAGAGTAAAGGCGACATAAGCATTATTTTCCCTCTTATTTCCGAATTTTCTCCTTTAACCCTTTGAAGGGCTTTTGCAACCATTTACCAATACTTAAGAGAGGACTGGCTGTACTGCAGCGCACAGCCAGCTGTGTCAAAAATTCTCTCAATCTTTGGCACGCAATAGGCTATTCGATCGACAACCATGTTGCTGGTAGTGAAATTGAGCGATGGCAACGACTGTCCTTTATTCAGCAATGGACAATCTATCCAGCTGTTCTTCTGTATCAATGTATATCCATCGTAGTCTCCATTTTTCAGTAGATGCCGGTACAGTTTAAAATAATTCTGATGGCATTTTACAAATAATCGACAATTTTTACGGGGAATTATGTGCGAAACAGAAAAGGATTCTCGTGTCACATAGTCCTCCTCACTGGCGTAGCCAGGATTTTGTTTCGGGAGGGGCACAGAGAGTTTTGTCAACTGAATAATTGTTTAGTTAATATACTAATTATTAATTGTAATTAAAATTATTTTAATTATTAATTAATCTTAAATTTAAAAACAAGATTATAATTATTAATTACAATTATAAGTAATATTCTAATTATTAATTATAATTAAAAATAAGATTCTAATTATTAAATCTAAAAATTATTTAATTAGTAATTCCACAAAAATATCCTTAAATATATGTTTAAAGATGCTATTCAGTATTAATTTCGCAAGTTAATTAATAATTCGTCAATATAATTATCTCTGTATATAGTTGCTTATGTACCGTTTTAGTCTGGCGAGTATCTCAACCAGATAAGATTATTTTTTTAATCCAGGCCCGTATCTGCTAGTACAATAATATTATATTCTACAGTAAATATATCCAAAGAAAGATGCTGAAAAGAAAACCAAATGAGTGCTTTTTAAATCTCAATAAACGGCCGTAGTAAAAAATATTTCTATGTAAAATTTTCTTGCTCTAAACAGGAAATATATCAGTCTATCCCGGATTTTCAATCAGCTCATATGTAGGTGCACACAACTAATACATACAGGTTGATTCAAAATTAGAGTGACCAATTTTAAAAGCGTATAATTATTTATGGTAAATTTTAAAAGCTTTACCTCCAGTTTTGTTTTAAAAATTAAACGTTTAATTACCAATAGAACTATTTTTATTAGTGGAAGTAAAGTGTGGCTCCGAAATTAGATCCTCAAACCCGAAACGAAATTTTAAAGCTTTTGAAGGACAACATGGCAGACATGGTTGAAGGTAGACATGGTTGTTCAAATTCTGTTATAAATAAAGCATTTAAAATTCAGAAAAGACATTTTTCTAATGGATAACTATCTAAACTTCGAAAAGAAATAAAATTTGGCTGGCAATCAAAAGCTCCAGGGAGAAAGTGTGGACGAAAGGAAGTCCTTGTTGAAAAAGAAGAAAAGATGCTGAAAAGACTTATCGTTGTAGCAAATCCTCTGCCTCAAAGAACTTTAGAAAATAAACTGCAGGTATCGCAATCGACAATTTGTCGTCAGATAAGGGAAATTGGCTATAAAAGTTGAAGAAGCTAGTCTGTCATCAAATATCTGCAAAGACTGTAGAAAAACGAAGAAAAAGGTTCTTGGCCTCTGTATTTAATGTTACACAAAGGTAGATACAAAACATGGATATGGATAACTTCGGATGAAGCATTGTTTCATCTGTCATCCATAACTTGCAAAACGAAGATACAATATATTTCATGCGAACAGCGTCGCAAAGACGCAGCTGTTTTGCAAATGGCAAGTTAGCCGTCAGGTGTTATGGTATGGATGGTAAGGTAATGTCTTCTAAGGGCTTAACAAAGCCATTTTTTGTAGAACCAAAGACTAAAATTGATGCTAAATACTATCAGAATAAAGTATTGAAGCACATGATCAAAGAAAGTAAATGTCTTTAATCTCAAGGGAACTTTGCTTTTCACCAAGATTCTGCACCAAGTCCTACAGCAAAATCAACTATAAAATGGCTGAAAGATGAAAAGAAAATAAATTTCCTTCCTCCTGAGAAATGGCTACTATCATCCCCTGACTGTGGTCCTTGAGATTATTTTTTATCTGGATACTTAAAAAACAATTAAATAGGCGTAAAGTAAGAACACTTCAAGGGCTTAAAAAAGCAATCAAAGAAGAAGTTGGAAAAATATACTCAAAAATCTTTGAAAAAGCTCTTTAGGCTTAACCTAAACGTTTATGTAAAGTGTACTATGCTAAAGGAAGCCACGTTGAAAATTTCGTGTAAATAACTAATTCAATAAAATTTTATGATACTCTATAATTGGTCACATTATTTTTGAATCAACCTGTATTTTATAATGAAAAACACGCAAGCACAAACCTGTTATTATTTTTTAAATTAACAGCCACAGATCAGCTACGCTAATTAAAAAAAAAATCCTTTAGTTATAATGCACAGGCTATACTAACTCGGCTTCTTATTGCAATTAATAAGTCAAAATGTACAATTTTATGCAATAACACATAATTCCCTCAGAAAATCTTATGACTATATTTTTTTATTTATCTTCTTATTTTTTCAAAATGCTTGTTTTTAATATAATGTTGCTCACAAACTTAAAATATTCTAAATAATGCAGACACAATGTTAAATTTAGAAATATATAGCTTAAAGAAAATCTTCCAAAACTCTGCCCTTCTGTATAAGGTTGATGAAAGGACTAAAATATTATGTATGTAGACACAATATTAAAATAGCCCAGACATCACTTGAAAAAAAATTCCGAAACTCTGCCTTTGGAATAAAGTTGATCACAAGATTCAAATTTTCTGCACATTGCTAACAAAATACGTATTTAAGTAACACAGGCCTCACTAGAAGAAAATCTTCCAAAATTCTTGTTTTTGGAATAAACTGGGTTCAAAATATAGAGTCTTTCTACTAAAGCACTAGCAGTCTTAAAAGAATATACATATTTAACTGCAAATTTTCGACTTGAATAAGTGTTGAGTTGTTAATTAAATCGCTTCAAAGTACACCTTACATAATATTGGAAAGATTAAATGGTAAAAATATACCAGATTTTTATTTAAGAAAAAAAACGAAAAACAGATGCAGAAAACTTTCCAGAACGGATAAGTTCTAAAAATTATTGGGGGCGTCTGTGTGTGTGTGTGTGTGTGGGGGGGGGTGCACTCATCGCTAGTTGGTGAACCGTAAGCCAGAGGATGGGCACTAGTGATGAGATGGACTCAACCCGAACCCAAACCAGGCTCAGGCTTGTGAGAAATTTTTATTAAACATACTCCTTGTAAACAGATTTTAAAAAATGATTCGTGGGAGAAATTTATAATTAATATTATTTGATAAACTTTAACATAAAGAATTAGATAGTGCATTAATAGTTTGCTCTAATTATATTTGTCTTTAATTTGCACAAACAGCAAAATTATGATATTCTACCAATGAAAAGTCATATACCTATTAGCCACTTTTATATACCTATTAGCTAAAATTTCGGGCTCGGGCTTCGACACCCTGAATAAGTACTAAAAGTTTTATTATATAATTTAAAAAACAAAAATGAAAATAGGTCTGTTTAATTGTTTATATAACTTGGAAGAAAAATATATTTAATTGAAAATCACATTTTAATAAGCAACAAAATGTCTTATTTTAGAATCAGAAAAGAGCCGACCGGATTGTATGGTGGGTAAAGCACCGTACTACGGTTTCGGGTACAACTCCCGGCTGTCGGGTTCGATCCCCGACTGGGCGTGATTGTCCTTTGTCAGTCGCTTCATAGGGAGCGATGTTGGTCCACCTACTAGGTGCCCCCATAATAAAGTGGTCAAGAATTCTGGCCCGTTGTGGCCAAAGCCTTCCAAGGCAGCGGCCGGCCATTGGAAAAAAAGAAAAAAAGAATCAGAAACGAAAGGTATTAAGATCCGATTTTTCAGATTAATTTCAAAGCAAATCTGCTGTTCTCATTGGTTGCGGTTTAAAATTACAAAGGAACATAAGAATATTTTAAAAAATTTAACTGTCAGTAGTAAAAATATTATGAAGAAAACATTAATGTGAGAGTAAATTTTATTTAAAAAATACAGATTTAGTGGACTCTAGATAGACCTTATTTAGTCGTGAGCCGGATATCTGGAAGAGAAGTCGGATATCCAGTGATTGTGTTTCGGATATTGATAAATCAACCGGATATCATGTGCGTCCCTAGATATTTTAAATATTCATTTATTCTTTTCCAGAGTATATAAAATAGTATTTATAAAGTTTTATAAAATTACAGATTTACCCTCTTGCCAGTTGAAAGGGTATAAAGGAAATATTTCTTAAATTACATATTCATGAAAATATGATAAATACAAATTTTTCAACATACTTAAGAAGATGCTATGTCGTATGTATAATATCATCGCTTATATTATCATTTAAAAACACACAATGAAATATTGAGTATTTACTTTAGTTCCTTTTCCTCGTGTGATTTCTGAAGTTTTCTGGAAATATCTGTTGATTTATGACTTTTCCCGCTTCCTGTAGATTTGAGTCTTCATTGTTAGCAAGCAAACTATGTATAATTTTTGGAATTTTATAAAAAAAATTCTCCTATACTTCTACTCAACGGGCGCTTTCTTGAGGCCATAATCTCTTTTTGAGCCTACCAACTCGACAGAGCAACACACTAGTAAAAAACACGAAAGTCTGGACCCTGGAAATTGTGGGAAAAGATCCAGCTTGTGCCCCTTCTTAAAATTTTATCGTTAGTAGAAAGTAACATGTTTGTACACACATAGTTTAAAAATACCACAGGTGGTCATGAAAGCGTATAATACTTAGGGATGCATACTTCACAGGGTACAACGGAAACGAGGGGGACATTTTTACTATCCCGGGTATGAGATATTGCCCAGATATGTATATTTCTGGTGTGTAGGCGTGTTGAAAGTCACCTCGGGTTAGTGATTAAATGCACCTTTTAGCCTTTATATTGATTTGTTTGTTTTTTCGCTGTCAACGTGAATGAATCTAAAAAACGTTTATCAGAAAGATTAGAAAAATACCACACAACAAGGATTCTGAGACGATCAATTTTTACAAATTGCAACATACATATATATCAACTGAAAAAATTTCGGGGGGGGCACGGGCCCGGTGGGCCCTCCCCTGGCTACGCCAGTGGTCCTCCTTAATTATTTTATTGAAATCAAATTTATTCTTCGTGAATCAAAACGTCAGAGTTGTGTCCTCACGGCGAGGAGATCAAGAGTTAACGGTTAAAAAGAAAAAACTCCCAATGAAACATATTCTGAAGCTTTATTATACTATTTTAATGTATAACAAAGCAATACTTCCTATATTCCCATAATTACAACTGACTTTTCAAAATTATTATGGCTTCAAGCGTTGCTATTTTCTATCAGCTAATAAGTGGAATTGTTTTCCCTGGTGTACCATCATATAGAAAAGCCGGAAATAACTTTCAATGTTGCGGGCTTGACTATTTTGTTACTAATATCTACGAGACGGAACGAAAAGATAACATAAAACCTCCATTAGCAGGTAAAAAGGACTTTTTTTTTCTCTGTCAATTTTTTTTTTATAACCAGAAACTTTATAGTAAAACATTTCCAGAATTGTGCTGCAGGCGACAAGTCCTGTCCTGCCTGTCTTTTAGAGCTGTTTCCGTGACTGACGAAATATACAGACTTTGACGCTGAAATTTTGATCACACCCCTTTGGACTCGAAGAGCCATAAGACTTATGGGGTGTGACCATCTTAGTATGGCTATCTCGGGCTAAGTTGATCACACTCCCTTGGTCACATGACTTTTCGGGTGCTAAAGGGTGTGACTAAAATTGTCAGCACCGTAACTTGTATATCTCGTCAGCCACGATTGTTATAGCATAGATATTCGTGGGAGAATACCCGCTAGAAAGTTACAGATCACTCAGTCTTTAAAGCCTGAGACTGAGTCTGAAATTGAAGCTAACTCATAAATAAAAGCCAATTATTTTACTACTAGAAAATCAAAAGTTTTGTTGGCTGAGAAAAGTGCTGTAAAAACCATCTTTAATTTCTACTGTTTTCCCAGAAAAAGATGTGAATTAACTTTTCCTTTTAATTTCTAAAATGTTTAACTTACTTGCAGGATGATATGGTATGTTTGCAATGCACCGCAACGGGCGAAAGAGTCTGTTTGGCAGCAGAAGGATTTGGAAACAGGCATTGTTTCCTGGAAAACATCGCAGATAAGGTATTTTGGTTTATGTTTTAATTAAAAGAAAAATAGCAGAATTAAACATTATCGTGTGTTATGTCAAATTAACTAGGACATACAGGGTGGCCATAATTAAACTGCAAGTGTTCAAGGGGTGCTGGAGAGAAAACTACCAGGCACATTCCAGTGAAACTTGGTATCTACACGTTTCAGAACATGCGCAAGTCAAATATGCAATTAAAAAAATCGCCATTTTCACCCCGATAGATGGCGCTATATCGAGTTTCAATGCTTATGGACGTCATATATGCAAATTTTAAGCCCATCGAACAGTGTGAAAACAAGACCACTTTGAGTAAAGGTCAATCATGACTCCGAATAAGAAGGAACGTGCATTGTTAGTGAAGATATTTTATCAGAATGGTAGCAATTATTCAGCTACTCTGAAAGAATACCGGAGTATGAAAGGTTTAAGAAGAGGTCCAATGAATGTCAATGAGAATAAATAATGGTTTAATTGCTTTCCAAAGCATCTTAATGAATTGTTTAATTTGTGATCTTAATTTACGCTAATTTTTGATTACATGTTACTGTAAAAATTTAATTACTGAACCGAATTGTATGGAATTTTGATAAACTGTAAATGATGTTTTATATTGTTTATATGCCTCTTAGAATATCACTATGCTCTGTATATCGGTTTTGGAAGTTGTATACGCCACCAGTGAGCTTTGAAATACGGTACAGCGCCATCTATCGGGGTTAAAATGACGAATTTTTTTTGCATATTTGACTTGCGCATGTTCTGAAACGTGTAGCTACCAAATTTTACTGGAATATTCTCAGTAGTTTTCTCTCCAGCACCCCTTGAACACTTGCAGTTTAATTATGGCCACCCTGTATATAATATGTATTTATATATGAATTTTTTTTTACGAAGCCTTATAGACTTTTCATGAAAAAAAATATGTGCAAGGGTGAGTATTTGATGGAAACATTATTAAATTAGCCATATTTAGGTGAACCCCCCTTTTTTTAACTTTATTTTTGTTTTCAATGAATTTTCACAATTCCTATAAATCTCAATCACAATGGCTAAGAAAAAACAGCTGTTAATTCTGTTTTATTTGTAATATTATTTTTGTGATTTGTGTTTGGATAAGCGGAATGCATTTTATAAGTACTATTAAAAGTAGAAGGATAGTGATTTTACTTAAACTATTTCCTTGCGTAATAGTTTAAGTCAACATTGCTGTTTAATTATCACACATTTTCTCTGTATACATGTGCTACTTAAAAAATATCATATAAAAGGTTTTAATGCATAAAATATATACTGAAGGATTTTCTAATAAAATAAAAATGCAATACTGAAAGAATTATTATTATTATTTTTTTTTCTAGAAATGTAAAATTCTCTGATGTTCGTTTTTGGAATTGCGTATCTTGTCAGACAACGCTGACTTCATATCAATAGAGACTTGGACGCACATTAGACTTTGCTATGCGTGACTTTTTAAGTTACATACATCCAAATTTACAAATTTTCAATAACTATAAAAAATAATAATGCTTGTTTAGGAAGGAAATCAAAGTGCACACTTAAAACCTTGTTTATCGCTTTACACCCCTATCTTTTCTGCTCAGACTTTAAGAAAAATACTGTTTCGTGCAATTCTTCAGTTTAATCGTGTAAAAATATAATAATATCTGTGGAAAAATGGTACAAAAGAAAAAGCGTTAGTAAGGAAATATTTTACATAACGAAACTACAAATAGAAAAATATTTGTATCTTCCAACCGTAATGCTCTCCCATGCATAATTCATGGAGTATTGTTCCATGGAACCCAGTAAAACTATTTTTATGTTGCAAAATTTCGGCTTCATATTGTAAAATATAATAAAAAAACATTCCAGAACGATATTTCATGGTAGTATCTTTTATTTCTTGGAAAGTTTTTAATGTAAAGTTGGATGTCATTCATCAACAGTGTGTTTTGCGTCTTGACTTGATTCTTGTTACTATTTTTTTTTCGAGGTATCTGCTTCTATTTTTAAGTCAACCCAGTGAGTTTTGAGGATTGATCAATAAAACGAAGCACTAGACATTGAAAATGTAATATCTATGTAGATTATCTACAAAAAGGTTGGTTCGATATGTAAACAACAATGGCGGTTCGAAAGTTGATATGAGGATTGAAACTTTGCCTTTTTATTTACTTCTTTTTGAGGTGATATGCGGAACTAGTAATTAGAAAACAGTAAATTATCATAACAATGACACAAAATACGCTACGAATACTATCATATAAGCTACAGAAATGTTCAATAGTCAACTTTTCTGCATAATAAAGTGTATACTTGGAATTCTAATGATAATTCCATGCTGTTATTTATATAATACTAATATTTTTCTATTTGAAGACTAACATATTGAGAGATTGACTTTGAAAAATCAGAAAAAGCATTGTCGCATTGCGAATTCCCCTCCTTAATGATATAAGGAATTTGCTAAGCAATTGCAAATTTATGTCAGTAATATAAATATCAAAGTTTAGTAAAAAATATTTTACAAAAGAAAATATAATGCTAATGTTTTATTTGCACTTATTTAGAACACGCCCCCTGAAATGTCATCATGTGTGTTTGTCATCGAACAGGCCTTGTCAGTGCGTGCTTTACAAGAAATGGTCACAGCCATGTCTTCAGAATCTGTAAGTATCACTGATATGTTATTGCATTATTAATGAGGACAAATTTAAGTTTATGGGCGATTGCCTCTTTTTTATACGAAATTTTAAAGGAAAGTTGCCAGAAAATTCGATCTAAGTGATGTATTTTGAAAAGATGAAAATTTTCTGATGCATGCTAGTAGTAAATTGAATGAATAATAGAAAAGCAATACTAGTTAAATAGTGTACTTCAGTATGTTACGTAACTTCGGTAAAATTAATTGATTGTTCATTATTGAACGGGCATGGAAAATTTTAACATATGAATTTATTTTAAGAATCACATTGATTTATCACTTAATTTTTTTGCATTCATCCCTAACTTATTGAGTTAAAACACTAATTGTTTTAACTCTATCGGTATGACTGAAAAATCACCCATTTTCAAGTGTTTTACGTATACTAGTCACATTTCAACCTTTAAACGGTAATTCAAAGTTTACAGACATAGGTGCAACATAGAGGGAACACGGAGGGGAATATTCCACACTTTTGTTATAAAACCTCTAAACAGGCTTTGTTGACCTTCTAATTATACAAGTGCTCTTTCCTCTCGAAATTTTTCTTTCATGCTATGGTAATTTAGCCAATGGAATCTCCCATCCCCCCGGGGAAAAAAATATACGAATTTGTTACCAAAAATTAGGCGCAAATATTTTACTTTACGACATAATCCCACAAGATCGTTAGAATCATGAGATTTAAGCATTTGTCTTTAAGTAGAGGGACTTGCCGATCACCGCTTCTCGATGATCGCTGCCGACAGAGACGTGAGATCAACCTAGACGTTGTTTCGAAGCTTCTCATTGGTTTGGAAGCTTTGGCCTCATAACCAGTTCTTCAATTCAGGAAAGAGATGAAAAACATTTGGTGTTAAGCAATGACCAGTTTAGATCGACAAGAAACTTTAAATGAACAGTGATGGGAAAAGGTCCTCGCTGTTTTGAATCGCCTCATTAACGTGGAAGCTTTGGACTCTTCGCCAGTTTTTCAGTTCAGCTTCCCAGGTGGTGCAGTGGTTTTAGAGCCATTCTATCTTTGGATCCGGGCTTGGGCATGGATGTTTTCTTGTCTGTCCCTTCATAGGGGGTAACGCTGGACGCCCACTGGGTGCCCCCATAATAAAATGGCCACAATACCTTCGGACAGTTGTAGTGGACAATGCCTAATCGGCAAGTACTCGCTATTTAAAAAAGAAAAAAAAAAGTTTTCATTTCAGAGAAGAGGAGATAAAAATTCTTCGGTACCGAAAACCAATATAGACCAAATAGTAGCTTCAATGTAAAGTTCAGCCTTGCCTGCCACCACTCGTGGCAGCATTCTCCAAAGAGACGATCAAAAAGCTTGTCTACTGATAAGATTTAAAAAAAAATTCCACGTACATTTCTTTATGGATGGTGCAAACTATATCATACTATAATTTTGATGATTTATCAGACTACGGTCATTTTGTCCGTTTCATCACGTATTCCTAGGATTAGTGGTTTTCAATTTTGAATACAAATTCATAGATGTGTCATACTACGAGATGCAATTCATGAACACTTGGATTTTTTCTGATAGTAAAATATATCTTCAAAAGTTTTAAATCTGTATTTTATTTAGATGAACAAATGATTTTTTTAATATATCGTTTATTAAACACTCTTCATTTTGATTTAGGGTAAAAGTACTCAATCTGGCGGACACAGAACTCTTCTCTATGGACATGCAGTTCTTCTCAGACATCAAAACAGTAACATGGTATTTTTTTTTTTAAATTTACGTGACTATACATTTCTGCAACATGTATCGTACAACTATTAATATTTTTAAATGCCTGTATGACAAACACTATTTTTCCTTTTTTCTCTTTTTCCTCTATTAAGTACCTAGCCTGCCTTTCAACAAGCACATCCAATGACAAATTAGCTTTTGACGTAGGCTTACAAGAGCACAGTGAAGGTAAGATAAACAATATTACCTCTCAAAACATTATTAAGTCATCCTTAAAATAATGAAGTTTAAGATTTGCGATGAAGAAACAAATTACTCAAGAATAAAATCTAATCTACCTTTTAATATTTTGGTTGGCTATTAGTTTAGTTTTCAATTTTCTTTATAGGATTTAGTGTCTAGTTTGTGTGTTTATTTGTAACTTTCACAGTTTTTTTTTATCTAATTTTATTTTCAGGGGAAGCGTGTTGGTGGACAATCCATCCTGCTTCGAAGCAGAGATCTGAGGGTGAGAAAGTCAGGGTTGGTGATGATCTCATTTTGGTTAGCGTAGCTACAGAAAGATACTTGGTAAGAAAATTCGAAATATCCGCTCCACTCCCTTTAAATAAGACAAGAAATATAAATCGTGTGAAGTACATCGATTATAAAACACTTCCCAATAGCGCTGTCTTTTGTACATATATAACTGCATAACGAAAATAAACAATAAACGAAACCATCAGAAAAAATATAATTAAGATATTTTAAATCACCATAATTTGGGCGTAATCTGTTATTACGTATTTGTCGGTTTATATGTTATTATAAGTTTTAATCTAAGCCAAAATGAATGGCATATGGGAGAAACAGCCAGAATTTACATATTTGTGCAGGCAAATCGGTCAGTGGATTATCAGTTAATGATAAGGATAGTGGGTAACATAAGGATATGACTAATTTATATTATAACAGAAGGCTGAAACACGTTTTAAAGACTTATTTCTAACGTCAAATTTGGAATAGATCATTAATAGGAGTTTTTTGTGTTCTAAATGTTCCAGTGTTCTCCAGTTATTTATTAAAATTTCGAAGATTAATTTTTAGTTTTAAATGATGAAGAAGTACAAATAAGTATCTGTAGAATAATTTGTAAAAATTTCTTATTGGGAAATATATAAATGTGAGTAAATTAAACAACTTTTGTATATTTAAAATATGTAACCAATCTATTTTTTATTACATATATAGCTGAAAGTAATGTTTAAGCAGGAGAAACAGATTAAAAGCTCATTAAAATATTTAACTAATTAGACTTTTATTTTCTGTTATGTTTTTCTAGCACACTGCTCGGGAAGGCACAGAAACTATTGTGAACGCAAGCTTCCACCTGACACATTGGAATATAGCACCATTTGGAACTGGTTCAAGTCGTGTAAAGTCAGTTGGTAAGAATAACTTTTGGTAGCAAGAATAAATACACTTAATGATTTTTAAACTTCAAACATTTGCATAATCTTTTACTTTCCAGGTTATGTTTTCGGAGGTGAAGTATTAAGATTTTTTCACGGAGGTGATGAATGCTTGACAATACCTCCAACTTGGAGCGACGCCCCTGGACAAAAGTAAGATAACTGCGTTACAAACGTAATATGTCAAAACAAAATATGAAGTAGCTTTTCATAATATTAATTTATGATTTATAAAAATATGATGTTATTTTTGAATAAATCACTATCCACGTACTCTCTTAAGAAGTTTACACATTTCATCTTTGGTATTCATATGAGATGGTTACACAAAGTAATATATAAACATTTTGGCATATTTTACTTTTATGCAGAGAGGTTATAGTTAAACTTGGAATATTTAGAGCATCTTATAACCTAAAATTCTTGTTAAATCTGCTCCAAAAGTGGTAGAGACTTTCCAAAAGATAATATTCATAAACTACTAAAGAAGTTTACTTCTTAACTTCCGACGCTTATTACCGAAGTACAGTAAAAGTAACACACCACATTTAGCAAAAAAATAACAGTTTTAATATTTAAACATGTTTATTAATGATAGAGACATCCTATAAAAAGGAATTACCCGTAGCGCTTTCAATAAAAATGTACCGAGATACAACATTCCTTTCTCTAAAGGATGATTCTTAAATGCATCGTACTTTACTAAGAATGAAGTATCTGTCGTAATAGCTTTCACAGATAAATAGGCTTCCTTTTTTTCATTTTCAAAAAGGCGGTGGAATTTAATGGGAAAATCAGCTTTTCATATTTCAGATTTATTTATTTCCACTTTACAGAATACGTCCAAAAAGAAAGAAGTATACACGTTTTAGTATAAATAAACTGTTATTGTCTAAGGATGATATGTGAATGAAATTCCATTTCATGATTCATTTTTCAATTTCTTCTATCTCTCTCTAAATACTTGGAACTCTTTAAATACATAATCTATACCATATTTTTAAAATCTAATAAATGGTTAGGAGAACTTTCATTAGTAATTTTAAAGTTAAATATTTTTTTTTTATGAATTCAGAATGAAATTTACATACATTTTTATTTTTATTTATCTTATAATAGCATTGTAGTATATGAAGGAGGGGCAGTATTGAATCAAGCGAGATCACTTTGGCGACTGGAATTGATCAGAACAAAGTAAGTTTCCAAATCATAGCTAATGATTTAAATTTCTTCTACGCTTTGTATAATTGTTGTATACGAATTCAATTTCTATAAAAAAGTTATGATTACTTCATTATATTAGGTTGTAACGAAAGTTTTCGGCCACTGGAAGTATTGTCTGCACAAACAGTTCACGTTGGTGTCTTTTCCAATATTTTGTCAAACAATTTTTGTTATTTGAAAGAAAAAGACTTGTTTTAGAGCACTGTGTTGTGAAATCTGTAAAACAATATCTTTAACATCTGTAAAACAATATCTTAAGTATAAAGTGTCTGAAATGGAACTATCACGCTACCAGATTGAACCACCATTTACTCTCAGTTCTGTTGCAAAAAGTCAGCTACAGAATGACACCGAATCATGTGTACAGCTTAAGGTACTACTGTTGTATCATACGATATTGTGAAGATTTGGTACCGAAAGTTCAAAATTGAGGACTAGGACATTTAAGAAGCCGAGCGCTCTAGCCGGCATACTGATGCTGATGAGGCCCACCTAGGAGAATGTGTGGAAGAAGCTAAAATATTCATCCACTCCAGAGCTAGCTAAAAGAGTTAGACTTTAGTACCATGTCCATTGGTCGCGCAAGGCATCGTATAAACTTGTCATATAAGATCAATCGCACGGTACCGCATGAGCTGACTCAAGCAAATCTGGCGGAAAACTTTCGTTACAACCTGATACTTACCGGATATCCCCGGCGGTACGCTCTGGCGTATAACACGTATCAGTAAATTTAGGCTATGTCAAGCAATGTATTTTATACTTTATATTGTGCATTTAATATTCGGTGTATAACACGCACACGAAAAAAGTGAAGTAATTTTTCGAAGATGAAAGTGCGTGCTATACGCCGAGATATACGGTACATTGATTAAATGTCTTAGTGCATATGTAGTCGAATCCCCTTTAAACGAAGTCCAGCTAAAACAGGAGTTGACTGTATTGAGAAATTACACTTTTTTTGCTTCTTATTTACATTCCTTTATTGTCATGTCATAAATGTTTCATCCGTCAATTCAGCAAAGTGGATTTTAACTTCTGTCAATCATTTTGGTAGTTAGAGTACACTTCCTCCCCTCATCCTTGGCAAATCGCCCTAGCTTAGCCTTGCCATTGTCACACAAACAAACAAACAAAAATTAGAATCGGTGCTATCACGTTTCAGAAAACTTGAAAATAGCTCATTCCAAATTTTATGCAGTGCATCCAAAATTGGTTAAACCGCTTTACAAGCTTCGTTCAATTTGTCAATTGCTTCTACTCTGGATGTATGACATTATTCTTCTGTTGCCTCAGATCCAGGAATTCGTTTAGTAGCCCCCCCTCCCCCATTAGAAAAACTTAAACATTTACTGATGAATGAGTTGTATGAATGAATGAAATATTATGACAATTAACTTATCCAGAAAGAGCTTAAGATGAGAGTAATTATATGAGATAATAAGTCATTAAGTAAATCCCTAATGCACATAGCATTAAAGGAAAGTAGCAAAACTAACCCAATACTTAGCCCAATCGATTTTCTTCTGCTTGGTACGACAATATCTTGGAGGCAAACACTTTGCAGAGGATGACCACTTTCAGCTGGAGGTATAACTGTGTACGAGATAGCAACCCATAGAATTTTATACAGCTGGAATTGGGGTGCTGATAAAACGATGGGATAGGTGCATAAACATATTTGAAGTGATATTAAGTTAAACTATTGAGGTTATAAAACTGTTTCAAGGAGATTATCTTAATTATTTTTTCTTATCTGTTGTGACTTACTTAATGATTGTCCATAGTAAATAAGTCCTTTGTTATACATCTCTTCCTCTCATTACAGTAATATACCATATAAGTATCGCCTATACAAGCGTTTAATCCATTGTAAAATTTCAAATTTTATTTCTAACCTCATATTGCATTGTGTTCTAGATGGGCTGGTGGATTCATAAACTGGGGTTACCCTCTTCGTGTTCGACATATAACGACTGGTAGATACCTCGCTTACAATGATAATCGAGAAGTTTGCCTTGTGAATAAAGACGAAGCATCTGTTGCTGGTACAGCTTTCGGTCTTCGACAAACAAAAGTAAGGAAATATAAAAGAAATTTTGTATAATGAATCAGTAGTTATTTTCAGCTTAATAGAGATGGAAGTTTAGGAAACGTTTAGTAGGACAGGATGTAAACATTATACAGGGTGTTTTGCTAATGGGCCGACAAACTTTAAGGATAGGTAGGGCGCATCAAAACTATTGAAAATCGCATAAAAATGTGATATTAGGAAAGTAATTTTCATACAGGTGTTGGAGTATTTATCAACTTTATTGAGTTTTATAACAAAATAGTCGATTCTCCGAAAATCGCTTTCTTCAAAATGAAATACGATTCATAATTGTGAATTTTAGTTCGTGAATTTTCGTTGGTATATATGTATATATTTAAAAAGAATGATTCCGTTTAGACAAAGCATGGTAGGAAATTTCACTAACAGTTCTATACCTTTTTGAAAGTGATTATTAACAGGTGCATGAAGACAATGTTTTCGCCCTGCAGTGCTGCGCAGCTCTCAAACATTTTGATGTACCAGACCTCTTCCGAGAGCTTGTCAGTCCATTAACAGCAATCCCTGTATACATAGGTTGTCCATAACTGCACATTTTTTATGTTTTTAACTGTGATACGACTATTTGTTGAGATGGTATAAGTCAGGTAATATTTTTGCAGATTATAAAGTAATCGCAGCGAATCATCATACTAATTTAAATTCTATTCCGTGTTCTCGAAACTCCTTCAACATCGACATCCAACATTCCTTCAAAATTCACCGATTTCTTTCTATTTAGTACACCTCCCTCATCACCCCCCGAAAGAAAAATGACTTATCTTAAACATTTACTCCTGAATGTATTGTACAGGCAAATTTTTTTAAGCGAAACTATAATATATGGAGATGTTAGTGAATTTAGGATCCGAAAGGGCTTGCGATGAGAACGGATGAATTAGAATGATGCCAGAATATTTATGTCGCGTTGAAACTGATTATGCTTAAACTAGTTATTTTTGGTCCCAGAAACGCACTAATCAACGTCAGCGAAATTAAATAGGTCATGGGAACCTTGGTGTACCATACTGGTGATTCTACAAATATTTGATTATATGGGATGTAAAAATTTCAAAAAATTAAAGTTGTTTTAAAAATCTGAAAGAAAATCAGGAAAATACTTCATTGGTTACATAATTAGAATGAAACATCAGCAGAGCTTAATTGTTTATATTTATTGCATATTTGCACTGGTATTACCTTAAGAGCGTGTCAATGACAAAACGGACATGTTAGTGACAGTAGTTAATTTTTAATGATACTAACAAACGTAATTTATAAGTTAAGTAATAAAAATACTCATCTAAAATCATAAAATATACTACACTTAATCTATTTTAATAACTTACATGGTATATGAACCATTGACATCTCAGTGAAGCATGTGGAGCTTTTCCGATTTCATTCCTATCGAGAACTTAAAATTGCAAGACTTATCATGTAATGTAACGAAAATTTATTTATACATATTAATATTTTATTTATATTGAATTTTATAAAAGACGTGTGAATGACAAGGATTGAAAACACAAACCTTGAAACGGAAATTTAACTTTTTACAAATTACAAAATATTCAAAGCTTCACCATGGCACAGTGGTTATGTCACTGAAAATAGTAGACGGCCGAAGTGTAAAGGTCTCTCTTTCGGGTCCCATCGTGTTGCTGTCTATCTAATCGTCTGGATTTTAGGTAGGTTTTCTCCAGATGTAACGTGAATACTCGTTAGAACCCCTTAGAAAGTCCTTCTGCCAAGGTACCCCCATCCTTGGCAGATAGCGTTACCATAACACAGCGCACACACAAGATATTCAAAGAACAGCAAAATGCAATTTCTGACAGAAAAAATAACTTCTTTTCTTGAGGTGTTGTCAGTTTTTAAAAATGAAATCCCCTGGACAAAAAATCTATACTTTTTAGTTATGTGGATGACAGATAATCCCTGAGGCAAAGTCTAAATTAATTTTTTGTAGTTAATTTTATTTAATTTTTTGTGATTAATATCTCCACAGATACCTCTATTCAATGCCAAGGAAGAAACTGGTGGGGAAGTCATTTATTATTTTTAACTCAGACTCATTACAATGTCAAAACTATGTGCGTGGGACATGGCATGATAGCTGCCAGCCTTTACGGAACATAATTAACCACCTTTCGCAAACAGTAAATTTTTTAAATATTATTTTTCACAGTTGTAATCAACCCACTCTTTGAACTCCAAAAGTTTTCTACATTTCAAGCTGAAAGTTATTGTTTGCTAAAAGTGGTTAATTTTAATCCGTAAAGCTTGGCAGCTATCGGGCACGCGGATAACATTTCACTGCAATGCTTAATTTTTAATGAATAAAATTAACCTTTGGTTTAGTTGAGAGCCAGAATTATAATGCTAAAGAAGCGCAAAAACATCTCAAAAGAGTTTTTTTCAACATTCAAAACAACAACAAAAATATATGAACACTGAACACAAATATTCCCGTATTTGTAGATTCACCCATATACCATGTGAACAGAGTTCCAGGAAAATGTTGAAATTTTATCGATGTAAGTTGTGGCTGACTAGATATACAGCTGGTGGCTTTGACATTTGGTCACACCCTTTTGCACTTGAAGAATCAGGGTGTGTGACCATCTTAGTATGGCTATCTCGGACTAATATGGGCACACACCCTTGGTCACATGACTTTTCGGGTGCAAGGGGTATGACTAAAATGTCAGCACTGTAGCATGTATATCTCGTCAGTCACGGAAGTAAGTTAAATGATCTGCAGTTTCTAGCCAAACAGCGTCACTAGGGAAAAAGGTTGTAAATTTGCAATTTCTGTCCTTACCAGAATGAAAGTGAAAGATTCGTAGTCATCCGTAGCAAATCCTGTGAAGCAACAAAATGGATTTACATCATTCTGTGTAATTCAATAATGTAATAATTTTCTTATTGGTTTTCGTATTTTAAAGTCAAAATCATTATGATAATTTTGAAATTAATTATTAAGATTGTTTGATAAATCATAGAAGACAAAATTTGTGTTGGAATTCGCTAGCAAATTTATATTATAAAAGAGAGTAAGACAGCTATTGGAATTGGAATCGTTTATATTAATTTGCATATTCTCTATTGACGCAGCGCATATTTGGTATCTATATTGAAACATTAATTTGGCGTAATAAACCTTCTAGTATTGCAGTAATATTAAAGAACCGTTCTTCGATGAATGCATCAGTAATGAGAAAACGAAAGGTAATAAATATACTTGATAACTACAACATGCATTTTGTCTTACATTCACACTGTAAACGATTCACATATGTTTCATTTGTAGTTTAAAGGCCTCTGAAAATAACCATGATATAAGTTCTAAGTAAATGAGTTTTTACACAGTACTTATATCGTGAACATTGCATTTGAGATAATATTCCTACAGAGAATTAAATGTTTCTACATTTTTCCTTTACTGTAGGATGACAAAAAGATAGTACTCGACGAAAAGGAAGAAGAAGTACTCGGCTCCCCGCTTATAAAATATGGCGACACCACAGTGTTCCTTCAGCATCAGGAAACCGGTCTTTGGTTATCCTACAAAACTTACGAGACCAAGAAAAGAGGCGTTGGTAAAGTTGAAGAGAAGCAGGTAAAGGCGCCACTAATGTTAATTTATGTGAAGCATTTGTTTCTACTCTCAATACGCGTGCATTTAACACAGCTAAAATTTTAAAACAAGCAATTGTTATCATGATGCCTATATGAATGAGATGCAAAGATAAATATGTGTTACTACGATATTGGTAAGTTTTTTAATTTAACAGTTATTAAAAAATGAAATTTCCGCAACTCTTAACATGTTAACTGAAGATCACTTCGCTCTTCTCTAACACTAGAGCGCTGGACGGATTGAAACATGTTTTTAAATGAAAAGTTCCGCCCTCATAATGATAAGAATCGCCCAACAATGAGATAATTCGTTCATTATTATCGGGAACAAACATTCTAAATTAATGAAAGTGAGTGTAGTTTATTTATATAAAAACGCTAAAATGTGTGTGTAAAAAAATGACAATTTAAATAATAGATTCCAAGCATTAAAAGTTTTTATATGCGTTTTACTGAAGAGGCGGAGCTTCACAGCTTTTGTAAGGTTGGGAGATTATAACTTAATTTCTTACGAAACCAAAAAGCTGGCCACGTTACTTTTTGCTGAAAGTCACACTCTTACAATGGGTTGCATTACGTTTACGGTATATTTTAAAATATGAACTATTCTAAATTCTATTTTGTGCTTGAAAGTTTATTTTAACATTCTCTGCTGTTTTAATATTCTGATCTACGCAAAATAAATGCATAGAAGGCAAGCGAATATGAGTCCGTTGATACATACGTTATAAAAATTACTCGAAATTTTAAATTGGTAAAGCCCCTTTTATTAATACACACATATAGAGTTATGCTTGAAATACCATTAATATTAATAATAAGAAATTACAACTATAAGAAGTTTTCCTGAAATAATTTGCTATGATAGAACATTGTTTAGTATTAAATATTTCTTTTTTCAAGTATGTTCTACAGATTTTAGTGTTGATACGTTCTGAATTTTCGTCTAGGCAATTATGTCCGAGGAAGGCAAAATGGATGACGGGCTGGAGTTCAGTCGATCTCAAGAAGAAGAATCTCGTACAGCTCGTGTCATCAGGAAGTGTAGCTCCCTTTTCAATAAATTTATTACGTAAGTATTTTCTAGATGTGAGGCATAATTGTAACAGGGTATTAGTTTTAGAAGAAACAGATGACTATGTGGAAGATATATCAATAAGGGCATTTTCCGGAAGTTTATATACCCGCAATAAAAGTACTGTCAACCCAACAAAAATAAATAAGCAAACAAGAAACAGAACCTCAGTATTATTTATATATTATCTTTACTCGTGACTGGTTTGTTTGCTGTTGTCCAGTAGAGAGCAACTCCCTTCACCGAGTATGTCGTCCAGAGATACTCGTGTCCTTTCCGCGGATTGAATCCTTTTAGTATATATGTTTTTATCCTAAAAGGAAGGAACTTTTGAATATTGACATCCCTTGGAAGCTGTTAACATTCAAGGAGTTTTGAAAACACGGACTTAACAGGTACACATAGGCACCTTTCGAAATTACGATGATCTTTAGTGTTCGTTCAGAGATTTCACTCGCATTTTTTAATCTCTAACAGACATTCCAATCATTACCTTACTACAATCTACTTATAGTAAGTTCCACCTGTTGAGATGCAGTGGCAAATCACCAAGTCCCATCGAAACTTCATCGGAGTTTGCTTGGGAACATATATTGAGAAATTACCAAATTGGTGAGGAAGCAAAATTACCGTTTGTCTTGCTCTTAACTTGATCTGGTTTTTAATAGTACCGCTGGATGGTTGATTCCAAACAGGTTACCATTAGAAGCAAATTTTACCCGTTGGGACACAGCAAGTTGGTAACCATTTATTTCTCGAAGGATTGACATTAACAAACTTTTAGTTTCAGTTACTAGAATTTACTTGTAGAGTTAATTTAATATGTAGTTAAAATTTGTGCGCAAATTAAATTGATTTTACTATCTTAATTACTACGTCTGGTTTGCTTAGAATATATATGCAATTGAAAAGGGCAAGTTCTCTCTAGAGGATGTGACGCTACGGAAGCAACAAATAAACTCTAATATAATAAAGTATTATTATTATTCAGACGAGGCCTTTCTCTTTGAGTGCTGTCAAAATTGAAACCGAAAGAAAATCATTGAGGCTTTTGACTATAGTACTTTGACCAATTGCCAAAGTTGCACAATTCGTCCTGTAATCAGAAATTAAGCGAGGTAGTTTCTTGGTACTCATTATTGATTGCAAACGAAACTCACATTAATTCGTTTCTTAATCTTTTTGTTATAATAAACGTTCTATATACTGTGTATGTAAATTTTGTCTTAAGAGGTCATTTACATAAATGGAATCAAGTGTCGAAAATTCAGCAACAACACAATCTTTTAATTTTGTATTTATTTCAATTTAGCATGACACAAAAAACCTTAAAATACAAATAATGATAAGAATATTTGACTGTTTTAACTAAACATTTCAGGCAGCAAATTCCAATCTGTGAAGAATGTTTTGGGTTAAATAAAGCTTTATGTGGATGTTTTAAAAATATATCGTTTGTTTGCTGCTCTGAAAGATAAAAATTGCATTACTTTATGATAGTGTTTCATTTTTAAATAATATTCAGCTAGTTGAAGCTATTTTAATTTTTCAATTTGTAAATTTCTTGTTCTTTTTTTTTTTTTTTAGGGGGCTTGACTCTCTCCAGAGGGCAGACAGCGAGGCGAAATTTTCCTCTGCTGACTTAGAAGAGGTTATTCACTGTTTGGAAGATTTGATTGCATACTTCGCACAACCCGAAGAAGACATTGAACATGAAGAAAAGCAAAATAAATTAAAAGCACTGCGCAATCGTCAAGATCTCTTTCAAGAAGAGGTACTCAATTAAACGAACTCACGATATATTTGGTACTGTTAGGCATGCTTTATGCTGGTCTTGAAAATTTCACGATATTCTTAAACATTTCAGCAATGAATAAATACTAATCATTTGAACAATTTCAAATGTCTTGGCTTGTATTTTTTAGGGATTCAGGGTAAATCTTTGCCTAGCATTTAGTTTTTTTCCCAATGGCTACACGTTTTACACTTCCAATTACAAAACATGATATGAATAAAGTAAATAATAATGTTATAAAACCAAATAATATTTTGTAACATTTCAAAAATCGAAGATTTTATGATTTATCTGTTTCTATACTTGAGCAATGTCAGTTTAAAAAATGTTCAAAATGAAGTCGGAAATGAGACGTTAAGAATAAATTCCTCTCGTTCATTAAAAAAAAGTTAGACTTTTTAAATTTGCATACGGCCCCCTACAAAAAATTCCCAGTTAGTAAAATGTGCCCCATACACTAAAGATGACTAACAAAATTTCAGCCTTTCATTATTTAACGTCTCAGAGATATCTTTAATGAAAGATTATTGGGTCTATAGATGATTTTAAATGTAATGTTATTTTCCGATAAATAGTTTTAATAATAATCAAATAATAGAAGAAATTTAGTATACAGTTGATGGAGTGAAAAAAGAATTCTTTCTTAATTTCTGTACGACCCCTGAAATGAGATCTTTCGACGCGATTTCTTTTCTTCGAGAGCCATTGAAGAGTGTTTTAAGTAATCGTTATACGAGTCTTCAGATTTCTGACACTTTGTAGAATATAGGTCTCAAATTTTGTAAGCCACCTCATTAGTGCATGGGGCACATTTTACTACTTGGAAACTTTTTTGTATAGGAGTCGTATAAAAATTTTAAAAGTGTACCTTTTTGAAAATTAACGAGAGGAGGTTTTTTTTTTTCGTAGCTTAAACTTTTTTCCGACCTTATTTTGAAATTTTCTTAAAAATTTACATTGCCCACTTATCTCTAATAGATAAAGAATTAAAGCCCGTTACCTCCTTGTTGGGACGCCCTGTATACCACAATGCAATATAAATTTGTGACATGACGTGTACGTTGAACTTACTTTTCTATTCAGTGCTCCCTTATTATGAGACTTAGCTTAGGCTTTCTTGTATGAACTATATAAATTTAAGTTTCATTAATGTTGGAAAGGTAAAATTTTAAATTTTAATAAGTTACTTAGTATATTCAAATTATTCAAATGTATTACTTATAAAAGCTTACTAATGGTAATTATTTTTTATAATAGGGAATTTTGAATCTGATCTTGGATACAATTGACAAAATAAATATGATCTCCAGTGCTGGATATCTTGCTGCTTTTGCCGGAGAAGATTCTGCACAGTTATGGGATGCAATTTCTGGATATCTTTATCAGTTGCTCGGTAATGTTCTAGCATTACATATTTTACCTTCTACCATTTTTATATGTTGTGATATATAGTTTAATATTTTCAAAATGTTCAAGTAGAAGTGAAAGAATACTGTATGAAGACAAAAGAAATCACCTGTTTTGTTGCAGTTAGACTAAGATGACTAGATTTGTGCCGTTTTCGGGTTATAAAGATTTTTAAATAAAAAGTCGAAGTCTGTTTCCTGGATGAAATATATTTTTATCGAAACAGAGTTTTGAGTTTTTTTCTTATACTAAACTAAATAATCATAACATAAATGAATCTTATTTCTAGTGTTCCAAGGTTACCATGCAAAGTAAACATAAAATTTTTTGTTGTACAATGACTCGATGCAATTATTCTGCCATTGAAAAATTTTCTTTGTATCAAAAAGTCAGTTGCAAATTAAACGAAAAAATTCAATAAACTATCTTTGAGAACTTATGCTAGAAATCTCATTTGAGTAGCTGTTCTTTTCTGCTTGAGTTTTAAAAATTAATTTAATGTTTATTTAGTGCATACATGTGCAATATTTCTAAATTTAAAATGGACCAATTATTAGAAATGATTAATATGTCTAAATCAACCAAGAAGGCGAGAAGGGCTAATAGAAAGGCTTTTCAAATAATTAATGACGCGCGTGAAAATTTCAACAAACATTGAACCTACATTCTAACAGTCGGGTAACCCCCATACTTAAGTATACTTTCCAATTGTAAATATTTATTTTTAATGAATTCCAAGAATTAAACCTCACTCCCGTCTGAAGAAAAGGTTAAAACAAATTTCACTGCAGTCAATCCTGGAGTTTTAAAGTCGGAACGAAGTTCCTTAAGTTGAGAATTTTATCTAAATGCAATGGAATGAAAAACAAAAAAAACTACACGAAATTTTTACAGTACCTTGCACATCTATATTTGCATACATAATTTGAGAATATCCAGAAAATACTAAAGTGTGAGAGCGTGCGCTGTTGCGGCACACTGTATGTTTACATTAATATCAATATTGTGAAGCTGGTGTTCACAATGCTGATTTATCTTTTGTGCATCGTAAAAACGAGACGCACTAAAATTGTAACTTTCGTATTCACATAAGATAACTTCTATTTTAACCCTAAATCCTTCTTAGACACCAGAAGTCGGTTATATTTTTAGGCATTATTCTACGGCAGTAGCCTTCTCAATATCAAACGAAGTATTAGACTTTTCCCTGTGAAAATACTTAGTTTTAAGTTAGAACGCCATTCTTCTAGAGTTGTTGAAACTTTCGTATATTTTTAATGTAATGAAATCAACAATGCTCTTATAAATTGTTGCACCAATATCAATAGATACACTATTTTATTTTACTTAATTTTAAGGAATCGCATTTTAATATGATATTGCTAGTTAAGCGTTATTATTTTTTTTTATAGAATCTTAAAAGTTTCCCTCTTTTTTTAGCTGCCATCATTAAAGGAAACCATACGAACTGCGCTCAATTTGCACAAGCAAACAGACTAGATTGGCTCTTTTCTAGACTTGGCAGTCAACAAGCAGCTGAAGGAACAGGTGAGTTGCTAAAGTAGATTCTTTTCATTGACAAATTATTTATATTACAAAAGCTAAATGTAAAATATTTTCCTTTGTCTTACTTTTTAATCAGTTATGCTGATGACAAATATAATATAGACGATAATACTTCTTTATTATGTGGAATAATATTTTTAAAACATTTGTTTGCACAGTTTTTCTAAAGAACCTGCAATGTTTATAGTTATCAGAAAATAAACATAGTTAGTTACCATATCATATCAGTCAAAGACTTTATAAGAGGAATTTTTTTTAATCTTTATTTTTACAGTCATACGCAGAAGCATTTGGATTTTGGGACATTTTTCTTCCAATAAATTTTAGCCTAATCTACAACATGTAGTTTGAGCAATTAGATATCCTGTATTTTTCTTTCGTATACAGGAGCCGTTATAACAAAAGTATACTTAGTTGTCTTACAAAATATGCAAAAAAAAGCATCAAAAGATGTAGCTTGATATTTGATTACTCAAGTAGCTTGATATTTGATTACTCAAGTAGCTTCTAATTCCTCTCTTAGCACTATTCAATTAATACCGTTTCAATGATGATAAATACTTTAAATGCGCAAGCAGGAAAGTAATCTGTGTAAACTTATTAAAGTAAACTTAAAAAAGTAAGCTGAAGAATGTTATATAGGTTTGGTTTGGTTAAAGCAAAGATATGCAAAGGCTGTCTGCCTAAGGGGAGGATTCCTTGGATGGACTTTGTAAGATAACTTTTTAAGAGGTTCTGACACGTATTCACCTTATATTTGGTGAAAACAAACCACCTCAAAACCAAACTGTTAGATCAAGGCCAAAACTCTGGAGCTGCACACTTTAGCCATTGCCCAGGGCTCAGAGTCTTATCCCCTTGACCATTAGTCGGCAGAACGTTATACAACCAGTTCTTTGCATATAATTATTACTATTTAAATTAACATTTATATGAAATTTATGTATTTTCCTTTATAATCAGTCGTTTACTATTTGAAAAAAAAACCTTCCGAAAAAAAAACCATATATGATAAATTCTAAGTAAAACTGAGCTGCTTTTTTAACACACAGCCAAATTTTTGTATAATATTCATAGTGTTTGAAGAACATTTTACTCATTAAGTTTTTGAGTACAGTTTGTGAAAAATATTATATGTAATTCTCTTTCTCACGCGCATACACAGATACATATTTTAATTAAATATATACTCTATTTACACAGAGCTGCATCAGTACAGTTCATGGATAATACCGCGATAAAAATAAGTTAAAAATTCGTGTCTATATAAAGATTTTAGTAAATATTGAGAATACCCAATAATCACGTTTCGTTTAGTGAAACTAATGCATTATTTACTAAATGCGAGATTTTTCTTTTCAGGTATGTTAGACGTACTCCACTGTGTATTGATTGACAGCCCTGAAGCCTTAAACATGATGAAAGAAGATCACATTAAAGTCATTATCTCATTGTTAGAGAAACACGGTAGAGATCCAAAAGTAAGTTAATAAAATATTTTTATTAATGCCAAAATTAAACACGTTAGAGTTATTGCACTTTATGTGAGAAAAGAAAAATCCCTTATTACAATGACATAATTTGAAAACTTTGTATACATATTTAATTTTAAACACTTAACAAATAATTTTCTTTTCATCTATGGACATTATTAAGCTTTTGCATGCAAAGGTATTTAGATGGTCGACTCCTTTTTGGGCTGTAGATATTTTTGCATAAGCTGATGAGGTTCCTAAGAATGGTATGATGTTGTTATTAAGTTAATATCTAACTCCCATCTCGTGAAGGAGAAAGACGTCAAGGATTCCAAATAATGTGCTACAAATTTTCAGCTGGCGAAATATCGGCGGATCAAATTATCCCATATTTTTTTTTATAATTTATATTGAATTTAAAGTGAGTTTAATGTATGGCCAAGACGTTCTACCATGTTGGAAAATGGAATTTGCGATGTCCTGACGATAGTTAAGAAAATGAGTCTGAAGCAATTAAGAAATAGAGATGCATATGCTTAAGCGTTTGCAATACATGCCAGAGGTGATCGGATGATATCACCAGTGAAAACCCTATACCAACTTTCTGAGGCTACTCAAATGGGCTGAATGAGTTCTCTTTCTTTACTTCTAAACGCTTGCACGCCATTTACTCCAAGGGTGTAGTCTTTAGTAACGACTTTAAGAGTCGTTACTAAAGACTACACTACTTCTTTCAACTCCTCAAGCAGCACCATTGGAAATCTTTACTTCAGCGACACCTCGTTATTAGAAACCTTGTTCTGGAAGACTCACCAAAATTGCACCATTCAATTCGAATTGGTATTAAGGAATTGAAAATATCATGTACACATCCAAAATGCTCCAGCTGTAGCTTGCCAATTAGACAGATAACAAAATGTTCTTTTGAAATGGAGAAAATACTTATGCAACCTGTCTCATGTACTTTTCGGTTCACTATAAGTGTTGTGTTGGGATCAACTGTGTGAATTTCTCATTTATTTTCTTAATCAGAAGAAAATTGCAAATTATTTTTAATGTAAATACATTTACTTAGCAGAAAATTAGCTACAATTCCCTTTCAATTATGTTAAATGTCATTGCAGTTTTAAATATATTATCTTTCATAGTAGTGATATTATTATTTTTAAAATAGTTCAATTTAATTAAATTTAATCGACCCTTATTTTCGTGATTACTTCTGATCAGTAATGAACATTTTTTACTTTAGGTATTAGATGTACTTTGCTCACTTTGTGTTGGCAGCGGTGTGGCTGTACGCAGCAGTCAGAACAATATTTGTGATAACTTACTACCAGGAAGAAGTTTATTGCTACAAACGCGCCTTGTTGATAATGTTGCCAGGTAATTTTTTTATACTAATAACAATCTTATTGACATTTGAAGTTATGTATAACTGCTATATTCATCTAAATTATTAATTTATTTCATTCATAATAATGACAGAGATTAATTTATAACACAGAATGAATTTCAGCTTTTAAATTTATCTGCTAATTTTAATCATTAATATTTAATCAATGTTAAGATTTCACTATATGTGACACCATAAAGCCACACTAGGTTTCACGGAAAAAACACTCAAAATACTGGTGTTAAACAATAACGTAAATAAAAAACTTTGTAAAAAACACACATAAGAAGTTATAGGTAAGAGGATACGCACGTTTCAACCAAAAATTGTTTTGGCCTTCGTCAGTCCAAGCCCTTCGTTGCAAGCAACACAGGGAACTGTTATGTGTGTTTTTTACAAAGTTTTTTATTTACGTCACACTAGGTTTATTCATAGTTTTATATGCAACTGTATCAATAAAATATAATTATATATTCTGGTGTTCAGAAGTTTATCAGTAATTTTTGAATTTCAACGATTTGAACAGCAGTAAATTGTATTACATCCAACCTAAAAAAGTAAGTGCATGCGAATCAGTTTTTAATTTATCTCTTTCCCCATGTTGCTGAGAAGAGGATATCATATTTGATCAGTAAGTTCTATTTTTAGTTTGTGTACGTACTTATATCAAATGTGTTCTTATTTTAATGAAAATGGGTTAATAATAGTATTAAGCACAAGATTTTCTTTCACAATTGTGAAATACTTTAAATAGATATCTGTTTTTGACACAAAATGAATTTGTAAAGCATGATTATTTTTATTTTTTTAGCAGAATTTTGTTTTATTTCAACGTTTTTTTATGACTATAACTGTTTTTTTTCATTCGTGTTATCTATAAGAAAAATTTGCCTAATTAGGATATTTTATGAGCTGAAAATTTTCGCATTATGCACTGCATAAAAATTAGCTTTGTCAATCTTTGTGAAGCAATACACGTGTTGCAACATTTTTTCCCGAAAAATTGCAATGAATGTGGCTATATATTCACAGTCTTGCAAATGTATGACACTAAAAAAGTTAATACGCTGCACAAAAAAATTGAGCTGTTATTTGTGTTACGTTATCTAGAAATGAAGATATAAAAATCGTCTTACTCAAAGAAGAACCTATAACATGTCAGTGAAGAGAACGTGCCACCAGACTGTTCCTGTTCACTTCTGCATATCTCTTCCACGTCTTAGGGTTAAGTGACTATAAATAAGTTGTACGTGCATAAAAGCCATATAAAGTGATTTCGTAAGAGAGCAGGACCAAAAATAAAGCGGTCCTTCAATTCTTTGTGCCAATATATGTAAAATGTATATCAGAATTGTCCCCAACCTTCGTGTGTTAGGAACTATTTAGAAAATTTCCACGGAACTCTGTGGCCGAGAGGGTGATCATTTATTTTCTCTTTGCAGGTGTTGTAACTTTGCTACAATATACTTGGGATCTATCTCATTAATGTTTCTGCAAAGAAATTTGCGGTGTTTGAAAAATTTAGCCATGTGTTGGTGGGAAGGTGGTATAAATAAATCATTGTCTAAGAGTTTTGTTTAAAAAATTCACAAAAGTGTATACATTGGAAATGGGTTGTAAAATTATAAATTTAAAATTTCCACACTAATTTGTTGCCTCATTTATATTCTGTAGACCAAAACTGTTTCTGTGTTTTTTTCTTGTTTCTGAAGAATTTTTTTTTTTCGACATATCCTCTTTTTATATACAATCAGTCATAAAAAAAAAATCCAGAACAAAAACAGGCGAACATTCTATGAGTTCGCAGACTGTACGTTATACAACTCTGTTGTATTTCATTGCATTCATCTCAGGGAAAATTAGATTTATTTTTGATAACATTAGTAGTCATATTACGTTTCTGCTGCGCTGTGAATTATTCAGAGTACTGACAGGCAGTTCTTTTAAAGGAAAAGTCACCTTATGAACAATTTAAAGTGAAAAAAATTTACTCCAGAGGATCGAAAAATATAAACTGTTTCTTCACAAGCTGTACTATGATCTTTCATAAGCAGCCAACCTATGGGAGCTTTGGATGCACTCAAAGAAGACAGAAGGTAGAACATGCAGCACTTTGCTTGAGCAAACTTCGCAACTCAGTTCCGTCTCTTTTTTATGTATAAATTTTTAGATTTATTATTTGTCGGAGAACATAACACAACTTTTGAAGATTTATTCTGAAATTTCATTAATTTACTATCGGATAGGCTCTGTTGTTTCAAAAAATAATCTTAACTGCATGCTCTCTTAAGACTCTAATTGCATTTAGGAAACAGCACACGCATAGAAACGCGTTATATAGCACGTTAAAAGAATTTATTTGTATAAAACACTAAAAATCAAACTGGTTTCTTTTGCTTTTACTCATCGGCATATTTAAAAAGATAACGGTAAAAAAAATAAATTGACTCAAGGAAATATAAGTACAAACTAAAAGAATAGACACTCACACGCAAATTTTAAGACATATTTTAACATCTTAAAACTAAGTAATTTTTGACAGTTAAAATTTTTGCGTACATTTTTTTCACTCTTATCGTATATATTTCACGTATTTCATTTTCTGTGAGCTAAATGTGAATGTCTTTCATGTCTTGCTAATAATATTACGACTTTTCTTTCAGCATGCATCCCAATATATTTGTTGGTAAAGTTGAAGGCTCAGCAATGTATCGTAAATGGTACTTCGAAGCTATGGTCGATCACTGTGAAACTGTTACGCACTTGGAACCCCATTTTAGAGTGGGTTGGGCCAATACAAGAGGCTATGTTCCATATCCTGGGGGTGGATTGAAATGGGGTGGAAATGGCGTTGGAGATGACATATACTCCTTTGGTTTTGACGGAGCATTCATGTGGTCAGGTAATTACTACTTAGAAAGTATTTTTCGAATGTCAGATTTGCTGTGCGAGAATATCTACAAAACTATTTTTTTTTAATTCTTTAACGGGTTGCATAATTTTTAATTTTCTTTTTTAATTCCGAAGGATTTTACTTTGTTTTATTTAAAACTTATAGTGTTCTTAATTGAATTACATCAAATTGCGCTGAAATATTCTATCACAACATTGGCAAAAGAGAAATAAAGATGTGAAATGCTTGGAATTTATATAAATATGACAAATATTAAATACGCTTTTCTCACAAGTGCAATTTAATGCATGCTAGAATACCAAAGTAGTTTTGAAAATATTTATTATCTAGTTTTAATGTACAATATTAGAATGTTTAAAATAAAATCTCTTTCAAAAGCATTTATATACCTTAATTATTTAAAAAAAAAATTCAGATAACGATAATCAACCAGTTTTTATCTTATAGTCTAAGAGCCAGCGACCGCCAGACCTTCGTCATAGTATAAAAGCTGAAACTTTCTCTGGGCATACCCCCCAACAGAGGTAGGAACAATCGGCCACTATAAAGTTTGGATGATCGTGGCTTTGGCAGGTAACAGGTGGCAAAGGTGTATAAAATTGCTGAAAATTTCGTCATTTCATTAAGCTTCATTTTTTTATATGTTCTTCTTCGCAGTACTAGAAATCACTTTATCCCTTGCCAGACACTTTTCCATCGTGGCAAACTCCCGCCAGACAACTTCAAAGTCATGGAAAACTGTTGTGTTCGTAAACTCCCGCGACGAAGTACGTCAAGCTGTCACAAAGTGCAAGCACATTTTATACTGCTACTTCTGAACTTTCTTACGCGCGAACTTTCTTGCAGCGCGCTCGTAATAGAATTACGTTTTTCAAGACTTTGAGGTTGTCTGGCGGGGGTTTGCCACGATGGAAAAGTGTCTGGAAAGGGATAAAGTGATTTCTAGTACTGCTAAGAAGAACATATAAAAAAATGAAGCTTTATGAAATGACGAAATTTTCGGCAATTTTATACACCTTTGCCACCTGTTACCTGCCAAAGCCACGATCATCCAAACTTTATAGTGGCCGATTGTTCCTACCTCTGTTGGGGGGTATGCGCAGAGAAAGTTTCAGCTTTTATGACAGCTTTTATGACGAAGGTCTGGCGGTCGCTGGCTCTTGCTCTATTACTTTTATTGAACTTCCTTGAGTTTTACCTACAAAATGTTCCAAAAGCAAGTACCTATTTTTATGTAATCTCATATTTAAAGGAAAGTTTCTAGTTTATGTTTATCGTGTATCAAATGTGATAGAAATAAGCCACATTTTATTTGTATACATTAAGTATTTAAGAAATAACTATCTGCTAAGTCGAAAAAAAAAAAACATTTTTCTATGCACAGGGTGATTATAATTAAAATTACGATTTCAAAAATCTAAAATTTTAAAACTACTGGCCAGAATGACGTGATATTTTAGCAGAACAATCACGAGGCTATGGAATTTCGGATGGTGAAGGAAAAAAAATGGTTCCAATATGTTCCGATAGATGGCGCTGTCATAGGATCGCATTGTCTATAGATATGCAATTACTAATACGAGACATGCGCACCGCAGGCATAGCTGCCATAAGAATGCAGAGCACCAGCTCCTTGCCTAAATACTTCATCGTGACTCTGACTATGAAGGATCGCCCTCTGCTCTTGAAGCTTTTTTTTTTATCAGAATGTAAATGCGATGACTCTGCATTTACAGCTATTAAGAAGTTTCGAACATTAAAATCCATAAAATCGGGTCAAATATCCACAAATGGTCTGCGAAAAAGGATTGCTAAATTCGAAGAGACCGGTTCATTTGACTTGAAACGAGGTAGAGGAAGGAAACCAGTTTCGGCTGCGGAAGTGAAAGATGTGGCTGCAGCATTATAAGAACAGACTAACAGTGATGCTGGATATGCCGAACAGCACGGTGCGTAAAGTCCTGCGGAACATCTTGCGCTGTTATCCGTACAAGATAATTCATGTACAGTAGTTGCTATCTGCTGACCTGGAAACACGTGAATCTTTTTCACTACGATTTCTTGCCCGGATGAAAGTGGACAACGGATGGCCATGGAACATTCTGTAGTCTGACGAAGCCCATTTTCATTTGCACGGCTCTGTAAATACGGAAAATTGCAGGATATGGGCAACCGAGAATGCGTTCCAGCTACAGCCATTATCTCTTCAGTCTGAAAAGGCCACTGTGGCGCGGAATAACGGCAGTATTCATCGTCGGTCCGTTTTTCTTCGAGGAGATCACAACTGTGGGTCCCGTTACTTGCACCTTTAATGAAAGCGGTATGAAGTACTTTTGCGTAATCATGTCCTTCCGGTACTTCAGAAGCTTCAGTGTGTGGGTCGCACAATATTCATGCAAGATGGCGCTCCTCCGCACGTTGCTACTCCTCTGAAGGGAATGCTGAGTGCTCATTTCGGAGATGATAGGATCATAAGCCGCTATTTTCCAACAACGTGGCCGCCACGTTTCCCCGATTTAAACCCGTCTGATTTCTGGCTTTGGGTTTGCCTGAAGAATGTTGTTTACAGCGGGCGGATTGCAAATCTAGACAACTTGAAGGCACGCATCACACACCACATCCATTGCATCAGTACAGATACCCTCCGATCTGTTGTGGAGCATGCCCTTTTGCGCTTGCAATTAGTAGCAGAACACGGCGGAGAGCATATGGAACATCTTATGCCTTAATCAGCAGTAGTGTTGTTCCATGAAGCACGTTTTTTTTTTTTTTTGGTTTTGTCATTATCACTGCTGTCGCTGTACACACGTACTATCTTGTCTTTTCGCTAATAAATTTGCAGTAAACCCAGAACTCTGTTGTTCCCTTTTGGCTAATAACATTCCTGTGTTTAACGAATCCATTTTTGGTCTTTCCCCTGACATTCCTCTGACAGCGCCATCTATCGGCACATATTGGAACTATTTTTTTCCTTCGCCATACAAAATTCCATTGCCTCACGTTAGTTCTGCTAAAATATCACGTCATTCTGACCAGTAGTTTTAAAATTTTAGATTTTTGAAATCGTAACTTTAATCATAATCACCCTGTATTTTTGCTTTCTAATTATTCTTAAAAGAAAGCTTAATTTATAGAAACAACGAAAAAAACCCACCTTATATCATAACTGTATAGAGCAGTTTCTGTGATCGTATGAAATTTGCATCCCCGTCGTAGAGTGGCGACCGTTGTTCCTCAAGTTTGACTTCATCCATTATATTAACCTACAACTGCTTGCTTTATAAATTTTAGTTCTATATGCTTGATAAAAATATTAGGTAAGAAACAGACCTCGTACAGTTTATGTAATATTTCTAATTTCCCTAAGAAAAATTTAATTTCCTTGATATTTTATTTTATCACTATTATTTTTTAACTTCTAAATAAATTAATACCGAATTTTCAAAGCATGGATAATTGATTCTTTATCTTCTAGTTCTTGTACGCCTAGATTTGTAATGCTAAAAGCATAAACAAATTTTGTAAGAAAGGATTATAATTCTTTGTTTCTATCTAAACGTCAATTTTCTTAAATCGTATCAGTTAACATATTAGTTTCACTTTAGGAATATTAGCGGCAAAAGTGCACCTAATTTTGAAAGTATAATTTTAATTAAAAATGCAAAGTTTCATACATAAATATTGGTATTTTTGTTATAGGTGGTAGATCCAACAAAGTTCGTGAAACTGAGCATCCATTTATCCAGAAAGGAGATGTGGTTGGATGCATTTTAGACTTGACTATTCCTTTAATGTCTTTTACAGTAAATGGTGTAAAAGTTAAGGGATGTTTCAAAAATTTCAACACAGACGGCATGTTCTATCCGGTGATTAGTTTTTCAGCAAAACTCAGGTATGTTTTAGTCATGTAATTTTTATACTAATCTAGCAGAACGTAAAAATATGTGAAAACAGTACTATTTATATTTTTAATTGCCTGCATATTTTCCTGTTGAATTACATTAAAACTTTATCATGCTTTGAATTTATCATCAGTTTGAAAATGAACGAAATGGATATTTACAAAGTTTTTCAATAGCTATTTTATACCAGCCTACCGTGTATTAATGCGTTTGGTGTTATAATGCAGCCGTAGCATAAACATAATACATATAGAATTCTTTATACGTCAAGGTAAATCAGAATTGCGTAGTAGTGCAACTCAGCTCAAACTTGCACCAGCTAATAATCACTTTAAAAATATGTATAATATTGATCAATTTTCCGACAATGCTTTCAGAGCAGTTGATTTTTATTTATTTATTTTTTACTGTAAGCATTCAACCGAAGTCAAAGTATTTTAATCTTTTTTAATTTTGAAAAATGGAAATTTTCAAAATAAATTATGTGTTAAGGAAAAAAAAAACATTTTAACACCTTTTAAAATTAGTTGAAAACAACATTTTTGTTTATTAGATTGCAATCTGCCTTATTGCATCTTACCCTTCATACAAATTTGGAAAAATAATAGTGAACTGTCCTGTATGCATGCAAATATGGTTATAAAATAAGCTACCTATATTTGCAGTTCTTTGTAGCTTGAAGGAATAATCCGAATGAAACTAAAATCGGTACACTTACTAATTGAGAAGGGGGGAGAAAAATGGGATAATTAAAAAAAATAGATGTAACAATCGCAGACTGATGGCGCTGCCAGTGCACAAGCAATCAGCAAAATCAGAAAGCGGTCATTTCTGCCAGTTACGTCGTACGTCGTGATGCCAGATCGCGAGTTGATTTTAAAACTATTCTTCATTAAAAGCTCAAACGCTGCAACTCCTTGACGTAAATTTAGGAATTTGAAAGGAATGCACAAAAGAAGAGGTCCTTTGACACAGTGTTCAGGGAGAAGATTGATAAAAAAAATAACATTCGAGGTGACTGGATCGTTTACTGAAAAATGTGGCAGGTGGGGGGGGGGGGAACAGTACCTCTTCCTTTACAAGAAGAAATCGTCGCTGCAATTACGGAGTCATCGGGGACTCCTGAATGCCGGTCCCTGTGCACGTGGAGTTACTCGAGAGTTGAATATTTCAAAAGCTACTGCTCTAAAAATCCTGAATCCAATTTTATCCGTATAAAATTAGTCGTTATCAGCCATTGTTGTATTGTCAATCTCGCACAGCAGAGATTGGATTTTGCTCTAGCATTTTCAGTACGAATGGATGTGGATCATGCCTTCCCATGGAAGATTTTATGGAGAGATGAAGCCCACTTTTATTTTGAATTGGACAGTCCATAAGCAGAACAGTAGAATATGGACTTCGGAGTCACCAAATGTTATTAAAGAAAGGCCTCTTCACATTCTAAACCTCTTAAACTAAAACCTTCTGAAACCACACCGCACTGTACAGGTGCGGTGTGGTTTTACATCAAGTTTCATTCTTGGTCCTTATTTTTTTGAGAAGTTACGGACATCGGAACCTATAACATGTTGTCACAGCGATACCTGCACATGTTGCAAACATTCGTTGTTCCTTAACTGCAGCAGGAAGAGTGTCTTACTAAACGGTATTCATGCAAGATGGAGCACCATCCTATATTGGGCGAGCAGTACAACAGTTCTTACGACAACATTTCACAGATGATAGAGTAATAATCTGGTATTTTCGTATAGCATGGCCTCCTTGACCCCTTGATCTAACGCCATCTTGTCTTTGGGGAACTTAAAATCTAATGTGCACCATAGAGGTATCGCAAATCTCAATGGCGAAAAAAAAAGTATAACACAACACGGGCGAAACATTACTCCTGATGCATTACTTTCCTTAACTGAGCACGTCGCACGCCGCACGGATTGTGTTCTCCAGCTCAATGGCCATGTAGAACCTGAACTTGATCGGCACCGCCATACGCAAACATAATCACATTATTTGTAACATTTTTCAATAAATTTGGTATGCCATCCAGTTTTACGTTTTCAATCTTTGTTCTTGTATTACACATCATACATTCAAAAGTGTCATCTGTCGGCAATTGTTCCAATTAATTTTTTTTAATTGTTATTCCATTTTTCTTCCTCCTTCTCGTTGAGTAAGTGTACCGATTTTGGATTCATTTGGATTATTTCTTCAAACTACGAACTGATTCAAATAGAAATACTAAAACCACCCGGTATATAAAGGGCATCCAAACACACTGACTTAGGTTTTGATTCCGTAAATTACAATCATAGACATGTACAACACTAAGAAAATAGAAATGATTACGTAATCAAATTTCGTTTTACTCCTACTGCTACTTTCTCACAAAATAATTTAAAGTCGAAAATTGATTTAAAAAAGAAGTCCAATTTATGCGATGAGCAATACCTGTCTAGTTGAAAAATCTACTTTTTTTAACTCGGAGCATTTCTTTTGTTACGCGCAGGAGTGAGAAGTGCTTTCTTAGTGGTGCGCATAAATGAATGAGAATTATCGCTGTTTTCTTATGTCCTCGGCCGGAACAGTTGAGAAAACTGACATAAAAGTGATAACTGCATTTAGATTTAATCTCAGAAAAATTTTAATCGATACCATGATATTCTGCATTTTTTTTCTTTTACGTACACCCTCCAAAAAAAGTATTCGAGCAAGAGAGAAATTTCCTACGTTGGTTTCGTATATTAAAAATTATTTATCATAGAATAGGAATTAGGCTATGTATAAATATGACTTTACATATTTCTATCAAGTTGTGCGTTTTTCAAAAACTCAATTATTATTCGCAAATCTAAAATAGGAAATTTCTCTCTTGCTCGAATACTTGTTTTGGAGGGTGTATCTCTGTAATTTATTGTCTATGTCTATGATCAATATTTAAGGAATAAAAGTCTAGGTCAGTGTTTTGGAACTCCCTATATAATCAGTGACGTGTATAACAAAAATTTATAAACAAAACATAATGTGAAAAAAATAATGAAATCCTCTAAAGAATTGTATATACAGTCGATCCGGCTTAATAGAATATCAGTTAAAAGAATATCGCGCTTAATGTAATAAATTTTCAAAGTACCAAACCATTGTAAATAGTCGATGTAGTCCCGGACAATGGAATATCCTGCTAATTAGAATAATTTTTCTTGCAAAATTTGCTATTCCATTTAGCGGGATCGACTGTATATAAGTGCGTGTGTGTGCGCGCGCGCGCGAGTGTGTATGAGTGTGTGATGGTGATTGTTAATTACCTATTTACATCGGTGTTGTAAAAAATTAAGAGAATTTGCAGACTTGGTCGATTATCTCTAGAACTGCTGGACCGATTTTAATGAAATTTGATATGTACATACATTCATACAGTACAAGACAAATAACCATTCAATATTTGTAATACACACACATGATCGTGCGTAACACACGTTGGAGTCGGAAGGTATGAAACAGCGGTTACAGAATAAACAAAAAAAAATGGGTTAATAGGGACTATGGTCCCCTCTTACAGATATGCAGGTCTCGCAGCGTGATTTCATTCTTGAAATAAGGCATTTTATCATTTCCTGTGGCAATTGGTCCCACTCGTTCAGCAACGCTGATTTCATTCCATGGATGGTTCTCGGAGGGGGGTTGCGAGTTGCAATTGCCCTCCCCAGGGCGTCCCAGGCATGCTGTATAGGGTTAAGGTCTGGAGATCTGGCTGGCCAATCCATCCGGCGAATATCCTCACTCTCCAGAAATTCGTCGACCCAAAGAGCTCTATGTGGCCTCGCGTTTCTTATTAAAAGTCTTAATGGTTAGTAAAAATTTTGCTTCAAAATCAAAAACTTCAGATAATAAAAACTGAAACTGTCAATATTTTAGCGCATCTGTTTCCTTTAATTTTGATGAACTGAAAATAGATGATGGGATGGTTAATTTCATAAGCTTCATATTAAATGCTCTATATTATTTTCATCCCAATTTTCTTTTTTCCTAGCTGCCGTTTCATAATGGGTGGTGATCAAGGCCGACTCCGTTATGGTCCTCCCGAATTCCACTCTCCCCTCGTCGAATCGTTACAGCCAAAGCAAATCTTAACAGTCGAGCCTTGCTTTCAGTTTGGAGAACTCGCCAAAGGTGTCATCTTCGGACCGATGCTAGAATTAGATGACACAGCATTCGTTCCGGCACCAGTTGAAACTACAGGAGTAAGTGTTATGTGTTTTTAAATGCGAAAATTAGGAATAAGCAGCTCGTTTCAAGCACAGATTACGATTCCAGTATCATGTCAGTGGTTAAAGTTTTAGAAGGATTACACTTTACAAAAGATACGGGATTAAATTTAAGGGGTATAGTTAAGTTTCGACAATATGTAATCTTAGAGACCTATGGAAAAAATTGTCATTCTTGCTTTTTAATATTCAACTAAAACCTTATTGTGAAAAACACCATATAGTAATTTTTTAATGTTTGCTACGCATTTAAATGCTTACATTTTAGCGAAATATTTATTATAGTTTATTTAACATTATTTTTATAATATTTCATGCCAGGTGATTAAATGCAATTTTAATGATCTTATCGGAATTTTATGTTATGTTCCCTATTTATTTTCCCTGCTGAATAGTACAAGAGCATAATATTTTTGTTGTTGTTGTGATTGAGAGTGTTTTCTTGAGATTTTGACTACAATCTCGAAGATGGTCTTATACCACTGTGAATATCCATTTAACATTTATTTTATTCTAAATAACATTTATTAACAAACAAGACAATAATGGGACAAGCACAAACCTCCATGCGCATGCCAATGTTTTTTTCAAAGCAGAAGGAAGTACAGCAGTTTTTGGAGATCATTTTCATTTGAACAATTATGTATAAAAACATCATTGCATTTCATCAAACTATTCAAGTGATAAAATATTTCCGGAAAAAATAGCGTTTTAAACTGATACATTTGTTGAGTTAATATTTTCTTAAGAATAAAACCAATTGTAACATTACCATTACGGCTTCTTATGTAAGCAGCAGTTTGTCGGTTATCTTAATGCACGAAAAGTTTATTGACATGAGATGTATGGGTTGTGTGTTTCATTTCAAAACTGCAAAAGAAATGTGGAAAATCTCATTATTGTATTTATCGCATTATGTTTCGTAAAATACTTTAATTTATGTTAACACTTTTGACTTTGATTTTTGTTGTGAGCTGATGAAAAATCTAAGACTTGGTAATATATGATATCTGATACATACATACATATACATATGTGTGTGTGTGTAAAATAGTGTTATATTTCTTAATGGGTTGACTAAAAATCATGTCCTTATCATAAAAAAACGGGGTTTAATAAATGAAAAAGATAACTTTATTTAAATGTATATTTTATTGATTTACTATACAGGTACTTTTATACTACATACAATATATTATATGGAAATGTATACTGCGTAACTTTCCAAATTATATCTCACTTTTTGAACTTATTTCAATCGTGTAATTTAACACTTCAAGCATTACATATGTATTAGATGTAAGGGATTGATCTAATTTTCTTTTAAAAGTCGCAAAATGGGGGAACTTAATAATCTTTAGTATAACAGAAGTTAATTGCTTTGAAAATAAGAGAACATTTGTGATTTTTGAATGACAATAAGTTTATTAGATCTTTCAGTTCTTCTTTTCATTTCCTTTCTTTATTGTTATTGACACAGACGAAAGAGATCTTGTAGGAGATATTTTGTAGTTTCCGAAATTATTTTCTAACACGTTTGATTAGACACTCAACTTGTTTTTTGTTGAGTGCCAAATCACTAAATGTTGTAAAAGCATGAGAAATTAGACAAAATATTCATAATTTATTTTCAACATTTTATTTTAGATCACTCTCCCTTCCTACGTTGAAAACGTACGAGACAAACTTGCTTTAAACATACACGAAGTTTGGGCTATGAATAAAATTGCTGCTGGATGGAGATACGGTGAGGTAAGGATTTTTTTTTAATCAAAAATTAATTTAAAAAAATATGAGGCTTTGATATTTACATAAGTAAAAAAGGATAAAGTTAAAAAGAATTTTTTTTTTAAATCTTAACTATTGTACACTTTGAAGTAATCTACGTGATTTCCTGCAAGTTTATTTTTTTAACACTAGAATATGGGGAAAGCTTTGAGCACATTTTTCTTCTGTCGCGTTCAATCAAGAATTAAGCAGTTCAAATAACATATAAAAATTAAAAACAACATCAAAAGTCATAAGATATCCCTGTGAAATTTAGGGTTATCTAAATTCCATGGGGATATCGTGCCAATAAAAATATATCATACGAAAATGAAATTTAGGTGCGATATATTTTAATTGGAAAGTAAATTAGTATGTAAATAAAGGAGTGGTGTATCCTTGATTCGTTTATTTAAATCTTTTACACTATGAATATAATACTCTAAATAAAATCCTTTTTATGCAGAAGGCGCCATGTCATATTTCTTATAAAGAAAGCAGACTATATTACAGCTATTTAAAATCCAATTTCCAGTGAAAAAAATTTCACGACTCACAAACATGTATTAATATTGATAAGCTAAAAGATAGAAGTTTAACTAAAAGTCTTCGAAAATATAAAACGCTTTTTACTGAAAGTCTAGAAACATATTTTTTTTTTTTTTTTTTTTTTTTTTTTGCAATTCATTAAACCTTTTTTTAGAAATGTTACTCTATTGTATTTTTTTCTATATGATTTGCTGACAAATTAAGAAAAAATTTCTTTTGCTGAAAGTTATGAAAATAATAAAAAAAAATGAAATCTTATGCTTTTTCAATCATTCTGGCTTTCTTGATTCTGTACAAATTTTGGGAAAGCTTGTGAATTTTTTAATTTATGGAAAAATAATTTTTTGGTTTGAAATAACATTATCAATGTCAAACATCAGAAAAACAATATCAATATAAATGAGGAATATTTAACAGAGATAGCAGAAGCTGGATCACAAAAACAAAGAAGGGAGCTGGAAATTTTTTCAAGGTAGTTGATAAAGCTGTAAAGATTACGAGGCATTACACACTTTAAAATTTGTATTAGAGTGTGAGTTGAATATCTAGGTTATGGACTCTTTTGCAAAACTAAGAACAGAGTGAAAAATATAGCAAATCCGAATTCTTTTTTTCTTCTTCTTCTTTAAGCTCATGTTCACTTTTCCTAGATTGTTTGGACATATTTCTATCGATTTTATTACTCTGATGTGTTGCTCCCTGCTGAACTAAAAAAAGAAAAGAAGAAAAAAAAGGAAAAAAGAAACCCACCCCGTCCTTATTTTTTGCACACCAATGTATAAATTAACCCATTTATGCCTAGTGCCCCTTTTTTGGGACGGCATTTTCGCTATCAGTCGAAAACGTTATTTATTTTCCTTAGCCTTTATTCACGAGTATTGTACCTCAACTCCACAAAATATTTTAACATGACCCAGTACGATGTTGACATTGCAATTTTCATGCTAAATGATTTTAAAAGAAATCATCTCTTGTTAAAAAGTTTACATCAAAAATTTATCTATTATTGCTGGAATTAGCAAAAATCGAAAAAAGTTGCGAAAATATCTGGGCACAAATGCGTCAAAGCTTGTTCTTCACAGAAAAAAAAACCATACAGCGTATAACGTTTTCTTATATCTGTAGAGATGCTTGTTATTAAAAATATGAATAAGCTATTCATTAAACCGATTTCTTATATCTGTAGAGATGCTTGTTATTAAAAATCTGAATAAGCTATTCATTAAACCAGCATGTGAAATTTTATTCGCTCTGGAATACTTTTTTGAGTTAATGTACACGTGCGAACTACAGCTTTTTAAAAGATCAATATTTAAACGTCTTTATAGGTGCGAGATGATGTCCGCAAGAAACATCCATGCTTAACATCATTTGATCGGCTGCCGATGGCTGAGAAACGATACGATACTACTCTTGCCTTGCAAACACTCAAGTGAGTAACACCGTGCTTAAGAATTTTGATATTCTGAGAGTGTAGAATATGTCCGCATGCTGTCTTTTATTTGGGTTAAATGCTTTTGACGAACTAGCATGTGTCATTGTAATTCAGTGTGAGAAGTAATTCTATGAAATATATAACGCTCATTTGTTTTTTCGTGACTTCCTTCACAGTGATGTCACGGAAGTTGAATGGAAGGATTCGAACCGCGGTCTTTTTGATGGGGGATCACAAACGATACCACTGTACCACATTGCGGTGTCGTGTTTTGCCCGAAAGATAATCATTTCTCCTTCCATTCAAATTTCGTGACTTCACAGTGTAGAAAATTACGAAAAAAGTAATGCGCGTTCTATTCTTCGCATTAACCCTTTGAGGCGCAACCGTTTCCCAATGCTGAAAAAAGGGCAGCCGTTGCCATCGCTCGACTGAATGACCAGCAAGAGGGCGGACGACCGAAACGTTCATCGCGTGCCACAGATCGAGAGACTCTTTTTTGACGCAGCTGGCTGTGCCCGCGCACAGTCAGCTGTCCTCAAAAAAGGGTCTCTAGATCTGTGGCACTCGATGCACGTTTCGATCGTTCGCCCTCTTGCTGGTCGTTAAGTCGAGCGATGACAACGGCTGCCCTTTTTTCAACATGGGGCCATCTATCCAGCATTCTTCCATTTTTCAGCAGATGTCAGTGCTGTTTAAAAAGAATCGTGACACTTTTTTTTACGGGAAATGACGTGTTAAAAAGTAAAGGATTCTCTTGGAGCTATGTCACCCGCCACTATTTTTATAGAAATCCAATCGATTCTTCGTGACTGGCAACAGTACAAACGTCCGAGTTGGGTGTTCCCAGAGTGGGAACACTGCCCGTTAAAGGGTTAATGTCCTCGAGGTGTCTTTTTGTTCTAAATGGATGATGTTCTACAACATTGTTAATTATCTTTACTTCTTATCTCGTTCCGTTTTCGAGATAGAAATGCTAATTTCTCAGTTTTTCCCCAGGTGGCGCGCCGTAGGCTGTTTCATTCGGTAGCACTTGGTTACTTTACTGTACCTAGACATCACTTCTGTGAATATAACAACAGTCATTTCGAAGTTAAAAAGGTGGCAAGGGACTCTTGTGGACATACTGTATAAATAAATGAACAAATAAACAGAAGTGCGGTTTAAAATAAAAGTATTATAAATGAGCAGGATTGGTTTTTGAAGCAAATTACGTGTAAATGGAAAAGTTACAAATAGGGGTGCAAGCATATCCATGCATTTCCCTAAAGTATGCATCCAATAATGATTATAAAAGAATCCACTTCTAAGTAATGCCTTTTATTCTATTTATTGAATCGTAGGTATGGTGTGAAAAAAAGTTATTCTCCAGTTTTTTATAGCATTCCTTGCTATACCTGCATTAACAAAAACAACATGATTCAATCAAATAAAGAATATCTAATATTCAATTGTTTTATAATCTTTAACAATTGCATTATTCCGGGACATGTATTTGTGCTGCAGCATTCTATTGCAGACTTTATGAACTACAACAACCAGGATAGGTCAAAATGAATTTTTAAATTTCTTAGATATACTACCCGAAATGTAATCAACGTATTCATTCAAAATATAGATCCATCCATAGGTAATATAATAAAGTTTTGAATGGACTCCTTACAAATGTTCGATATGCGCCCCTTTTGTTGTATGGCATATATCAAATCTCAGCCAGTCTGTATCGATGGTGCTTAAATTCAAAAATCGATGTTGCTATTTAAATTTGTAGCGGTGCAATTAAAACTTGATTATATGTATATATAGTTTTATAAATGCATTGCATGTATATATTTTTTAATAAATAGATTGATAACGTTTTGCGCAGTACTCTTAAAAATTTGGGGCTCATTTTGACTTATCCTGTAATTCTGGTGCTTTAAAAGAACCCTTATCTTGACAATTATTTCAATGCAAATCCCATTTTCATATTATTATTAGCTCTTAACTACTGTCGAATGCGCTTAAAGAAATATCTGTTAAGGGAAAATTCCGCTTCATGTAATAAATTTTCAATGTACACCAAACCATAGCAATCTGTAAATGTCGCCCCGGATAATGGAATTTACCTAATTAGAATAGCTTGCTTATTAGCTTTTGCTTAGAATAGATGCTTATTAGAATAATTTTTCGCTGCAAAATGGCTATTCCGTTAAGCGGACTCGACTGTTTTTATAAACTTTTTCCTTTGTGTTTTTTTTTTCTTCTAAAAATCTGCTCTTGGATACATAAATATTTTAAGTACGATTGTATTTTCAACTTGCGCAATTTATATTGAAACTCCCTATCAAAATTATATCGGTTTTATAAATTGTTTAACTTCGTTCATTGATTTCACAAAATTGCATCATTATCATAGTAGTGATAGTTAAACGCAGTTGAACAGTTGGAACATCAGTGTTTGGCTTCGTAACTTAAGTATGAATATCGTCTTTAGCTGTTACATGACAACAATTGGGATGCATATCCTAAACGGAGATTCCACTTACTTCGTCTCCGTGTGGATAAAATACTTTTTATGCGTATACCACTACAATAATTATCAACCAGTTATGTTAACTAATTTTTTCGATAAACTTAAGTCACTCAGGTTTTTGTTTGTAGTTTTTCATGCACATAAAAATGAATTTTAATCTATATTTTTGAAAAAAAAATTTAAAGCATTTTAGAAAATAATATGGACTCTGCAAGTTTGTAAACTATGCTGAACACGGTTGTAATTGTTGAACAGTGTTCATGCTTTCTTTAATATTTCGTTTGTGGAGAACTTTTAACATGCATTTTCCCTTCTAGAATAATACAAATGCCTGGTTACGACAGTGTATTCTTTAAAATTTTAAATTTTAAATGAATTAGCGTAACTTACCGAATTATTAACTATATGCAGACGAATTTCGCGTTTAAGGTGTAATAAAAGTAAGCTAGTAAAATTTTGCTTTTTTATTTATTAGATATTCCTGTTTTGCTATTATGATATTAGTTCTAAAAATGTATTTATTATAAAGTATATCTTTCTATTAGTACGCTGCTTTTAACTAAATCTTTTAATAACAACCTTTTTATTCCTAAAAATAAACTTTATCTGATGTTTTATTTTACATTTTCAGGACCATTATGTCTTTGGGATACCATATCACCGTTGACAAACCGCCAGCAAGAATCAGAAACATAAAACTTCCAAATGAGTAAGTTTTTTTTAATAGTACGGATTAAAAAATGATTTTATGCAAGTGCGTGCATTAAAAAATCTTCGTAAACATCTATTTTTTTATTGAAAATTTTAATTTCTGTGGGTAGTTCTTTAGCCAAGCAATCTGCAACAAGTGAGAAAAGAAAACAATAAGAGAAATCAAAATAAATTATTAGCAAGAACGTTCTTTTACAAAAGATTTTCACCTAATTATTTTGTACATGAACATTTTTTGAAAATGAATTTTTCTAAGGGATATATGCATAAAAGGAATCACAATTTAATTTCCTTTTCGAACTTTTGCATTACGCAAGAAAAAAAAATTGTCTTTTGCATTACACAAGAAAAAAAATTAATATTTTCATTTTATTTATTTATTGTAAATGATTAATTTCTAATGAACAGCTATTTTTCATGCTAATAAATTTATCAAATTATCAATATTTATACTATAATTACATGTACGGTTTCTTAGTGTATTATGAGTTATTCAATGTATAATTTAACACGTTTCTGCACTATATTGTTATGTCAATATGAAAAGATTATTTTAAAATATTAAACCTAAATTTGACTTTTCCATAAAATGCTATTTTAAATTTTTTAGTCCATTCCTACAAACAAATGGATATAAACCAGCGCCTTTAGATTTACATGCTATTACACTTAATCAAAAAATGGAAGACCTTGTGGAACTTCTATCTGAAAATACACATAATGTGTGGGCAAAAGAACGAATTCAACAAGGCTGGACGTATGCTTTAAGTGAGGTACGTTGCCCTAATAAATTCTCTGAAATATGAGGTTGACATACATTATTTATTATTTCAATGTTTAACTTAGTAATGGATTTCTTTTTTCCACCTATGGATCTTTTCTAAATCCAGTAAGTAAATATGTCTATAAATGTATATATAGGCCATATAGTTAAGTTTTGATTTTTTTTCTCTCTGTAGCTCATATTTTAATAGCTAGTAGCTTTATTATTAGCCATGTTGCTGTCCTAGATGTGTGTGTAAGTGTTTACATGTGTTATACCAAGTGCCTGATGTTTTATTTTTTATGTCTTCATGGGAGAAGCAACTTAAGTCTCACATTCATCAAATTAAAAAATTTATTTCAGCAGCGATTTAAAAGAAACAAAAACGCTCATTTAATGTAAAATATCTCATTTAACGTAATAATAATTACGCAAAATGTCCCATTTAATGAGAAAAATTCAATTTTTAAATAAGAATGAAGAAACAAATTAATAATTTTCATGTATTTCTAGTATTTATTTATTTAGTTATTTAGTTAACGTAACACTATCTCATTTTGAAAATATAAGATTTTTTTTCAAACACTGTGTTGTATCTTCCTTTTATCACAGTCTCATGTAGTAGTTGGATAAGTAAATGTCTTATTAGAAATTCATTTTTTTAAAATTTATGTCTAGAAAAATGATGCAGAGTTATTCATTATGTATGTTGGATATTACAAATGGCATACATTGTAAAACTATACTCATGCTTTTGTTCGATTTTTAAACGATTTTTACGTGGCTTCATGATATTGTACATATTCAGTTTCACACTGCATCTTGATGATATTTTATGTGAGTTATCTCATAAGTTTTTTACCGCAGGAAAAGGCCATATAAGTATGTTCTTTTACAATCTTTATATCTTATATATTTTCACCATTGTTACATTTTTTACTGACTCATTGTATCTTATTCATTTTTGTATAAGTTTTAAAGCCAATTAATATAATCTACTTCGCATATTACGCTTTTAGATAACTATATTATTTTAAGAAAATTGATTATTTATCAATTGGTTTATAGGACAGTTTAATGAAGAGAAGTCCTCACTTAGTTCCTTATAAGAATGTAGATGATGCTATCAAAAAGGCAAACAGGTATTAATACTTAATTAAAAATAAACACACTTTTCTTCCAGTGCATTAGTGATATATGATTTTTAGTACTTGTTTCATTTCATTGATTTTATTATTTATCTTAAATAAAGCACTTCACATTCTGCCTAATTTAAAATTGTATATATTTTTTAATCACAGAGACACTGCAAGTGAGACTGTTAGAACCCTTTTGACATACGGTTATATTTTGGATCCTCCATCCACTGAGGCTTTAGAAGGTAAGTTTGACTGATCTGTCTTCTATATTTTTTAGTATAAACACTCTCTGTAAAACAGTAGATGAAAATTGACGAGCAGTCGCATATTGCCTTTTCATTGCATATACGCAAAAGATAGCTTTTGCTGAAAAGCATATTCCTATTTTGTAAGTTCTACATCCTTTCTACTAAAATTGTTGCGCTTTTTTAATCTCTGACAAATCTGTAACAAGTCTTTATTTGCTACAACTTACGTGCTTTCTTAGACAAAGTTATATTTTCACTAATAGATCCTATATTTAAAACTTACACTGATACGTAAAGAAAGCAATGAATATGGTAGTTTTGTTTTACAAGTTTTGTTTTTGTTTTCTAGGAGCGGTTAGCCAAGCAGACGAAATCAAATACAACCAAAGAACTTACAGAGCTGAATCTACATACATTGTAACAACTGGAAAATGGTAAGAAATATTTGAGATAATGGTTAAAATATTCTTAGATTTTTAAAGTTCTTGTCACATATCGAAAATTCAAATTTATGGCAATTTCTATATTGGTATAATATAAGGTTTGCTGAATGGAAATATCCTAATATATATTAGCTACACTTTTATTATGATGGCTTAGTTTATTAATTTAATAATCAACAAAAAGGGTTTCTTATAATTACTCAAATTCAATCACACTTTAAATAAATTAATTTCGGGAATCGGTGAAAGGAGTCTTGAATTAAAACCTGAAATTTAGGCTTTCCTGCGCATTCGCGAAAACTACTTTATTTTAAAATTGCACTTTTTGTCATAAGTAGATATCTAATTATAATTATTCATTCAACACACATAAAAAGAATAACTAAAGTAACTAAATAAACTTTTTTAAATGTGCAATGTTAATAAATAAGCCTATTTGGATAGTTGGATACAAAGTGTCCATTCTATATAAAATATTCGATTTGTCTGCGCCTATGCTTCTCACACCAAAATCTATAGAATACTGAATTTTTTATTTTTTACATCACACTGTGTTTTTGCCCATGAAACTGAGTCGTGCACGCTTTTCATTATTGAACCAATATCAAAATCACGCAGTAAGTAAATTCAAGGATTTATGCTTGAATCCACAACCAATCGCTTCCATACTAATAATTTATTAATATCATATATGAAAGGCAATTCAGATTTACGAACAGCCTTGAATATAGATTTGAAAGTTTTTGATAAAACAGTACTTCCAATAACCAGATTTAAAAAAAATCAGCGAACGAAGTCCTTTCAAAAGTTTATTCATGACTTTCGTAATTGAAAAGATCTCTTTAATAAATAATTGTATTGATTTAATTAAATATTAAAATGTATTTTTATGTAAGCCAGAACGTTTTCATTTTTTATGAGTTTCAAAATGCACATAACACATGTGTGTATAGATGTACAGGTATACACGCAGATAGAAGTAATTTATCTTTTTATAGGTATTATGAATTTGAAGTTTTAACTCCTGGTCTCATGAAAGTCGGTTGGGCAACACTTGCATTCTCCTCAGCTGTAGAGCTTGGCGGCGATGAAAATTCTTGGGCTTATGATGGACATCTGGTAAGATTAAACACTGGCTAATCTAATTATTTACTAATTAATAAATGATAGTATAGTAATACTAATTAATACTATTAATACCAGATTTTTATAATTTCAATGTGGTGTTACCTAAAATAAGACATTCAGCAAGTACGCTAAAATAATGTCTTAGCGTACTTGCTTCACTTTAACAGTTGAAGCACGAAAACTCTGAATTTTTCTAGAAAAAGAAGCTGAAGCTTTTATTTATTTATTTATTTATTTATTTACTGTACGAGAATTTAACCCATTTTATCTTTCGTACACACCCATGAATATTTAAGTAATAGAATAAACATGTAAAGCAATAGAATAAAAATGTAAACCAAAATATAGCAAACCAATTAACAGCTTGTCCGAATTCGCACACGGGGTGAACACAGAAAGTGAACTTAGCGCGATGTTCCACTCTCGAAATTTGGGGTTTTGTTAACAAAATGATAAAAAACAAGCCTTTCTATTTGAGATTATTTCTTTTCGACCTTTTGACACCATCAGAATTTTTTTTCAGGCTGAGTATTTGTCACACACAGCACTTGTAATATTCAGATAATCATGGTCTAAGATTTCTTATAAAATATTCATTCAGTGTTGCTCGAGATCAATTCGACTAAATAATTAAGAAGTGTTTAATAAGTTGTTCTTGTTATAATTGTATCTTTAAAAATTATAATATTGTTTTTCGTCCATACAGGGTCGAAAAAATCATGGCGGAGGTACTGAAACTTACGGAAAACAATGGCAAGTCGGAGATGTAGTTGGATGCTTACTCGACCTAAATGATAGAACAATAAGTAAGAAACGAACATGTTTAGATAAATTCTCTAAATCGATACTCATGTTCAGCTTAGCTTTTATGTATGCAATTTAACACATTTTGTCACAGCGCGGGATGTTTTACACATTATTACGGAAAGGTAATCGAAAGGTATTACGATTTACAATGCGTAATACCTTTAGAAGAATTACGTTTTAATGTAAAAAAATACCGTACGTTTGGAGGAATTTACTACAGCAGATTCTTGCATAAGAGATACAATTTTTGCAAAATATTTTTCGCAGTTGTTATTATTTAGCATTTTACGATGTCTAACTAAAAGTGTACATCACAATATACAATTACTTTAAAAATACTACACAAAATGTTTTTCTAGAGTAATTTTATTACTTCTTCCTTTTTCACTTGACTACTTCCTTCAAGTTAAAAAATATATATATAAGCCTTTGGCCATTTAAACCTTATAATTGAGGTATGCAATAAAAAATAATTGAATTTCGTAATAAAATTAGTCCTGTTTTACTACAGAGACTTCTAGAAGTCTCTGTAGTAAAACAGGTTCTTAGTTAAACGGACCCTTTTGAGACAAGCTTCTTTGCTAACCACAGAGAGTCCTTTAACCAAATTTGTTTTTGATATTACACTTTCTAATTAATTTTAATCTTTTAACAGACGTCAAAAATGTAGAAGATTCTATATTTGAAGGTTTTTTTTGTTATGTTTACCGGTTTTCCAAGAATGGTTTACCAATTTGGATAATTTCTATTGAGGTAGATTACGAGGTGGTCCCATATATAAATATATGTGCGTGTGTTTGTGTCTAATGGCGTGTAAAATACCGGGTTTTTGTTTTTGTTTTTCAGAAAATCGAAAAAAATGTTTTACAAATATTTTATATAAGATTGTTATCGATTAATGCTTTTCAAGAATTTTGAGTTATTTCTAGTGTCTCCATTGTGTTATTTCTTGAAGCCGGTTGACTTTGAAGAGATTTGTTTATACTTGTGAAAAGTTAATTTCAACTTGTAGAAGATTCCTTTCAAATTAATGTTTTATTTTCCTTCCTATAGGTCACAACGTAATTTAAATTGCGTAAATGTTTTATATCCAAAGAAAAATGTACACGTCACTTTCAATTAACACATTAAAATTGGCTGACAAGTTTATCGAGTACCTATATAATACGATACTTAAAATATTAATGTTGTTCTTATTTTAGAACTAGTAGTTTTAACGGTGGGAGCTCCATACAAAGTCTATATACATATGTTCACTGAAAATGTCAATTGATTTTTCCCTACTCATTCACCTGTCTCCGAAGCTCTCTTTTATTTGTCGAAAATATGTTTTTATTTATGTTTCCGTTTGTACTTTCTAGACTAAACATCTTTATTCGCAACATGTACATAACCTGTTACGAATTTACGAGCTATTTAGAGCTGTGCAATGTGCATTATAAATAGCCCGTAATTGCATTTCACCCAAAAGCAGTTATTTTAGCCCCCCCCCAAAATTTTTTTAGCATGACAAAGTATAGTAAAACAGACAATGGATTTGCCAGGCTTTAATGCGCACAATAAACTTTGAAAAATCTTTACTTATATGCTGTCTATTGGCGCATCTCTCTAATCGTGAAAGTATAATAATATATAGATAAAAAATACTGAAGTTATGAATATTATAATTCTGCTTTTAAATTTAGGTTACACACTGAATGGTGAACTTCTGTTGGATGCCATGGGTGGAGAGGCTGCATTTAGTGACATACCATCGGAAGACGGTACGTTAAGATGAGAAATTCTAATATTCTGTTACATTATAAGACAATATTCTAAGTGGATTTTAAAAAGTTCGTTTATATTTTTCTTTCTGTCTAATGTCCATTTAACTTTTTGTATGAACGTTAGTACTAATGAAAATTGTACAACAGCGAAAAATTAGTATTTTTGAAAATGTTTGTTATAAAATCGAGAACAAAGTCTCTGTGTCAACTGAAAGAGTGCTTTAGTCTTAGTATTTGATGATGTAGTATCTATATATTAATATCTGTATACATTAGTACTCGTATTATCGACAAAGTTTGATGCACTATGCAGACTTGACAGATTTTTGTTCAACCAGAAGGCATTTTGAAGCTATTTTTTAAATGGTGCTAAATATTTTAAATTGTGTGATGTTAAAAAATGATTTGTTGGATAAACAAAAGCATATGTAATTTTCTCACCCTAGCTTAGTAATTTATAAAAAACGAATTTCCAAAAAGTTATTTTTAAATAAATTGCAAACATATGCTTATAATGATTTTGTAATCAGGGACTTATGTATTAACTGATTTTAAAATAGTGTAAATAGTGTAAAAACTTCATAATCTTAGAACATCTGGTTATTGTAACTATTTATAGCCATCTATTTTCATAGCTCTTTTACAGTTAAAAAGTTCAATTTTAATAAAATGGTAAAAATAAAAACACATTAGGCTATTTAAAACCTCTATTCTTCTAATGAAATATTTACCTTTCTTCTAATGTCTCTTGTATTTAATTCTTAATTTCATTTTTTCTACAAGAGAATTGTTTTGCTTTCGTTAAATTCATTAATGGACATTTCAGTTTAAACAATGCACATTTTAGCTGTATTTCTGTTAATAAGAATAGCTATTATGTTTTTAAATCTAAGATTAAAAAGAATGTAGAGGGTATAATAACAGTACTTAATTTGAATTTGAATGAATCAATTCTCATACCACGAAATTAGGCATTTCTAAATAAATATAACTTTTCTATTTTTCTCAGGTTTCGTTCCAGCCTTCACGTTAGGTATTGGTCAAAAAGCCAAGCTTGTATTTGGACAGGACGTAAACCACTTAAAATATTTCACTGTTTGCGGTTTACAAGAAGGCTTTGAGCCATTTTGCGTGAACATGAACCGTACGATGACCTTCTGGTACAACAAAGATGAAGCTATCTTTATAAATGTTGACGATATGGTCGAATCGCCAATTGATGTCACTAGAATTCCTGCTGGTGCTGATAGCCCTCCTTCTCTGAAGATTTCCCACAGACTATACGAGACAGTTGATAAAGTGAACTATGAATTCCTGCGACTAAGTTTGCCTGTCATCTGCAATGATGAATACATTGAGTAAGTTCATTCCAAATTGTTTTCTTGAATCCCTCATGATGTACTAAATATCTCCTTCCTAAAAATCTGAACGCTATGGTTGTCATGACAACACAATGTCGTGATGCAAGTAGGCTATGATGAAATTTATATAATATGTATTCCTATTAAATATTTTATGTATTATTATCATATAACCAAGTAGCACAATATTTAACAGAAATTTTGTTTTAGTGTGCTAGGTAAAGCACAAAACTGGGAAGAAATCAGAAGGCGGCAAAGAGGTTTGGCTGGGGAGAGAGCTGGACTTCGTCACCCAGGTATGTAGCCTGCTTTTTTTTAAGGGAGGGGGGGGGTTATAGAAAATAAGATAAGATTTTTGCATTTTTTAAAATTTAGTCTTAATGCTTTGACATTAGATTACGCTAAACAAAGAACCAGCTGTAGCCTGCGTTAGACACCATCTTGTCCAGTATTCATACAAGGTAGTTTTCCAGATTAATTTGGCAAGTATAGCTGTTGCAATGCATGGCTCCAAAACTGTTGGCTTCTGATCAGTAGTACGGCAGAAATAGTTTCATACCTGATTTCCTAAGAGGGAATTATCTCATATATTTCAGGCTACGCTGCAAGTGTAATCTTACGAAGAAATTTACATTCCCTTATACATAGGGTAGGTCAAAAAATCCATGATATATCTCTAAATTTAATATAAAACCAAGTAATTAGTGTACAAGACAGCAGTTGCAGTACACCTTCTCAAAAAGTGTTCGCGTAAAGGCGAAATTTCCTATTTTAGCTTTCCGTATATTTATTTAGTTTTTGAAAAGCGAAAATTTCGACAGAAATATGAAAAATAATAATTAAACATAATCTAATTCATATTTTATGACAAATATGTAATTTTTAATTTACGAAGCCAAAGTAGGAAGTTTAACTTTTACGCGAATACTTTTTTGAGAGGGTACACAATGTTCCTAACGGCGAAAGGTTTTATTTAAGCAGAAAAGTTCCAAATTTTACTCACAGATGACGCTGTACGTTAAAAAAAAAAGGCTCAAACTCAAGCCGTTAAAAAGCATTTAGCATAATTTGTCAAAGAGGCTGGAGTATATGCGTTATCCGTGCTTGAATGTGTAGTACCGGGGCCATCGTGATTCTACCGGCCCTGCTTGTGCACTCCGATGAGTCATCCAAAGAGGCCTACGGAGATCACTTATTGGTTCCAGCTCTTAGATACGGCATCTAACGGCCGAATCTAACCAGTGAGGAAACGTCCGTAGGCCTCTTTCGGAGTGCGCAAGCAGGCCCGGTAGAATCACTACGGCCCTGGTAGTACGCATAGGAAGCGTTGATACATTGCTATGAGAACATCGATACCCAGGTTTAACTACCCTAGATTCATTCTAGTGGGGCTATGTAAAGGACCATATTTACTCTTTCACTGTTGCTAACATTGAAGAACGCAAGACACGAATAACTCGTGCAATTCAGTCTATTTCACTAAGGCTGTTTCACATATGAGCTGGCGCAAGCCTCCATTCTTGTGAGCAAAGGTTGTCACTTGCACTCAGCGCTGGCATTCATTTGGCATAATTCATGGTGCACAGTAAAATTATACGAAATTTAACCCTTTGATGTGCGCATTTTCTATAAATATCAATATTTAGTATACTCACCCAAAAAAACTTTTTGAGCATGATAAAAATTTCCTGCATTAATTTTGTGAGTAACTGATTAATCTTTAAAATACATGCAGTTCAAAATAATTATTAGAAGTTGTTATTATATTCTTCATAATTCACTTTTTTAATAAAGAAGAACACTTTATAATAAAATTGATATGGAAAAATTGACTTGCAAGCGAATATCTTTCGATAGGGTGTATGGGTAAAGAAAACACCGCACTAAACGGCTGAAATAGGTTCTTCAGTATTGAACTCATCTAATCACTCCCGAAAGTGTCAAAAAAAAATTTCAAATTTCTTGCATATATTGCTGAAATAATTCGACAGGATGGGAGTTTCTTAGGATATAAGTAAATTATATACTCGAAATATATAATGTGAACATTACTTACATAGTCACAATATATCAGTAAAATTTAATTTTAAACAAGCAGGAATGATTACTAATACTTATGAATGTTCGTGATCGATTGTAAAAATATTAGTCTTTGGTAGTTCCATATTGAAATCATTGCGTGTTAATGGTTTAAAGTTATGAAAATGATTGCTTTTAGCTACTAAGCTTTATAAATATATAAAGTGCAAAAAAGTAATCCTGTTGTTGTATTATAATATGAATTTATCATAGTGCAGTTATTATATCCATTATAACTAGCTTTCTTTGTGAGCTTTACCCCCAAGAAATATTTTTTCCTATCTCATGCAGTTTGTGGAACTGTACAGCAATGCTTTTGGGAGTTAAAATAATGAATACTCACATTTATACTGAATGAAAACATTTTATGTTAATGAATAAGGCATTAAAATGTCACCGTTAGGAAAAGGAAAAACTTTTCACGTTCAATTCAAGATATTCAAAAATAAATTTTGCTTTTTATAGATGAAATCAGCGTATTCATTTAATACTCTTGTTCATCTGAATTTTGAAAATTTTATGTATTTTTGATCCGCATGTAATGTTCAATTTGTGGGTACAGCTATTTTAAAACAAAATGCATTTTTATTTATAGATTGTGAAATGATCTTAGCAAACTGAATTTCCAAATATATTTTTTATGCACAAGATAGTACCAAATGCACCCTCTCAAAAAAGTATTCAAGTATTGGTGAAATCTTGCACTTATTTATCGAGTGATAAATTAGTTTTTGGAAAACACACAACTCGACAGAAATATGAAAAATTATAATTATACATAACCTAATCCACATTTTATTATAAGTAACTTTTAATATACGAAATAAACGTAGGAAGTTTTGCTCATACTTCTTTGAGAGGATGTACACAAACTTTAATGGTCGAAAAATACAGTTAATTTTAAGGACGTTATCATTACAGCGTCAGAATATCTAATTTTCAAGAACTTTTGGGATAGAAATGTACTTAATTATCTCCATTGTTATTTTCTTTTGCAGCAAATTTGGAAGCTCATATGCTGAAAAGCGGATTCAGTCTTTCAGATATTAAAGGTGATTATGTGACTTTTGTACTCAGCAATTACTTAATGCATTTGCACAAGTTGTTTGCAATAATTAACGCTTGTACTCGTCTGTTCGTTATGCTTTCATGGATGATATGAAAGTGCTACTTGGTCATTATTCTGAGATATGTAAATCCTTCGGTTTATTCCTTAAGTAAAGAAAAAAATCTAAGTTTATCCTTTACTAATATTTATTCAATTGTTAACGAATAATCATTTTTCTGCTTTCGATTTGAATTAATCACAACTGTTTTTAAAAATGATGAAATTATATTTTTTTAAAGACAAATTCATAATGATGATCAATGTGCTCATAAAAAGATATCAATATTCCTTAAGTTTCTAAATCTTGTAATAGTAATGAATAAAGTAACACACTAAGTTCAAAAAACCTTTATCTTAGACAAAAATGTTATATTTGTCTTTATTCTAAAAGAATGTGTTTCAAAAATTCATAACTAGCGATTAACAGTGCTTGAATAGTAAGTAGGTGCATGAAACATTTTTCTCCTTTTGCTATACTGTCCGTTTGCAATGAAGTTATCTTTTATCACTCGCTAATCAATGAGGATAATTAATTTCTTTTACTCTTACTAAATTATACTTTTAAATAAGAACTACTAAGCTAATGATGCAGCTATATAGATATATATTGAGGGTATCTTTCTTTGTGTATAGCATTGGCTTAGTATATCGATTTGCACTACATACGAATAAGTTTATTCAGTCTGCTACACATAATTATAAAATTTTCATCAAATGCACTGTAAGTGGTATTTTTTGTATTAAAACTCTGGCATATGAGTGAAAGTGTTTTTACTCTTTAAATTTTAGGATAAAGAGGATAAAGGGTTTGTATATCATACCGATTTCTTTCTTTTGAGCAGATTTACAGCGAGGCTATGCTGATGCGGTTGATGAAGAACATAGAGGTATGCTGCCAAAACGTCACTCTATGGATATGGCAATGAAACTTGCCGTACCAGATGGAGGTGATCCTTCAAAGCTTCGTGCCACATCTACTGAGGAGCTGGCCAAAAAAATCGAAAGTGGAGCAGAGAGTGATACAGCTGCCATGGAGCCTGACAGACCAAAACGTCGAGGTCGATCCCCTTTTAGGTTTTTCAAGAAGAAAGACGAAAAAGCTACAAGCCCTCAAGAGGGCTTCTTAGATCCAGAGGGTAGAACTAAACCTTTGGGGAGCCCTCCTGGTGCTTCTCTAACAGTGAGAGATCCGTCACTTCGAGCATCTGCAACACAACTAGTACCACCAGCAGTACCAGACAGGCCAACGGGCTTAAGTCCTTCTGCCGCCGAAAGGGCTGGTTCTCCACGACGTCTTTCAAGAGTGCCAACCGAAGTTTCACCTCCGGAAGATGGTAGTGACTATTTAGATTCCAGTTCACTAGACTTAATTGATGAGTACTTTTACGGAATTCGGATCTTTCCTGGCCAAGAACCAAACCATGTTTATTGTGGCTGGGTTACCACAACATACAAGCAATTTGATACCACTTTTGAAACAAACCGTATACGCAAAGTCGTCTTTGAAGGGTTTGATGAACTCTCATTGGAAAACATGTAAGTAGTATTTAATCGTAATTTCCTTTCACACAAAAATTACTTTTTTAAAGTGATGTAGGGTAAACCAGAGAATAATTGCCCACTGACAGTGATGCCCGCTTTAAGAAAAACATTGTTGAGAAGTTATTTTTGAATGTTTTTTATTTGAAATTCAACTAGTGTTGCATGGCTATGATAAAATAAGAAATATTTTCTTATTAAGACATATTTTCTTATTTTTTAATGGAAATCCGTGATGAATTTTGATTTTGATTTGGTCATTTTAGCTGTGGACAATCACTGAACCTAATCCTTAAGTGAACAATAGCTATACGATTTACCCTAAATGGCACTTGTGTTTTTTAAAGATTAATTGTTTTAGAAAACTATTATTTTTTTTAATTTTTTCCGAGCGAAGATTTTAATGTCAAGTGTTGAAAAATTATAGATACTGGTTGTGATTTTTATGTTAGGGACTTTCGCATCTGTCTTTTGCTTTGTTTAATTCTTCAAGTTGATTGATACTTGTCGCTTATGTTGGCAGTCATTTTCTGACAACAACAACAAAAATGAGTAATTCAGTTTCATTTTTACTTTTGACGATGTGGCTTTTAAAATATAATGTATAAGTGCATTTGAAACATATTTACTGTAAAAAAGATAACTGGGAGAAAATGAAAGGTGAATGCCATTAAATTCATTCTAATGCAAATGTTCACAAATTATAAGGGTAACTTCAATAATTAAAAATTACACAAAGAAATACAATTAAAAGTTTACAATTAAAAGTAAAAATACAATTAAAGAGTAACGCTGTTACTCTTAAAAATAGTTGTTTTTACACGAAATATGAACAGACTGTATTTAATATGATCAAATATTCATTGATTCCCCCAGGTGGTGCAGTGGCTTAAAAACTATTCTATCAAGCCTTGGGTCCGGGTTCGAATCCCGGCTTGGCCACGACTTTTAACTTGTCCGTCCCTTTATAGGGGGTGACGTTGGCCACCCACAGGGTGCTCCCATAATAAAATGGCCAGTAATTCGGACCTTAGTAGTGGCAAAATGCTTGATGAGCAAATGCCCGCCCATTGGGAAAAAATATTCATGGATTCCTATACTTTAAAATTAGGTGTTTTTAAGTAATTAAAATAAAGAACCTTACTTAAGCTGAGACTTAAGTTTTATTATGTAACGTATAGTTGCTCTTCCTAGACGAAAAAGGTAATGTTTGATTTAAGTTTAATTGTATATAGTATATGTGCTTAAGACGTTTGCATTAGAATGTGTTAATTATAATTGTTTGTTGAATGATGCAAGTTTCTTTTAGCTTTTTCTAGAAATTTTAAAATTAAAAGCATAGGTATAATTTATAATATATCTCAAGAGTAATTAAAGATTTGTGATGTTTTTACACAAACAAGTTTGAATTTAAGAAATATTAAAAGTTTCAAAGAAAACTAGTTTGACTAGAATGAACTTTTGTGTGCGCATGTGTAACGATAACACAATTATTTGTATTTTATTTTAGCATGGACAGACAAGACTGCTATATGGTATGTGCAGGCCAATTATACTCGGATGTGAGTCAAGGAGATGCTGGTTCTCGAAGTTCTAATCAAGGTATGTTAGTGGGTTGCCATGTCGATACCTCAATGGGTGTAATATCGTTCACAGCTGAAGGACAACCAACCAGACATAGTTTTAAAGTGAGTTTAAAATTTTAATTATTTCTCTTTAAAATTCTGCCTTTCATAAAAGTAAATAAATACCATGTATACCAATAAAAATCATGGAAACAAACTTTTACTGTTAAATAATAATAAAATAAAAAAATCACGGGCCAAACATGGACGTTTATAATCAAATAATATTAAAAATTACCTTCGTAATCTACTACTACTACTAATGTTACTATCATGACTTGTAGCTCTATATAACTGGCAATCAAAATAATGATTAAAAAATAAAATTACACAAAATCATTTATCTGTGTAGCTGTTCGTCAATGTTCATGCACATATCACAAAAATATTTTGTCATATTGGAGGTAAATAATGACTCCCTACTGTATTCGCTAAGATAGATCACAATACTTTACAGTAATGATATCATGGAACAATGAAAGGTCGATGATATATGGAGTGATGTTACAGTGCCTAACATTATTATATAAACTCATAGGCATAGCTTCAAGGGAAAGGCATTGTCCCAACTTTGTTTGGAAAAGGATTTATTTTAAAACCCGAAGAAACGTCATTATTCTAAATTTTGACTATTATATGTGCTCCTCCCTTACTCCCCCCCCCCCCCAAATAAAAGAAAAATTGTTCATGCTACACTTTTATTAAAATGTTTTGCATTCATATACGGAACAAATATCTTAGATTTGTAGTAATATAGTAAATTTTAAGCTTCTCATGTTCTCTTCTAAAAAAATACAATAATATTAGGAACTTCAGTTTCAAGCTGAGCTTTGTGTATTTTGCTGAATATTTTTTTTTATGACAACCACTCCAACATCTTGAATCGCCTTTGTTTCGTCCAATGTTTGTTACCACTAGTCTTGCACGTAGAAAGAAGAAAATTTCAGGGAGGGCCCAAAAGGTTGAAAATATATAATATCTCACAAAAAGCCTTGCTTATTGACATTCAATTAAAAAACCCCAATTTCGGGACGGGCCCAACCGGGCAGGCACCTTACGGCCAGGAAGTTACAGTAACCGATCCAAGCTAACGAGTTCAATAATTGACAGTTTCTGAAAATCTTAAATTTCGGATATATTGCATGAGGTACAAATAAAATATCCACAGCTTCAAAGCATTAATGTAGATTGGATAGAATACAATAAAAAAAGTACCGGTAACTTGACGTACTTTTAATGAATGCGTTACCAGCTCATTAACTTACAAATTTCCGTTGTTGTAACGCAACATATACAGAGTCTTTTATAAGAACAGACTTTTTTCATTAATTTCTTTGTTTCAAGATTATATTTTTGCAAACAATAATCATCCCAGCAAACACACACAGGTTCTCTGAACGTCTGTTAACGTTCAAAAAACGTCTTCTGAACGTTAATAGACGTTCAGAGAACCTGTGTGTGTGTTTGCTGGGGTGTGTATTAAATTAAAAACAGCTGATGCATTTATGTGCATTATATATAATGTGTTTTAAAAATATATGACGGCAATTGTAAAATGTGATAGAGAGAACTAAATCAAAATCACACAGCAATGCAAGGTCTAAAATATTGTGTATTTTGAGGGAAAATAATTAAGTTTTACAAAACATATAGTTAGACATTCCTTTATTAACAATTGAACACCTAATTTAGATTTCCTTTTCGTTCCTGCATTCTTATGTGGTTGTCTCTACTTCCATTTGAAACTATGCCTAAAAATTTTTGAAAAACCCTGCATAAGTTAACCATAAATTGGTGATAAATATTAGCTTCCAAAAAAGTAAAAGACACCAGATAAATCTTGTGTCAATCAATTTGTGTTTAACTCATTCGAATTAATATTGTTGCATCTATTTAGTACTGAAATTTTGAATTATTTAACTCTATTTTACATAAAAATTCTAATTCATTTGTGTAAATGGCACATGCTTTTCTGAATGTTAAGAACATTTCTTCTGAAAAAATTTTGCTTTATGTTTGAACATTTGTAAAATTGTCTTTAGATAATTCATAATTTCTTAATCATTGATAGGTGGAACCTGGTACCAAACTTTTCCCTGCAGTTTTCTTTGAAGCTACAAGCAAAGAAGTTCTGCAGTTTGAGCTTGGCCGTACTGCTACCACGCTTCCTTTGTCTTCAGCAGTTCTAAGAAGTACTGAAAGACACCTTACTCCACAATGTCCTCCAAGACTGAAGGTGAAATTTTTTAATAAAATAGACATTTGTAGAGTGGATATAGTGAACATTTTTTATTTTGCTACTCGTAATTATTTGTCATTGGTCATCAAAACACATTTTCTCTTTCAATATATGGTAAATTTTACGAATTTAACAACTGCTGGGATAATGCATTGATGTGGAAAAATTAAGGACGGAATTGGTTTTTTAGTGCAATATAACGCAGCACAGCAGTGCATAAATCAGGTTTTGCATGGTTTAAGCCATGGTTTAAACCAAATGGTTTTTTCTCAAAAAAGCCTTTTTTTAAAGAATAATTTTAAATTACAAACACTACGATTAGAATAAGTTTTAATATACAGGGTGTACGAAAAGTCCTAGACACATTTCAAAAATTAACAGAAAAGCAGCAAATTGTTGTATGAATATGCGGTTCGCACAGTATTGCTTCGCAGAATCAAGAATTTATTTTTCCATCTTAAAACAAATTGCTTCCAAAATGTGTTCATAGATGGCGCTGAATCTCCAGTTATCAGCAATGAGAACCAATGGAGATTTTTCGTGAGTTTCAAACAGCATTGACAGTGCGGCAATATTCATTCTAGCTATGGCGACTGCAACTGAGAAAGCGCATTGCGTATGGTGGTATTTCGAATCAAAATCCATAACTACGGTTCAGAGAAAGTTTCGTAACCTGTTAAAGAAAAACCCTCAGAGTCGAAGCGGCATTTTGGCCTGCCATGAAAAGTTTTTAGAGACTGGAAGCTCTTTAGACTGGGAAAGAAGGAGTCGGCAAGAACATCGGATGAGACTGTACAAGACATTCGGGAAGCATTTGCTCGCAGCCCTATGCAGTCAGTAAGACGTGCTTCTCGAGAACGCGCTTCTCGAGTTCGGCGCTCAACAGTGCATGATGTGTTTCGTAAACGACTGAACTTCCGACCCTACAAAGTGCAGCTATTGCAGACTTTAAATCCTGGTGACTTGAATCGCCGTTTCAACTTAGCAATTGATATGCTTGAACGTCACCTAAGAACAAAATTTGGAAGCAATTTTTTACGATGAAAAAAAAATTCGTGAACCTGTGAAGTATTATTGTGCAAATTGCATTCATACGACAACTTGTTTCTTTTCCATGAATTTTTTTAATGTGTCGAGAACTTTTCGGGCACCCTGTATTTTCAAATGATCCTCATAAATATCAACAATAAGTTTTTATATCAATCTAATAGATACCTTAATGTTTTATAACAATTAAAAATGGTTAAACTTAAATTATAAGCTGCATTTTAAATTTCTTCTTAAAATAGAAGTAGAAGTTTTGTATTTCAACAAATTATTTCCAAACTTTAAAAATATTATTTTGAACAACTTATCACCATTATTACTGATGAAGCTAAGAGTAATATTCCATGTATTATATAGCAAACAATTACAATCTCTCTCTCTCTCTCTCTCTCTCTCTCTCTATATATATATATATATATATATATATAGAGAGAGAGAGAGAGAGAGAGAGAGAGAGATTAATTTCAACTCTAAAGTACTTTTATTTTACAGGTTCAATGTTTACAACCTTACCAGTGGTGCCGTGCTCCTAACGTTAATTTAAAACCTCATGCACTGAAGCTGTCTGATATAAGAGGTTGGAGTATGCTTTGTGAGGATCCAGTATCTATGCTTGCTGTTCATATTCCAGAGGAAGACAGATGCATTGATGTCTTGGAGCTAATTGAGCGTGAAAAACTACTTAAGTAAAAAAATATTTTTTATCGTTTATTATTTATTTGTTACAGATATAATTTGAGGCAAAATTCTAGAAATTTTCATTTAATTATTTTACATGCACGTACATAATCGGAATTATGCTAGAGCAGAAATTTTTTTCAATATTTGTACATATTGTTGCAGGTAAAATTAAGAGACACATTTTTATATGTTTGCTTTTTGGCAAGTAATTGCAAACACATAGCTGTCAAATTAAGTTTAACTTTTCCCAAGCTACCCATGAAAATTTAATTTCAGTGAGGATAATTAAATTAGATGTATTTTACTTCGTAATAAATTGTTTAAATTGCCTTTGGAGATTTATTTGAAAATCATACTAGAAATTCTTTTATAGAGAGAACACTTTCAAAATGATACGCTAAATGATACGCATAACAATATCCTCTGATGTGGACACCAAATATCCTTATCTGCATCTGTATTCACAGATCTAAGAAACAAGTTATCTGTTTCATATCCGTAATCCCAGATTTAGATTTTCAATGATCCGACACACCTCTAGATTATCCAGAGGCACTATAGTAAATTTCAGTGCTTGTTGTTTAAAAAAATACCATGTAATTTCCTCAACATATTAGTGATTAAAATAAAAGCTATCATTTGTGAATTACATTTTTTATACTGTGTAATTAGTTATTTTTTCCGGACGATGCTAAGTTTTTGTTTTCATTTAAAAATCTGTGTTGGTGATAACTTTAAAATTCTTTCCAGCTTCCATGCACATACTTTGGCTCTGTATGGTGCACTTTGCTTCCAAGGTAACCATAGAGCTGCTCACATAATTTGTGGGCATGTTGATGAAAAGCAACTTATGTATGCCATCCAGTCAGAATATATGTCTGGTCCCCTACGAACTGCATTCACAGATTTGTTAATAGCTCTGCATCTGGAGTTCCATGCTTATGCAAGGTATGTAATCTTCATTTTTATAATAAAGCAGTGGCATTTTTATAGCATAAATTAACAATGAATCTTAACTTCCAAACAAGTAAAAGACATCAGAGAACTTTCAGGAATCTAAGTTATGTTCGAGTTATTCGATTTAAAATCATTACATATATTAAATACTGAAATTTCGAATGGCTTAAGCCTGTTTTTCATAAAAATACTGATTCATTTGTGTAAATGGCATGTGCTTGTATGAATATTAACTAGTTTTCTTCTATGGAAATTTTACTATAACCACACTTTTACCTATTATTAATTACACTTATAACTGTTCTATGCATCTAGGCTGATTTTCAAAGCTACACTTTTAATATATCGGAAGCATTTTACGTTTTTATTAAAAGTGTAAAAGGATTATTTTTCGATGAATTCTTTTTATACTGTTTGATATATTCTTTTTATATTGTTTCGAACACATGACCAATACCCTGACTTTAATCGATTGTAAAACTTAAAAATTATAAAAAGAATAGATTTTGACATCAGACAGACTGGTCTGGAGATTATTTGCATTTTCAATAATTTTTATTAGATCCCAAGATGAAAGTGGAAAAGCCCCATTTAAATAACACCATTTATCACAAAACCTCCAATAACCAGCCATTGTCCTGCTGGTGTCACTTAACTTATGACATTATGGAAAAAATTACAGCGTTAAGTAGTTTTATCCTGCATGTTTATTTCACATATTATATACATATTATATAATTTTGAATGGAACTTATTTATTTCTCACAACATTAACTATTCCTGCCAGTTGTTAAGAAGATGAAAGTTGTTAACAAGATAATATTCTCTTATTTCATAATGCGACTTTGGTAATAACTGATTTGTATAGATTTTTTTCTTGCAAAACATGCTTTATTTTGAAACTTTGAACTGATCATCTTACAAATGTCATTTTTTATGAAGGAGCTTGACGCAAAATGAGTTCATTTTGCCTTTGGGCTCAGATTTACGTTCCATGTACGAAGAACCAGCTTCTGCCCATAGTTTATCAACAATGCAATATTCATCTATAAGACCAGAAATGACAATGAGTCCTATCATGTAAGTTATAAAATTACTTACTAAATTTTCATTTATTTACTAAAATTGTATCATTATTTAACGCTTTAATAAATATGTCAATTGTTTTTTAAAATTAAGGGAGACGATAACGTCGCTAAAAGACTTGAGTACTCCATACTTCCCCATGGAAACATTAAAACAGTTTATTATGGAAGCAATTGATGATGCAGTTTGCAAAGGAACCAGACCTAACAGAGATCCTATTGGTGGAAGCAACGAGACCCTTTTTGTGTAAGTCTTTAATACATTTCATCATGTAAAATCACTCTCAAATCACGGCTGTGCTGGCCGCAGAGCCGGCTGTGTAAAAAAATTAAACTTTAGCTCTGTAACATGCGATGGTCGATTCGATCGATCGACATGTTGCTGGTAGTTAATTCGAGAGATGGCAACGGATGTACTTTTTCAGCTTTGGGACCATTTAACTGTATTTTTGAGACTACCATTTGAAAGCGTTGGAAAGAAGTGGTTTCACGACACGACCACCGCACGTTAGAGTTAAAAAGTCATTTTAAAAAAACTTCGTAAACTAATGATTAAAGCTCCCTTTTTTTAACTGTGATAAAATTTGTGTACATGACTATTTTTGGTATAATCTGATCTTACATTTCTTTTGCTTTAATTTCTAGGCCCATCATAAAACTTGCGGACAAGTTATTACTGATTGGCATTTTACAAGATGAAGAGTTGTTGTGGCTGTTAAAACTAATTGACCCTGAAAACTTTGACCCTGATTTTGATCCAGGTACTTCGCTTAAATTTAGATAACTATAAAGTAATGAGTTTTAAATACTTGAAAATGCATGAATATAAATTTAAAAATGTAATTTTTTATATAGCATTATAATATTGAATTAAATGTGTTTAATAATTTTGTTATAAATTGTTTAAAAAAGCAAAATTACACAGTCATTCATATTAATAATGTAAACTGTTGGTCATTTAAAGCTAATACATAAAGCATTATTTTTTCCCCGTAAAGTAATACTACTACGAAAGCAATAATATAATATTTAATAAAGTAAAATAACTTATGCATGAAATTACTCTTAAACGTATTTTTTTCTAATATTTTAATACTTTTATAGAAATTACATATTGGAAGTACCTTTTTTGAAACATAAGAAAACACGTAAATTTAAGCTTAACATGAAATTTTCAGTTTTATCAGAAAGATGTAACCCTGTTTCTAAATAAATCTTTTTGTCTATCATCATAAAAAATTGTATTCAATTTTTTGTTTATTATAATTTACTTTTGCTTATCAAAATTAAAAAGATAACTGAATCAAATTCATTCAAACTATGATCGTACTTAAATATATTCTTTTTTATTTAGTCTTTTGATTATAAATTGACATGGATTAGAAAAATGTATTTTTAATGTCGTAATTTTGTATCACAATCTTTAACTGCAACTATAATCAATATTTTTGCTTCACATATTCAACTCTTACAGAAAATGAAAATCAAGTGAAAGGTCTCCTTAATATGACCTTAGCTGAAGGAGCCAAATTACAGATGTGCTATTTATTACACCACCTATTTGATTTACAGCTGAGACACCGTGTCGAATCTTTAATTGCCTACTGTGATGATTACGTGTCTGAGATTCAAAGTGTAAGGGAAACAGCTTTTAATTTCCGATACATTTTTAACGTAGCTCTTATTTAATAAAGTTATTCATCTTGTTCTTTAAATAAACTTTTTCAGGACCAGCTTCGTCGATACATTGAAATAAAACAATCAGATATGCCTTCAGCCATAGCTGCCAGAAAAACAAGAGAATTCAGATGTTCCCCAAAAGAACAAGTATATTTATTTATTTATTTTTTTCTGTAAGACTGAGTGAATCTTCAAATTTATTTATAAGTGTTATGTCTAAAGCATGTATATGTATGCTAGATGGATATAAACGTTTTTCATTTAGAAATTAACATCATTCAGTAACTTTATAGCCAGTTGTATAAATAATTCACTCAAAAACGCATTTGAGTGAGAGCACAATTTTCTATCATCATTCCACGAACATAGATTCTTCTGAGAGAAAATCAGTTTCTCAAAATAAGCAATGATTCTTCAAAATTGTTGTTCTGCATTTCTGAGGAATCACTAATCATTATTCGAAAAATTAAAACCGCAGAAACTTTACTCACTCAAATGCGCTTTTGCATGTTTTTAAAAAATGTGAGTTATATTTAAATAGACGCGAGAGTTATATCTTTTCTGAACCATTTCATCTAATTTCTTTTTTTTTTATTTAGATGCGAGCCATTTTATGCTTTAAAAACTTAGAGGAAGAGAATGCAGATCAATGTTCTTGTGGGGAAGAACTCCGCGAAACTTTAATTAACTATCACGAAGAATTCGTTGGCAGAATCAAAGCAGTTTGCTCATCTGGTGAAAGCGAAGAAACTGGGGAGAAGACAGAAGAGGAGCCCTCCAAACCATGGACACAAAGAATCATGAACATTGTTAAGATGGTTAAAGCTGCAGACCAAGAACCTGCTGCAGCTGAAAAAGAGGGGCCAAGGCCTGAAGGTAGATTTTGAATTTGAACAAACGGAAAAAAACAGCAGCACTTCAATATCTTGAACAAACACAAACACGTTCGCAGATTCTGCGAATAGTTTGATTAGTTTTTTTAACCACATTTTAAGGAATTTCACAATGCTGCATGCAATTCTTTTACGCTTCCTTATTATAAAAATTTTATGTGTTTGTTATTCTGATAGCGAAGTCACGTCTTATGTTTCTTTATTTGCAGTTGCTTTACAATAAAAATCTTCCATTTAAATATTTTCTAAAAATTTTGGTATTTCACAAAAGAATCCGATAGCATGTAGAGTGATTAAAAGCAACGTCTTCGCAAAACATTTCAAATAACCAGGATAAACAAAAGTTCTTTCTTATGAACTGCTTGCAATGTCTGAATTTAATCGCAAATTACTAAATTATCTTGATACTTTATTTAAAATCTAACTATACTCATTCTTCATAAAAATCCACTTTCTAATTTACAAATAACACTATTTTTTATTCACCCCTTTGTGTAGTTACACTCTTATAATCAGATACTTAGTACCTTAGTAGATATTTTGTAGTACCTATTGCATACCTATTAGATTTTATTGATTCTTAGCTGTTAAAGAGGAGTACACTTGAAACGTACGAAAATATTTATATTATATTACTCTCATATGTATTTTATCTCATAATACAGGGCGTCTCAGAAAGTCGTTGCCAAACTAAACATTCTCGTCTGTCATACCATGACGAATGAAATTTGCAGAGGAACTTGCGTTCGGAAATGCGAACGGCGACGGCTAGAGGGCGATGTTCTCAGGCTTATGGTGCCGCGGATAGGAATGGATGAGCGGCGGTAGAGATGTACATACCATGAGCGCAAAGTTCGTAGGCGTAGATGGGAGGGAGAAATGATATCCAAAGAGGTGGGACCTTTATTAAATGACTTATTTATGAATGACTTCCCATTCGCGGTACCATACACGTAATGCATATCGGCCAATTCTGAATTAGTGAACCGATTCATTCATTTCCGTTCTAGCGGTCGCCATTTGCATTTCCGGACAGAAGTTCTTGTGTAAATGTTGTTTGTCATGGTATGATAGACCAGCATGTAAGCTTAAAGAAGTAAATCATCAACATAAAAATTGTCGAGGATATTCGTTTGCTATTTAAATTTGGAAATAAATTTACAGTAATGAACAATTTTTTCTTCCAGAACTTTTGCAGAAGAAGATCATATTAACTCTCGTTAAATGGGCTGAAGAGCACGAAATTGAAAACAGGGAATTAGTACGCCAGATGTTCCATTTGCTCCTCAGAACTTTTAATGGAGTTGGTGAAATTATGAATGCTATGGAAAATACGTACACCATCAGTCCCAACAGCAAAGAGGACGTCATAGTTTTGTTGAGCTACCTGCAAAAAGTTAGAGCTCTCTTACCTGTACAGATGGGACCACAAGAGGAGGAAATAATGCGAGTTAGTTTATGGTGAGCAAAAGAAATTTTGCATTTCTCTTCATCTGTTATTTAAGTAACATTTTTAGTGTTTATTCAGGTGAATATCATAAGTTGCTTTTTTATTACAATTGCAGAGGAATTGAAACTATTATTTTAAGCTAATGTGAAAATTAAACAAAAAAGGGGGCTAGTATTCTTAACATAAGCTGACTCTGTACCCATAAATACCCAAATTACTTTCTTTTTGTATATGTGTGCAAAATTTCAAAACTATACTTCTAATATTTCTGAAGTTATTTGGACTTTCAAGTCCTGCGTTTTCTTTGTTACGTCTTCTCTGAAGCTAAATGCGATAAATTACATTACTCTTCAGCCGTCGTGCAGTTTTATTAATTTCATTAGTGTATGTATTAATTAGTCTATAAATATTTTGGAACATAGTTAATGATAGCGTGCTTGCTACACTAATGGAACTATTAAGGTTGTAGTATTTCGGTGAAGTATAATCAACGTTTAAACTGAGTGATGCTAGAGTGTGAACGTGAGAAGATTCTTAGTTCTACCTAAATGAATTTGATTATTTTATTGAATATTTTGTCGCTAACTGTGACCAATATTTGACACTAAGGCACTTTGATGCTAAAATTCAGGGGCATAGCTAAGAATGAGGGTATCGGGATATATCCCTCCAAATTTTTTCGATTAGTTAGCATAAGCTTTAAGAAATCCCGTTTATTTACTCACGGTCACGACTTATTTCATACCCCCCCTCGGATTATTTTCCTGGTTAAGCCCCTGAAGCCTATACTTGTACCGGAAAGTAATGTCTTTTTTTAAAATAAGTTCAGACAAATACATTTTTTACAAGCTTTTAATCACAAACAACTTGAGTCTTAAAAATTCCTTCATATTTGAGGTATTTTAAAACAAGAATTTCAGAGATAACTGCTTTTTTTTCTTTCTAGAAAGTTGGTCGAAAAAGAGGAGGGTGGCCGCCCACTCTCCTTGGAGGGTAAATTTCGAAATATCTTGAGGTTGATTTTAAATATTTGAGAGTACTACATTTTACACAAAGTAAATTATGGATGACTCTTTTTAAGGTATATGTGAAATGAACATTTTGGCCCCCAACCCATGGGTTACGAATTTTGGGAAATCCTCTCTTATCGAATACCAACGGTATAACCCTAGTAGCACAACTAGTTCAAAAAACGTTCAAATTACGTTGGAAACACGTTTTCCGACGTTAAAAAACGTGTTTTAAACGTGTTTTGGACTAATTGTGCTACTAGGGAAACCTCACATGCATGCGAAATTTCGTATTATTAGCTTTTTTAGTTTATGTTATGGAAACATTGATACGCACAAAAATTATTATCCATTATTGACGTACACAAAATTTGCTGGACATTATTTTCCAGTTCACTTATTGGTTGGTCATTTGCATATTGATTGGTCATACGTGTTGCTTGTTCTTGCGAAATAATTTTATAGAATTTTTAAGCACTGCACAGACAGGAATTCACAAATTCATATTCTGAAAATGTCTGTTTAAAATATGGAAGCACTGCACAGACAGGAATTCACAAATTCGTATTCTGAAAATGTCTGTTTAAAGTTTGGAAGCACTTCAGAAATACAATATTTTTTTTCTTTTCTAGGGCAATGGTCAGCAACCGTGTGTTTTTCCAGCATCCTGATCTTATTCGTATACTTAGAGTTCATGAAAACGTGATGAAAGTCATGATAAATACTCTTGCGAAAAGAGCTCAAAGTGATTCTGGACCGGTAAGTGTTATAAATCATGATAATTTTAAAATATTATAGCAAGAGAAGTATTAGTATTTTATGCTACTTAATTAATAAGTATATTCTACGATTAGCCGATGTATCGATTTTTTATTTTATGCTCTTCTACCTTCATAAAACTATATGAAATTCACCTTTCAGGCTGTATCGCAAATGATATTTTCACTAAAATGCTTGCACAGTAGTTACTGCTTTTCACTGATAATATGCATACTATTAAACTGGGTGCAGTTAAAAAAACTGCATATCTCTGCATTATATGCTTAAAGGGCGAAAAAGAAATCGATGAAATCGATAAAATTTTCTCCCTTTTCAGATACACGTTTTAAAAAAGCTGAAAGCATTACGAACTATTCTCTTACAAAAATTTGTATGTACGAATGTTTTAATTTTACTGTCTTGATTTTGAATATATGAAGTTTTGGATACTATAAATGTGCCCTTTTTCTATTGAAAGTGCCATGTTGTAATCCGGAAGTATAAATATCTGTTGCGGATTTGTAAAGAAAAATAACTTATATCTTCAAATTTAGATAGTATATAATTTTTTTAATTATGGAGTAAGTGAAACGAAATTACCTTTAAATAGCAAGCGATTGAAATTTCCTTGAAAAGCAATAGAGCAGAAAAGAAATAATACTCGGATTTTCAATTTAAATGGAACAAACTTAAGCGCACTTTTACCGCTGTCAGTCGTTTTAAATATGGAAATAGCATAAAAAGGTCTTAACATACACTCTATAACAAAAAAACCGACGCACCAAGAAAGAATCATCCGATTGCTTTGAAATTTCGTATGCATGAATGTTTTGAACAGATATGAAAATGATTCAAATTTGGTGTCCAATGAATGAATAGTTTGATCTCTAGCGTATCGGAACTGCGCATCCAGCAGACTTATATAAGGAGCAGTTCTTCAACGGTTGTTAAAACTTTCGGTTTGATTGCGATTCAGATGACCTTTCAACAACTTAAAAAATGCCTCGCTGCAGGATTCGTGCTCATTACGAGCAACTGTCAGAGTTTGACAGAGGTCGTATCATTGGATTGAAAGAGGCCGGCTGGACTAATCGGAGAATCGCTCGTCATTTGAGTCGAAGCGATGCGACGATTCGAAGATGCTGGCAAGGATGGGTGGAAAATGGCAGAGTGCAGCTTCAGGATGGTAGGGGTCGACCTAGGGCTACAACAGATCGTGAGGACAGAGTGATGGTCCGATCAGCTGTCACGGCGCCTTCTTCATCTCTATCTACCATCAGACGTTCAACCCAAACACCAATGTCCATCATGACCATTCACAGACGGTTGAGAGAGCGAAATCTACGCTCGCGCCGAAAGTTACGCCACCTGCCACTCACGCCTGCGCACTGCCGAGCCAGATTACAGTGGTGCAGGGCTCGATCAGGTTGGAATGATGCCGACTGGGGACGTATTGTCTTTAGCGACGAATCCCGCTTCCAACTGTGTCCCGACGATCATCGAAGACGTGTTTGGAGACGCACAGGGCAGAGGGGGGATCCTGCTTTCACTATTGCACGCCACATCGGCCCTCAACAAGGCATTATGGTCTGGGGTGCCATTTCCTTTGACAGCCGGACCCCTTTGGTCGTCGTTAGAGGTACACTTACTGCACAGCGGTACGTGGACGACATCCTAAGACCTGTTTTGCTACCGTTCCTTTTGCAGTGGCCTGGGCTGGTTTTTCAGCAGGACAATGCCAGACCACATACGGCTCGTGTTGCTCTAAACTGTCTGCAAGCTTGTCAAACTCTTCCTTGGCCTGCCAGATCTCTCTACCATCGAGCATGTCTGTGATATGATGGGAAGGCCATTGCATCTGGCACGGACTGTTGATGACCTCGTTCGACAATTGGAGCGAATTTGGCAGGAAATACCGCAGGAGACCATCCGGGAGCTTTATCGGTCTATGCCACGCCGTGTGGCAGCTTGTATCCAGGCTAGCGGCGGGTCAACACCTTATTGAACTTGTTACGGTAACTCTGAAATAAATTATTCAATTGTTCTGAAATTTTAATCATTTACTATTCTGTACATTGTGTTCCTATCCACCAATTTTCGTCTCAATCGGACACCTCCTTCTTGGTGCGTCAATTTATTTGTTATAGAGTGTATTTTTATATGAAAGTAAGTGCACTAATTTGTCATAAAAGAACACGAAGAAAATGCCGTGGTTTATGTCTGATTCTACTGGCAAGAAATATTAAATTGATGAGCTGCTTTTAATCTCATGGAACAGCTTTAAAATTTATTATTAAGTTAGGAATGTTTTTAAATTTATATCTACATAAAATCAACACTATCTTGTCATACATCAGCATGTCTTTCTAGTTCTAATTAATATTCTTAATTTAATTGATTTTTGTTTTTAAAAAGTACACGATTTTTTCAATAAATTATAATTTCTAAAAATAATGTCTCCGACCAATGGCGCAGGGGATAAGACACTGAACATTGGTAGATGGCTGTAGTGTGGAGGTCCAGGGTTCTGGCCTACCGCGCGGCTGTGGATTTAATGGTCTAGAATTTGGGGAGGTTTTTCTCAAGATGTAACTTGAACACGCGTTAGTAACATCTTAAAAAGTCCTCCGACCAATGCATTCCCCTCTTAGATAGCCCTCGTGTAACTTTGATTTAACCACAAACCAAACCTTAAAAACGAGCCCTGAATAAAAATGTAAGTCAAATTACATGCATTTTCAAGTATAATTTTTATTGCAGCAAAACTCTTTACTAGAAATACATATACATATAAAAATACACATATATTTTATACATCCCACTAAGACAATAAATAAATACATTTTTCAGACGAAGTATTAAATGCAAATAAACTTTTAAATATGCGTTCATTTCCTTTCAGAATACATCTCATGAAATGGTTGTTGCTTGTTGCCGTTTCTTGTGCTTTTTCTGCCGTACAGGAAGACAAAATCAAAAAGCTATGTTTGAGCATTTGGGATTTCTGTTAGAAAACAGCAATATTCTCCTTTGTAAGTATTTTTTATGGTTTTATGTACGGAAAATATTTTTTTTCTCGTTTCAATGTGCTTATTATAAAGTTTAAAAACTTAATACTGGTTCAGAAATAGTAAAGAGCCTTTTATATAGTCAAGGCACTTCCTTCTATGATTTATAAAAAATGAATATTTTCTCTGGGTAAAATCATTACCAAAATCCCCGAAATTATAGGGAACTTTAACTTTGCAATACATTAGCGTCACATGAAGACTAATATGAAGATTTTTAACAATATATAATATTGACTTACAGTCAAACTAATTTTTTCTGCTTTGTCATGTTTTCTACCATATATGGCATTCACTTATGTAAAATACACTCTATAACAAAAAAATCGACGCCCCAAGAAAGAGTCGCCCGATTGTAATGAAATTTCGTATGCAAAGACATTCGGACCGAACATGCAAATTATTAAAATCTTAAGTCCAATGAATGAATAGCGGAAGCACTAACGCATCTGAACTACGCATTCAGCTGGTGCATAAAAGGAGCTATTATCAATATGATGGTTAAAATTTCTGTAGCATTTCGACTGCGATGTCTTAAATCGGCTGTAATAATACCTCTCCGAAGAATTCGTGCACATTACGAGCTGATGTCGGAGTTTGAAGGAGGTCGTGCGATCGGACTGAAAGAGGCTGGTTGGACGAATTGAAGAATCGCTCGACATCTGCGTCGAAGCGATGCGGCTATTAGACGATGCTAGCAAGAGGGGTCAACAACGATCAGCGTCAAAATAGTATCGGTCGACCGAGTGCCACAATAGAACGGGAGGATAAAGCGACTGTCAGAGTAGCTGTCGCAGCACCGGATTCGTCGCTATCAACTATTCACCGTGTGACCCGCACACATGTATCCATCATGACCCTCAACAGTCGACTGAGAGAGCGGAATTTACGCTCGCACCAACCGTTACTCCAGTTGCCTCTCACACATGTACACCGTCAAGTCTGATTACTGCGATGCCGGGCTTGATCAACGTGGAGCTGCGCTGACTGGGCACGCATAGTCTTTAGCGACGAGCCCTGTTTCCAACTGTGTCCAGACGACAACCGCAGACGTGTCTGGAGACGTGCAGGGTAGAGAGGGGATCCTGCCTTGACTATCGCACGCCACACACTCCCACAACAAGGTGTTATGGTTTGTGGTACCATCTCTTTTGATAGCCAGACCCCTTTGATAGTCATTTCTGGCGCATTGGCAGCAGAGAGGTACGTTGACGACATCCTACGACCGGTTGTGTTACCGTTCCTTTTGCGTCACTTTTGACTTACTTTTCAACACGATTATGCCCGGCCGCATACGGCAAATGTTTCTATGAATTGCCTTCAAGTTTTCCCTGTACTTCCTTGGCCAGCCAGGTCGCTTGATCTCTGTTCCATAGAGTACATTTGGGACGTTATGGGAAGGGGATTGCAAACAACTCAAAATGTTGCCGATTTAGCCCAACCGTCGGAGACAATTTGGCAAGAACTTCCGCAGGACACGATTCAGGAACTTAACCAGTCTGTACCATGCCGGGTGACAGCTTGCATCGAGGCCAGAGGTGGACCAATGCCTTTTTGACTTCCTCCCTTTGTAATGGTCAAATTCTACAATAAATCATTCAATTGTTCAGAAATTTTAATAGTTTTTTTATGTATGTTCTTTACATCCATAAATTTTTATCGCAATCGGAAAATTCCTTCTTTGTGGGTCTTTTTTGTTATAGAGTGTATTTGAGTATTATCAAACTGCTTTAATTCTAAACTGCTCTTTTATTAGCTCGCCCATCATTAAGAGGTTCCACGCCGTTAGATGTCGCATATTCATCTTTAATGGAAAACAGCGAGCTTGCTTTGGCACTTAGAGAGCATTATCTTGAGAAGATAGCCATCTATTTGTCTCGATGCGGTCTGCAGTCTAATCAAGAGCTGCTGGACAGAGGCTATCCTGATGTTGGTTGGGATCCTGTAGAAGGTGAACGATATCTGGATTTCTTGAGGTTCTGTGTTTGGGTAAATGGTAAGTCATACAATATATTTCATATTAAGTTAAATCTACGTCGTACGATTGCCACCATCATTTTCTCATCTTTAGCAGTTGTGATTTTTATGAACGTTTAACAAGCTTCAGAAAAAATACTTAAATTTTTAAAGAGTGGTTGGTCATAATTAATGATCGTCAATTTTTCTATGTTTCATCGACAGCGGATATGTTCTCTAAAACTTCCATAGCTCAAAATAGAACATGATTTTTAAAATATCAGTATTGGCTGAGTATTTTTACTAAATATTAATGAATCATTCAAAAGCTGTAATCAAGAATCATGCGAAATTTTTAATTGCTGTTTGAAGAAAACGTCTGAGACCGCACATTGCTATGTGATTCCACTCAGTTTTGTTTAAACCTAACCTTTTCAGAAAATTGCACACACGGTAGCGAATCGCCTTCTACTCAGTTTACATACATTTTCTTATGACCATTTATTTCTCTTCTTTTCTCTTAAACATACACTGCATAATATTGTTTTTATATGAAACTGTTTGCGAATTTTTTCGAAAGTTTCATGTAAAATGTTTTATTCTTCACTTTAATATGTGAAGATTCAACATATTTTTAGTTTATTTAACAGTGGTTTTAAAATGTTGTTTTAAAAATAACTTATTTTTCCATTAAAAAAACTTGTAAAAATGAGATTTTACTAATTCACTAAACGTTTGCCAGCCATAGTTATTAAAGTTGGTACGGTGGGTGCTAATTTTTTATATGCAGTTAAACATTATAAAACTTTGTGTTAAACACCTCCCAAAATGTATATCAGTACATTTAAATATTTAGAAATTCATTACTTTTCAAAAGTCAAATTCAGTCCGGCATGATACTATTTCGTAAAGTTTGTGTTTTCAGATATTTCTACCTTTAAAAGTGGCACTGAGAGAGAACATGGATTTAAATATTACTATGACTTCTTGAGTTTTTTAAACTATAATACTTCGCAAAGATAAAATATTATACTTTTATTTTTGTGCGATTTTTTATGCAATAATATTCGATTCATTAATAATAATGCTTCATTTCAGGCGAAAGTGTTGAAGAAAACGCAAACCTTGTCATCAGACTGTTGATTCGACGTCCAGAATGTTTAGGACCTGCCCTTAGAGGTGAAGGGCCTGGACTTCTTGCTGCAATTAAAGAAGCTATAAAGATGTCAGAGAAAATAACTGCTGAAAAGGCAGCAAGAACTGATGTTCAAGAAGATGATGAAGATTACATTGATATAGGTGCTGCGACCCTTAACTTCTACTGTGTACTTGTGGACTTGTTAGGACGATGTGCACCAGAAGCAGTTGCAATCGCGCAAGGAAAGAATGACTGCATTCGAGCAAGATCTATTTTACGTTCTTTAGTTCCCATGAAAGATTTGGAAGGTGTCCTTGGGATAAGATACAATTTATTCACACCTCCAGGTAAAAGAATTAGATGATAAATACTTCCTAAAACATAGTCAATACGTACTTAATTTATCACCACTTTTCAGTCAATTGCAACGCGTGTACGTTTTTTACTTTTAAATCTATTTTTTAGCTTTCTTCTGCCTGTAATACTTTCAGCGTATGTAGATTTTAAAAAATGCTGGTAATTATGCACAAATTCCATGTTTGTGTGTGAAATTAGTTTTAAATATTCAGCAAATTCTTAAATGGTTGCGTCACAATCCAAGTTTCTTCATTGAGTATACATCGGGTGATTGCAATAATCTCATTTCGTTCTCGCTCGAACTAGATTTTGTTTTAGTTTATCATAGCTGCCAACTGCTCTGGAATATAAAAAAAAATGACCACTTTTTCTAAACATTTTAAAATTATTTTTTCAAAGTAGAAACCAGCTTCTCCGCCGAACTAAAAAATTTTACTGTATTCTAAGCAGAAAATTCCTGTTTTAAAAAAAAGTACTTAATTGTATTCCGGAGCAGTTGGCAGCTATGGTTTGTATATAAGATAGTTCTATTTTTATTTTTAAATTTTTTATTTTAGCAATAATATTTTCATTGAGTATTACAAATGTATCAATATCGTTAAGATCGTATTTGCAATTTTTTTTTCCAAAATGCAAATTTCATGAATAATATTTTATGTTACAGAGGGTGAAAGTGATATGCCTGTTGGTGTACAACCAAATCATAAACAATCTATAGTTTTGTTTTTGGAGCGAGTTTATGGAATTGAAAGCCAAGAAACATTCTTCCGTCTTTTAGAAGATGCATTCCTCCCAGATCTCCGTGCAGCAACTATGCTTGAGAGAGTAAGCTATACCTTTTCGTGGTATCTTACTTGTGTGGTGTTTTTGTCTATTTTCAAGTTGTATTAGTTATATGAAGATGAAACGATATTTAATTGCATCAGTTTACTGTTACACTCTTGTTCAAACTATTGGTAACTGACACAAGATCCATGTATGGTGAAACCTCTAAAAGACAGCTATTTTCGCACGGTTAAAAATGACAGTTGTTTATAAGCCAGGATTAATCTTTGGACGTTCAAAGAAATACTAATTCAATAGAATGTCCCCGCGAAGAGAAGAGCGATTCTTGTGAAATTCTTTACTATGTTTGATAAAATGCGTTGAAACAATCTCATATTTCGATAGTATCCCCAGATCCTTGAAAACAGATGTTTTGTCTTTGTGTGCTGAAATTCAAAATATTGTGAGCTTAAAAACACTTTGACATTTTATGAAAAACATTCGATTTTTTAAAAATTACTTTTCTTCTCTTATCTTTTCTCTTACATTTAAGTAAATCATGCCAATACGTACTACCAGGTTAGTTAAGGCAGATATACATTTTAGAGACGTGTGATGTGACACTTTTGAAAAATCTGATTTTAGTTCTTGTCCCCTTTACCTATGTTGCCTTTCAACCAAGGCTTTCATTCTTTCTTCAGTATGTATTTATAATTCGTTTATTTATATATTCCCCTCATTGGTAGCGGAATATTTTAGACCGCTTCAGATCAGATAACTTCAATGAGGATAATTTGCTTCTTTCGACGAAGTCTGCTGCTTTCTTCACGTAAATTGTTGAAATACATACATAGCTGTCAACTACTCCGGAACATAATTAACCACTTTTTGTTAAAAACATATTTTTTAAGTACTTTTCCAAAATAATAACTACCCCAACCATCAAGCTGAAGACTTTTACTATATTCTAAGCCAAAAATTCCTGTTTAAAAAATGTGGTTCTGAATAGTTGTCAGCAATGTATGTATGAGATATCAATCTTCTATAATGGGATTTTTCATTTATTGCGTATAAATCCCATTAACAGATATAGACCTTTACAAAACATTATATTTATTTGTGTATTTTAAGCCATCAGGATGAACAGTCTGAATCAAATTATGTAGTCAAGTCGTGCTCTCTTCTGTTCAACTTTGTTCATTTTTAGACCAAGTACAAAACACTCCAATTTCATGCATCGTTGTTCTTTTCACGGACTCATTTTATTAATTGTAGTTAGTTTATCGTGTTATTTTTACTGAATGATATTTAGGCTATCTTATGCTGACTCATTTCCTTCCAAGTTTTCCCACAATCAGAACGTTTTGGCTTACGTCACTATAAATTCCTAAGTAATTTTTAAAAAATTAGTTGAAATTATATAATTTCAATAGTAATTAGTTTCTGAAATGCAATTATTATAACATTAATTCATAAAATGTTTTCTACAGTTTGACGGCTCTGAAAGTGAGATGGCTCTAGCATTGAACCGCTACATTGGAAACTCAATATTACCCATACTCATCAAGTATTGCCACTATTTTGGAGATGCTGATAACTATGCTAGTCTTCTTGATGCCACTCTTCACACAATCTACAGATTATCTAAAGTGAAGACTCTTACTAAAGGACAAAGAGAAGGGGTTTCCGATTTCTTAGTGGCTCTCACACAGTAAGTCTTAACTATCTACAGTTTTAGATTATATACATAGCTAATAACATAGAATATATACATAACTGATAACTATTTACATTTTCTTCTGCATTAGGTTTTTAGAGCTATAATTCCAAGTCTTATCTTTAAAAATCGTCTAATTCAGAATAAATGACTTCAATCCCGTTGTTTGTATAACAATAGCCAATAAAACACAATCAGAATGCCTTTAATTTACGCTAACGAAACATAGGTATGAGATACAAATAGAGTAATACAGCTAGTGAGCCATATATACAATCCTTAACAAAACAATATATATAATATAAACAGAAAATAAAAGGTAAAGTTGATTCTACAATTCTACAATGGAATCAATTGAAGAAGTGTATAGGTGAGAGGAGGGCAGTGGGAAAATTTGTTTTAAAATAATTTCCTTTCTTTCAATTAAAACTAAAAATTAAATGCTGAAAAATATTTTGATAACTCTCAGCTTTCATTGTAATTTTTCTCAGAATTTATCCTTATTTTATTCTTTGAAAAGTTAATTTTCAAAACGTACTCAGGTTGTCACATTGTGACCCTTTGCGGAATACAATGGGACAGGGATCGGGGTACAGTGGGTCAATGAGTAAAACATAGAAAATCAGATGTATTCATAGGATGCAACACATTCCTATTGCTACAATTAAATACAGGTTGAAATAGTGAACACAGAAGATATGAATACAGTTTTTAAATAACAAACCTTAAAAATAGTTATAACGATGAAACATATTTAAAAGTTGCAAAATTCTTTCAGTGTTTGATGAATTGAAAACAGTAAAATAACATCAAATTAAACAGTAAACGGTAACAAAATGTTTGCAAAAGCTCATTTTATCATCGAATAAGATCGAAAGTCTACTAGTAATCACAACTGTGTCAATCAGCGCCGGATTCATGGGAAATTTTACGTAAATTGTCTTTTATAGGGGGCCCCGGGGCTACAGCCTCGTTTGCCCTCGCCTAAATCCAGTCCTGCTTGTCATTTTTCTTTCTATACCTTCACAAACCATAGGTTTACATACAGTGGGAAATTGTCTCACTGAACCCCCCCCCCCCGAAGTCCTTTTAAATACAAACTCAAAAGTTGCACGAAATTTATCATTAGAATACAGATCATTACATGCATGCAATTAAGATAGTTTAAGCTTAAATCAAGCGAGGATATATATTATTGAATAATAATTTACTGCTCAAATTCAAAAAAGTAAAACTTGACTGATTTTTCCGACAGTGGTTGTAGAAGCAAACATGACTGCAGCTTCATTATAAGATGAATTGCGACAGTGACTTGTTTCCACAGTGTTGCAATAATGAATAACTAAATTATGGATTTTTTTTTCTAATTTTTAAGCTTTTGAATCGTAGAAAAATAGCTATCGTCCCAATGTGCCCCTTCTCTCCCCTAGTATTGCGAAACGGAAGTATAACTTTAAAAATAAATAAATGTTTTGAGAAAATTAAATATATTACCCAGTAACACACATTATATTATAATAATATTAACATTCAGTCTGAAATAACAGCATGATCAAATAAATATTTTTTCTCCAGGATTATTCTGTATCATATAAAGTGTATGGTTACAGGATTGCAGTTTAAAGTTAAATTCGTCAATTTTCTTTTCCAGTGAAATGCAGCCAAGTATGCTGGTCCGTTTACTTCGAAAACTGACTGTTGATGTATCTGTTCTGACAGAATATACTACAGTTGCTTTAAGGCTGTTGACGTTACATTTTGAACGGTGTGGGAAGTACTATGGTTCACCTGGCGGACAAGGTGCTTATGGAGCTGCATCAGAAGAAGAAAAACGATTAACCATGATTTTGTTTACTAATATTTTTGACTCCCTAGCAAAAATGGTAAGCATGCATATGCATGTTTGTACACTACTGGCCATTAAAATTGCTAAACGAAAAAGGTGACATGCTACAGACGTGAAATTCAAACGGCAGGAATAAGATGCTGTGATATGTAAATGATTAGCTTTTCAGGTCATTCAGACAAAGCAGGCGCCGGTAGCGACACCTGCAATGTGTTTAAATGAGGAAATTATACAGCCGGTTTCTCATAGAAAAGTTGAATTTGAACGTTGTTGCCCGGTGAAAAGTTGTTTTGATGTCCCCTGTAAGAAGGAGAAATGCGTACCAGCATGTTTCTGACTTTGATAAAGGTCGAATTGTAGTCTACCGGAATTGCACTTTATCTTATTTCAGTATTGCTGCTCGCATCGGTCGAGATCCTATGACTGTTAGCAGAATATTTAATTTATGGGTTCAGGCACTGCCTCCTAGATATAGAAAGCCTAACCACTGCTACGTCACCAAGCCTCTACGTTATCAGTTGGCCTTCTAATAGGGCTATCACACTGAGAAAAATCCGACCAACTTTCCTTGCAAATCAAGTTTCCGGCCGATTTTCTCCAACTTTTTCCTTTCCGAAGGAAAAAATCCGAGTCGGACGAAATTACGGCCAGAGTACTTCTTCCTGCTACGTCATAAGCAATTTCGAGCAATGGCGACTACTACTATGTTCGAAGCTTGGCAGCTTGGCTCGATGTCAGAATCACGTGTAAATAAAATTATGTCCGCGTTCAAGTGGACTTTGGAATTAGAGATTGCTATCCATCCGATGCGGCCGAAATTGCTGCCGATCCGATGTAAATATACCAACGCACGATAAGTAAAATAAGAACCTGCACGCGAAATCAGCGATGCGATGACTATTTGGCGTCGGAGAGAGTTTGTTTACTTTTGCAACCCTTAAAGATAACCACGACTTCAAATCCATCGGAAAAGTTGGTCCAGCGCGAAGTTGTTCGGATTTTCCCTTTAGTGTGATAAGGCAATAAAGGTGACGTCATCAGAGATTAAATTTCATAAAGTAAAACTATTCGAAATTTCTGGTGAATTTACTCTCTCATAACAACATTTTAATGAATTGGGATAGAAAAATTAACTATACAAAAAAGAGCAGTTTTTAACTGTAACTAATTATATAATATAATAAGGGAGTAAATCACAATGCATTGTTTTGTGTCACGAACGTATTTTAATTTTTATCTTTAACTTAAGATACTTTTAATACTTGTAGCATTCACCAGAAATCTGAAATAGTTTTACTTTATGAGAATGAAAGTGTGGTGACGTCATTACTTGAAGGCCTAATGATGGCGTCAAAGCTTCAGCGCTCAGGCTTTTTGTATCTAGGAGGCAGTGGTTCAGGACGGTAACACCGAACGTCATGCAGGACTTCAACGGCCCGCTATCACTAGCAGCCGAGAAGGCCGCCATGTTACCCGCATGGCCTTAATGGATCGTGCAGCCACGCAGCCACGTCACGAGCCCTGAGTAGAAAAATGGGGTCGTTTGCAAGACAGCAAGGGTCTGCACGAACAGCTCGATGACGTTTGCAGCATCATGGACTCTCAGCTCGGAGACCATGGCTGCGGCTACCCTTGACGCTGCATCACAGACAGGAGCGCCTTCAGTAATTTGATCAACTATGAACCTGGGTGCACGAATGACGAGACGTAATTTTTTCGATGAATCCAGGTTCTGTTTATAGCATCATGATGTTCGCATCCGTATTTGGCGACACGTCTCGGTCACCTCTTGTTCGTATTGCCGGCAATTTGACCAGTGGATGTTAGATTTCTGATGTATTAACGACCCGTGGCTCTACTCTTTATTCGAGCCCTGCGAAACCCTCCTTTTCAGCAGGATAATCTAGACCGCATGTTGCCAATATTGTAAGGATCTTCCTTGATACGGAAAATGTTCGGCTGCTGCCCTGGCCAACGCGTTCTCCAGATTTGTCACCAATAGAAAACGTCTGGTCAGTGGTTGCCGAGAGCCACCATACGTCAGTCACTACGGTTGATGAACTGTGGCATCGTGTTGAAGGTGCATGGACATCTCTACCTGTACATACCATCCAATCTCTGTTTGACTCAATGCCCAGGCCTATAAGGGTTGTTACTGCCAGAGTTGGTTGTTCTGGGTAATGATTTCTCAGGATCTGTGCACACAAATTTCTTAAAAATTTAATCACGTGTTATTTCCAGTATAATATATTTGTCCAATAAATATCATTTTGTTATCGTTTTGTTATATTTCTTCCTGGTGTAGCAATTTTAATGGTCAGTAATGTATCTGTCCTAACAGTCTGACATTATTTTTATGTGTTTATGCACTGTGTAAGGCATTTAAATGTGTCGTTACCCGTACTGGAGAGATATGGAGAAAAAGTATCATCAAAAGTCATTCGTTAAAGAAATTGGAACTAACTCAAGAATTCACGTTTCAAAACTGGGACCTCCGTTTTATGTCGAAAATTTTTGAGTTGATTTATTTTATTTATTAACTTTCGTCTAATGGTAAAAATAATTAAATTGCTGTAATAAACTATGGTAAAGTTTAAGGAAGAGATATATTTGGACCAAATTATGTGCACCACTTATAAATAAAAATAAATAAATAAATAAATAAATAATTCGTGAGTAAATCGAGTTGCTCGGTAATTTAAAAAAAAATAATTAGGTATTTTTCTCAGGGGAAGACACCACTCACACAAAGCAAAAATCGTTTTCTTATTTTTTGAGAAATTTGTGATTTTATTGGCAAGACGAATAAAATTTGAGTAGTACGGCGATGGAAATTGTACTTAAACTCTAACGCTTTTCTTAGTGACAGTGTGTAACAAAGCATCTGATTCTTTAGTACAGAATGCATATTTTAGGGGTTAAAGAAAAAATATAGTTTTAAAGAAACTCTTACATTTAAGAAAAGCGTGTATTAGCGTTGTACTTTTTTGAAATCCGAAATTGCTCTCTTTTGAACCAAGTTCGATTTCGGTTCAATAATCCGTAGGAAACAATAGTTTTGCCGTAATATTCGATTTAACAAATTCATAAAAGAGTTAAAATCAGCTGAAATGTCTGGAAAATAAGCCTTTCGAATAGCACTCACAAAGAAAAGAGAATAAAACCTTATTTTGTAAATTAAAATCCTTAATTTTTAAATAAATGTATTTCTTTTCCAGTAGGTCATTAGTAGATTAAAATTTTAGTAAATGATTTAATCGTTTTCTTTTTTAGCGCATAAACTTATTTTTCAGAAAATTGTAGTTGGGGGATTTTCACTTTTATCATACTATAAGAATTTGTCTTATAAAATTTGCATAGCCCTGAAGACGTTAAAAGTAAAACGTAATGTTACGCATTAAATACTTTCTTTCCATAACCATTCGAATCTCTGTTCGGCCTGGTTGTTTCTGGGAGGTTTAAAAAGCATTAATTGCATAGAGTATAATCGTGGCTAAAAATGCGATCTATTGACAAAATTATAGTTTTACCATGAATTCTTGTACATTCAGCATGGGAGGGGGGGGCATTCATTTTAAACAACTGTGCATTTCTGTAGATTTTTACAACTGCATATAAAGCATAACTGGAATGTACAAATTTTCGGTTGCAAATATTGACATACATGTGTGATTTTTAAAAAATTGTTGTTGGTGTAGAAACGTGCTTTACCAGTACTTCTTTTTCATACACTTAGGAATACGATCCTGAGCTTTTCAACAAATCCCTTCCGTGCTTGACTGCCATTGCTTGTGCTCTTCCACCTGACTATTCTCTCACTCAAAGTGGAGATGATGAGTGGTACAAACAGTCTGGTCCAACCGATGGTCCGTATAATCCAGAACCCATCACTACAACTGCGTAAGTTTTTTTTTTTTTTTAAAGTTAGTTAAAAAATGAAATGCGTTTTTAAGTATAAATAAATTTGCAAGCTTTACCTCACACAGTTGGATACGTCAAATTACCTAGCTCTTTATTTAGCCTTCGTAATTGATGAATTCCATATGTAAACTAGTTCATATAAAAATGTGATATGATTTAATGAAACAACTAAACAGTATTGAACATTACGTAAAAATATGGCTGATATAAAAATCATATTTAAATTGTCCAATAATCATTATAAAATACTATAACAGTATGATCAGAAAAGTAAAAATTTTAAAATTTTAAGAGAAATAAAATAAAATGTTTAATTTTAATGTCAATGAAATCAATGATTGATTAGACATGATTTTCCAAGCTTAAAATTAATTGGCATGGTGACTGAATTTTAGGAAGAACCCCTCAGAACTAGTGTTTAACTATTAAAGAATCGGAAATCTTTGAATAAAACACATTAAGGAAATATCTACAAACGCTGCGAGGGATATGAAGGTAGTCTTAATGACTAAACAAGCATCTTTAATTAACCTTTTAATTAAAAAACAGCCTCTTTGCACAGCAGCCAAACAACTTTTGAATGCCCTAAAAATTTTTATTTCTTACGAAATGTGATAAAATAATTCTTGGAAAAAATGCTCTTTTATCTCGTCCCAGTATGATTTTTTTTTTTTTTTTTAATAATTTCATTGTTGATATACTTTTATCTTTTAAAGTGTACAACTAACTCCTGATCTTACAAACGTCATCGTAAAGTTTGCTGAGCACTATCATGATGCATGGGCAAGTCGAAAGGTAAGGTTTTAGTTCTAATTAATTCTAATTCGAGCTTTTATTGGCGCTTAAGGTAAGTGCTCCAGTAGTGGGCTATTTGAAATTTTAAGATCCAACTATCCATTGAGATAGGAGATCGATTTCTAATTAGCTCAAACCCTTATCAACTAAATACCAAAGGTGCAGTGCCTATATTTCCTGTTTAGTTGGGTACAAGAAAGTTTGTTGCTGAAAGCCAGTGTCTTAGAGAAGCATTCTAAGCACATTTTAGCCATTTCCTTAAGAGACAAGTCTTCATTCAAACTATGTTTTAACACACATTCTATTTGTTTTTAAAATCAGTTGTTATTATTTGACTTAATACTGAATGTATTATAAACTATTGCTGAATGAAATTATAACAGTAATTTATGGATAGTGGTGGTTGGCCTACTTTTAGATCAATGGTTTACTGAATGCTCCAGAAGTGGGCAGAGGGGGCCCAGTAGTGGAGCATATGCTTTCCTTTATGTGCTCCAGGAGTGGGCCACATGCACAGTTGCCAACTTTTACGCTTTTTTGGGAGATTTTCCACCACTATTTTCTTTTCGATAGCTTGATCTTAAAATAAATCCGTACTTTTGAGGTAAAGTAGAACCAGGAAGTGAAGGACGAAGCTGTATGTGTTCGGGGACCAAAATCTATTTAAAAGAAAGAAAAAATAAGAGACATTGTTAGAGTTGAACACGATTTATTCAACATAACATATCGTCTTTGTGAAACCAATATATGATAAGTGCACTTTTTGGAGATTTCGATATTTTGAATTTTTATGGCGGGTTTCCTTATCAAATTTTCGTATAAAAAGACTGCTATGTGGCTCTAAGAATTATACAGAATAATGCGGTCACTAAAAAGAATATGCCATGTGCACCATCCAGAATATTGTCCAATAATAACTGCTAATAAATAAACTTTTTGCGCATAGAAGATATTAGTTTCACAACAACGATATAAAGATTTAATATCCTTAATGCCCAAGCTAGAACTTACAATGAAATATCGAGAATTAACACATACCTTTAATAAAAAATTGGCTGTTTGAGAAAAATGTAAATATCATGCGAGTAGAATCTGTAAATAAAACATTTCATCTGCCATTTTTAATGTATTTTTTACAGCGTATAACATTAATGTATTGTTATTATTACTATATATAACTACTTCATTCTATTTTCCTTAGACATTTAAAAAATATAGGTGGCCCACTTTTGGTGCGCCCACTACTGGTTCATCAAAATTTTTCCATGCCTACTTCTGGTACACAGAAGTGACCTAAGTTTTATTTTTTTATTGTATCATAATTATTTGGACATTTTAGATGTTTATTACTTTAGATATGAGTTTTAACAATCGTAAAAAATATATATTGACAAACCTTCCCGAACTTAAGATGATGGTTCAGGAAATACCATTAAATGGCCCACTATTGGAGCATTTATCTTATTAGTGACTTTTATGGGAGAAAAATTTTTTAATTTATTAAATCATCAAGCTCTGAAAGTGTTACTTTTTCTTTGCAAATGTACTTATTTCACTGTAGATATTCTTATAGTTTCGTGCAATTACATTTAAAATACTACTTTTTACCACCATTTATGATTTCTTATATTTCATGTTATATATTTTTAAATTTGCTTCTTTCTATTTCAGATGGGAAATGGTTGGGTGTACGGTGATTACTGGAATGATGAAAGAAAATTGCATCCTCGTTTGAAGCCCTACTCTTTGCTAGGGGATTGGGTAATGATTGGTTGTTTTTTTTTCTATAAATGTTTGTCTTAAAATACAAAAACTTTTTTCAAAAAACACATTAATTGCAATTTATTTCAGATGGCATGTAAAATACTTTTCATGAGCAGACTGTAGTTTAAAGCCATATTAAATAAGTATGCATATAAGATTTTTCACAAAAAAATATATGGTCGCGCTTTCAATATGTACAATCAATTTTATTCTTTAAATAAACATTAGTATATATTTTACATTTCAAAAAAATTCAATTTACTTCTTTTAAATTACTGTGATAGACACTTAAAATATTTTTTATTAATCAATTTATGAATAATAAATTAATGCAAGTGTTCATTGCTTTATTTCTGCAGGAGAAAGAGAGATATGAAGAACCGATTAGGGAATCACTGAAAGCACTTTTAGCTTTGGGCTGGAAACTGGATTTAAGTGATGCTGCTAGGAGCTCTTTGCCAAGAACATCAAAATCAGTAATTGCTTTAAACTTCCTGTCGCTTGCTTCTTAACTACTTAATTGTTGATTTATGAAGTGCTGCAAATTTGAATCTTTATCTTTTCTAGGGAGAAACCCCTCTTACATACTCACCTCAGCCCGTTGATATGACTAACCTTACGCTCACTAAAGAGATGCAGGTAAGTCCATTATACTAAAATTCGTAATGGGTTCTTGGTGTATCAATATTTACATAAAATGTTTAGAAAATTAATGTTTTTCATACTGGGTAAGAAACATGTCATGCATTTAAAGTCTAACATAGTGTCTAAAACATTTTGCATAATTCTCTTTTACCTCAAATATAACCATAAACTTTGAAATGTTTTCTACAAAGTACATGTATTTTTTTCATGTTTATTTTATGTAGTTTTTTTTCTATTTTTACAAATGGCATCAGCAATATAATATTTTTAAGCGTACGTTTACTATATAAAAATTTCCCTGCACATGGCAATTTTTCACTTTTAAAGTCATTTTAAGGAACTAAGTTTTTAATTGCTCATACTCATACAAACCGAAGTGTTTCTGCAAAATCTGTAATATCGTAATCGGTTTTTCCAGAAATTGGTAGTGGGTTGATAAAACGTATTTATATGAGTGTTTTTGATCAAAAGAAAACGAGCAAAAATAAAATTTTCAAAAAAAGAAAACTTTAAACGCATACATTTCTTGAACTTACATGAAGTATTTAAAATATTCTGAAATAATTATCGTCATAAAAACTATCGAATGAATTTATTCAACGTCATTTATAACAACGCCAAAGAATTTTTTGAATTTTCAGTGCTTGTGGGAAGATATCGCGCATGGTGGTATTTTCGCTAAAGAGAAGTCAGTGGAAACCATTGTCTAAGAAAACAGCCATTGAAGTACATATTTTTTAATAACATACAAATTTTGTAAAATATTTCTATGTTTCAAACTCTAAAAATAATGAGAACTCTCATATCCGGGTAAATCTTGTAGAGATGAACCCTCTTTCTTATATTGCTACTTTACCTTATTTTCAGAATATGTCTGAAAGACTGGCAGAAAATGTCCATGACATCTGGGCAAAGAAAAAGAAAGAAGAACTCGAAGCGCTTGGTAAATGTCCTTTATATTAATAGTTTGTCATTCAAATCACAACAGTACCTGTAGACAGGAAAAAGTTTTCTGAAAATAGCAAAATGTTTCTTTTAAATAAAATATGTTGCTTGAAATAACAAAAAAGTTTCCTTCCAAAAAAGTCTTCAATTTTTAGTCTAAAACACTTTTGTTAAGCAATAAACCCTTGTTGGAGCTACTTAGAATATTTTTTCTCTGAATATGTCCTCATTACCATCACACTTACTTAAAACATTCTAAAGTGTTCTCATATTCTTTTTTTCCTGCCTTAATAAAATCCTCTTGAAGCTTAAAAGTGCTTTTTACAACAATCACAATAATTTATTAAATTGCATAATTACAATAAGTAATCGATATTATTGACTGAACATGCTTATATCTATGATTATTAGTTAATTATCACCATAAATAAACCAGCAGTCATTATACGTAGATTTAGTTAAATTTATTTAAATCATAAAAATGGAAATGTAAAAGCAATAACGCGAACAATACCAACACTTATTTTTATTTTATATACCTATTTCCTGATATACTTTTGACAATTAAGGAAGAGATTGAATGTATGTTCCTATTCAAAAACATCTTGAAAACTTACTACCGTATTTGCAAGTTTTTAAATGATACAATGTTTGATAGTACTTCTTACTCAGGTGCTTTTTACAAAGATTTAAATTTGGTTTATTTATTTTATTTTATGTTTAGCTCAATTTCTCAAAACTGTACGAGTGATGTGCATATTAGCAGATGTTGAATTACACACAAGCTTCTTAATTAGGAAATAAAATTTTCTTTCGATGTCTTATTATAATTGTTAAAACTTCATTAAACAACAAAACCTGTGGCAATAGAATTCTTTAAAAATTCTAATCCATAGAAAGTAAACTCTAAATCTGCCATGTAAACAAATCTTTGCTGATTTTAATCTTATTTAATTGTAGGAAGATGATTCAGTTAGTTTCTAACAACCAAAAAAGATTACAGCATGTTTTTGTTGCTCTATACTCATTTATTTTTGTTATTCTATAAGGTGGCGGTATTCATGCTCAGTTAGTTCCCTACGATCTCTTGACGGATAAAGAAAAAAGAAAAAATCGGGAAAGATCACAAGAGTTTCTTAAATATCTGCAATATGAAGGCTATAAAGTTTACAGGTAATTGCATAGTCCGAAGTATTGAACTAGCATTATTTCATTCAACAATAATCTTGCTTATATAGTCGTAGCTGAAAGTTTTCATGATGTAGTTTAAATTATAGATTTCCCCCTCCTTTCCGGTACCCCCTTACATTTAGAATTAATTTCAGTACACTGAAAAATCATATTTTTTATTCCACAAAAATTTGGTTGGAGCTATTTGAAAGAAACAATTTTGTTACTTTTGCGAAATTGTCGTCGTTTCGACAAAATGTAATGTTGGTCTAACAAAACTTTCGTTGATTAAATGAAATATTTTGTCAATTCAACTAAATTATTTGATTAAAATTAAAATAACGCCAGCCAAATTTATATTCAGTCAACCAAATTTTCCTGAATATAATAAAATATACTTTTTCGTGTACTTTGGAAAATGTTTTAGTGAAACTATAAAACTTTTTGCTGTAGATTTTCCATTTATTCCATTATTAATGCCTTGTCCTAATAGGGGAAAATTTTTGAATGCTTCCATTTAACTAACTTTAGAAACTTCTAAAAATACCATGAAGAAAATTTAAATATATAAAAGAAGCACAGTTATTCTAAATAGAAGTCTATTAATTTAATTCTGTTTTGTAAAATTAAATTAATCGAATTCTGAAAAGGTTGCTCTTTGAAACATAGTTTTTGCATAAAACTACGAGCAGCCTGTATGTCCATGATATTTTTAGCGTAAAATTGTTAGCATTTTTGCCTTATTTGATTAATAAAATATATTATTTCACTATAAACTGCTTTACTAGGCTCAATAAGTAGGTATTTAAAACACTTAGCTTTATATATTTATATACTTAAAAGAATCGTGTAAGATGCAGACAGTAATCACGAACTGAATTTAGAGTTTTGAAAAATCGATATATACAATTATGCAAAGTTAATGGCTGTAAAATGAATAATTAAGTCTAGCGGTGTGCAGTTAATGACTTTAAAATGGACTTCGATATATTTCTAATTAATATAACACGTGTAACATACTTAACGGAATTTTCATAAGCCCTTCACAGTAATGCGACTTTTACTCTCTATTTATAATTATTTTATTTAACTTATCTAAATTGTCTCATTATGTATTTAAATAAACTTTTCAAGTAGTGTTAAGACTTTTTATAAAAGTACTATCCTTCATAAAAATTATCTAATCAATTTTCGCTGAAATATTTTATGTAGAATTTTGATTTAAACTGTTATCAAGAGCATTTTGATTACCTTAGATATGCAGATGAATCAAATAGCCTATGTAAAAAATATTTAATTTAGTTATTTAGACTGTTGTTATATATTGACATAGTTTCACATGAATTAATATGGGCATGTTTTAATGCTTCAAATCCTGCATGTTTGTAGATGTTGCTACTGTGTGTGCATGACTGCATGGATTGAAATATTCGATATTTTTACTTTTTTTCATTCCTTATGAAATATGAATTTGTACTATGTTTATTCTACTAAGTTTATTGATTGTAGCATATATATCTTCTGAAAATTGATCAAACAAATAATTTATTTCTTTTATTGAAATTGAAATTTTTATACAGTTATGTATATTAATTTGTATAATTAACATTTTAAGCAGTTTAAATTAACTACCATTTTTAAGGTGGTGCTGGCGGCTATTTTATTGTGTGGTTCATAATTGAAAAGATTACAGTTTCAGGCTACCTTTTCAGTTTAATAATATATCAATATAGATACAATCTTTCTGATAATTGAGAAAAAACAATCTATAAGTTATACTTACGGTGCAATTACTGACAGTGGTGTTAATTCAAGAGCCTAATATTTAATTCCAACTGCTGAGTTTATTGAATAAATTACTATTTTCACGAATCAACGTCCTTGATATAAAATTGCATATCAGGGATGGCCAAATCGTGGCACATGCGCAGACTTGGAGTATTGGATTATTTCATTTGGCGCATCTCATCCTTGTGCCTACTTATCGTTTTGAGACAAACTGAAGACTCAAAATAATTTCGTGGTCGAAAATATTTTATTTCTTATAATTATGATGCTACGTCAAAAAGAAGCTTTTGTGTATTCCAAAATACACTGTCGTCTAAAATCGAGCCATCTCTGATCCTCGATTAAATATCTGCAAAATTAATTCTAGAATTCTTTTCCTCAGAATAACAATTTCAATCTCTTGTTCAAACGTTATTACATTTCCTCCCTTAACCCTTCAATGTATAGTGATGCATATATGCATCGTCTATTTAATGCATGTTCTTTGCCAGATTAGAGTACAAGCCAAATTTCCTACGTCAATTTCACATGTAAAATATAGTTTTTAATAATAAATGATTCATGCCATGCATAATATTAATTTGACACATTCCTTCAAACGTCGTGTTTTTCGAAAAATTAATGAGCTGTTCATAAAACAGATATAGGAAGTTTAGCTTACTCTCGTTACTATGGCATGACCGAACGTGTTTAAAATTCTTGCATCTAAGGGTTGTACTAAAGGCCTACCATATTCATTTTTTCCAACTCTACCAGTGAACTTAACGGAGTAAAAATGTACTCTAGTCGTACGGTACATTTGAACTCTTCTGTGAAAAAAATTGGGGCATGATATATAAAAAGTTGGACACCACTGTTGTATATTATTAAAAAAATTAATCCTTTACAATCCTTGACCTACTTACACCCATGAAAGATTATTTATATTTTCGATATCGGATATAAATAAATACATAATGAATTAAGTACATAATGAATTAGTTTCTTAAATTTACGTAGCCTGAAATTTTCCAGTACTTCTAAGTAGTTGAAATCGCATCACTTCTTTCATCAGGAGTTTTTAATACCAGAGAATTATGAAACTAGTGTACATAACTTTAAAATGATTCTCTCCAAAACATTTTGTTGTAGAGTTTAAAGAGCATGCTATAAATCGGAAAGCTTTAAAGCAAGTTTCGATGGGGATTTGTGGAAATGGTCGGTAATTTCTAACCTCATTTTCGCTGTACCGGTATTTTATTACATTTTTACCAATATTATTTTTCCAAAATTTATAATACTAGTTTTCAAATTATTGACAGTCTGCAATGAGTAAACTTGCATTTGTCCGCCATTCATTCTGAAATATTGATGACTAAAGATTACTATAATTTTTATCTTATGACGTTATCTTTAGCGATTTCACTTTGCCATACAGGTATTTTATATTGGTTTGGCAAGGTTTGGCAATTGATTCGGCTATTCTAAGTAACGTGTTTTAATAAATACTGGTCCCAAAACGTGGTACCACTGGCGTTACTCATATTTTAACTGTGTAAATTTAATAAAACAATGTTTTGTACTGTACTCATTACGCATATCTTAACTTTATATTTTCCGACTAGAGAAGAGCATTATAAACGTATAACTTGTTTTGATCATGTAACAAATAAAAGCCTGATATTATTCTTTTATAACTTGAATGATTTTTAATATTAATATGCTCTTCCTTTGTGTTTGATTAACGAATGGGTTTTTCTTTTTTTTCCCCCTTCCTTCCTTTGTACCTTTTGTATCCTCCGTGTGCTTTTTTTTTACCTTTTTGCTAAAATAACCTATTCCGATTATTTCTCTTGCTCTTATCTTTATACTTCCTTGCTCTCTGCATTCTCCATCTTTACTTTTAACATCTGTGTGTATTCGTTGATTTCATACTGCTTTTTGTGTTTGCTAATTTCAATTTTGGCTTGCTCTTTGGTCCTCCAATTTGCTACTATTGCTTTAACATTGGTGTTCTAATGGCATTGTGTTGCTGCATGAAAATCCCTTAACAAATCACAGGCCTGGCTTCTTTTCTGATGTTGCTGATACTGCCCACTCCAATAGACTTGGAAGAAAAATTCCAGGGGAAGAAGGATCACCAACAATACCAGTCGCAGAAGAACGCAGATTTGCATCCTCACTTCTTGAAAAACTTATTCAGTACATGGATATTACTGCTATCAGCATGAAGCTTCTCAAACCCAGCGGCAATTACAGCAGAAGAATGAGTTTCAAGACATCCACGAGAGATGTTAAATTTTTCAGCAAGGTAACGTTCTACCTTCAATAATTTACTTATTTTTTTAAACATACGTACGCTACTTAGTGGATGTGGCAGAACATCCTATGAGTTGGTTAGTACATATAAAGCTTTTGTAGCTAAAACAGCGTGCAAGTCTTCAAAAAATCAAAAGAAAAGGTATGCTTTATTTGAAGTTTTAAAAATGAAAATTAAAAAATATTTGCAATATGAAAGATGACATGACATGACAAAATTTTATTACATGGAACACCTAGGTTATTCAAAGCTACATTTCCAGTTTCTTAGTTACAATCCTTTTTTGTTCAAACATTAAATAAATGGAGCCTCCATGTGAGGCGTGGTCACGTCAAGAAAAACGATTTTTGTTTTACAATGTAAATAATAAATCAGCAATATGTACATAGATAAAAAAGGAGATAACAATATAAATGATGTGATGAACAAATCTTAGACACAAAATACACAAGTAATTAGAGTAGTGGTTGCAGAGTTCCTAGTCGGTATCCAAGAGTAAGACCGCCTTGGGTCTTTTACAGTTTACTTCTCGGAAATCGTAATCTGGCAGATCAGCCAATAGTTCATTCGGAACATTACCGAGATTGATGAAGAAATTTTCACCAATCTCATGGACAATTTTTCTAAAGGAAGGGATGTCGAGATCTCTCCGAATCACAGTATTAGTCAGGCACCTGTGTCCATGCCGTATTCGGCGGACAATTGCGTTGTGTTTTTGTGATAATACACAGTCCAGTCACATTAATGTGTCCACCCCCTACTTTCAACGTCAACGTGAAATAACCAATCACAGAAGGCAGGTGGCAGCACATTGCTGGAGAGTGTATATAAAGGATGTCCTAGGGCATCGGAAAGCATTTCAATCGTCAGTATAATGCAGAAACGTAGCGATTTATCCGACGTCCAAAAGGACATAATTATTGGCTTTCGGGCCAAGGGTGGAAGCATTTCGGAAACAGCTAATTTTGTGAATTGTTCGCGTGCAACCGTGGTAAAAGTATACCGTGCATGGCAAAATGGCACTATCCAAAATCACCCATGTGTGCACCACATGTGCGGCGTGGCACATATGGTGCACCACGGGCTATGGATGACAGAGGCGAACGAAGGCTATGGAGATGCGTTCTGGCGAATAGACGTGCCACTGTTGAGCAACTGACCGCCCAGATGAACCAAGTGGCTACCAAGAGTGTATCGTTAACAACGGTTCAGCGAACGTTGCTGCGCATGGGTCTCCGCAGCAGACGCCTAGTTAATGCACCTATGCTGACTGCTGTTCATCGGAGACGAAGGCTGGAATTTGCATGCCAGTACCGCAACTGGACGTCAACAGAGTGGTGACAGGTTGCTTTTTCCAATGAATCACGTTTTATGCTCCATCGGACCGATGGACGTTGGCGTATACGGCGTGAAACGTCTGAAAGCAAACACCCTGCAACAATTGCCGGAAGGATCCAGGCTGGAGGAGGGAGCATTATGGTTTGGGGAATGTTTTCCTGGCATTCACTGGGTGCGCTCATCAATGTGGACGGCACGATCGATCAGCATAACTACGCATCTATCCTTGCGGACCATGTCCACCCCTACATGCGCATTATTTTCCCCCAGAATGACGGCATCTACCAGCAGGACAATGCAAGGTGTCATACAGCTCGCAGTGTATGTGCGTGGTTCGAAGAGCACCAGGATGAGTTTACCGTACTCCCCTGGCCAGCAAACTCACCGGATTTAAACCCAATCGAAAATCTGTGGGACCACCTCGATCGGGTTGTTCGCGCCATGGATTGCGCCTCAACCGCGTAATCTAACGCAGCTGGCCACGGCACTGAAGTCGGTACGACTCAACATCCCAGTGAACACCTTCAGAAACCTAATTCTGGCTTTTGACAGGTGGTCACACTAATGCGACTGGACTGTGCATATCTAGATTGATTTTGTCGATATATCCCCAGATTTGGCTGGCGTAAGTCGCAGCAGGAAGCATTATGCATTTATATTTTTTTACTTAATTTTGAGACTGAGCTTCTTTTGGATAAGCAGCTTCTCTAGTTTTTTTCGTTTGTTTGTTTGTTTCTCAAACCATTTTGTTTCGAGCATTAAACACCTGCGCTTCCATGTCAGATGGGAGTCAATCATGACACCCAAATATTTGCAGATTCTGGTCCAATTATTTCTATTGTTATGTATGTAGAAGTTTCTAAACTTTTTTGTGCTATTGGTGAAGTGAATCGCATTACATTTAGAGGGGTTAATTTTAATTTTCCATTTTTGAAACCAGGTTGCTAAAATATGTATGTGGAGCTGTATCTGTTTAATCATAATATTAGGGTGGAAGGATCTTGAAAGTATGGCGGTATCGTCGACATATATAGCAAGTGTTGTGCATTGACTTCGGGGAATGTCGTTGATGTATATGTTAAACAAAGTAGGGCCAAGGAGTGACCCTCGTTGGACGCCTGCTTTAATTGAAGTGTAATGTGAGAGAGAGTTGTTTATACGGACGGTAAATGTTCGTTCACTGAGATAGGAATGGAGCGAATGGATGAGTATATCAGGCACTTGAAGCTGAATTAGTTTGCAAAGAAGACCAGTGGTCCAGATTTTGTCAAATGCCTTAGCGACATCCAAGAAAAGTGCTCCGGTAGAATCTTTGCTCTTTAGACCGTCTGCTAGAAATTCAACCACTCTGAGCAGTTGGTGAGCCTTTGCGCGTTAGGGGCGGAAACAAAACTGTGCGGGGATAATAATGTCGTACAACTGCAAATGATAATTTAATTGATTTAGAATAAACCTTTCAGTGATCTTACTCAAGTAGCTTGCAAAACTAATACTTAGAAGACTAACACTGAGAGAGGGAGTACGCGCAAGGCAGCAACGTGACACAGCTGGTATATGCGTACGGTATACATCAGCGATACACATTTTTCTCCACGTGTTGGATTTTGTGTTCGATTTAATTAATAATTATGTACGTGAATTTATTAATCATCAATAATTGTGTACTGACGTTGTAATAAACAGCAATGCTATGTATTCGTATTGAATTATGGATTTATGATTCAAATTCAAATGCACTGTAGTATAACACTCATAATTCAAATAATATACAGTATATAATTATTAAAACTCTCCACATCATCAAATTAGCTGTATTGCACAATAACTGTGTAGCTATACAAATTAAGAACAGTTTTTTAAATAAATAATCGAAAATTATAGCACCTACCCCCACACACAGCTAGAAAAAGCCTGCACTTTTTTGCAAAAACTTATAGATTGTACGCAATTTGTACATAAAAAGCAGATATTTTTTAATATCTTGAAAGTATACACTTGTTGTGCAAATATATGCAGTTTTTACGCATACTGAAACAAAATTTTACGCAGTTTGAAAGGATTTTCAGAAAAATCGCATAATCTACCAAGAATTTTTTTTTAATCCGACGCCTATAGCTTAAGTTAAGTGATCATCTATCATGTCTTCAAATTTCATTTCATTATTACGTGATGCGAGAACGAAAATTTGCACTTTGAAATAATTTTCGGAAAATCTCAAAATCTAATGATTTTTTTAAAAATTCGACGCCTATAGTTTAAGTTGAGTGACCACCTATCATGTCACCAAATTTTATTTCATTCCCTTCAGTCAATTTTACGTGATGTGCAAATAAAGAAAGCGTTAGTGACAGAACGACAGACAGACAAACTTTTTTACGGTTGTACTGGGATCCCAAATGCTTAAAACGTACAAAAATCGCAAAATTTTGTAATACCGAGTAGTGTACAGGTAAATTCTAATTTTATTTATTTAGATACATAAAAGTTTTCATTCCGAAATTGAAACAACAATCACTTCAAACTGTAATGTAGTCATTTCAATCCGAGTCGAATATGTCGGGTGGTTAGAACGTTCGCCTACCATGCCTTGGATCTATGGTTCGATGCCAGCCGCGGAAACTAGGTCTCAGTTTAAAGAGTAACTTGAAGTTCTCATAGATGGCAGCAAACAGAATGGAGGATGCAGATGCAGATTCACAGAATGGAGGAAGAAAACTCAGCGGTTAAGAGATGGCGTAGTATGACGACACAATACACTTTTTCCACATCCCAAAACAGGGCTATTGCAGATTGCTCGGATATTCTGGATATGATACTGATATCCATTCATGGGCTGTTTGAGAAATCTTGGATATTTTGGACGCCCAATTAATATCGATGCTACTTGGATATAGATCTATTACTGACATCCTGGATATTATAGATGTTGTATACTCCTTAGAGAGATCACACCTCAAATCTCTTTTAGAGGTCCATTTTATGTTATCCGGAGGATCTTGGACTTCTAATAGATATACCCATTATCCAACTCTGATTCCTTATAGATGACCAATAGATTTCTGGTGTGTGGGTATATGTGGTTAAAATATGACGGCTGGTCGGGAAGGTATGGTAATGAGGTAACTGGTACAGGTTCACCTAACAGTAAGGGAAGGCGGAAGCCTCAACTTTGCAGTGCAACCTAGGTCAGTCGAATCCGAGAATAGGTGTCGTAAGGTGGCTGATTTGATGTTCCCTGTTTCGAGACCACGTCATTTCAGACACTTTCGAACAACGTTGGACGATCAAGTTCTGCTCAAAAAGGATGAAGAAACTCATGAGCTGCTCAAACAAGTTTACAGAAAATCTGCTCTTTCCTTTGTGGAAGTTGCGAAGAGGATGAAAAAAAATTTAAGGGGGGCCAGAAAAGAGTGGACGATGATCACCACTCTGGGTAGCCATCCACAAATCAAACTAATGACTCGTGTACACGTGAGTTGTTGAATTGTGATCGACGAATGAATGTTCGGCTGTTAGCTAATATTCCAAACACTCCAAAAACCGTACAGCATCGCATCATTAAAGGATAAATGAACTTGCGAAAGGCCTAAAGTAGGTTGCGCCTCAAATTGTTTCCATCTGTCTGTCAGTTCAATCCGAAGCATAGCGTGGCAACCCTGCCACATACACTCTACATCCCCAATCTTGCTCCATCGGACTGTTTTTCGCTTCCTGGGATCTAGAAAGTACTCAAAGAACGCGGTTTTTACATTATTGGAAAATGCATAGATACTCAGTACTCACACACACAGTATTTTGAAGAGTATTACCTCTTTGTCCACATAATGTAAATAAATCTTTTTTAAACTTATATTTCGTTACTTTTCAGACATACTTCGTAGTTTGCAAATGTATGGTAACACAAAATTTTGATTTTGTCTTACGGGAAAAAAGAGCTATTGGCAGGCATAACGTAAAAATAATAGATCATGATCAAGAGCATAGAACATTATTACAGTACTAGTAGACACCTAAGTATGGAATGAAAAGTAGTGCGCTCTTTTGTGGGGAAATTAGATTTAGCATCAACGGTAATTTTGGATGCTTAGTAGTCTTTCAACATGTTGACACAAATATACTATAAGAGTAAGCGAGCCATGGTCCACAAAACTGCAATTTTCACATAAAAATTCGCAAAATGTTCATTTTTAGAAAGAAGAGAACTTATAATTTGTTAAATATCAACGCTATACAACATTATACTGTTGCTTTGAGCGATCGTAAAAACTAACTAAGGTGAGAGTAATTTCTACATAAATTGGTCTCCATATTATCTTAAATTTTATGGCACATAACACATATTGGGTGTTCATAAGATTAATTTTTGCACTTCTACATCTGTCAAAAGCTGGTCATCAGTTAGAAAATGCTTCAAAACTTTTTAACAATTTCTGCGCAGCATAGAAAAATGCTACAGGTGCCAATCATGCATTTACAATTTGTTAATGTATAAGAGTTTCTCACACTGATGATGAGTAATTTCTCCATTTTATTTTGAATGTTCTTATTTTTATTAAGAAAATGACAAGGTTTTGTTCTATATTAAAATTTTATCTTTATTCCTTTTAAACACATTCTGCAAATTTTTATAGGTTGTTTTACCACTTATGGAGCGTTATTTTTCATCCCAAAAGACATTTTTCTTGACAGCTGCAACAAGTACTGCTACAGCAACAAATGTAGGTGTTTCAACAGTTAAGGAAAAAGAAATGGTTGCCAGGTAAATATATATTTAGCAATTTATTTCAATACCATTTTTTTTTCCAAGTATTTTGATTTGTCATATTTTTTGAATTATTTTACTGAGCAAAAAATTTATTTTTAAAATTTAAGGAATATTTTTAAATGTTTTATTGCAAATTTATTTTCCTATAAAGAATGTTAGTATGTTTATATAATCTATAATCAGCTATGAAAACGTAATTGTACGCTTTCAATTACAGTTCATCGGAAATTGTAATTGAAAGCGTGCAGTTATACATCTACCTATTCACCGTAAATAGTATTGATAAAAGTTTATTGCTTTATTTGAAACTGATTACTTATTGCCTTGTTGCTTAACTTAAACTATTTTGATCTTTTTTTCCAAGCGCTGTAGTATACTTTTAAGTGAGAGTTAAATAAAACTAAAAATCTGGTAGTCTTTTTTTTTCTTAGTCTATAAGAATCTGAATATTATTAGCAGAGAAATGTTTTAACTCACTTATTAGATTTTAAAAGCAAAAGTTATGCTAATGGGTAGAATCAAATTAAACAACATGGTGGTTTATAACAAAAACACCAAGATAGTTTGGTCTTTCTATTTAAAACTAATTTTGTTATGTACTTTACAGCCTTTTCTGTAAATTGGCGGGAATCCTACGGTCAAAGATGACAGTATTTGGCTTTGATTCAAGAATTGCTGTAAAATGTCTGCAAGTTTTGATTAGAGCTACAGATGCAAAGTAAGATCTATTTCTTTATTATAATTGCATCAGAACCATACCTAAATCATTTAAACTTTCAAATGATCCTTAAAATAAATTTTTATATTATTAATATAAAAATTGCATAATAATATATTTCTTGCATACCTTATCTTTTTTTATGATTATCTTTATGAAAGTTGTTTATTTGTAGTGTTTTCTATAAGGTAAACCGGGAGAAGACGCCACACTTAAGGAATTTTCGATTAAATACATTAGAAATCGAAGTAACAAGATCATGAAAAAAATACACTCTATTTTTCAATATTTAATTGGTCATATATGCAAGTTAATTCTCTTCTTAGCATCAAAATAAATAAGAAATTTAATGTTAAAGAAAGTCGTTTAATTGTGGCATCTTCCCCCATAATGTGGGAAAGATGCCAGCAGTTATGGTAAGATGCAACAACACCACAGTAAATAAGAAAATAAGACACGCATTGCAAAATTCAATGTGGATTAGCCCGACCAGTGGCCTAGTGCATAGCGCTTTGAACTGGGAGACGGAAGGTGCCTGTTCCAAACCCTGGTCGCGTCCGCTGACCTAACCCTTCGGAGTTTTCCGTGGTTTCCTCCAAAACTTAGCGTAAATATAGATTAGGACTCCTTAGAAAGACCCTCCAGGGAGGGCACCCCCACCCATAGGCCTAGATCCTTTATGTAGATAATTGGCCTTAATCCCACAACATCAACATAAATGTGAATTAGCAATAACTATAGAAAAACAAAACAAATGAAATTCTTTCATAATCAGTTTGCTAAAAATAGTAACAGCACAGGCTCGAGTGATATCCTACACAACATTTCAACCAAGAAGCGCGATCAGTTTTTCTTTTGCAGTTTCGAGGCCTTTTCTGTGTGGTAATACAATATGAACTTTATTTATTAAAATTTATAATTAATTATAATGATAATTATGAATTGCATTTATAATTTATACGATCATATAAAGCGTTATAAAATTTAAAAAAGCAAATTTTAAAGTCCATTTCATTTATTTCTGAACCATGTGGCGTCTTCCTCCAAGTATACGGGTAAGATGCCACATACGCTTATTTCCTTATTGCTGCAGTGTTATGCCTGCTTCTATATGCATCGTATGTGTAACATAATGAACAACTCACTTATATTGCTAATATCTTATTTAAAATAACAAGTACGCTTATGAACTTTAAATATGAAGAACGGAATATTATAAAAGTGATATTCACCACGTTTAATCTTACAAGATCCAAAAATAAAGCCGATTAAAGACGATTAATTCATATAAATTCACAAGCCGCAAACAATGTCGGACCAGACTCTTCACACAATTGGCTCAGTATTGTCATCTATCGACGCATAAAAATTTTATTCCCTAAGTTTCGTCTTCCCCCAACTGGCAACTTCCCCCGAATTACCTTAATTATAAAGCCAATAGCAAAGTTCCTATTATTACAATTTTAAAGTTTTACTTCTTAAAAAAACAATTTCCGTAAATTCTGTGAAAACTTTCATATATTTAATAGCATAAAAAGCAAACGTGAAGCACGAAAATTGCATTCAAAACGTAAGTAAATTTGTTTTACATTTTTCTTTCAAATATGTTAATGTTTGATAAAATTTTGAAACATTAAATATAAAACTAATAGTTAAAGTAATTATCGAAATCCAAGGAACATTTTGAAAATCATACAGTTATCTTTTTTAGAGAGTGAATTTAAATAAAAAGTATGCAAAGAGGCATAACTTGAAGCCACAAAGTCCGCTTCTTGTGTACTTTACTAAATAACCTATAACTAAGTATAGTGCAATTATGACACAGACATCGTCTTAACTGAGGCGTACCGCCCGGGAGCCAATAATGCTTACGTCACTGCAACAAGATATGCATATGGGGCATATTATGCATGGTCGTAGCATTGCCCTTTGGCACCTTGGCCGGATGGCACGACCTTTCACTGGTTATCCACCGCGGGGTAGTGGCACAACCAAGGGAGTTATAGACAACACAAGACAATCAAGTAGTCTAATAAATAGTTTTTATTACCTCTGTGTCTTACTTAGTTATGAAAATTTTCTTTTAAACGATCGCCGTTAATTTCCTTCGCATAGGGCTTCGAATTCGCTCGGACCGACGCTAAGACATACTTTACCGTTTGCTTTCTTATAATTTCTACCGATTGAAAGTTTCATTGCTAGGGTTTTTTTGTAAAAAAGCATCTGAAATTGAAAATGAGACTATGAAATTTCTTTAAAAATTGTAAAACTAATTAGTTCATATCATAAACGTTATTTCTTTATGTTTTCGTAAGATTTTATTTGAATCAAAAACAGCTGAATTTTAGTTTTTATCTTATCCTATAGAAAACCTCAACTCAACAGAGTGAGCATAAGACTGAAGTATAAAACTGAATGTATATGTTTTGCTTGAATATTTTATTCAAAAATTTTTGCATCAACTAGCAATTTTATTGCAACACCTAATTGTGGTACTTAAGGAAAACAATTTTGGAATGTTTTGATTAAAAGCATTTTTTCCTTGATACTCCAACAATATCCGAAATGAGGTAACATTTTACCTTACCAACTACTTTTGCCTTTAAAATATCTTGTATAAGTTACACGTAATTAAAAGCTATATATTTTCAAGACGACAAAACTTTATTAAGCAACTATCTAGTTAAGATAAATGCATATTTTCTTACACAATATAATTGAATGAAGTTTGTTTTTATCTTTTACCTAATATTTTCATATAACATAAATCTGTCTTCTAGAACTATTGCTAAAAATTGCCCAGATTTTGTGAAGACTTCAATACTAACGTTCTTCAACCAAGCAGCTGATGATCTTGCTCAATTAGTTTCAAACTTATCGCTTGGAAAATACAGCCAGCTGAGAGGCACCACAATGAAGACATCTTCCTCTTTGAACTATGTTCAGCTTGTTTTATTACCAGTTTTAACAGCTTTATATGATCACCTAGGAGCTAATGAATTTGGCAGTGATCTTTTATGTAAGTTCCTTGTATATTTAAACCTATTAATATCATTGTAAAATTTAATTAATCCCAAGATTATGGACTAGGGCATAACTCTCTCACGGAACCAAAAATTCAGGACTGAAGCAAACACTATGGACCTAAGCTTGATGATACGTTAACTCACACTGTACTCAACGTTTGTCTGACAAAAATTTGTGGATCTGGGCGTTTGTGAAAAATCTCAGCCTGATATGTAGCTCCTCTCTCAAAATTATTCAAGTGTAACACAATTTTCCTCATTTTGGTTTTGCACGTGATTCTTTATGCTTTTCCATAAACAAGAACGTAATAGAAATATTTGAGGCAACTTTTCATATATACAGGTTGTATCACTACCGGACCGATAAAGTTGCATTGAGTATTGGGGTTGTAGAGGCGACTCGGAGTCACATAGCATTCCAGGGTCAAAAATGCCGTAGATGCGAGCTATGGTGGAAAGAAGCAGAGAAAAAGAACAGAAACAGCAACATGTTGGACTGAAAATTTATCAAAAGGTTGTACTGTAGAAGGTGTTTGAAATTACGTCCAGAAGTCGTCAGGGCGGCTTCACAGCAGCGCAGCATGGAATTCGTGTTGCTGTTTTTCTTCTTTTTCTCAGCTTCTTTGCACCATAACTCGCAGCTACGGCATTTTCGACCGCGGATTGCTATGTGATTCCGAGCCGTCTCTGTGCCCACCAGGGGCGTAGGCAGGGGGGGGATATCGGGATATATCCCCCCCCGAAATGTTTGGATTAGTGATGAAATTCCGTCTATTTATACACATATAAGTTCATATCCCCCCCGAAAATTTTTCCTGGCTACGCGCCTGGTGCCCACTACCTGCAAGTTTGTCGATCTGGTAGTGAAACACCCTGTGCGTATACATATATTGTATATGTATGTGCTGAATAATTTAATTCTTTACAGACTAGGCTCTTATTTGTGAAACTATTACTGTAAATTTGTCATGCGTTTGAATATTTCTTGAATGGATGTTGGTAGATGAACGTTAGTGGTAAAACATTGCTGCTACTAGGATTTACTGCTACTGGATTCAAAAGCAGTTTAACACTTGACACTATTAGCCAGGTTGGTCTAGAATTCATCAATTAATTTATATTTTATAAGCTATTCAACAGCATCTTACAAAATTCTGTGCTGGGATATGTATGGCAGCTCTTTGAATTGCTCGTGTATCGAATTCAGGAATAACCTTGTTGACAGTTACAGGTGATTTTTTTTTCCTTGATCAGCAGCTTTCGAAAAAAATTCCATGAATTCTCAAATGGAAATGAGCAATCTTTTACTCCTAAAAAGTGATAGATAATGTTTCCAAGACGTTTATATGTATTTTGACTACTTAGCATGCTTTTTTTATTGCAAACACTAATTTCTTTAATGGAGAAGTAAGGTGGTGACACCAGAATTTTAAACAAAATTTTTATTTTATAGCTCATCATAAATTAAAAATAGAATAGAAAGCCAGTGTGGGAAATTACATAACTACAGTGGTTTTTACGAACTTCTTTTATAATAAAACTTGCGATTTCACGAACTGCACAAGGGGTCCTGAATGCACTCTCATAGACGATTTTACGAACTTTGGATTTTACAAACTATTTGAGGTGCTCCAACGGGTTCGTATAAGCGATCGTAGACTGTATAAAAAAAACAGACAGCTATTTTTCAACTAATACGAACAATCACTAACGACAAAGCCAAAGCACACAAAAATTACATTCCCGATTCTTTGAATTCTCATAGACTCAGGGGAAGGGGGTGCGAAAGAAACAGAAATAGTAGTTTTTCGAAGACCTTATTTCGTAAAGATTGTAAACACAAAGAAATAAAATTAAGTTTTAAGGTAATGAAGAATTTTTTTAATGCCTAGCCAGAGCAATTAAATTTTATATTTTGTGTTCTAAAGAGTAAAAGTATATAAAAATAATTACGATTAATAGTTTAAAATAATATTTTTATCCATTTTAAAGCCTGTTGGATGGAAGTGGAAGCAATGGTATTTGGTCCAAGAATTGACAAAGATAACCAACTTAGCCTGCAATTAAAAAAAAAAAATCTGCTTTTTTTGCGGGGGAAAAAAGGGGGGGGGGAAATATAATTGTAAAAAAGAATATCGTCAATATAAAATATATATTTATTTGCGCTGTGTAAGTTTTTGTTTCAGTTGTGCAGTTGTGCAGTTCAGTTGTTCAGTTGTTCAGTTTCAATCAGTTTGTGCTTACATTAAGCCTTTTTATTGCAAAATTTGACACCGAGCAGATACTTTCTAAGCATTCATAACATAATATTCCTTCAATGATAGTTGTACCTATGACTGACAGCAGTATGTTTTCTTATGCTGATATTTTCGAATTTTATAGAGGTTTTCTAACGAGCTACATATTAGGCATTCCAAGTGTAGCTTCATTTGTTTTATCTTCATAATGCAAAGCCTCTAATCAATGCCAATTTAATTATAAGGCCATGTATTTTACTTAAGTTGCATTAATACACATTTGCTTTAAGTATTACGAGAAGTAAATAATTTTATTTTATATTATGTTGTTATAAAATAATATTTTTTTTCTTTCTTAATTTAGTAAATGAAGTCCAAGTGGCTTGCTATAAAATCATGAATAGTTTATTTATCCTTGGAACAAAAGCCGAGTTATGCGATAGCAGGTGAGATTTATTTTATTGAAAATGAATATTTTAAAGAGGCACTTATTGAAATAATACGCGATTATAACTGTGTAGAAACGGTAAGCATGTACAGTATAAAATTATTAAAATAAATATATAATTAGATTAGTAAAATTAATTTAATATTTTATGTAAAAAGTTTTGAAATTCCTGATTTTACTATTTTGTGGCATAGAAATATACCTCTGTCTTAGTTTTAAATAAATATGCTACACATATATTTTGATCTGCCAGCATGAAATAGATCACTTCATTTATCATTACCCGCTAGTAGAAGAAAAATGTAAGTTTTTAACTTTTTCTCCAGAATTAAAAAGTACGTAACTAATTGACACAAAACTCTACTAACGAGATTGTGTGTTATTAGAAGCCAGGTACACAGTAGTATCTTATCCCCCCTTATAGTTGTATAATTTTGTAAAAATTTGAACCTTGTAAAGTACAGAAACTCGTTATTCTGGCTTTCACTGATTTTTTTTTTTTAAATATATGGTTTAATGTCTACCATTTACGCAATTATATACCTTGACTTAAGTCTTAGTCATTTTCTCTTCTGCTAAAAACACTTTAAAAACGAGCAATATAAACTTTAAACACGACAAATGAATACATTTTACCTTTAAAAGTAGACTTACTTTTTTCCAGTCGGGTGATTTTTAGGCACATGATCTGTAAATATATCCATTCAAACTTTAATTAATTCGAAGTAACAATTGTGTTACAGGTTGAAACATTTGTTTACATACATATGGTATCTTTTGTTCTTTAATGTAAATTTTATTATTATTTCTAAATTGTTTATTTATGTTCTAGGAAATTCATCAAAACAGAAATGAACAGGTACAATTCCATTATGGTTGAGTTTGTTCGTTTTATTTATTTCTGCTAACATACATAACATCTAACACTACAGTTACAACATTTAAAAAGCATGAAGTGTGTGTAACATTTTTTTTTCAGTTTGATTAAATTCAGTGGCATGTGAAACAGAGTTTTTCATATTTTTTTGATTAAAGTAAATTACTAATTTAGAACTAATCACTAGAAACTAGACATTTGTTTGGTATTGAAGCACCAATTTTTATGACGTAAATTCTTGAACTGTATTACATTCACCCATAATACTGCTTAGTTATCCAGAGATGCCAAGTCTCCCGCTTTTTTCGGGAGATTTCCCACCACAATTTTTAGACAGTTTTATTTTGCATTAAATATTAGGACTTATTTTAACCATAAGTTTGTAAGTAAAAATTAGTGGTGGGAAATCTCCCGAAAAAAGCGGGAGACTTGGCATCTCTGGTTATCTATATCATACTAATTGTATATGTGTTTCAGTAAAAAACCTTATTATGTCTAAATTACATTTGTAAATAGTCGTGTCTTACTATTGAAATTAAATAGTTTTTCAGTACGTACTGTATTATTTTTGTCACTTATAAAAAAATATTTTCTCTTCCTAATACAACTGAAAATCTTACTGAACATTTTATTTTTATATTTATGGGTAAACAAAGCTATTTAAGGGTACAAACGGTACTTTTACAACATTTATTTTAATAATCACTTTAAGACAATTTAGAATTGTTGTGCATTTTAGTATTCAACTAACAGCATATTTTAGAAAATAAATTTTAAGTGTTTTGTGCCCATAACTGACTTACATTTACCTTTTATTATTATTACCATTAGAAATAAATTTTCCAGAAGAAATTTCAATGGCTGTAACTGTAATTTTTAGTATCATAATTTCTTTACTGTCTTCAAAACAAACTAAAACAATAAGCATAGTGTCGGCTACATTCAACTTAGCTATCGCCAAAACTTGGACGGCTATAGCTATTGTATACGCTAACATGTTAAGAGAGACATTTAAGGAAAAGTAATTTAATTGATTTTTTATTCCTTTTCCTTTTTTATATTGCAATTTTGCTTGATTTTTCTTTTCTTGCATTTCCTAAAATACTACAGAAGGTTGTGCAGAGATTTTTACATGTATCTTAGATTAAATCTAAAAAGAAAGTTTCAATTGTAATAATAAACAAATACCTAGCAATACGACAAAAACTTAATAGCTTCATGAAACAAAAATTATGTGTAGCTATAAACTTTTACTTTCTGGTTTCAAGTTTGCTTTGGTATGTAAAGAATTTTGCACAGCCCATACATTTTTAACACAAAAGACCGAGTAAAATATGAAAACAAGTCCCACTTTCTTTAATTAACATACCTTTTTTAAGTGTTTCGTGCATTTTCACATTTTAATTTATCAGCTACCTAATTTCTTGCTTGTTGTGACACAGTTTCTATTCTTTTTCCAATACTTTAATATATTTTTCTTTAATTAAAATGTTTCACAAGCTTAAAGGAAATAAGATTTTTAACTCTCTGTAAAAACTATCATGGGTCACTGGTGACACTGAATATATTTGCTTAGAACGGCTTTACCTCAGAGACATATACTTACTATAAGCGATAATGATCTGTATGCGCAGTAACAATTACATTAAACAAGTATAGGTCACAAAACTGCTTCAATTTGGCGATTTGTTTTAAGCCAGGGACCTAAGGGATGAGTCAAACTGCGGTTTTACTACCTAAAATAATAAAAAAAAGAATCGGACAAGAACAAAAAATGTTATTATTTTATTGAAAATGCTGATACAAAGTTTTTTTTTTATTTTATTACAGGCATCGACCAGCTGTTGGCAACTGTTTAGGGGCATTTGCAGGGACATTTCCTGTTGCTTTCCTAGAACCTATGTTGAATAAACATAATCAATATTCAATCCATGGACGCTTGCAGGAAACATCCCTTGAAGCTCAAGGTATAACAAATTATACTTTCACCTGTAAAAGTTTAAAATCTTTTGACTTGAATCAGTTTTGGGGCACATACAGAGAAAAGGATTTTTTTGTTGTTGTTGTTATTGTTGTTGTTATTTTATTCTTTTAGTTTTATATAAAATGCCAAATTTGACGAAATGTTAGTGATATTATCATCACAATAATCTCTATAAGAGGAAGAGGGAAATTGCTGGTAGAACAATGAAATTTAATTAATTTCAATCTATTTGGGATTCCAAGTGTGTATAAATATGCAAAGTATAATTTTACACAGATGTATTTTCAGTATGCAAATGTCTTCAAAATAATTTATTATAATGGTAGCAGTCATGTCTAAATTGCCAAATAAAATAATTACGGGGGTTGGGCAATTTAAATCAAAAGTTTATAAGGTCTTTGCTAGAAAAAGTTATCGGTAGTCGCTCAGATGTTTTCTTTCAGGCCAATATGCAAATTGGCTTTTCTCGTAAACTTATGACCATTATTTCACTTCAAATTATTGACTATTGAATGATGAAAGGGTTATACATCAATAGAAGCATTTCTTAGGATAATTATTTCTAAGATGTTCAAAAGCAGCATATGGTAGACGATTTGTAGAGATATAATCAAAAGTATAAAATCAAGGGGAATATATTTATTATTGTGAAAACTATTTTGCGTGATCTATTATTCTATACATCTTATACATAGAAATATGCTAAGGTAGCACATTATATGTTCACTTAATTATTAATGTATCAATTAAATAAATTACCCATTCCTCACATTATCTATTTCCAACTAAATAGCTTTTGAGATTTTTAATGAACATTTTTTTTTTCGCATAAAAGTTCTTTGTTGTATTTTTTTGAAGGGTTATAATATAAGTAGAGTCATAAATATAGCTAGTAAATGTTTTAAAGTGTTGGTATTTTTTAACATATTGGCATGAAGTGAGAAAAAACACACTTTGTACGTAAAATTTACTAAAACATTTAATGAAATAACTGTGCTATTTTGTTAATATGCTTTTTTAATCAAAGATGAACACGTTCTAAACAATTTCTGTTTTTCTCGTTTCAGCTGTTATGGCTGATCTGGAAGCTAATTTCCCAACACTTGATGACTTGATGGCGCAGGTGGATAAATTTGTTAATGGAAATACCAAGTATTCAGAAACTCCAGCAGTCATTGATGTGATAGTACCATTGCTTTGCAGGTAATGCTTAACGGTGGTTTATGGTCTATTATGTTTGTACATAATCATGACTTAAATGCCGCCTTTTCATATACAGGGTGTCCAGAAAAAACCTTGATTTTAAAATTGAATAACTCGAATTCACATTAATCATGCTTTGTGCTCTATTGCTTCTATTTTTCTTTTTCTTTTTTGCTTCTTTAATAATTTTACTAATGTATTCCAGTTATCTTCCATTTTGGTGGAGTCAAGGACCAGACAATGTCAATGTACAGTCTGGGTAAGTAGATCGGCATCAGTGTATTAGTTTTTAAAACGTTTTACGTTTTTAAGTAATGGACGAATATGCATAGAATTTGAGTGCTCAACGTTCTGAAATTTTACAGAATCAATTAAAATTTCTACATTTTTGTTGTAATAGGAATCATGTCACAATGGTTACAAGCGAACATCTTAACAGCTTGTTGAAGAACATCTTGAATTTGATAAAAAAGACAGTTGGAGAGGACAATGCGCCTTGGATGGTTAATATTGCTGGTACATATATTTGAATTCAATTTTCATTATTACTTCATAATTGTTCTTCATTAAAGAATACAATTATTCACTTCTGAATTAATATTTTAGCTCATGCTGGTCAGATAGTTATCAATTCATCTGAAGATCTTTTAGTCGACCCGGTACTTCCACTGGCAGAAAAAATTGGTCAACGGGCAGCGGCTGTTTATCACAAAGAAGATTCTATGAGAGGCTACTTGAAGTCAGCTGTAGAAGACACGTCACATATAGAAGGGCAACTGCAAGATGTAAGTTAAGAATTTTTAAAGTGAGAAAGGGTAACTATTTTTAAAATACATTTTTGATAACTGGAGTAATTTTCTCTTTCTTTTAGGAATTTAGCTTGCTGGTTCGAGATGTGTATGCATTTTATCCATTACTCATAAAATACGTTGATTTACAAAGAGCTCATTGGTTGAAACACAATATCAAAGAAGCAGAATCAGTGTACAATTACGTTGCCCAAATTTTTAACACGTGGTCAAAATCTCAGGTAATTCTTTCTTCAATTATAATCAGAAAACCTTATTGTCAAAGTTCTCTTTCCTATTATGGAACAGCCCACATATATGCACAACAATTAGTGTATGTTTAATAAATACACACGAATTCCTCTATATTGTATTTATGCAAAAATATAAGTTAATTAGAGTACGTTTTAAAGTTTAAATGTATTGATTTTCTCGAATGTACTACTGCATTCTTTTGTTTGATAACCATACATATTTTTAAATTTAATTTTAGTATTACCGTCGTGAAGAGCAGAACTTCATCTCCCAGCACGAAATAGATAATATGGCTCTCATAATGCCTGCTGGAGCAGGAAAAGGTAGATCAGGAGTGCAAAACGTTCCACAGTCAGCAGCGTCCTCTAAAAAAGTAAGAAGTTGTTGGAAAGTGTAGTTAATATTCATATTATTACTTTACCACTACACAGTGGCGGCTCCTGGGATACAGCAAGTACAGCCGGGCTGCACTTGAAATTATCAACACATACTTTAAAATAATTTATTCTACTAACTTTCTTAAATTCAGATTAGAATTATGGAATTTCTATGATAAATTTTTAAAAAATCTAAAACAAAAACAAAAAACAACGTGTTGTAGTAACTGCTGGGTCGCTCATTCAGCCGATCAAGAAATTGGCAGCACCGTTGCCATGGCAACGAGTTTGTAAGCAGTCTCTCCGGCATTAGTAGCTAAGTACAGCTGATGAAAGATTTTCAAACGACGGCTGCAGTGAATTCGACTGACTGATTGGCTGGAGAAGTGAGGGAGGGGTACGGAGAATATAGGTTCGGAAAACTCTCGACTTTATATTGCTGAATTTATCAAGGTAAGCCTGAATAGACGCTTATTAATTTTATGGAAGTAATGGAAGTAATTTTATGGAAGTAAATTTTATGGAAGTAAAATAGGATCTCTTGCATTTTTTATGAAATTTCTTTTTCCTCGGTGAAGGCTTAATCCGTTTTCGAATTCAGTAACAAAGATTTTCTATTCCTGTGGGGAGGACGGGGGGGGGGAGCTCATATGCTTCCGGCTGCACTAACAGTTTTGACCACGGGCCGCCACTGCCACTACACAGAGTCTTTGTGAACTACATAACTACCCTCAAAGCTGAACTAGTTCAAGGCTGTTAGACTGTAGCATTTTGATTGACAAAACTGAAATAGCATTGGAAGAGCATAAATTATTATTTATGTGATCTCATATTATGAAGAAATAATTTGTATGACAAGCGTCTTTAAATTATATTGGTATTTTAATAGCAGCAACTTATTTGAGGAGTCTAAACATTGTTGCGATGGTGTCAAATGTAAAATATAGAAGAAATATATTCGCTAAAATTTTCAGACTTCACATTTTTTTTTTCCAAAAACTCTCAAAAAAGTATGGAACTGCTTAGTATGTTAAAATTTTTTTTTAATCATCTGGTAATATTTGCTAATTCAAATAAAAATACGGAAACAATTTTTAACCAACTCAAGAATAATTTAAGGTATTTTAATTAACGTAATAAACTGTACCTTTTTGCAATTTAAGAATATTTGTTAAAAAGAGTACATTTATAATTCATACTTTGTATTTTGCTTTTTCTTTCTTTACAAATAAAAAATTCCATTCTATTTTTTGTATAATTTATAAAAATCATGTGAGTTAGAGCTTTTTTTAATTTCTTATTTAAAGGTGAAGAAAAAGAGAGATAGAGATGTAAAGAGAGATAAAGAAAAGGAACTGGCGTCAAGTTTGATGGTAGCCTGTTTGAAACGTTTACTTCCAATTGGTCTGAACCTATTTGCGGGTCGAGAACAAGAGCTAGTACAACATGCAAAAGATATGTTCCTTAAAGGGGTAAGCATTTATTTTCAAAATAGCGCAGTCTAGATAAAATTTCTTAAATGTTTATTTCTTGTTGCTAATTTAATAATAGCATTCAGTACTTTTTGATTTTTCATATTCATACTCTAAATAGAGGTTAAAAAGATTGGATTACCATTAGAGTGAACACCAGACGAAAATAGGCTTTTCTCGTTTCGCAAACCAGTTGAAAAGCTTTGTTCCGTCTCGCAAAATCCCTATGTAGTAATGATAACAACGACTTCTTGTCTCGCATAAAAGCGGAAAAATTCCCGTCTCGCATCCGTACATTGTTACATAGGTGCCAAATATTACGGAATATAACTGACCACTTTTTGTACCGGTAACTTTCTGTTTAAAATATGGCAAAATTTCTGAGTTAAAAAGGAATTATGTTGAACTAAGGAAGGATTATATTAGAAAATTATTCAAAAAATTTACGGTTTACAAAAAGTGGTTAGTTCCATAATACTTGGCACTTATGCAGTCACCACTGAACTTTTGAAATAAGGGTTCTGTTTTAATACGTACACATTCTCTCTGAGGCAACAAATATTATGTACAATTGTATGTAACATTTTTCGAACTGAACCAAATTATCCAGTACGCTTAGTGGGCTCTAGCCTCGGGCCCCAGCCAATTCAGAGGCCCTAAAAGCAGCCTCTCAGAGGAGAACAAGCAAACCAAAAAGAAAAATTTATTTCATACTAGCCAAAAACTTTTACATATTTGTTTAGAGTTTAAAAGATAACACTGTGCACTGTGTTCATTATAAATAAAAAAATTATGTCATGTGCATAACTTAAAATACATGACCCACGTTTTCTTTTAGAATGTTCAGCATCTTGACAAAGCAGGAAACATTTTCATTTCATATCACGTACAAAGTCTCAGGCTAATAATTACGTAATTTTGTCTATACTCGTGTTGCGTTAGAAGAGAAACCTGTTATTAGAATATAAGGCATTGAAAAAAATTCTAGCCTAGACAAATGTTGCAGAGAATGGCCTCAGCTTTATAGCGTAAGTTAGGATGTGCTGTGTATCTGGTTGATCTTTTAATTAAATATAAGAAAAAAAATTATTTTTTAATAAAGGTTTTTATTCAAAGATGAGCCAAAAAGTTTATAATAGTTTTCAAGAGAATTTTCGAGCTTAAACACTTGTTGCAACATAAAAATTCATCCTAGATCGCCAATCAGATTCGGAAGTACTTAAAAAATTCATTAAATGTTATTTTATTTAAATGTAAAATATTAAATAATTTATAAGAACTTGAGGCATTTAGATGCTTACTTCTACATGATTTCAAAAGATATGTATTATTTTTATCCTCAAAATTCATTACTTCATTATAAAGCTTACAGATTGTTACAATAAGAATTAAGCATTAGTTTCGTAATTAATAATCTCTTCATTTAACTCTTTCAGAAAGTTCAACCGTATGACATTTTCGACTACATTAAACTTCAGCTTACTCTACCCGACAAGGTAAACTTAATAAATCAGTATTTTATGCATATATATGTATAACGTTTTAAGAGGGATTATCTGAATTTATGCATTTAAACTGTTGCCAGATTGACCCAAGTGATGTCATGAGTTGGCAGCATTACTTATACAGTAAACTTGGAACAAAACGAGAAACTACTCAGAAAGTTTCTTTGGATGAACAAGTTGAAAAGATCATTGACATGGCAAAAGTACTCTACGGTCTTCACATGGTAAGTATAAGAGATAATCTGTACTTTTTATTCAAGATACATCTGTATATATGTATGTAATTCGTTTAAAAGCTTTGTAGCTATTTTATAAAGAATTTTTGATGAAATTGCTTTCTACCAAAAACACTAAAATGAAGGAAATGCTAAATATCATACTTATTTTCGGAAGCTTTTACAAGAAATCTTTTTTCTGTGCCAGCTTTGTGCGTTTTCCTAAATTCCCTAGTAAAATATATTTTTATTTGGGCCTAGCTTAAGCAATTGCATTCAGGTCTAGAAAATATACAAATAAAATTGTGAATACTGAATGAAAAAAAGAAATATAAAAATATAAAAGTTAACCATTCGTTTTTGGGTAGGATGCTTGAATGCATAACCACAACATACTTTTACTTTTGTAAACAGAAAATGTATACTTTTAAAATATGTTACACAATTAAATACTAGAAATCAAAATCGCAAATAAAAACAGTATACCAAAGCATATTAGGTTTGACTTTATTATAGTTGTAAGGATTCAAATGAAAACTTTAAAAAAAAAAAAACTACTCCCTATTTTTTTTGTGTGTGTGTGTGTGTGTGTGCGTGTATGGGGGGGGGGCTCTTAAATTTTAGAATTCAAGGCTGAATTACTGCCCTTACTTTTACGTCATAAACAATTTCTCTGGATTAGACACGATTTATACCATCTATTCTAATAATCTGTAAAAATGGTGCTTTCTTCTGTTTCTTAGATAATCTACCCATGGGAAATTTTCACTCGTAATGTCACAGGTGGTTTTAAAAGTCAAAATACACCAACATCGCTGCACACTCTTACGGTTTTATCCAAAGATTTTCCACCACAATTTTTAAACAGTTTTGATTTACATTACAAATTTAGACCGCTTTTAAGCTTAAGTGCTATGTAAAAAATAAGTGGAGGAAAATAAATTCCGATAAAATCGGAAGAGTTGGCAACTGTGCAACCATGTTATTATGAATGAGAATCTTTTAATTATAATAAGGAAAGGCTGCCTAATCAAATACTTTTTCTAGTAACAAAAAGATTCCTGAAACGCTCGTATTTTGAGCGCAATTATTTTTGGAATCTAAATGTATTTATTAGCCTATAAATGGCAAATTTTCTGTCTTTATACGTAAATTAAACGATAAGTAATTTTTTTATGTTCTGTAATCAAATTCTTGTCTTTTAAAGTAAGCTATAACGAAACAGTACATCCTGTTGAAATGCTTACCACTTTTTAGAGTATTCGCAATGAAGTCAATCATTCGCTCTGTGATTTGTAACATTTTTCATATAGATTGATCATCCTCAAGGTCAATTCAAAGGCATGGTACGAAGTGTTGTTTCAATGCAAAGAAAACGAGCAGTAATAGCGTGCTTCCGTATGATATCGTTGCATAGTTTACCCAGGTAAATCATCTGCGCATGAATAAAAACTGAAAATCCCTTTTAAACTATCAATATCACAAATACAACACTAAACATGGCCGTGAATATTACTAACCTTTGTATTGTATTCTAACTCTATTGTTAACTCTAAATGCATTAAGCATCAAACTTTTCTTTTGCATGTTGTGTTACAACTAACACTTTTTTTCTTTTTTTAATTTCTAAAGTGAATTCAGACTCGTAAATATAAATTTGTTTTCTCTTATTCCCTTTTCATTCAAAATTTAAACCAACATTATTCAAAAACATTTCAAAATCCTCACGCCGTGAATGATTTTGTTTTGTTAAAATCGCTAGGAATACGATTTTCAAAATCAATTTGTGACAACGCTTTAAGCATTAATAAATCAGAATAGTAATTATCATTTGCGATTTGCCGTCGTCAGTATGGGAATAGCAAATCAAATAATTACCCTAATATATTTAGAATAGGAAGGGCTTAGAATTTTTTTTTTTTTTTACTTCCAATAACGATTCGTGCTAGATTGAGAATAACTAGCAGCTAATATATATATATATATATATATATATGAGACGTCAGATATTTCAGTAAAGTTCCAGAGTTAAGGCAGGTAATATGGTTTATTGAACATTACATTTAAGTTACAATATAGAATGAGAAGAGGGGAGGGGAGACGGGTACAAAAATCGGCGTGGACTCATTAAGCAGTTCCAGTGGCAGAAGTCTCTCGATTTTCGATGTGCGGGAGTATTTACGCTTACCACACCACGTGGTTTGCGAAGACATAACTCCGCCTCTCTCTTATCTCTGATCGAACCACACACATTTACCAGCATGACCCGCATCCGGGGCTACAAAGGCGTGGGGACACGTGTACACTCTAAAGAGCTCAGAATCGACGGCCTGATTACTGACAAATAACAAAATAAATAAAACATAGCTCCAGAGCGCGCGTGGCAATAATATGACAGGAAAGCAAAACTTACAGTGAAAGTACCCGCTTGAACAATACCCAAACTAGTAAAACCCAAATTACCTTTTTATACATTACATATATATATATATATATATATATATATATATATATATATGCATTGATAACATTGCAGATATGAAAGAAAAGCTGATTGATACAGTATAGATATAGAATCCGTGTTTCTTCACGAGAATTGTCTGCTAAGGAGTCTGCATTATAAATTAACATTCAGTTTGTTATATGTATTATTATATATAACTGCAGTGTATATTAATGCAGCAAATATCCCGAAAAAGTATTTTTTAATTGATTGAAACTTTTGAAAATCAATACAAATGCATTTATTTTATTTTTTTTTTTTTTAAATATTTGAGATTGTTTTCTTACTATGCCAGTGAACGTTTTGAGGAAGAAAAAGGAAACTATGCAAAAGATATTTCGACAAAGTGGGAGAGTTCAGCAGTACAAAAAATATACATATTTGCTCTCTTAAAAAAAATGCTGAGACAGTAAACTATTTACGCTAACCGACTTCGATTTAATTTGTATAATGATTGAGATTTTCGTAAAACTATCTATATGACTTTCTTCGTGTGGAAGGTGCAAGGAAATTAATTTACTTACCGTAATAAAATTATCAAATAATTATATTTTAAAATTGTTAAATTAAAAAATTATTCTGCTGTCCCAATATAGTTCTATAAGTTTGTAGTCATTGCTACTGGGACAAATGCTTTTGAAGAGTACGGGCTAGTTTTACTTTTTTTTAAGTTAATAAAATTCTGATTGGACATTTTCAAAGTTCTTGCTAACTGCTTTCATTTTTTATCAAGAATTTCCCTAAAGATTCACGCAATTATAAAGAACAGATTATGAACAATAATGAGATTTCTTTAGCGAAGCGATTGATTAATGGTTCAAAAATATTACTAACCTTAATGAGTATTGCTGTTACAAGTTTATAATGTTTTAAATTTTTTCTGTGAAACTTAAATGCAATAAAATTGATAACAAAATTGTCGGCCTCATTAAAAATAATCAGCCGGAACATTATTTTTCAATCTTTTAATATTGGCTCTAATTCATTGATGATTGAAAAGTTGGAATTCTGTATAACCGTTGAGTTACTCGTACAAATAACTTGAGACAATAAAATAATTTTTACAGAAAATATTTCATGCAAAACTAATTTTTGATATCGACAATTTTTATCTATAGCTTGAGGAAAAAAGTTTTTTCAGTTTGATTAAATTCAGAGGAAAAAAAGAAAAAACAAGAAACTAATATTTCAGATCTTTTCACTACACATTTATTGCAAAAGAAGAAAGAAGCTTATCATAAATATTATGTTAAGGGATAGAGTACGCTGAAAGACTTTAATGAAGGTTACATTTTAGCCAAAATTATTCTTATTTGGGGCCAATACGAGTAACTTTATTGCTATAATAAGAGGAAAAAACTTCATATTCAAGCCTTTAAATGCCTAAATTAAATGTAGCATCAGTGAAAAGGCGGTTGCATGAAAACTATCACTGTGCCTGTACGTAAAGTTGTTAGAAAAAAAAAATGTGCTTTTTTACTAACTAATCATTAAATGAAGTTTGAGTTGCAGATTTTGATTAGTCTAACTATAGACATCCCTTGATATGCATTGTGTGTTGTTGGCATGTGGTTGATCGTCCTTAGGCCCATAATCCTAGTCCATCAAGAACAGCCTGGCAGAAGCTTCTCTCAACCTCCAAGAAGCGAATAGCAATTAACTGTCTTCGCAGTGTTCCCCTTTACAATTTAAGGAGGTAATTTAGAAACATTTTTCTTTGTATTTCAAGTTACGGATTATTATATATATTTTTTTAAGTTTCGAGTTCTGAGTGTTTAAAAGTTTTATGAGTAAAGATATTTGTAAATTACCTAATTACTTGAGCGATTGCATGATAGTTATTTAACTTATTAAATTCTGAGCTCTTATGAATGATATGATGCTGGCTCATACGAGCTCTTTTGATTGCATGACTTTTAAAAAATTTTGTGAGTAAGGATGTCTGTAAATTCATTGATATTTATTTAATATATTAAATTCTGGGCTCTTATACAGATTGTCTTTAGTTGTGCCAGCTGTAATCATGGGTTCCTCACATTTCTAAGCATCTACATAAGTAAAAAGTCGTAAATTTTTATTTGTTTCTTATGGCGATTTATAATGCTGTAAATTTACAAATTGCATGCAATTTAGTATTTAAAAAATTTTTGGAGTCAGACACCTTCCGTCTCCCATTTCAAAGCACTGGCTCTATGCCACTGGGGGTACAATAGGTTTTAAAAAGTAATTATGAGATTTCTCTTTAATTTGAGATGAGATTTTGTCTGGTACGAAGAGGTTAAACTGAAGAAAACCTTCAAGTTACCCTAAATATAAATTTTCACCAATTTCCTGTGATAATTTCTGTAGATATTGAGATTGCTTTTTTGGGAGATTTTAAGGGAATTTCTCCAAATTGAGACTGGTACATGGAGGTTTCGATTTTTTTTCCGTATATCAATTTCACTCGCAAGAATTAAAAGAAATATTACATGTAAGGATTACCTATAATGATACTTTTAATCTTAAAATATTTTGTAATGGAAATATAAAAATTAATATCATTTATCATTTAGTCTGATATCAAATCAGCAATTTAATATTTGAATTTTGAAAGCAATAATGCAATGCATTATAGATTATCGTATAATAAACAAACTTCTTCAATGCAATTTTTATTTGAGAAATTTAATATTTGGAATAACTATTCTGATAATTTGTGTTAGCTGTTAACTACATTTCGATTCGAAAGCATTAATTTAAAATTACAGTTTCAATTTAACTGAACTAATAGCGAACCTTACGTACAATTAATTTACTCTAAAGAACTGTTCTATTCATAATTTACCAGACGGTATTTTAATCAACTGACCTTTAAGTTTGCTGTATTAATATAATATTTGTTTTAAAATTTTTAACATAATATTACAAAATGCCAAATTGTTCTAATAAACTCTTGAGTATTGTAGAGTTTTACTAATATACCGATATTTTTCTTATTAGTATAGCTAACTTTAATTATGATAATATGGATATTTAAGTAATAAGACAGCGGAATTTATCTAAATTGGCTTACATTTCTTGTAAAACTTTTACATATTATGAACACATTCTAATTTATTTTGAAATATCTATTGAGTAGTTTGAAGGTTCTTATAGACAGGTAAATGTTTACAGAAACATCGCTAAGTCTGAGAGGCTGGCCTCTGCTCACCTGACTGTACGAACATGAAGGTTACTTAACAATGGCCGAAGTTGAAGAATGATTTAGTTAGTTCACTGATTGTGCTAATAGGATTATTATGCATGAAATCGTAAAATATTGGAATAAACAATATTTTAAAAAGTGCACAGTAGCAGAGTTAACTCCGCCTACAAATCGGCTATTTTATCATTATTGCAGCTCATATTCCTGTCATGTGATCATTAACACATAAAGATCTTTGCTAAAATTCAACATTTAAAAGACACACCCACATCTGTTAGAAAATAACCCAAAACACCTTGCTCTTAAAGGGTTGAAATGACGTTTGAGGTCATTGTTTCACGAAATTCTTAATCCTTGTAGTGCGCGCTATCTCCCCTAATATTTTTTACAGACTCTTTAGAAACACGCTATATAAATAAACATGCATTTTAATGATAGTTCTTGTAAATTTATCCCTTTATAAATTAATATATGGCCCCCTAACAAAAAAAGACATTTTAACTAATATAAAATGAACTACTGAACTTGAAACTTTGAAATTTTGCACATCCACATAAAATTACTTTCTGCATCTGTTTTCGTAGAAATTTGGCTAGTTCGCTATTCATAATTTTTTGGAATATAAATTTAATCATTCATAATTCATATTAATATTTTATTAAAAATTATAATAGTGGTAAATTATGTTTGGGTCGTTTAGCTCTAATACCACGAATAAAAATCAGCTTCTTAGTAGCAATATTAAATGAGATATGAATTAAAGTATGAAAAAATATTTTAACATAAGGGGAGCGGCATTTCGGAAGCTCATAACTCTTCCATTTAAGTTCAAATGTAGTGAAAATTGGTATCCGGGGTAAAAACTAGCTAATTTTTTGAAATATGAAGTGAAGTGTTGCCACTGAAAAAAAATTGATAAATTAAATATAAGGCCAATTAAGGGGGCCATCTCCATATTTAAATACGCACGCTTGAGAGCGCTTACTTTCAAAGCTTCTTTTTTCTAAATTATTAACTCCTCCTCGTTGTTCATCTTCCATGCACACGTCACAGAAAATCTAATGCAATTGTTATGTAATGTGGAATTTTCTAGAAGATCATCAAGGTACTGCCTAAGAAATTTGAGAGTCACTTTTCACTCAGGGCATTAGAATATTGAGTTCGTTGCTGCTTCCTTTAGTCTATAAATTCCGGATCTTGCCTTCTCCCATTTCCCGCAAATATATAGCCTAAGCCCGCAATAAAAATCAATTCCACCGTAACTAAGTGTCTTCTTCTTTAATAGAGTCGTTAATAATTTAATTCGGAGCGTGTATTATGTTATGTATATATATATTCTAACGATGATGCTTCATATATCATTTAGAATAGCTGTCCTACATACACTAATATGCATGCTGCTTGCATGTTATTGTAGAATTTTTTAGATCTCTTTCAAATTAAATATTGTCCTTTTATACTGTCAATCACATTGAGATATTATGAATATTATAAAGCAAATAGCCAACTAACTAAAAGTATGGATATTAATTTTATATTTTTGTCTGTAATAGTGATTAGAGAAAATGTCAATTTTTACTAATATAGTTTCTTGGAGAATATATCAAATATACTGTGTTTTCTGATAAGCAATGAGGCTGTATTGATTTTTTTGAACGTCTTATCAGTGTAAATTTCTAGAAATACTGAAGGTACACAGTTAATTATAAACTACTTTTCTAGCAGCAAATTTTGTATGTATGTGTGCGTGTGTAATATAACATTATAACTTAGCACAGTTCTAAGTCATTAAACAGTCATATTTTCTAAATTTTCTTTTATTGCAGCAATATTACAGTATTTGTCATCGAAAAGATGTTTAGTGAAGTAAACTTGAAAACTTTTCCTTTATACCTTACTTCAACTTTCTAAAAGCACGTTGATTTCGTTATTTTAAAACTTAATATATAATATCACGCCTTAATATTTCTATACAGGCACAGGGCAATCAATATTTTCTTACAAATTTACAAGGAAATGTGGCTAGAGGAAGAAAATGTAGGCCAAGAAGAAATGATAGAAAATTTGACAGTAAGCGTTTATTAGCTATTTCGTATCAGTGCAATTGTACTTATAAGTTAAGCAAACTTTACATACATTTTTTTTCTGTGTGTAGCAATCATTTGAAGATGCTGAAACCAAAAAAGAAGCTGAAGAAGTAGAAGAAAAGCCGGATCCTCTAGGTCAACTGGTGGTTGCCTTTTGCAGAAATGCAACTACAGAACAAAGTGGAGGAATGAGTGAAGACGATTTGTATTTGCACTTTGCAGATATCTTTAGCAAAGTAAATAAACTTTCCTTGTTATTAGGAAAATACATACGTGGTGATTCTCTACCAGACTGACAAACTTGCAAGGGATGTAGGGGTTACAGAGACTATTCATAATCACATAGCAATGCGGGGTCGGAAACGTTGTCTTCATGTACCTGTTAATAATCACTTTAAAAAAAGTGTTGAAATATGTGTCTAATTTCTTAGCCAAGTTTCATAAACAATGGGCTTTCCTCAGACAATTTCATAAATGTAATGAAAGAAACAATTCTGAAATAACAGCTATAAGTGCAATCGGTGAAAGAGGGATTAGTTTTTGAAAAACCATGGTCGGAAAGTTTACTATCACTTGAACACTTCTTCGTCAAGTTAGTCAGTCTGGTAGCGAATCGACTTGTATCATATAGCTTAATGTATATAGGGAATAACGCATAAATAAATATAGCTGAAGTCTGTTAAAATCACCTCCGTCATAATGTCATCAAAATATTCTGTACCGTTCAAACACCTGCCTATAGATCAGAAATTCCCTTAAAACGTCATTCAGTTATAGCGTCATAAATAACCGGCTCTTTTCCCCTCGCTTTAACCGAATTCAATTGTACAGCTGCGGGAAAAAAAACACGCCCACTTGTACTTTTTTCGGCCGTCTTTCGTCGTACAGCAAAGTTACAGATACCAATCGTTTACGATTGACGTACACTTAAATTTGCTAAACATAAAAACTGCATAAGGGGCCATTAAAGTTCTCACCAACTTTTTTTCCCAATAGCAACCCCTAGATTTCACTACAAATTTAAAAATTTAGCTCATTTTAAACCCGGATACCAATTTTCAATTAATTTGAACGGAAAATGAATGATTTCAGAGCTTCCGAAATCCCCCCTCCCCCTATGTTAAAATATTTTTTCATACTTTAATTCATATCTCATATAAAATGGATAGTAAGAAGCTGATTTTTATTTGTACTATTGGAACTAAACAGCCGAAACACAGTTTACTATTATTATAATTGTATTAAAATTATTACTAGTATGAATTATGGATTATTAAATTAATATTAAAAATATCATGAATAGCGACCTAGCCAAATTTTGATGGAAATAGATGCAGAAAGTAATATTACATGACTGCAAAATTTCAAACTTTTACGTTCTGTAGTTTAATTTATATTAAATAAAATGTGTTGTTATTTTCACGAGTTAAGGGAAATTACATAAATTTATTAAGCGACAATTTTTTGAAAATTGTCTAAAATAAACGTAAATTAGATTTCTTTTGCCCCAAAATAGTAAAAGATAGCGGTATTAAAAAAATAGGAAGTTTTGAAGCAAATAATTTGGAGGTTTATACAGTTTGATGGTGATTCTACAAAGCGCCTATCATTGCGCCATCTACTATAACTTCCGAAATAAAATATTTTCCATGTATAGAATTGGATGCTGTAGATGTATGTCTTCCAACACACCGTCCTATTTCTGAAAAACTAACATCCTCAACATTCCAGACATGAATTTGACCTTTTTTAATATCTGAAACAGGTCTTTGGACTTCCCCATACATTATCAAACATTCAACAAATATTCAAAATCACATTTTCCTGTCTTTTCATCTGACTTTAAATTAAAATACCGCCAAAAGTCTTATAAAAATATTGCACACTAAAGACGATAATATTAAACGAAGAAAGTGAAATAACAAACACTGTGATTTTTTGTGTCGGCAAAAAGTAAGTGCGTTTTTTTTTTCTTTACATGAAATTCAAACAAATGGATTTTCAATCATGAAACCATTCTTCCAGTTCAACCGCAGCTGAGTAACATTCATGCTTGTAGTCAGAAAATCAGAGAACAGGTTTTCACTCTTGGATATAACATTTTGGAGTGTCTGTGTTACGTACTATTATAATAAATGATCTTAAATTGTTTATATATATATATATATATATATATATATATATATATATATATATATATACACTGTCTACCAATAAGTATTTGGACACCTGTGATAGAAAAGAAAAACTAACTTTATTCAAAATCAATAGTTGGTAGAGCCTCCACGAGAGGCAATTACAGCGTGAACCGTCCGGGGCATACTTTCCGCAAGTCTTTGTATTACAGCTAGTGGTATTGTCTTCCACTCGGCTTGGAGTAGACATAGAAGTTCCTTCACCAATTTTGGACTGGTAGTGCACCCCTCAATTCGGCGATCCAACTCGTCCCAGAGATTCTCGATAGGGTTCAGGTCTGGGCTCTGGGCAGGCCAGTCCATTCGATGAACTCCATTGGCACCATACCAAGCCTTGGTTAACCTCGAATCATGACAACTGGCATTGTCGTCCTGAAAATAACAGGGGTCCAACCCGTAAAACTGCCACAACGTAGAAAGCACATTGTCATCCAAAATAGTGCAGTAGGCATCGGCGTTGAGCTTACCATGAATGGGGACCAAGGGTCCCAGTCCATACCAGGAGAAACACCCCCAGACCATAATTCCACCTCCGCCGAACTTGACTGCTAGCACAATGCATTCTGGCAGGAGACGTTCTCCAGGCAGACGCCAGACCCAGACCCAGACCATGCTATCCGAACGGTAAAGGGTGAACCTTGATTCGTCGCTCCAAAGAACCCGTTTCCACTGATCTACGGTCCAATTTCGATGTGCTTTGCACCACATTAACCGAGCAGCGCGGTTGGACTTTGTGATCAAAGGCTTATGGGCAGCAGCACGACCATGAAAACCAAGCAGATGTGCTTCCTTACGGATGGTATTCATTGAAACAATACTCCCGGATGCCTGTTGAAACTCCTCGCGGATGAGGGCCATCGGTTGGGTGCGGTTCTTCTGACTTTCTCTGGACAGCACTCGTCGGTCTCTATCTCCCAGTTTCGTTGGTCTGCCGACCCGGGGCACATTCCGACAATCACCGCTCACCTTCCACTTCTTAATCACATAGGCCACTATCGATTTTGGGTACTTCAGATCGCTAGATATGTCCCTTAAGGATCGGTCACATTTGTGATACCGATAATTATACCTTTCTCGAAATCAGAGAGCTCCGAACTGCGCGGCATCTTGCATGCGACTAATGCCGATGCTGTTTACTAAACGATATATACCGGCGGAGGCCGTGACGTACCTCAGGACCGCAGATATCGTCATTTGCATAGGTGTCCAAATACTTATTGTTAGACAGTGTATATATAAATAATTATAATAAATTATCTTAAAGGATTGTCTTAAATTTTTTAACATTTGGCTATTTATGTTTAACGGTTATTAAACAGTAACCAAAGGTATTTTTAAGTAAATATTTTTTTTTTAAATTGTGTTAAGTACCGAGTCTCTCTAAATTTAAAAATGAAATGGTGCACGTTGAACTTAACTAAACTAAAATGGAACTGTTTTAGATGCATGTAGCTCATAAAAAATTTTCGGAGAGGACCCAAAAGTCGTAAAAGGTAGAATTTATCACAATGCTTGATTATTGACATCCAATTAACAAAAATCTAAATTTTGGGGAGGTACTCGAGCCTCCGTGGCTCAACCACTAGCCACGTCCCTGACTCTTTAGATAAAAATTACGAAAAACAATGAACGAATTTTTTTGAAACAATTACGATTACCAATGAATATCTCTAGAAAACCAAAATTCATCTCATCTGAGGGATATCTTTCAATGCAAAGTTATGGTATACTTCGACGATCACAAAAATTAAGGTAATAGTTTTGGATCATCGATGAGGCCACCGCCTTTTCAAATGAGGCCACCTCATTTTATCAATATATATTTAAATCTCTTAACACTATTCCATAAAACTGTTCCAATACTTACAAAACTTTCGGTACTTCCAGTGGGGGCAATAGATTTATTGCAAAAGAGGTACAAATAGAAATCTTTGATTTGCATTTTCTTATATCGCCACTTTTATAATTTCGAAACTTCTATTTTAGAGCTGCGGCGGAGCAGATGAAGAAGAAGAAGAGGAAGGAGAAGGAGAAGAAGGGCCTTCTATCCATGTAAGCTGAAATTGAAATCCACTTTTCACTCTCATTTAAATATAACAAAAAATCATAGTAGTGTACAGAAAAAGTGTAAATTGTGGATAGTTAAAAAAAATTAGATGCATGAAATAGTGGTCCAGCATACCTTATCTTTTAGTTCAAAATAATTAGCTACATGAAATAATAGTTCTCCATAACTCATCTTCGGCTGCAAAATTTTTCAACGGTGGTCTCTTAATTTTATAAGAAAGAATCTCAGAGTTCTAGACTTTTTCATTTTTTCTTTTAGGGGTTCTGGAAAACTAAGCAAACTTTTAAAAATGGATAAATTTTACCTTATACTAAAAGTTATTTCGGGAATGTTTCTTTCTGCAATGGTAAACAAAATTCTCAGGAAGGAGTTTCAAACATTTTCAGGAAATGGAGAGCTACATACAAGTGGTTTACAACTGTTACGCTCTTCACCCTTTCCTAGAATTTCGTAAAATTATTATTCAATGTTCATGTCTTGTACAGACCTTTTAGGTTTTTTGTAAATCTAAAGCGCTAATAGTTTCAATCCTTTAAAATTCGTCGTGACGATGTTTAGCATAATATAACTTGGCCGAAATATTCAACACACGCCCGTGTTACATCTATTTATTGTATTTGTAAATTTTCCAAGAAATTCACCTCTCACTTAATAAATTCTCACTTTGTTTAAAATATACTCGAAACATTTTTAAAATGCTTCAAATTGCAATCATGAAATGATAACATTAGAGGAAACTAGGGAGATTTGATGCATGTAAATCTGAAACCAGAAATACGTTTGAGTTTTCTAAACTGGCAGCACTGCCAAACGAGTTACTCCTTATAAACAAATCTGGCAGCAAACTTTCATTCTGGCATTTTTATGTCGATTGTAAAGAAGTAATTCCTGATTTCTTAAAACCAAACATCTTTTGCAATAAATTGTTCCTTATTTTTTATTAATGAAACTAAACTAATTATGCTTATTCATGGAATACACCATAGTTGCAACAATTCCGGGCATACAATTAACCATAAATTGGCTAATTATATGCCCGGAATTGTTGCAGCTATGATACACTTACAGTCCTTACTGCTTAACTGCTGCTATTTAAAACTCGCACAATTTGTTTATTTTTGGTTTAAGAATTTGTTTTAAACACATGTGCATTAGGAACACATGACCCCCATTATAAAGGAAGTTTGATCCCGTTTATCAACTGAATGAGAAGAAAAAAAATAAAGTTGTTTCCTTGTCAAATATGAAATGCAAAAACATTAAAGGAAAGAATTAAATCCTCAGAAAGTGAGACCAGTAACAGTGTTCAGGATTCAACAGAACCGGAATCATTTAATGATTATTCTGATGAAATAAATGAAGACCCCCTAAATTTTTCCACTGCTGTAAATGAGTTTTGCCACTGTACAATTTCTAGGGCACGCACACAAAAAAAGGGAATATGCCTTCTGAATTTGAGATCTATTTTCTAGGTAAACGAGAAAGTTCTCCCAAAAAATGGGGACGTAAGTGGTGTAGACTCCGAGGTTGACAAGATATACAGGCTGCGGTGCTGACATTTTGGTCACACACTTTTGCACTCGAAGTGTCATGTGACTTAGGGGTCTGACCATCTTACTTTGGTTATCTCGGACCAAGACGGCGATACCCCCTTGATCACATGACGCTTCGGGTGCCAAAAAGGTTGTGGCCAAATGTGATCACCATAGCCTGTATATCTCGTTGGCCGTCATTGACACTGAAGAAAGCTGTTGACGGTCTCGAAACAACCAAAACTAGCCATCCTTCGTAAAACCCGTAAAACTGCAACGGTTTCAATATATTTGCTTGATCTTTAAAGTTTTAAAAATATCATTTGATGATTAATTTGATTTATAACGATCGTCCATATGCAAAACAGTTCTTTTCACTAAACGTAGATTTTTCGTCATGTGTTTTACTCTCTTTTTTCTATCCGTTAACATATTCAGCAAGAAGTTGGAGCTAATACTTAATTTGCATGAATTCAAATGTATCTGTACTTCAAGGATCAAATCAAGGGATCATTTCTTTGTAACACACTATGCATTTGAATACATTTCACTTAGTTTGGATACTATGACACAAAGTAAACATTTACGTAAATTTTACTTGCCCTTTTGGAAAGCGTGACGCAAAAGATAAATTAAATTATTGAAATAAATTCATTTGAATACATAATATAGCTCAGTGAAAGTGTGATATATTTGACTGTGTATTTGATAATTAAAAGCATTGCTTGGATGTGTAAATCTTCTTTAGAGAAAAAAAAATAATTGTAATGGAATTTAAAAATAAATTTTATAAAGTCACACGAGGGCGTCACTCAGAGTTTGATATCATATTTTAAGACTCACATTTAAAAATCATATACCTATAAAATACTGCGTCGCAAACTTTTAACCCGTTAAGGGTTTTTGTATGGGGTTATCATTACTTTTTAGTGGTATGATCAGAGGCCTGTGCAACCTATGGACCGCTTGCCTTCGGCAAACAGCTGGTCTGCCAGCGGGCCACTTCGCGGCACTTGCGAATTCCGTCCAACTCCATGGTTACCCATAGCAAGGCGAATGTCACGTGACACAGGAGAAAAGTATAAAATTTCGTTGGCTCTTCAAACGGTCTACTATCGTGTCTAATCACCACCCAGTTGAAGTTGTTTTCAGCATCAATACGCGTGACTTAAAAAGTCCCATCTTTAAACTAGATAAAATTTAAAAAAAAAAACGAGTTTTCCTAAATAAACCGGCGACGTTACACTCCGATTTTAGCACCGATTAAAACCACATTTTTATTTTGAAAGAATCTTTAAAGTGGATTTCGAGAAAAAATGTTGGACACGAAAGGATTGCGCAAACATGTATATATAGAGCGCCGCGATTGGTTGATTGGTGTGGGCTGCGTCACTCGTAGAACTATCGTTCTCCATGATGTGTAATACATTAAAAAACGCTCCTTGTTGGCAAACACTTGAAATATTTTATTTTTTTTTTTTTTTATTTATTTATTTTTTTGCTAAAGCAAATTCCCATACCATCATTATGTCCTAAACAAAATTTCATAACTTCCTCAACAATAGTTTCGTCTGTAGACAACTTTAAAGTAGGGTCTTTTAATTTCGGACACCCGGAGCCCTACCACGATAGTCTCGGGAAATAATCGGTAGCGGATAAATCAACCTTCTCGCACATATGACGTCACATTTCGACAGAGCACTTAAAAGTGCCACCACGATAATGTCGTAATGTTTACGATACCGTAAATACTGTCGAGAAATCCGCTGTTGTTTTACGACACCATCAACAAGTGTGAGAACCATTTCCCGCTATCGACTATCTTCATCTCGGATTGCAGCTCGTGGTATTTTTGTTTTGTTTAATCGTTTTATCTTTTAAAAAAATGTCGCGATTATTGGTTTTAGCGCTTGCACAACAAGACGATGCAAGAAGGGTTCCTAGGAATCGAATTTCGATTCCTAGATGTAAATCATTTGATTTAAGCGAGGAAGATTTCATTAGAAATTTCCGCTTAAACAAACAATCCGCACTTCGGCTGATTGAAGAACTTAAGCCTTTTCTCGAGGCTAAAACAACAAGAAAGACAGCCCTCAACACAGAAATAAAATTTTGAAATGATGAAGTTAAATTTTTTATTATCACTTTTTAAATGTATGGTTATTCACTTAGTTTCCATTTATTAAACATGCACTGTTAAGGAAAATATGCTTAAATTACTAATTCAAAGCAACACTTATTATTATTACACAGTTCATTTTATATGCCATGAAAAAGAAAAAAATGTTATATCACCTTTAACAAATTAATGTCTCCATAGAAGATACTTAAGGATGAATAATTTTTATACTATCACTGAGCTAGCAAACCTTCTTTTATATAATCTTTCTTCTTTAAATAGTTACAAATAACAGCATCTGTGTTTCAAGGTGTAACATCCTAAAATTTTGTCTGTCAAATTGTATGTAATTAATATTCCATCTTTGGGCTGTATATTGTTCAGAAATTGGTTTCAAAGTATAATTGTTTTGGTGTATTTTTTTAACATGCATTTCACGCGCCGATCCACGCGCTCACGTGGATCGGATATCGGAAAGAATGCTCTACTTTGATTGGTTGATTTCTGTCGATTACGATACTCCCGGAACAGTCGAAAAAATTCTCGCTTCCTTTAGACGTGACCATGGTGGTAAGGCAAAACTGGGGGTCGCGGCTATTTATCCGATGATTTCATTATCCGATAGCGGGAACTATCCGCTACCGATTATTTCCCGAGACTATCGTGGTAGGGCTCCCGGTATTTTACGATCTTTGTTCTTCACTTAGTTGCAGTATAGACAGAATTCCGAAAACTCCTGGATTCCAGTTAGCGCTTCCAAATATGAAATTGCATTATTAACGTCAACGTTTTTAAGTAGAGTTTTCGTACTTTAACTGAATTAAATGAAATTTAGCATGTGAAAATTGAAGCATAGAGATAAGAAATAAAAGATTTACCGATTACTTGTATTCCTGTTGATTTACCGAGGTCATGTTAGTCATGTACCTCGAGTGTTCTAAATCATGTCGTAAGTATGCATAGGCACCTATGGATATTGAATATTTCTGTCAGAACAAGAGTAATATTTTTTAATGCACAAATAAGTAAATAAAATTTGAAAGACTTTTAGGTACAATTTTTCTTCCTTAGTTTTATTTGTTATCTTTTGTTTGAAATACCTATTTTTTCTTTTAATACCTAATTTTCAATGCAGCATTTTCAACTTCAAAAACCATTTCATTATTGAATATGTCCCATAAAAATCGAAATTTTTTAACCCTCTCGTGAGATTTTCAATTTATGAGTATGATTATTATGTATGGAGCTGTACATTTTATCTAGCATATTTTTCATGCTGCAATAATGGAAAGAAAAAATTTGCCCGCATTATGGTACGTACATTTTCTATTTAATATTACTAAAATACCTCTTTAAAGTGATATTAAGGGGAGTCGTGTATTTTTTTAACTGCTAAACTTCACATAAAATAGACAAGTAACTTTTGAGCTCATAAAATTTTATTCTCATTACTCCTTTAATGATATGAATTTAAAAAAATATTCTGTATTATTAATTATGTACCATGATTAAGTATTCTCTTATTTATACCTCTGGCGTTGAGGGATTAAAAAATGTACTTTATGCGAGTACACAGAGGTCTCAAAAAGGTGGTAACGGGCTTTAATTCTTTATCTATTAGAGATAAGTGGGCAGTGTAAACTGAAAAAAAATGTTCAAAATAAGGCCGGAAATCAGACTCTCAAAAAAATATTACTCTCTTTAATTTACAAAAAGCTACATCTTTTAAATCTGTATACGACCCCCGTACAAAAAAACCTTCCAATTAGCAAAATGTTCCCCATATACTAATGAAGTGATGTTCCAAATTTCAGCCTTTCATCCCACAACGTTTCAGAGATATCTTTAAAGAAAGATGATCGGAGGCTATACATGATTTTGAATGTAAACGTTTATTGCTAGAATGGAAAAAAAGATTTTCTTTCGTAATTTCTGTACAGCCCCTGAAATGCGGTCATTCGCCATGACTTTTTCCCTTCGAGAACCATTGAAAAATGGTTTAAGTCAGCTTTATATTTATCTTCATATCTCTGACTCTTTTAAGGATATAATTCTCAAATTTTGTATGTCACCTTATTAGTGTATGGGGGGCACGATTTATAAATTGAGATTTTTTTCTTACGGGGGTCGTATACAAATTTCAAAAATCTAACTTTTTGAAAATTAACTAGAGAAGACTTTTCGTGGCGTAATCTTTTTTTCCGACCTTATTTTGATATTTTTTCATACCCACTTATCTGTTAATAGATAAAGGATTAAAGCCCGTCACCATCTTTTTTTGGGACACCCTGTATGTGTATGTATACATATATATACGTGTGTGTAAAAATTAATTTCCATTTTTAAAGGTCTAATTATAACTCACAAGTTAAATCCAATATTTTTTTCTTTGTTATTTACGTTTAAACTACAAGGCTCACAAGTTGATTTTCAGAAAATAATTTCTCGTTAAATGTTTTTTTTTTTCAGTCTGTCATCTTTCAATGTATAAGTTTAAGATATTCGTCAATTAATATTCTAATATCACATTCTAAAAAGTGCTTTAAAATATTTCAAAAAGTGCAAGAATTCATTTCAATTTTAATCCCTCTGCATCAGCTAATCATAATTAATGCCCAAGTGCACAATATTTTACGGGTAAAAAAACTGAGAAGCTGTATTTTATAATGAATTTAATATATTGGTTATGCATACTCTTACTTTTCTGCATAAATTGTATATAAAACTAGCTGAAGTACCCGTTTTCGCACGGGAATGAATGGACTTTTTGATATTGCGATTTGTTGTGATTACTATTTATTGTAATAAAGAGATATAGCAAAATGGATATCGCGTTATATTGGGTTCAATAATCATGCATACCGAATTTCAAGGCAATTGTTTGTACGGTGCAGAAGGCCATGCGGCGTAGCGCAATTAGTGGCGAGTTTTAGCAAAACGGATACGGGGAAAATATTCTTCGCATTCAGAAATCGATGTATACGAATTTTCATGACGATCGGCTGGACAGTCCTGAAGTTCATGTATTGACGCGACATCTAGTGGCAAGTTATAGGAAAATGGATAGCGCCAAACTCTTCCTCCTGTTCAAATATCTATGTATACCCATTTTTCATAGCGATCAGTTGCACAGCCAAGAAGTGATACACTACAGTGCCATCTAGTGGTTAATTAAAGTAATGATTTGCTACAGCGCCGTCAAGTAGCCAGTTATAGTAAAATGGATAAAGCCAAAATATTCTCATTGTTCAAATAGCTATGCATACTGATTTTCATAGTGACCGTTTGAATGGTCAAGAAATTGGCCTGCTGCAGCGTCATCTAGTGGCGAGTTAAAATAATGCATTGCAGTGCCATCTAGTGGTGAGTAGCATCAAAAGGAACACAGTCAGAATATATTCTTCGTTCTCAAATGTGTAAGTATAAAAATTTTTATGCCGATCGGTCGAACGGTATAGAAGTTGATGCGTTGCAGTGCCATTTAGCGGCAAGTTACAGCAAAATGGATAGTGAAAAATATTCTCCGTGTTCTAATATCCGCGTGTACCAAATTTCATCGAAATCGGTTGGACGATATTCGCATAGCAAACGGCTAAACGGAATAGAATTCGACGTTCTGATGCGCCACCTAGTGGCAAGTTAGAGGAAAACGGATATCATAAAAACCTTCTCCATGATAAAAGACTTAGATGAACCAAATTTCATGGTGATCGGTCAAACGGTGCTGGAGTTTTTCAACCTCATACAAACATACCAACATTCATTTTTAAACTATAACCAGTGTTATTATATATACCAGTCTCAAATAAAATCCAGTTTCAAATCTAAGCCTCGCCAAAGTGCCAACATACGCCATTTTGCAAGAGTTTTTCCAGGGAATCATTCGAAGCATTGACTTAGCAGCAATCAATATAGGAAATGGTTCGACCGCCAAAATGTAAAGCACGCATTTATTTGAAAAGTGGAATCCCTTAATACAGCCGCATTTTTTAAATTATCAACTATATAACGTGTTTTATTCATCGTTACTCCGATGTACTATATGCGAAGATTTTAATTATCTGAAATTTGGCGGAATTCCCCCAACTTAAATCAATGTACTCTATTGGCAAGAATGCTGAAGATAGATCGCTTGAAATCCCTTAATAACTGCATTATTTCCGCACGGATCATTAAAATTTAACGCTGTGTTCTAATAAAACCTTTGCACTTGTTTCCAAAAATCCTTTTCCTTAAGCTCTCAGTAAATTGCGCCAAGCCGGAAACTGTGCGAAGCGCTAGAACTCACTTTCTCGGCATTTCAACCATTTTATTTTTCGCCAAACTAAAAAATTTTACATATTAGCCTCGGAAATCTTCAATTCTTATTGTTTTGCGTATAAAGCATTTCATTCCTGCTCTGTTTTCCCATGCACACGATATTATAATTTAAAAAAAATAACCTTACGAATATAAACTAACAAAAAAAAATCATTATTATTCTTTTATTTTTACTTTGAGAATTTAAAACATTTTAATCAGCAAAATCGCCACACATGGCAACCACGATGCTTATTTCACACTTTTTTCACTACAGGGGTTACAATTATGGAAAGCTTTTTGCGTGGAGAGCATAAAAAATCTCTTAAATTCCGGGAACAGGTGGACTTTCAAAGTTTTAAAGTAGACTATAATTTATTCTATATTATTTTACATATCTGTGCAAAATTTCAGGCTGATAGGTCCATTTTTGTGGATTTGTATACTAATCAAATCCACAAACAAACAAACAAACAGAATTTCATTTTTATTTATAAGATTAAACATTTTCCACAATTTTTTATTCTGAAGGTAATATATTTAGAATAACCTGTATTTACCAGTATCTTCCCAAAACAATTGTGTTAATTCTTCTACAACATGTCAACTTTCTTAGGATTAATTAAGAACACTTTCGATGGTGATAAATCATATTACTGAAGATAAACAAACAGATTTCTCCGAATCCTTTTCCTTTTGTTTCATATCAATTATAACATGTGTGTCCATTAAAAAAACGAAGCCTTGTCTTGCTTTTGGCCTTAAATATATTTTTAAAAATGTTTATTCATGAAAACTCTTGAAATATAATAACTTAGAACTATTACAAATAATACTAAATATGTTTTTATGTATTTATTTTTTACAGGAGCAAGAAATGGAGAAACAGAAGCTGTTGTTCCAACAATCTCGTCTATCTGATAGAGGTGTAGCCGAGATGACCCTGCTGTACATTTCAGCTTGCAAAGGTATAGCATGAAATTATTCAAATAGTGTTTCACAGACTGTAAAGTTTTGCAACTTTTCAGTACTAATGCGGGTGTATTCTTTCTATTTCGTTAGGTGTTCAGAGTCCAATGACCATGAATACTCTACGCTTAGGTATATCCATTTTAAAGGGCGGTAATGTTGAAATTCAAAAGGTAGGCTTAGACAGATTTTTTTTTTGTTTAAGTGTACAACGCATCACTCGGCGTTTGTTTTAGTTTATTTTCAAAATGATATTTTCTTTTCTGGTTGAAGCAATTCCATTTAAAATGCATTTACGATGAAAATCGGCAAATTTATACAAATGTTAACCTGTGTTTATTAATGAAGTCAACCCCTATAAAGAGTATTTCTCCCCTGAGGAAGGGGCGGTGGAGAGGGCTCTGATACTTGAAATCTCAATGCATCTGGCAAAAGAACTTGTAAGAACTTATTGAAGTAAGGCGTCGTGTTTTCGTCTATTCTATGCCTGGGTTATACTTTAAAGGTCGTCGTTGCTAAATAAAATGTTTTTAGATGAAAGTATCTTTTAGTGAATTTTTGGAAGCACATTATCTCTTTTATCTGTTTTCTCTGAAAATATAAGTTCTGGTTCTGTTGGTGATTTAATACGTTTTGTGTAGTATACGGTGCCTTTACAAAAAGCAAAGATTTTTGTGTGTTTAAGCCCTCCTAAATGCTTCAAATTAGACCCTATTCTTGACAAAGAGGACAACATTACAATAAGAGCTTAGGAAAACTCAGAACTCACAAAAATAGGGGCTTGATATCTTTTTTTTTTTTTCTCTCTCTTAGAAATTTTAGAGATATTTTATACATAACTACCGCACTTCGATAACGGAGTGGAAAGATCTGGCGTTAAAGCTTTGGAACAAATGATAATAGAGCCACTATCTTTACTGACTCTTCTGAGCTTAGCTACTTTTATATTTTTTATACTTTATTTTAACTACTTTTATATTTTTTATACTATACTTTATTACCATAACACGTCACCGTTTGCCCGCTGGTAGTTATGGCTCTAAATAAAAAGCGCATGTCTATAAATTTAATTAATCGATACCTGCTATAAGTAATTTTTTAATCAGTGTGGCTCTTTTAAAAGTTTATAACAGATGGTTAATCATACGGGGAAGTGTTCCCTAAAAGAACTAGTGTAACCAGGAATAATACCGCAGACCCTGAGGTGAGGAAATGAAAGAACCTGATGCTAAAGACAAGGTCGTGACTAGAGATTTGGAGTCTAGGTGGACGACAGATGATAATAGGACCCTATCTTTACTGTTTCTTCAAAGCTTATCAATTTTTATTCTAGTTATATGTTCCCCTTTTATGCAGCGATCTAAGTTCGTGGCTTCGGTTTCCCTGGGTAGTTAGGACCCTGGGAAAAGGGCTTTACTGTACCGTACAAAGACTTTTCGAGGTCATGCTGCTTCAAGTCCTGAATATTTTTCGTTACATCTTGCCTAAAACCCCATGAATTTTTTTTCTAGCTACGCCACTGAAGACAAGTATACTTTACCCTCAATGTAACAAGATCTGTATTTCAGTAGCTCTCTTGAATTTTGGGTTCTCTTCTCTGATATTATATAACTCATATTTTAGTTTGTTAATAAAAAATGTTCAGATTCATTAACTTTGATTCCAGATCACGTAGCTTAGTTTCCAAATTAATAATTTTGTCTTATTTCTATACTAAATGGAGCATTATTTCTTTTTGTCAATCTTGTGTATTCTCATCATAATAAATCATTTTAAAATTATGCATCTTAAGTCTTCCTCATAGGAAACTTAACACAGGTTTTCATTTTAATTATTTTAATGTGCTAGGTTCAACATTATAATTAGACCTAAGGAAAGATGTTTACATTCTATTATATATTATTAAAGGATATTTGTGCTCTTAACTGATAAAAAGGTAGAGTGTTAGGGTTTTTGCTTTCTAAGAATTGTTTTCAAATTGGGTGCCATTTGAAAATTTGTGCGAAATTATAAGGAAAATATTACATTGTAAATGCATTATAGCAAGTTTTTTTTTTGTTTGATGTTATATGATGTTTTGTAATAAAATATATTTGTTTCTATATTTAAAACATTTAATGTATGTTTCAATATCAAATATTTTCAGAGTATGTTAAAACATCTTAAGGAGAAGAAGGATGTGGGTTTCTTCACATCTATTGCTGCCCTGATGAACTCTTGCAGGTCGGTGTTGTGACTATTGATGTTTATTATTATTATTTTTTTTACAATAATCAATAATTAAGAATATTCTTACATAACTTAACTGCTCTACAGAAACTCCTTTTCAGAAACGACATTAAATATCGCCCGATTTTATACTGATACAGATTTTGGAATCTTAAAACAAAAGTGTTTAAAAGTGCTTTGATTAAAGGTGTATAGCTAGAGCTCCTCCTTTCCCGTTTAAAATTGCAAAATATTGAACACAATAAAACTTTCCTTGAACGGGGCCCCTTTATTAACGAATACTTGTCACAAATAGACATAATTCCGGATCCCTTAAATTAAGAACACCTTTATCCAGTGGATAACGGACTTCAACAGAAACATGTTTCCAGGTCCCTTGCGAATTCGTTTTAAAAACTTTAATTGTTGTAATACCGAGTAAAAATGATTTAAAATTTTACTGTTTCATTGAAATTATCAATGTATTCACCTTCTCACTTCGGGTTTGGGCACTTTTTTAAAAGTCATTATGATCCTGCAGTAAAATTCTTAGTGGCATATCATCGATAGTTGTTTGATCTTTTAGCTGTTTCTACTGTGCGTAAATAAATTGACGTCTCAAAACTTCAATTTCTGTCCTTTACAGTGTACTTGACTTGGACGCTTTTGAGCGTACACAAAAAGCTGAAGGTTTAGGCGTTGGTTCAGAAGGAACTGCTGGGGAGAAGAACATGCATGATAAAGACTTTACGTGTGCTCTGTTTCGTTTCCTACAACTTCTTTGTGAAGGCCACAATCTAGGTAAAGTATTTGACTTGTTTCTAAATTTTTGCACTTTCGAAGTTTTAAAAGTGTTCTTGTACAGTACAGCAGCTTTTTTATAGAATATGTCTTACTTTGTATAATATTCCATAGTTAGAAACGAAGTTTAAAGGTATAGCAAAAATGTGAATAAAAGTAGTAAAAATCAGCTATTTCTTAAAATTGCGGTACATTTCTCAATTTTGTTTTTGATTTTAAAATGACCTGAGTTTGCATAATTTTTAAAGAAAACGACAAATTACTAGCACCTTTGAAATTAGCGTATTTATTTGATCATGTCATAAAAAAATATTATAATTTGATTTAAAATACTTTAAATAGAAACAAAACTTTATTTCAATTTGTAGTTGCAGAGAGTGCAACTACAGATACTTGTAGTAGCAGCAAGTGAGCATGAGTTGTGTAAATATTAATGCAATATCTTATTTTTTTTAATTTGATTGTATGCTAGTTAATTACAAATATGAGGAAAATATTGATAGATATTTATATTATATATATATATATATTTACTCATCTTTGTTTTTATTATTCTATATAACTGTAGAAGGAATTGTTACGATGCTGTACTCTTGTTTTGGCAATTATACAATGGTAGTTAGAAATGCAGTTATTTCTCTTGCATTTCCCCTAAATACATTTCTAGTTAATCCAAAAAACAATATATTAATTCTAGTCTCTGGAGCGTGTGAGAGGGTTATAAAAACCTATTTATAGCAATTCTTATACAATATGTTATTGTTGCTTTTAGCATGTGTGAAGAAAGTCTTAATTGAATTATAGCTATGCAGGCAAAGTCAGCTGATGTCAAACTTAATGCCTGATTGCTGCTCAAAATTGGATACAAAATTACTTCAGATCCATGTTATTTATGCTCATAGTTTTTTCTAAAATTTCCTTTTACATTTGACAGACTTTCAAAATTATTTGAGAACTCAAGCAGGAAACACCACTACAGTGAATGTTGTCATCAGTACTGTTGATTACTTGCTTAGGCTCCAAGAGTCAATTATGGACTTTTACTGGTACTATTCTTCAAAGGATATTATTGACCAGCCAGTACGTATGAGCTGTCTTTTTCAATGTACATTGTTGAGGCATTTTTTTTCTTTGACAGAGAATTATTATTTTGCTTCTAACGTAGGGGAAAGACAATTTTTGCAAAGCCATCACTGTAGCCAAGCAGGTATTCAACACCCTAACTGAGGTGATTCAAGGTCCTTGCTCCCTGAATCAGCAAGCTTTAGCTCACAGCAGATTGTGGGATGCCGTTGGTGGTTTCCTCTTCCTTTTTGCTCACATGCAAGATAAACTCTCGAAGAATGCAAGTCAATTAGATTTGCTCAAAGAACTTCTAGAGCTGCAGAAAGAAATGATCGTTATGATGCTTAGTATGCTAGAGGGTATGTAATAAAGTTTTCTAGTAAAATGCAAAGCATATCTCACTGAAAGATGTTTTTGCTTACCAGTTTAAGGAAATACTGACAAAGTATTCAATCTAAATTACTTGTAGGTAATGTCATGAATGGAACCATTGGTAAACAGATGGTCGATACTCTTGTAGAATCGGCCGGTAACGTAGAGGTAAAATCTCAATTCTATCTTTTTACTTTACAAGTTTTAAGTGTGTTTTACACGATATGAGGTTTTTTTTAATTTAACTAGCCATAACAAAAATCATAGTACTTTCTTTTTTGATACGGCGATGTTCACTATAATAGTAATTGCTAAGCATTCAAAAATTTTGCTAGGTGTTTAAAATGAAATTTTAAAATTAGGTGGAGGGTGTTCAGCAAATAATTTAGTCATATGAGTAAACTTACTGTTTTATAAATTAGGATTTCTTAGTAACTTCTATCAAAAACCTGTTTCAGTTATTCATATTCAGGCAATGTGACAGACTGACTTATATTAAATAATCCAGTTTATCAATGCGCATAGGAACTAGAAAGGAGAGGGAAAGCTGGAAAAACTTTTTACTTTTTTCCTTTCTGCCAAGAAGTATTTAACTGTTTAACCGAGGTTAGACTTTAAAACAGTCCGAGTCCTATCGTTTAATGAAATTCAAAGTATAATAATTTAAAAAAATTATTATTTTATTTGATATAAGCTGTCATTTAAAGGAAAACATTTATTTCTTTCATTTTGGTCATAAATACCCATATTGGTAGTATATTTTTAGAAACGGAAAATTCAAATTGAATATAGTAAACGTTTTCAAAATACATTTATTTCTTTTTAACTGAAAGTTAGCAGTATTATCCAATGGATTTAACTGTATTAAGGGACACTGTCTGGAAATTCAGTTGTATAATTTCATGACACGAAAACAACATAGAAAATGCTTTTGAGTCAACATAATGTGAATACTGTTTATAGTAGTGTTTGCTAAAGACAAAAAACTCTAGAGGATTTGTTTACACATCTATGGATATCCTAATTTCAATATACATTTACACATCGATGTAGCCCTTCTATAATTAGACTAATTAAGCTGTCTGTCAAGTATCGCTATTTCTCTGTAGCTATAAATTAATCGAGAAGTGGCCTGAATGGGACAGGTTGTGGACTGTGCACTAGCCACAAATCCTTTTATACGTACATCTTTTTAGTATCAAATTATTAAAGTAGATGTATCTAAATACCACACCTTTTTATACAAAACAAAATTTAAATGACTGCTAGAGGTATGACAAAAAGTGTCCTTTTGTGATTTCAAAAACAAAAGTAAAAAATTCGTAACATTTAAAAATCGAAATGTTTATATTTGAGTTTGGATAAATATCGTCTTGTAACTTATGTACCCAACATATTGAACTTTGCAAACAGCAGAATTAAATTAAATTAAATAGATGCAATGTCATCTTACTTTGCAATTTCATTTTATCATAACATGGGTCTCATTCGTCACTTTAACCTAAAACTGAGCGCTGAACGGGACTTTTCCATTCATTACTTCGAACGATTTTAGATGATAGAAACTAAGAATGATTGTTTACATCTCTAACATGGTTTTGAAAATAAAAATGACTGATATTTTTAGACTTAAACTAGAACAATATTTAGTATCTAATTTTATTTTAAAAAATATATCCAATTATGTATAAAAATATAAATATAATACTTTTATATTTTAAATAATTCGATACATTTTACATTGTCTTAACACTTTCGGCAAAGAAGACATATACGCAAGTCCTTTTTCTTGATCCTCTAAATAATGATATTGTTTACGTTCAACTGAATGACTTTCTTTCAAAGCTTCCCAAACCAATTACAAATTCTGGCATATCATGCACTACGGTATTTTCATGATTTTTTACAAACTTTGGAGGAAAATTTTGTCCTAATAAATAAAGTATTTTTGTTATTACTGTAATAAGGACCTTCTTTTTTATTTGATCGTTTTAATTATGTTAAACAGCTTTTTGTTTGTTTTTTTGTTTGTTTGCTTTGTTTGCTTTGTTCGCTCCCTTGAAAATCTTTGCAAATTAATTATGTTGTGTGTAAAAATGAAGTTGGAGTTACATTTAAACATATTTTATTATGTCTCATTAATGCCTTATCTTGTCCCATTACTAACACTGTCATAAATGGGGCAATTTATAAAACTTCGTATTTTTATTTTTCACTCCTATTATACTTGTTTGAACGTATTTTTGTGTTTGGATGTACTTTCGTCCGTCCCGTCGAGGGAAAAAATGCTGGTTCTCCTAGTTGGTGCCACCATAGTAAAACGACCAGTACTTCGGGCTTTAGTAGTGGCGAATGACTGGTGGTCAAATGCTCTCCCTTATTTAAAAAAAAAATGTGTTCTTGTATGTTTCCTGAAAAGTAAGATACTGGTGTTTGTTTGCATGCAATTACCATCAAACTAAATGCAAAATGTCCTATTCATGCCACTTCTCCCTTATTCTCCACTTATTTATATATATATATATTCTCAGAAAATAAATCAGAATTTATTAAAATTAGTATGTTTTTAAAAGATTAAGTACAAGGATTATTGTAACAACATTCAAAACTTCAACAAGAATTTTTTAAAAAAGTTTAATAGCCTATCTTTTTTACACAAAAAAATTGCGAATAAAAAAAAATAACTATTGTTTATTTTTAAATTTATTCTAACTCTGTTGTCTGTTAAAACTGTATGAATAATGTGAAGTATTTTTTTATTTTTGTTTGCTTATTGTTGCAATTTTATAACTGCATTTTATGTCTGTTTGTCAAGGTGTGGTGCTCTTATTATAACCATGTTTCCTTGCCCTTAAGTAGTTTGTACTTTAGTTGCATGTTTTAGTTAGTAGAAAACCAACTGTGCATTAATCCGTAGTATTTATGTTTAGTAATGTATGGCAACATGGGTACATGATTTTTGCATTCAATTTTGCTTTGCATAGCTTTTGTTTTGCGCTATATTTTTGTTTTTGCTTTTCGTATTTTTGTGTTTTTATTTTTGAAAAGTATTTTGTTTGCAATTTTTTTCTTCAGTTTTGAATTTTGAAAACAAATATAAACTTTTGGCTTGAAAACAGTAGCTTCCAAAAAATATTTTTATATAGAAAACACTTTTACGTGGATAATTATAAGGCTTTAATTGCAATAAACCTATAGTTCTTGATTATTGTCATTTTTTGAGTACAATTTACCGAAAAAAACATAATTATTAAGTCTCTTTCCAGTTTTATAAGTAATTTACAATAAAAACAATTAAAGATATTGTATATATATCCCAATGTTAAAATATTTAGAATTCTTACAAGCAATATGTACTAACCAAAATTTTATTTTTTAATTGCTTAATTTAGAAAAGCCTTGAAAATTTGTTTAAATAGTAAAATCTAATTTCATGTTAAATTACTTATAATTTAAAATTTTTGGGACAAGTCATCAAATGCGTTTACGTACATTTATGTCCTGCTTTAATGATTAACATATTTTGTGCATTGTTACAAGAAATCGACGTCCTCACTTTATTAAGTTAATTGTTAGGCTTTATTATAATATACAAAAGTGGTTTTAACGCTTTCTGGGCATAATTATCAATACTACTGCTAATTCATTTTATAGTTTAACTTAGAATTTAATTTAATGGAGACAGATTCTAAATGATCACTCTAATTTGATCAAAGTAATACCACTCAAAGACAGAGTTAGCAAAATAATTTACATAACTTCCAAATCTTACTTTCATACTATAAATTGGCAATATTTACTTTCTATGCCTTTTTAACTACAAAAGTCGTTTCTTTTTTTTCTCTCTTTTTTTTCTTTCAATCGCGTTTGAATGTCCGATTTATTCTATAAGCATTTGAAAACTATCTAAATGTAATACTTATGTTTAAAATAAATAAAGTTTTCACTGTATATGCTAAAGATATTTGTTTTTTGACTCAGTCGACCCTTCGTACAGCGTCCTCTCAAGTTTTGCTTAAAACATTTGCTGTACTGTAAACTCGTGATACAGACTTATTTATATGAAACTCACAATAAAAATACTTTTTATTATTATAAAAAAAAATTCTAAATAATTATTAATTAATTAAAATCGATATTTTATAAACACTAAGAAAAAACATATTGTGATGCTTTCATTTATTTATTAAGCATTGTTTTATTAAGAAAAAGTAGATTGCGATCACTTTAACTTATTTATTAACGAAAAACAATTTAAACTTTTTAAATCTGTGAAGTAATATATACAAATACGTTTTTCCAACGTAAAGTGTATATTTATGAATTAAGTTCGACTTTAAATCAATAAACTACTTTTTAACTTAAACCAATATTAAAGGTCGAGGGAAAATTTTAAAAAAAGTTGATTTTCCAAAAAACGGAAAAACAAATTTCTCATTACACACTCAACTTGTTCTTCCTGATTAAACTCTCTCTTTGGGCAATTTTTCAGTGTAGTCTCATCGTTCTTTCCCCAAATGTTTTTTTTAAAATTTGATTAGCACTTCTAACGGACAACAGAATGCGATACAGACCTCGAAATTGACCAAACAAAAGTGGACTCTCTTCCCCCCCCCCTAGACCCTTCATATGTTAAAACAGAAAAACATTTCGTAATTTGTTGATAATTTATCCAAAGTAAATGTAAAATTATTTATAAAAACAGATCACTTTCGATTAAAAAAAGAACCACATATCTTAATAATTTAGTTTTAGAGTGTTTTTTTTTTTTTTTTTCAACCGATAATTTGGAAACTGCTGTTAAATTTCAATGATATTTGTTTGACATATATATTTTTATCACTCAAATAAAGCTGTGAATCGTGCATTCACAGATCATTCTGCGTTTCTTCAACATGTTCCTCAAGCTGCCATCTCTTGTGTCTTCCCCAACTATAGCGGTATGTAACTACTCATAGGTACACCTTTTTTTCTCCTTTAGCTACTAACTAGCAACACCAACAGCCTTGACTATTAGTCTTAGTCATTCTGTGCTGAAACTATTATTTAATCGAATGCACATACATAAAATATGAGAAAATTATAAATACCTCTCTACCATCTGGGATTTTCCCCCAGTATATTAGCACACATTAGCACAGACTGACCTGGACTGATAATGTTGTCAAACAACCTAGGCTTTCATAGTATTTATTTCGAAACATCATTTTCTGAATTATTCTGCAGTTGATCCTCAAATTCTTTGATATGTTCCTGAAACTAAGGGAGTTAACATCATCACCAACTTTCCAGGTAAAATTTTGAATTTATTTCTTTAACATTTGAAGAAAGTTTCGTTTTAGTCAATTGGAAAAGTCTGTTTCCTAGAACCTCCATCACCGTAGAAGCTTTTACCGAGTTATCAAAAATATATTAATATGAATATGCATTTATTGCTTTGGATAGTTGCACAGAATAGGATGGCTGTTAGTGAAATTCAATTTCATTGAATAGAGAAGACTGTAATTTTGAAGAAAAACATCCGTATGAAAAAGAGGAACATTTACTTATTCATAATGCATGATTTTATGTAAGAAATTAGCAGGTTAAGAAAAGAACTAAGAAATCATACAGCCGTAAAATTTAATAATGCTCGAAAAATAAGAATTTTCGAGAATTGTAGCCGATCCTTATTTTATCTGAAAAAGTTTTACCAAAATAAAAATGCTCTTTAAAATATGGTGTCCTTTAATCTAATATAAAAATCATAAAAATAGCATACTTGAAACGAAGGGAGTCATTAATTTTACATTATTTAAAGCAAGAATTTTTGTTTTTGTTTCTCTCGGTCTGTCTGTTTGAATGACACAGTTTTTCGAGATCTATAGCACTTTTATGGCTGTCATCTCAGTTGTTCCTAGTACAAGTTCATATTTTATTGCAAAGTACAATTTTACAGCACAAGGTCGGACAATTTTACATCCACATCCAAAGCCGGGAATCGAACCCGGTCCCAAAGGATGGTATTAGGGCGCCAAGGTCTGTCTTTTGGTACTTTAGAAGATATAAACAATTTGTCAATATCTCTCTAAACATAGTCTATCAAGTTTCTTGACTTTGTGTACTTTGAAATTTTTAAAGTAAGTAAATATTGAGTTTTCTTTTATCTTCCATATTCAGCGCGTTGAAGTATAAAAATCAGTTTTATGAGTGGAAAATATTTAAAAGATTTCAATATAGCATCTGCTATTTTTGTTTTTATTTCACAGTTTTGGCGATTCTTATAGAAGTATTTTGTTTGCTGTTGATTTTAAATAAGGGGCCGTCTATAAATCATGTCACACTATTTTTCAGTATTTTGATCCCCCTCCCCGCTTTGTCACACACAAAGTACCACACTTCACCATGTTCCCTCCCCGCCACTTGTCACATGCCACTCTAAATGTCATACACCTATGCTTACAATTCAGAACCATAGCACTAAATTATAGATCATATTTCATATTTTATTTTTAAACATTAGCTATGTGTGTTAATGGCATTTATGAACATGATTTTTAGTAACGAATTTCTATTTCTACCGTATTCTCAGAACCAGCCTTGAATGTCTTTTCCTGGGCGGGGGGGGGGGGGGGGGGAGATAAATGCAGGAAAAGAAAAAAAACACACAGAGTGCTGTGAAAATTGTTTTCATCACACTAAAAAATACCCTTAAATTCTGGTGGTTTCAAAAAAAATTAATCTACTGATTTTAATGTTTTTATTTTAACCATAACGTGGCCGACGAGATATAGAGGCTGCGGTGTTGACATTGGTCACACTCTTTTGCACTCAGAGTGTCATGTGACCAAAAGGGTGTGACCATCTTAGTCCGAGATAGCCCTACTAAGATGGTTACATCCACTAGGTCATATAACTCTTCGGGTACAAACGGATGTGGCCAAAATGTCAGCACCGTAGCCTGTATATCTTGTCAGTCACTTAACCAAAATGTGTGATGTCACACTTCTTGTTATCCCCCCCCCCTTTAAGCGTGACATCATTAGTGGACGGCCCCTAATCAAGTAATGGCTAATCTTTCTCTAACACCCAAAATAATAATTTTAAAAAATGTTTAAATATGATATCTCGCTTAAAAGATATGTATCTGGCACATACATTATCACAACAACACTTTGCTTCCTGAAAGAAAAAAAAAGTGTCACTTGAAGAATTGTGGAATTTCATCTGCAAAGTAAATTTGTAAAACACCCCTGCACTGATCAACATTTTCGCAGTCGGTATTTAAAGCTTTTTGCATTTTCTCTATTTAAAATCATTATTTACTCTATTTTTTCAAGCAGAAATTTGGTATAGTATATGTTGCTTTTGAAAGCAATGGTCTGTAATTCATTGAGCATTTGAAAATTAATTAAAATTTGTACTTTTACTTTTTGTTGCATTCTATATTTAAATGTAGTATTAATGACAGTGTTGACACCGAATTAAAAAAAAAAATGTTCTGTTTAAATATATAGATGATGCTCGTAAGGCAAAATTTAATGCATAATAAAAAAGAACTTACCAAATCATAAAAATATTTATTTATTTATTTTTGTCTGAGCACGAATTACAGTAATGACTAATTAAAAAGTCACAAAATATTTTATCATATTTGTACGGTTTAATAGAAAAATCGTACACGTTATTTAGAGATTATTCCTTATTATTAGACATAAAAATTGTTTAGACATTATACTTAAAATTGTAAACTAAGAAAATTAGTTTACAACTTAATTTTGAAGTATTCTGAATTAATTCATGCAGGTCATCAAGTTTTATAAAAATTAACATTCATATCAGTATGAGTAAGAGCAATTTCAGTATTAATATTTTTAATTAAATTTTCTTATGGATATACAGATTGTAAAATTCCCATGTTATTAAAAAAACCGTGATCTACAAGGAAATGTGGAGCAATGTGACGATGTTCTCGATGAACAATTTTTTATAAGTAACTATAAACAAAAATAAAATATTTTGTAAAAAATAACATATAATGGGGAAAATATGTTCTAAATTTAACTTTCTAGTTTTAGAATAGAAAAATCATTTCAAAATATGCTTTGTTAACCACTTGCTCACCAGAGACGTACGCTCGTACGTTTTTATAACGTCACACATAAATATTATCGACGTACCTGCGTGCGTTCATGGTATTATTGCGTAGACTTAACTTTTTTCTACCTGGTATTCTTAAACACAGTGTATAATTATTATCTGGTATTCTAAGGCGTGATTTTTTCACATCTCGATATTTTTAGCCTTCATTTTCACTCGCTTAACTGAATTTAATAATTTAGACTAAACAGAATTTCATAATCTGATATTACGGTCCCTGATAGATAAACTGGCCTAGTGCGCAAGATGTTAATGAAAAAATATGAAAAACATAACTCGGTGTGTGGGAAAATGTCTCAGCAGTTCAAATGGATAAAAAGAATAGTTGTGTATTGCATAGTTAAATAGATTCCAGTCAGTACAGAAAACTCACGCAACCATTCAGGGGATAATAATGCAGGAAAAGTTAGAGGGTGAAATGTCTAAACCGCTCACTGGATTAAAATGCGTTCCCTCATGTCCAGTTAAATAAAGTATTTGAAGAGCTAATTTGAGAAACCCCTTAAGTCAGCTGATAGCGGTTTGTTGAAAAGAAAGAAAAAGTGTTTCTAGAAGCACAACGTTCTTGGCAAAACAACTTTAGGTGGTTCTGTGGAGATGCTAAAGCTGCCTGATTTGAATGATTTCTTACCTAAACGTGTGTCTACTCTCGAAATATAAGTTTTTCATGTAAACATATTTTTGTCAATATAATGACTTATGCGGTTTCTCAAATGCGCGATTCATTTAAAATAAAACTTTGCAATATTGCAGCTTCAAGTAGTTTTAATTTTTATGGTTCACAAAAATGTTGCCTGTAAAATTTATTATTAAAGCTTAACTTTTTTAATAGTACTTCTAATTATGATCGTTAACACAAAATAAATTTATAAATACTTTAATTATGTGAATCATATCAATGAAAAATCTATACCATGCTTGTTATTAAAGTTAATATGAATCCAAAAAGTTGTGAAAAAACTATTAAATATAGTATTTTTAAATTTTAATAATTTGCTTTAATCGAAGTTTTATTGAGCCATTCTAAAACTAGTTTTAGCCCGAAAATTTTGAAAACTTTTTTACGAATTTTATTTATAGAATAACATAAATTAATAAGCAATATTTTATTAAAATACTCAGACACTGATGTTTACTACTCAGACTTTTAAGATATAGCATGCATATTTTATAGGAAATTGATTCCAAAAACACAGGGTGGATCACACCAAAAGACTTCCAAAAGGCGATGGAACAGCAGAAGATCTATACATCGTAAGTCTGAAGAATCACTATAAATTATATTGATAACTATTTCTAATTTATAGTATAATATAGGAAAAATCAATGTGGTGGCATAAAAATATCATACGAAAAAATAACATCGTGGCTGATGAGATATACAAGCTACGGTGCTGACATTTTAGTCACACTCCTTCACATCCGAAAAGTTGTGACCAAAAAGGTGGGACCATTTTAGTCCAAGATAGCCGTACTAAGATGATCACACACCCCCTAGGTCAAATGATTCTTCGAGTGCAAATGGGTGTGACCAAAATGTCAGAGCCGCAGCCTGTATATCTCGTCAGCTACGAAAAAACATGCCACTGGTGAGATTTTTGTGAAATATAGAATCAAGAAATGCCGTATCATACCACTTTCATCATGTTAAGTTTCCCATTAAAATCAGCCAGTATCAAACAAAGTAATTTCTCCGATACTGGCTATATTTAATAAGAAATGTTCTTTTATTTCATGTGCATTAAATTAATACTATGTTATTCAAATCTCTGATTCAATTTTTCAGTAAAATATTATGTGTAATATACTTGGAGCTAATATTTTTCATACATTTTTAAAGAATATTATAATATCTTTACCTATTCGTTATAATTTCTTTTGGTAGAGATGAAATTCAGTATTTGATGGGTTGCTGCGAGGCAAACCATGATGGCCTCATTGACTACAGAGAGTTTACAGAGCGTTTCCACAATCCAGCTAAAGATATTGGTAAGTCTAACATAAAAGAGTCAATCTTTATATAACATGAAAAAAACATGACATAGTTTGGTTAAAATTTATTTAGAACAAAAGATCATTTGCCTATTGCCAGTAAGCATTTTAAAGTTTCTGTTTTTCAAATTCCAAAATTGTCTGCTTACTTTAATTTGTATCTGTGTTGGGGGGAGGAATGACGAACGAATTTTTTGGCCGACTCATTACTTTTTCTATAATGTATTTTTAAGTACCTTTTAAGTAAAAACGTAAGCATTTTTGAGTATATATTTTATTGCTTATTGTGCTTTGAATATTGTTGTATGTTGTGTCATACTGCATCAGGGTATAACTTATCCCTGTCTTTAGGTTTCAACTTGGCTGTCTTGTTGACAAACTTGTCAGAGCACATGCCCAATGATCCAAGGTAAGCATGCAATTTCTTATATAAGTACAGCTATAAGTAATGCACCAAATAGGTTTCGTAAAGTTAAAGTTTCTAATTCTTTAATGTTAGACATAATTCACATATGACTTTACATGTATTTTACACTTATTATTTTATTCAGAAACTCTTTATTTAGAAAACAGATGGGCAAATACCTTTGACTGAATATTTCCAGCCACATTGATTAGTTTAAATATACTCATTAAATATGTATTTTAACAAATAATAGTTTTGCATTGAGGTTTTCATTGGGAGCAAATGTGTTTCATTTAGCTCCGGTAGTAGGCCTCCGATTACTTTGCACAATGTACCTTTATATAGAATTGTAATCATGCGTAAACGGCATGACCCTCATAATGTTACATGTATAAGACCGAGAAATATAAATGAAAATCATAATATGAAATGATTTCGTCATTCTCTCTGTCATTTTGTTTAGTGTTTAAATTATTTTTAAAGAATTATTCCGTTTAAATAAATTTTTAGGGTTATACAGTAGACACCGGCTATAACGTACTCTCACGGGACCTAAAAAAGTAATACGTTATAGCCGAAGTACGTTTTAAACAGTACCGCCGGTAAGATTCAATATTATACACAAAAAAGTGGGCTCATAATTTCATTGTAATATGCGTTTTAAACAGATCTGATTTGTTAAATTTAAATTAAACAGAGAAAATTCTTTATTACTTACAATTTTTATTGAGATAAATAATCTGTAATTTTCTTTTGTTTTAAATGGGCAGATGCTACTTTTAAAATACCGTTTTCGATATCCATAATAAGCTTTTGTAGAGTCTCTTCATCATGAATGCGACTTTCAAAAAAATCGTGATAATGTTTTTGCAGCATTTAATGCTTCGGGTATGCTAGCAGGCGAAAATGATAAAAGATCACTCCCTTCATTCATACACAATTCATCTCGCAAGAGAAACTGACAACGAATGTTTCTGAAGGTACTGAAATTTCCGAGAAAAAGGAAATAAAATTCTTAAGAAAAGCAAAATTTTATTTTTGGCTTTGGTATAAAAAATACGTTATAGCCGAAGTACGTACTTTTGTTAAGTGCGTTTTAACTGAAGTTAAATAGCATTATAAATATAGGACTTCAATCGGGACCTGGCTTCAAGGTGCGTTATAACTGATCAGTGGCGCACCCAGGATTTTAGCTTAGGGGGGGGGCTGGGCTTCAAATACTGCTGAAATCGGTTATAATGACCTCAATTATAGTTATAACGTCAAAATATTCGGTACTAGACTACTTGCCCATAGAACACAAGCTCACGAGCAGTGTAAATCATTATAGAGACAAATAATTATCTGCTCATTTCAGTGATGTTTTAGCAGAATTTAATTGTGTTTCATATACTAACTGTAAATTTTTACTTAAGAACTATCATCTTTTTTTGGTAAAAGGTATTTTAGAAATAATTTGAAGGCAATTTTAAAAACGTAAACAAATAAATCATTTGACAATTTCCAATTTTTAATGCTTTTCAATTCTAACTTTCCACCTTTAGGGGGGGCTTGAGCCCCCATAGCCCCCTCCGTGGGTGCGCCTATGTAACCGATAGTACGTTATATTCCAGGTCCGTTATAACCGGTGCGCACTGTATGATAAAGTTGATTTTAAATTTTAAACTATATTCAGCAAAAACGTGACTTTTTTAATACAGCCACATGGGAAAGGGTAATCAATGAGATTAAATATTCTAAATAATAAGATCTCACCATTATTTTAAATGTTAATTAAATTCATTATCATAGACACAAATTTACAACCATAGTAGTGTGAAAAACCGATGGAACGTATCGTATATAATGTAAATAACGTGTTTTTGTATTTGGCTTCAATAAAACTCTATTTATTGAATAATAAAAAAAAAATTATGTTGCTCTCTTCTATTTACCAGATTATCACGATTTTTGGAAACTGCTAGCAGTGTATTAACTTATTTTGAGCCTTTCTTAGGAAGAATAGAAATTTTAGGTAAGTAGTCTGAAGTTTCGTTGACGCTTTCCTATATACATAGTTCACATATATAGATTATTTTCTATTTAATTTAAGTTATAGAATGTACCACGAAAAAATTAATACATTTTATCGCTTTTATCTTGGTATTTTTTTAAATTTAAGATACATTTAATTTCCAATTCTGCTGTTTAATTTTTAAAATTTTGTTTATTTACTTGAAAATCCTGAGAATTTAATTCTACATTAAATTTGTATTTTGAAGACTTTTTTAGCATTTTTAAAAAATAAATATTAACATAAAGTTTTTTTAAACACTAATAAGGTATTTTAATATATTTTTCATCTTTCCTCTAGGATATCGAACAAAAAACATTTTGGGTTTCTTTAATGCTTTTAAAGATTTTTGCACTGTGATTTGATTTTAAAATCTAATTTTTAGCATGTCCTATCTCTTACTACATGTTAATTAAAGTTTTAATTAAATGAAGAATATATTTTGTCAGTTATGAATTTAATAATATTAAATACCTGCCAACTAATCCGGAATATAATTAACCACTTTCTTAAATAGGAATTTTCAACTTAAAATACAGCGAAATTTTGATTTCGTCGGGTGAGCTGGCTACTATTTAGGAAAAATCCTTTCAAAATATACCTCTTACAGAAAGTGTTTATATTCTGGAATAGTTGGCAGCTATGATATTAAACATTTAATTCTAAAACATTTCACAGGCGGGGCTAACAGAATAGAACGAGTATACTTTGAGATCAAAGAATCTACCATCGATCAGTGGGAAAAGCCTCAAATTAAGGTATTTTTAAAAACTTATAAAGCTTAATTTTATAGTTTAAGAGCATATTTTATTTATTCTCTTAATGATATTTTTAGGAATCCAAGCGGGCCTTCTTTTACAGCATTGTCAATGAGGGTGGTGACAAAACAAAACTTGAGGCCTTTGTAAGCTTTTGTGAAGATGCCATTTTTGAGGTGATTGCATTTTGATCAAAAAATCTTTTACTTTCAGTGATATTTTTTGTGGAAAGATAATATTTTACCCTTCAGTGCTAGAGTATAACTTTGCTTTAGAATCAACAGCTGTGTTTATATAAGAGCAACTTTCTTGAACTACTTTATAAATTATATCAAAATTTAAATCATAACTGGAAAAGTACAAACATCAGTATATGTAATATTAGTCTCTTTATAGAGCGTATAGTCAGAAAACAATAAAGTGTGCATTATGGACTACTACGATTATTTTCACATTTTTGCATTGTTGGCCTAAGTTGTAAAATTTCATTATAAAAAAAACTTTGATACCAGTTTTAAATCAAAGTAAAAATTAGCTTAATAGTATAAGTTCCTTATTCTGAAAAACAGCGTGGTTCTAAAATAACGTGAGGTGTTCAGAGCCCTCTAGCGAGTAAAGACGAAACATAACCAAATTTTTAAGACGAAACATAACCAAATTTGATGGACGTACACAGTGAACCATTGGCATAATTTTTAAAGAAAAAAGTAATAGTACCAAATGCCGCCAACAGAGAAATGTTTGCGCTGTTTACCGAAAAAAATCTATTAATTTACAGAATTGCGTGCTTTGGTACGATTGTGAGTATAAAAGAAAAGGCCGTGAACATTCTCATCATTCTGATTGATTGGTTGAGGCCAACTGACTTGAAGCAGTTGCAACTTTAACTTTTTGTGGACTATCCTCTGCGTCCCGAGCCAACGCCTCCTAGATATAGAAAGCCTTACAACTCCTACGTCACCAAGCTTTGACGTCATCACTAGATCTACGAAAGTGACGTCATCGCAGTTTTAACTTCACAAAGTAAAACTACTTAAAATTTCTGGTGAATGCCACAAATATTTGAAAATATCTTGAATTAAACATTAAAATTAATATACCTTTATCATACAAAATTATTCATTATAATATATTTCCTTCACATATTACCTAATTAGATGTAGTTAAAACTGCCATTTGTCGTAAAATAATATTTTTTATCAAATTATTAAAATATTGCTATTCATGGGTAAATTCACCAGAAAATTTTAGTAGTTTTATTTTGAGAAAATAAAACTTTGAGAAAATAAAACTTTTAAATGTAGGCATAGTGATGACATCAAAGCTTGGTGACGTAGGAATTGTGATGCGTTCTATATCTATGGGGCGTCGCCCGTGACAACACCTTCTAGATACAGAAGGCCTTACAACGGAGCTTTCACGTCATCACTCGATCTTCTTATACTATGATGTCATCACAGTTTTATCTTCGAAAATTAAAACTATTTAAATTTTTCTGGTGAATTTTCTCACTCATAAAACTTATAAAATTTTTTAATGATTTAAGATTTAAAAAAATAATTTTAGGACAAATGACCATTTTTGATCATCACTAATTGTAAAATATGATACAAAAGTAAATCACAATGAATAATTTTGTATCTGAAAGGTATTTAAATTGTTATCTTTAATTTAAGATATTTTCTCATATTTGAAGCATTCACTAGAAATTTTAAACAGTTTTACTTTTTGAGGATAAAACTGCGATGACGTCATTTGAGATCTAGTAATGATATCAAAGTTTCAGTTGTAAGGCCTTCTATATCTAGAAGATGTTGTCCGAGCCTGATAACTGTACTAGAGTTACTGCAGTTTCAGACTGTTGCATCATGTTTCGTAATTTTTTTTTTTTTTTAATGCTCGTCGCTCCTTTTCGTAACTTCTTTAGCCATCGAAATTCACGAAGTGCAGCAAAAACATTATATGACTGACTGAAGTTTTGGTTTTCATGGAGCGCCGTAGCATAAAAGCTTTATCTCCAATGATGAGAAGTAGAAATCATGTGGTTCTTTATCTTGAGGTGGGTGGGGGGGGGGGCGAAGGCCCGGATCAGTCGAGATCAGTCATGGAAGTTACATAGAGTTCGTGAAGTTGTTCAACGAGGTCCGAAAGTATAGAGGATGGCTTTGGGCCTCTTCCTGTTATTAGCGTCCGAGGGGTCGTAGTCAGGGTACTTTGCTACGATTTCGTTCGGGAGCTGGTTCAGACGACTGTAGTATTTCACTGCAGTTTTGTAAATGTGTTGGCGAAGAGTTGGCACGCGTAGGTCCTTAAGGATGATAGGGTTTTTGATGAACGGATGTCCACGGTGGATTGACCGTAATATGGTGTTTTGCTTCTGCTCGAGGCGATCTATGGAGGTCCTGGTCGCATAAGCCCATACGGGAGCAGCATAGGTGGCCTGTGGTCGAATGAAAGAGTTATATAAAAGAGTCTTATTCTGGACAGAGAGATCATTGTTTCGCATGATAAAAACGTTATCGTTCTGCTGTGGATTAGACCATATTCTCAAAACGGAGATCCTTTTGTGGTTGTATATATAAGAATTTCATTCACATATCTTACTCTCACTTTAATGGAGGAAAAAGAAATTCAATGAAGGAATGAAGAATGAAGTAAAAACAAAGTTAAAAAGTTAAAAAAGAAAAGAAAACAACTATCAAAACAAATCCATTTATATGAATGAAACGAAATAAACGAAATATATAAATGAAACGAAATGATACCAAGTACAACAGTACTTTTATTATTAATATCAATAAAACAAATTTTAAAATCTTATTTTTATTTCATATTTTATTAGAATGCATAAAAACATGCGCAATATACATACATACACACAGTCAACACAATAAGAGAAAAGGAATGGGGAGGAAGAGGGGGAGGGAATAGTCTTACAATAACTGTTTCTAAACAGAATAAATTTCACAGAATAAACTAAAGGAATGAATGAACCGTCAACGACAAGAACTGGAAAGGCTGGGTATTTAAAAGATGTGTATAATTTTATGTGTGTTTCGTATGAAATAGTTTATTTTTAGTTTATTTTTAGATGTATTTAAAATCCATTCCTTACTAAGTTAAAACAAGAAAATCATATCGCTCAAAATTAATATTTCAGATGCAGCATGCTAGCAGTATATCCATGGAAGATGAAGAAGAGGCTCCAACTTGTGCTTCAGCATATCCATTCCCAGGGGCTGATGATGAACCACCGTAAGAATTCTTTTTAATCCTTTTCACCTCTCTTTTCTCACTAAATGTCTTATTTAGTGTTCTACTTTAATAAACCTTTTCTCCATATTCAACTTTTATTCTAGTTCAGCAATTAATAGTGTAAAACAACATAACGTATTCGAGGACCGTTTGTTTCTTAATAGCAAATGCGTGTTATTTATAAATTAAAACAAACCATTCTGTGACAAAAATCATAAAACACGATCTGCAGTACTCTAAAATCAGAAAATATGGAAACAGTAAGTTTACAGTACTTAAAGAATTCTTTACAGTAGAAACTTCAAATTCATTTTTAAAATCAGTCAAACTCAATGTTTTTTCAAATAAAAACAGCTTGGAATGCATATTATAGCGGCATAAGACCCTTGAACTGATATGAAGATTTATATACTATTTTAAAATGGCAGAACTAGAAAAAAAATAATTTAGTTCTAAAAAATCGTTAAAATATTACCTATTTTGACAAAAGCATTTATATACCTTTTAAGCATTTTTATAACGATTTGCTTTCATAGTTTGTATAATGGAAGATATTTTCATTTTTAAGAAATTCCAAATACCAGTAGCCATGGAAATTTTAATGACATTTGTTGAATAAGATTTTTAGTGTACTGTATTGTGAAAATTACTGGAGTACAACGTATTTGCTATCTTGTGTAAATTATTGATTGGTAGAAATAAAATGACTCAAAGTTTAATAAAATTCTCTATGTCAATGCTTTTAAAATTCTAAACATTTTTAAACGTGTCATGTATTATGTCTAACATTTTATGTAAAATTCTAACTGTATTTTAAAAGTGCCAAGATCTTAATTCGACTTTTCTTTTTAGTTCTGCATTTGATCCCATAAAGAAGGGTTTGAACTACTTAAAGAATCGGATATTTGGGTTCTTGTCATATCTCACCCCTGCCAACATAAAAAAACAAATCGCCATTATGAAAACTAAAACATTCCCAGAACTCATCAAAGGCTTTTTCTACATGTTCTTTTACTGTATATTTTATTCTGGTTGGTTGTTCTATTCATCAAGCAGGTATGTAGAGTGGATGTCAATTTCCTCTTTTTTAATAAAATCTTTCACTTCTAATCTTACGAGAAATGAACAATACATTGTTTATATTTAACTTAAAAAAATTTTATTTACCAAATTAGCATTTTTAACACAAAAATTGAATATAAAAATATTCTTTGTGCAAATAAAAAAATATCCCCCAAGGAAGTATTTAGCACACAAAGCTAGGCATTAGCACAAAAAAAACACTAATATTTTATACCGAATTAACATTAAGAAATGATTGAAATGATTTCAAATTTTTAATTTCTTATTAAAAAAACATAAAATTTATCGTAAAACATATAGATATGATGTATAAAGAGTATTAATACATAGTAGAAGCGAAATATTTTTTATGGCGCAAAGCAGGACCGTAACTAGACTTTTGTTTCGGGGTGGGGGGGATCACCAAAAACATTTTTTAAACATAAATGCAAACATAATAGGTTATGTAGCTTTTAAGAAGATTAAAATCGATAAATGTAAAGTTTATCTTTACACATATAGATATGAGAATGTGTAAAGAATATTAATACAGAGTAGAAACGAAAATATGGAATATTTTTTATAGGGCAAAGCAGGGCCGTAACTAGACTTTAGTTTCGGGGGGGGGGGGATCACCAAAAACATTTTTTAACCATAACTGCAAGCATAATAGGTTAAATGTAGATTTTAAGAAGATTAAAATCGATAAATGTAATTAAGTTAAAAAAGCAATTTCAATAGAAACGGTTAATTTATTTTATCAAAGAAAAATGTGCATGAATAATCATAAAAAGTATAGACTAGGACTCTAATATAGACCGTATGCACGTGACGTCACAACTACAACAGACGTTTCTCAAACCAGAACTGCTGAACAGCATATTGTCAGCTATTAATATATTTCAATGGGAGAAAAGCGATTTTGAATATCAAATAGAGGAATTAATTAAATTCGTTAGATGATACTTTTTTGGGAGGGTTTGGCCAAGGTTGTTGGCCAAAACTATACTATTTTGGGGGAAGGAGGCGAAAGTATACTTTTTTGTTTAGGGGGGGAGAAAAACTATAATTTTTTTTGGTGGGGAGAGGGCAAAACTACTTTTTTTCTGAAGGGTGTGAAGTTGGCCAAAAACATTGTTTAAATGTAAATTCTGTGCATGCATATGGGTTAAATGAAGATTTTTAGAAGAAACTTTTTCACGAACAATTTGAGAAAAACTATGGTATTAAGAAAAGTATTTTCTGAAAATAACTATACAGTCACACACTTGGATACAACAATCATACAACTTGGATTTAACTAACCGTCTAAAGAAAATTAAGACGGTTTGTTAATAGTTTGTTTTACGAATTATTTTAAGATCTAAATTTTGAAAATTCAATTCAAAAGTTTGGTTTATTTTATTGAAACTCTCATAGCATTCATAATTTTTATAAAATGAATCTATAAAAGAAATATAATTAAATTTTGATCACATTGATAAGCGGTAATTTTCATCGTTGATAGCTAAGAATGGTATCTGAATTTAGAGATAATGTTATAGAAACAAATTTGTAAAAAATTCATTCTGCGCAAACAGACCAATATCTAAATTTACCAAAAACACAGAACAAAATAGGATCATCATGGAAATTCGCTAATGTTATGGTTACGAAGCTGTATATAAGTATAAACATTTGCATAGCTGCCAACTTTTACAAAATATAATTACCCACTTTTTCTAAACAGTATATTTTCAAAAATATTTTTTTCAAAACAGCAACCAGATTCCTCGTCGAACGCAGAAATTGCACTGTATTTCAAGCTGAAAATTCTGTTTTTAAAAAGTGGTTGATTACATTCCGGGGCAGTTGACAGCTAAGCTTTTAGCATTTGAAGCAAAAACATTATCACGGGCGAATAATTTTGGGAGACTTAGTTAATCTACCCGTTATTTTTCAGGAGTGTATTCCATGTAGTCTTACTCCTGATGGGAGGACAAGCTCTGGTTGAAGGAGAAGAAGAAGTGGAAGAAATAAAAGAAGATATATGGGCCAAACCAACGGCTGCAATACCTATGGAAGGTCAGCTATCTATAGAAGCACCACCGGCTGAGTCTACACCTGAAGCAGAAGCAGCTGCAGGAGCCTTGAAAGCACCTGGAGCTGATGGAAAAGATGAAGGGGGTGGTGAAGCTAAGTTAGTATTTTATTTTTTAAAGTCACTTCTTGGTCATTTATTGCGTTTAGTTATTCACTATATTGTTAAAATACAGGTTGTCCGAAATGAAACGACTCTATTTTAAAGTTGTCTACAGACAAAACTATTGTTGATAAAGTTATGAAATTTTGTGTGAGACATAATAAAGGTATGGGAATTTCTTTGAACGAATAAAAAAAAAATTAGTCCAAATGTTCGCCATCAAAGGACGTTTTTTAATGAATTACACATTTAGCATACATTTATGATAGTTTACAAATATTATTACAATAAAACATGTTCAACATGACGGGCATCATTGTCAGCCACCATCTGGAATCGTATGAAAACATGTTCCACATGGATTGAGGTCTGGGGACCAAAGAGGCCATGCAACGACCCTTGGTGGCGAATATTTGAACTAATTTTTTTTATTAACTCAAACAAATTCCCTAACATCATTGTGTCGAACACAAAATTTCATAACTTAATCAACAATAGTTTCGACTGTAGACAACTTTAAAATAGGGTCGTTTAATTTCAGACAACTTGTACTTACCAAGTCCGATTAAAACAAACTAGTATTGGGTTAAAATATTTAAAATAATAATAATATCTTTAAGCTTAAACTTTCTTCTGCACTCTTAAATACTAGAAGATAAAGCCCGTTGTGGATGCAATTACAACGGGCGTTAGAAAAAGCATTTGACAAAAATGTCTACCTCAATATGTTCAATCTTCGTCCACTTAAAATAAGTAACTTTATATTCAATTTTTAGTATATATCGAAATCGAATTTCATGCTCTTCTGGAAACGTACGGAAACTTTTCGCATTCGAACGATTTCGTTTTGTGGGAACAGCCCTCTTATGTCAATGCTTCATGCAGAGGAAGTCATTTTATTTGTGAAAAAAATTAAACTGGATAATCTGAAAAAACTGTTTTAAACAAATTGGAATCGCAATTTTCCCTACAAAGCCACATAACCGTGACTTCAATATGACGTCATTATCAGTTGCGACACCAAATTTTGTCATGCAAATGATGAACTTTTTTTTTTTTACAATCGGAAATAAAATAGAGCCGAAAATAGCGAAAAATCGCTTAAAAATTGGGGAACGGATGGATTTCCAGATTTTTAAAGTAGCGCAGATTGTTTTCTATATTTTTTTTACACTATTATGAAAATTTTCAAGCCGATCACACCAACAGTATGAATTTTATTACGTTTTTAGACAGTAACTTTTTCATCTGTTTGCATTAATGACAATAAAAGTTTTGTTTTGGAGAGGTTGAACCGGAACACATTCAAGGAGTAAGTGAATCCGTGAATCAGGGATCAGTGTAACTATATAGTAGTATAATTCTGTAAAAGGAAAAAGGCTTTTGCAGTTTGATTATTTTAAAGGCACAGAATCCAGACTTTTTGTATTGTCCTGCTTTTGACTTGAAGTTTATTTATAAATATTAATTTAATTTTCACGGTGTTTAACAATATTATTTCTTATAAGTGCACGTTAACAAAATCATAAATCATATTTAAATATTAAATAAAATGTTTAAATAACTAATTGTTAGAATTAAAAACACTCCCTTTTTAGGACACTGGTTGCAAGGAGGGGAGAAGAGGGTGCTGAACATTCAGATGGTGAAGGAGCAGGTGAAGAAGATGGAAAGAAAACACCAGAAAAGGGTTCAGAAGAAACACCACAGGTATTTCGTTTTTAACAGCTTCAGCACTTCGTCCTTTAACTAATAAAAAAAAAAAAAGAATCTCAAATTTTAGGCTTAAACAAGTCCGCACTGAGCCAACATTTCCTAGATATAGAAAGCCTTACAACTCTTACGTCACCAAGCTTTGACGTCATCACTAGGCCTACAAAAATGATATCATCACAGTTTTAACCCATTTGTGCCCAGATATTTTTGCAACTTTCTTCGATTTTTGCTAATACCAGGAACAGTGGCGGATTAATGCAAGTTTCTCGGCGGGGGGCGGTTAGTTTGTCGGTGGGGGGCGGTCAGTTAGAAGATTGACATATACATCTATTTTATGGAAGTAAACTAGGATCTTTTACATTAATTTCTTTTTTCTCGGGGGTGGGGGGCGGTCGCCCCCTTTCCCCCCCCCCCCTTTAATCCGCCCTTGACCAGGAATAATAGATACATTTCTGATGTCAACTTCTTGAACAAGGGGTGATTTCTTTTAAAATCAGTATGCATAAAAATTGAAATATCTGCATTCTACTTCGTATTGTTAAAATATTTTGTGGAGTTGAGGTTCAATACTCGTGCATAAAGGTTAGGAAAAATTAATAACGTTTCCGACTAATAGCGAAAATTCCGTCCCAAAAAAAGGACACTAGGCATAAATGGGTTAATTTCACAAAGTAAAACTATTTAAAATTTCTGGTGAATGCTGCAAACATTTCCCGCTTTCATTGCAATACACCTATATTTTACCACGATCTATTTTGAACAACCGCGAGTCCATTTTGACTATATTTGTCTTGACATGTGTGCGTTAGGGTGTTTCAAAAACAAAAAAAAAATTGATATTTAATGCGGGCAGGTCGTATCTAAGTCCCATTTGATAGAAAAAAATAATTAAAATTGTTTCTTGAAAATTGAATAATATTTAGGGGTCGCTCATCTTTAACAATGTTTTAAAAAATGTGTGATTTTTTACTTTTTTTTTGTCTAAAACACAAATATCAGACATTTTATGCGAGGTAATTTCGAGATACCATTTCACGAGGAAAAAAATCTAATACTATTTAAGGGGTCGCTCATCTCCGCCAAAGTTTATGATTTTCTAGCTTTCTTAAATTTCTGCTTGTTTTTGTCCTGTTTGCTAAATTAAGCATGTGAGGCCAAAAGTACAGTTTCAGAGAAATATATTGTAGAAGCTTTAGTTCTGCGAAGGATATTGTTTATTCAACGGTACATTTATAAGTCGAAAGTCATGACTAGTAGTGAGAAGGTGAATCTATTTCAGGCATTTTCACTATAAATGAAATTTTGTTTTTACAAATTAGAAAGATTTTTTTATACATACTTTAATCTTGAGTATAAGGCTGTATTTGTGGAGATTTCTAAGTTATTATTCTTATTTCTTTAGAAACATTAACATTTCTACTGTAAGAATTCACAAAATTCGCTCCGTTTTTTCCGACAAAATTATGAAAATTGTCATTTTTAAAGTCACATATTTTTTCGTATTTGAATTGTTGATATTTCATTTTAAAGCATTCGAATGTCATTAAAATGATTAGACATGCGCTAATTGTTATCATGGAGTAACAAAATGTGCTAGGTATTAACAAAAAGTTGGAATTTTTAGAAAATTATTTATTAACTTGTGAAAACTATTCATATGAATAAACGAAAGAAATAAAACATAAATTTTCACATTTTAAATATCACTTTGGACAAAAATGGGCATCTTCATGCAAGCATGAAGCTGTTATTTAGAAAAAGAGAATGGCTACAGGGAGCATTTATAATAGCGCAGGACGATCAAGCAAACCGTTCTATAGGGATTGCGGAGAAATACAGATACTGATACGTTAATTTATGCAACTCAAATGAAATTGGGAACTGTTGGGAAAAAAAAAGATTCCAAAATATTAAAGGGAGTAATCACTTCTCCCAAGATGGCGGGAAAATATAAAAGAAGCTTATGGAGTTGTTCACCAAAAAGATAATTTTCTTTAACTCCAACACAGAAACTATCGATGTTTCTTGAAGTGGAAAACACTAGGCTATAGTAAGAGCCAGTGGAGGAAAATTATACGCATGCTACATTGTTCTACAAAAGCCTAAAAGAGATTGTTAACCAGATAGAGAATCCTACTACATTACTGAAAACTGTACTTAAATTAATTTACAAAATTCATTAGATCATACAAGTGCGCGTTTATTCATGGATTTAGAAGACATCGAGGAACCTCTAAATAAAGATAAAAGAAACAAATTTATTTTGCAAGTGAGGTTGGTTGCAAGGACGTACCCAGGTGGGTGGTCCATCGGTCCGGACCCCCCCCCCCCCGAAATTTCAGTTTTTGTTAACAAAATAAGAATGATGAAGTCTTTTTGTGAAAAATTCTGCCTTTTTCATCGTTTGGACCCCCTCCGAAATTTTTTTCTGGGTACGTCCCTGGTTGGTTGTGTGAGGTTGTGCAAGTGAGTTATTTTGCAAGTGAGTTTGTAATTATGTATTTAAATCAAGGAATTGTTATTTGATTTGTTTAATTAAAATAAACCTTTTTCAAATTTAAGCGCTGAAATTTGAAATTTCAAATTTTAAAACATATTAAAATCGTGTATGCAGTAATAAACATAATAAATAAACGAGGAAATAAGTTTATAATCGGTGACACAAAAAATAATAATTTTTGCAGCCTAAATGGGACAAATACCGCATTGAGGGACGTTAAAAGAAAAATGACTTCAACGGCAAGAAATATCTCCAACCTGAAAAAGATTTTAGTGCATCAAAAGAGAGGACATGTTATTTCTCTAACTGGTTCGCCTTGTTGCAGAATTGGAGATCGTCTTTGGATGGCTTTGTTCAAAAATCCTTATCTTTTTTTCAAATTCTCGGTGACCCATATGGTTTTGTTCAGGATGACCCAAGAGAATGGCTTGAGAGCCGATGTTTCTTAACGGCTCTGCTCCTGATACTATGAAAACGGTGAAAACTTGCGCTTAATTAATAATACTGCCGAGCGTAGAGTGGAACACGTTTAAGAGTATAAGAATGATAAGCATAAACAGGCTCCGTATACTAGTGTTACCCATAATGGGTAAATGAGAAGCTTGGTTTTAGAAGAAATATTGAAACAATTCCAAGAAATGTTACAGTTTTTTTTTTTAACCAATTATGTACCATATCTTCATATTTTTTCTTAACTGTGTTTCATTTTCAGGTATTTTTTTAATATAAATAAATTTAGATTTAGTTCATTTCAATTGAAACATTATTCGTGAAGAATATACATAGCTGCAATAATTCCAGGCATATAATAAACAACTTTTTGTAAACAGTAATTTTTGTTTTAGAAAATAGCGAAATTTCTAAGACAAACATTACTGTCTACCAAAGGTTGGTTCTTTATTGAAAAAAGTACATAAAAATAATCTGTTTACAAAAAGTGGTTAATTATGTCCTATACCTACCCGGAATTGTTGCAGCTATGAATATGGGACACTTAGCAGTTTCTGAAAATATATAGGATAGTATATAAAAAATAGGACGATTGAGCCCTGAGCATAGGAACCAATTAAAAATATCAATTCATTAATCTCTTACGTTATATTAATAATTTAATTTCAGCGTAAATTGTCTTTAAATATGATTTCTTACTATCACCATGTTTTAAAAATAGCCGCTAAGCATCGGGGGGGGGGGGATTTTTTTTTTAAATTATTATAGAAAATACACCAAACTGAAAAAAAATCGATCTAAATTAGTTCATATTTTTGTTTTCAGTTTAAATTTTCAATAGGGGCATTTTTATAGTTTCAATTAAAGTGAAATTAAATACATTTAAACGCTTGAATGACTGTAAGAATGAATGTAAATAATTACGTATACTATATATATCGGTAACTAGACATTTTAAATCCGATGTGTATCGTCATTAAAAAGATTTCTACTATCATCAAGATGCTTAAAAAAGTTTACAGAAAATATACCAAACTGAAAAGAAAATCAATCTAAACTAGTTATCATTTTTGTTTTCAGTTTAAATTTTGAAGAAGAGTATCTTATAGTTTCAATTGAAATGAAATACCTATATTACATTTCAATGACTGTAACAATGAATATAAATAAATACTTTTATACTTAATTTGTAAATTGTGTGCAATAAGATTGCAACCTAACTCAAATAACAGGAAACTATAGTGGTATGCATTTGTCGAAGGAGAAAATTTAATATTGTAAATTGAATAAACGTATGACTGAAGTATGAATAAAAAAAATCCATAAAATTTTGTTTTAAATTTAAATTACACAAGTGAAGACAAAAGGAAATAAAAAATAGTAAACATGCTAGAACGACAATCAAGGTAATTTTTAGGGAAATATGTCACAATAATATGGGTACTCAAACATGACATGCAACATGATGTTTAAATTGCACAGTAATTTCATGAAATCAATAATAAACTATTTGGAAATTTGATAACATAAATATGAAACTCAAACTATTCGTAGTTAATAGTATAATTGCATAAATTAAAATATTGCAAATTATTTTTTAAAAATATTTAAATTATTGAAAATTTACGACAACTTGGTAATGATGGAAAAAAAAATAATACTGCATGAAACACCTGACACTATAAATGAAAATTTGATTATATAATGTGAACAGAGTCAGTAATAGTTGGAAAATGTGCTTTTCTGATACGAGTAATATAACGACACGGAAACCAACCAGTTTGGAAAGAAAGAACTGTATCAAATACGATACACTGTTCATTGACTGCATCAAATATGATATATTTTGCGTATGAAAAGTTTACGGATAAACGTTTTGCGATATGTATCTGGTAAATTCAATAGATAAGGTAATGCTAAGTTTCCATTTAGTAAGAATTTCTGTAAGTTACTTTTACTGAATATTCTATAAATGTACACGAAATGAAACAACACTTTTAAAACTGTACTCACCGCGTCTAACCACTCTTCTACACTTATCTTCTTTTTAAAACTACACTTACCTTCATAATACATCTTTATAAATGCATCTATATGGCGTATGGCGTTCTTTTGTATTCATTTTTATCACGGCCCGCGAAAGTGCCACCAGACTGTCAATTTGTTATACAAGGTCCTTCCTTCGTGGTTGGCTTGTCAATGTCATTATGTCATTTCGATTCCAGACGACACTCGATTCACCCCACATCGTGTTGTATTGGATACAGCACAAGTGCTTTATTATTTAACAGCATAATATGTGTGGTAAAATTACAGATATTTTTTACAGTGTAACAGAGGCAATATTTTAAAATATATTCTTTTTCTAAATATAACTTAAAGTTATAGAACAAATTATTCCTACATACAATTAGTATTATTTGTAACATATATATTATTGAAACTAGAATAAATGAATTGTGCAAATTTGAAAAAAAAAATCTGAATTTAAATGATATCTTGAGTTCTAACTGCTGTAGAAGAAAACTGTTTGGACATATATTTATTGCTTAACGTTTTCTATTCTTTTCCATATAGATTTTAATTTCTTGGTGGATCATCTACATACTTGTTTTAACTAATTTTGAAATTTTTAATGAGAATCAATACACACAGAGTACTTAAGTATAAATTTCGATCTTGAAACATTTAACAATTGATAAAGAATTTTTCGTCTGTAAGGACAGTCAAAAATTTTTTGTATACTAAAAAAGCTGAGACAACTGCAATCGTTATCTCAAATATTAACTAATTTTGACTCATTTTAGAATAAAAATGGTATTTACTTAATAGTTTGTTAAAACTACTCACGTCTTTGTAATAAAAAGGGATATATTAATTGTTTGTAGGGTTATAACTTTCTTCTAAATTACTATAACTTTTTTTTTCCTTTTTCGTTTACAAATGCAAGACAATCTTAGTCGGAAATATTTGAAGTTGTTAAGGTTCTAGAACACGGACGCGCACACACACACACACAATTATGCATTTCTTCTTGAAACTCGCTACAATTTCAAACTAAAAAGATTTTTGATTTATCAGAAGTCTTAACGTCAATTTTTACTGTTTTGGGGCATTTTGAAATTTGTTCTAAAGAGTATTAGGATGAAATATTTGTTTTCTCAGGCTTTTTTTTAAATAAAATAACAACAAAACTTGCATTAAAAGTGATCACTTAGAAATCCATGATAATATAATTCATTTTAAATTGACTTGAATATGACAGTATTTATACTATCATATGGATTGTAAGTATTGATAGCATAATTATGCATATTCGAATAAATATTTCTCAGCACTAAAAACCATTCACTACCAGAAATGCCACTAAACATCTAAGGGTTTTTTTTACCGGAAATATAATTTTTGTTGATGTTTTCAATCCGTTTTAGGAACTTCGAAAAACATCTTTCAATAATTAAAATGTATGGCATCTTACAGTATACTACATAAATAATAATGCGCATTTCCATCTGCCGCAATCCCAATTAGTATTAAAAGTAGTCCACTTTCATTGTGTAAGCTCACTGCAACGTACTTTGAAATGCAGCTATACATTTCCTGAAAACTGTCTAATAGATCTTCACAGAAAATTCTGGATTCTTCATTATTTTTGCGTGTGCGTTACGATCACTGTATAAAATTTTACTGTGTGATAATCCTTATGTCCTTTTTTTTTATTTCAGCTCATTACAAAAATTAATCAACAGCTTACTTTGGCTTCCTGTTTATGTAAATTGTACCAGCAAAACGCCGTATGTTGCCAAAGTGCCAACTATTGTCAAAAGGAATCCCCTCTTGATTGGAAACATTCCCCAAGCAGTAATCTGGAGGGAATCTTGAAATGCTACTATCTTCATCACATTTAGCAATTCACGACTATGATTCATGTCTTCTTCGGGAAGCTCAATGAAAGCTCTCACAAGCAGTTTGTGACTTTCTTCCACATTCGATGCACGAAATATTATAAATATAACATAAAACCCAGTAGTAAGAAGAGCGCATAACACAATAACCAGGGATGCAATGGATGACTTATGTCTTACGATGCTTACAGAGTTGCTCATTAAGGCAAATAGTTCGCACAGCAAAAAAGCCATTGCAAAGAACATCGGCAAAGAAATGGCCTTCTCGAGCTCTCGTACGTTTTTCTTTACTCTTTTGTATCTCCTTACAAACTTCCCAGCTGATAAATTTCGTCCTTGAGCATCATTCATTAACTGAATTTTGGATTCTTTAATGTAGCAACTAACATTGTCACACAGCAACGAAAACAACAAGCATGAGATTTGAGATGAGACAAAACAAATACTGAGGTCGTACGACCGAAGAAGAAATAATAATATGTATTTGTAATAGAAACTTACTTTTACGGAAAAGCCAAAAACCAAGAAGGATAAATAGCTGTCAATATTCTCGTGCTTAATTTTTGATATTAACATTGAAACTGCTCCGGAAAAAATTGGAAGTACTATTGTTAAAAAGCAGATGAATTTGATAGCATAATTCCTTCTGTTGAAACACTTTAAATAGTCAACATTTTTTACCTGAAGGTCATAAATTGAGTCTTTTAGATCAACTAGCTTATGCTTTTTCATATTAATAGATATCCATAGGCAAATAGAGCACATAAAAGCTAACAGCTCAGTTATAATCATAGTACCGCTGTCAAAAGCTAAAAATGCATACATTCTGATGCTGAAAGAATATATCATGCCAAACATATAAACTAAGCTGAAGATATTTCTTAAGACTTGTTCGCAGGATGATTTCACTCTACTCAGCCGAAAATTTATCCCGGTATACCAAAGAACTTCTAGAACGAGGTCTATCGCTTCAGCACAATGCAGTTTAGCAACATAGTCGGTGTTTGTTCGAATTTTCGGACGACAATTAATCCAAATTTGTCGATCGGTTTTTTCGTTTATCTTTCGGAGTGAATCCCTAGTTACTTTAAGTGAACAACGGATGCATGTCATTATTATATCTTTTTTTTTAATATTTTAGTCGAACATTGCATTTTTTCGCAGTAACTTTCTCGCTGCAAAGTGCATAGCTTCAAAACTGTAAAACATGCTATAGGACTTCCTCAGTCTCACTAAACAAAGGCGATGTAGAATAAGTATTTCGTGTTCACTGAATCTAAGGAATATCTAAAAACGAATGTTAGGCACGCGCGCCGTTCCTCCCAACTTGCAAAAAGAAGAAAAAAAAAGGCATGCAAGAACATAAAGCAAAACAACCGTTTATCGCTAGAAAACGCGTAAGAATATTTACCGACATTTTGCTACGAATTCTGGGTAAATGCATAAAATATACAAAAGTCAATAAAAACAATGAATAACATAAGAGACAGGACTGCAATTAAAAGCGTTTCTCCTTCGATATTTTATGATGAATGGTGAAAGGTATCGACATCCGATCTACCCAATACTCAAGGGTAATAAAGTTTTCTAGTAAGAACAAGCCAATCCGCTGAAATTACGATGGCCTATTTTACGTCATGTATGTTTGATCACAGTATTACTGCATATTAAATGCTGGGTATATCGCTTACAGAATAATTCATGAATATCCAATATAATGCAGACTTGCAATTCTATTATTCCTTAAGATGTAAGGTATTGCAAAGACTTCAGCTAGTAAATGATACTTCTCATGCATCTATCAAATTATTAAGTGTTCTCAGAATCGAAATCTAATATAATATTTTCTAATAGTTTGTACTTTCTCTACTGAATGCTATGAGGCTTGGCGATGTATTTAATATGAATAAGGAAAAGAATTCTGCTCTGGATCAAAACAGGTGCAAGTAAAGGCCCATTTTTCTTGGAACCGATTGATATTTTGTAAAAATTAAATTTCTTTAATGTGCATAACAAGCTTTATTTTTATCACTATCATCTAAATAAAAAAATAAAAAAAATTCACATAAACTTATCAAAAAGTATTGCACGGTAAAAAAAAAAATTAAATGATAGATACGTAAAGTCCGATGTAGAAGATAGAAAACTCATGAGAATAATTTATATTTAAAAACATAAATGAAAAATTATGTATCAGAATGCCAGTAATGTTTATCTAAATCACATTTCTTAAATGCTTCAAAAGTTCCTGTATTCTACAGCAGAATATAACTATTTATATTTTCTTTAAGGAAATGAACTTCCTTAAAAAATATGCTGATTTAAGTAAGTAAGCTGACACTTAAAAAATATATACAATTAAGAATCTATTTAATAATCCAAGACTTTTCTTTACGAAAACTATCTGTCAAAAATTTAAACTGTCCTTTCTCAGACATATAAGAATGTAAAACAATTAAAATAAAATTTGAATTTGAAATTCACGGCTGTAAAATTTTGACAGTTTTGACTTCAAGGTTCAGCATAAACAGATGCCATGAAAGTCCTTTTTATAGTGTGGTGCTGTGTATGCTCCTCCTCAGTGGAATCCGGCAAAGAGATATGAATACTATAATCTGAAAGGCAATCTTGAAGTTTTGTTGTAGATATTCTCGTAAAAGCTCAGACTGTTTAAAAGCTGTAGGAAACTTCGTGATTTCGTCAACAACTTTTTTGAGCGTTTATTTTTTTCTTTTTAAAGTTAAAGTTTTAAAGTTTTTTTTCTTTTTAAAGACATTAAAACTTCAAGAAAGAAATTTTTTTCCTGGATGTTCTTTTATGTTACAAACTTGATAGGTCATACTGCGTTCAACTGTAGTCCAGAACTAAAATTTTTCAGTTATTTATTTACTGTATCATATTTGGTTCCTTTTAAATTGCAGTTCATGTTATCTTTAAGAAAACAATTATACCTGAAGTAGTTCTACAGCAGACGTATTCTGAAAATTCATAAATATTTTTACAGCTATAGCTGTATAGCAGGTATACCTGCATGAATGCTTGTAACTTGGTGGGAGAGTCACCACATATAAACTTTAACCAAATATATTTCGAATCTATTCTAAGCGGTAATTTACTTGGCAAATGTGCTTTCATTAAAAAATTTACTAAGAAATGTTAATCTAATGTGGTAGATATAATCGTATTTCAGAAAATACCTTTATTCAATTCAGCTTGGAATGCTGATGGGTGAAAATTAATTAAATTAGTAAATTTATGTATACTATCTTATTCAAAAAACGTTGAAGGCTTGTAATTTTCAATGAACTTTCAAAATATCTAATTGCTCCACGAATTTAAAACTCTATACTTTAATCGTGACATTCAATGCAAGACAAAGATCCATCGTATGTTTGATATATCAAAATTTATACATTGTTCTGTAAAGGTCATTTAGAAGTCGGATTCAGTTTCCTAACGAGGATAAAAGTACACTGTAAGTGAGTATCGCTCCAAAAGCAGAAAAAATGAAATTTTTAGTTATGTTGAAAGATCCCCAAACTGTCAGGCTGACATCTTCAACTTTCAACATTAGAGTCATTCTCTGGATTATTGTAAGATTTGAGTGGCTTTCACAGCTCCACATGCGGATAGTTTCTTTAAGTTTTTGCATTTCGTTATGAACTCCAGCAGCCGATACGGTGACAGCAAGAAAAGAGCAAAAATGGTTTACAAACTGCATCGCCATGTACACCTGAAAAGAAAAAATACTGTATAGTTAAATTCACGCAGTTGCCAACCGTTACGGAATACAATTAACCACTTTTGTTACCAGTAATTTTTGGCTTAGAATATAGCAAAATCTCTTACCTTGAAGTGTGGACTGATTGCCATTACGAATAAATATTTTTAAAATTTGCTGACCCCGAAAAGTAGTTGATTATGTTCCGCAAAGGTTTGCAACTCTGAGTTTATACTAATTTTCTTGAATTTTTAGCTGTATTTTTTCAAAATACAGCTAAAATGCTCTGAGTTTCAAATTCGATACCGGAATTTCACTGCCGGATTAGAGTACAAGCCAAATTTCTAATGTCGATTTCACATTGTCTGTGTATTTAGAATAGGCGCGTCAGGGTAGCAGGATTTTTCCACTTTTTTAACCTTTCCCCTCCTCGTTGCCATGATTCCGTTAAATCTCAGTTTTTCCGCACATGATTTCGTCATCAGAAGGAGAACGCACGCGATAAATGGGAGAAAGCTATCGGAACTCTTTTAACTGATGTATAGAAAAGAAAAGAGGGGGGAAATGTGACCTTCGCGGAATTCCAGTTAGCTCTCAGATACATTACTTGTGAAAAATTCGCGTGATATCTAATTCGCGTAAGACAAATCGCGTCGTAGCACGAGCCACTGTATTAAAAATTGATAAATTAAGCTTTATTAAAAGTATTCCTTCATACATCTTGGTTACTTCTTATTGTAAAATCATTATGGAATGTCCTCATTCCATAGTGGTCCTCATGGAAGATCCTCATTCCTCTGCCACTCTTAATAGCAGAACGGTATTTGAGAATATTTTCTAAATCTCATTTTGATAGAGCGCGTACGATTCTAATGCGGTATTTCTACAATATTGTCTGGTAGCAATTAAAAATTCTACAACGTTTTCTGAAATAGCAATATTGCGCTAAAGCCTTAAATATTACGGGGACCTGAAAGTAATGTCGTTTTTTCGTATGTCAGGTTTTCGTCAGCAGAAAATACTGAAGCTAACAATACCAAATTCGACAGGTGTGTGAGGTGCATAACGTAGGTGATCGATAAGGGAGAATTTTTTAAAATTCGTAGCCTATGAAGGTGTAGGGGGTCAAAAATATCTTGTCACGTATATCCCTCTCTATTTCAAAGAAAACTGAAAGAGTTATCCATAAAATTCTTGCTGTGAAATGTAGCACACATCAATACCTAAAAATTAATTTCAGGACATCTTGAAATTCGTCCTCTAAGGAAAATAAGCGGCCACCTTCCTCTTTTTTACATCTCTCTCTTAAAAGAGCAAATAAAAAGTGTCACCTAAAATACTTCAAAAGCGCCCCTTTTTATTATGGGGCCTCTAATAAAAAGCCCCACCCCCTGCTTTTCTTTTGCATTTCGTTTGCTCTTAAAATACAGAATAAATGACCCCTTAAGGTAGATTCATACTGGCCGCAGACTTTCAGCGACTAAGCGTACGGTCGTGAGTTCAATTCCCACTCATACCCTCTTTGTAAAAATTGCCTTTCTCTGTGTTAGTAAAAACTTTCATTGTGATACAACTGATCACACCAATGAAATCACGCCATATGCCAGTTAAGCGAGACGTCAGAGCAATGCTCTCTGCTTTGCTTCGCTGAGTGACGCCATCGCTGCATCTTAGCGGTACGGAACGGACAGTATGAAAATAGCTTCAGTTGAAGATACCGAGTGCGCTTGAACCGTATATATTTCCGATTTTTACCGTTTATCCACACCATAGATCGCGATTTTCCTTGAAGATTGGGGGGGGGGGGGCGCTTTTCCGATATTTTGCGGTATCTATGAAATTCTTGCTTTAATTTTTTTCCCGATGGGCGGGCACTTGCTCATCAAGCATTTTGCCACTACTAAGGCTCGAAGTACTGGTCATTTCATTATGGAAGCAGTTAATGAGCGGCCAGCATTACCCCCTATGAGGGGACGGACAAGTTAACATCCATGCCCAAGCCGGCAGTGGCGCAGAGATGGAGGGGGAGCAGGGGAAATATCCCTAGGGCCTCACCTTGGGAAGGGGCCCTACTGTTCCTGCTTCTATATACTACTTAATTGTGTGTTGTCAATTTTGAAAGAAAAGAAAAAAGAAAATGTCCAAATACAGAATATGTCCCCAGAAGTTTCCAATTAATTTTTAAACTTACAAAAACCAGCTAGAGCATAATCCACCAACTTCACAAAAACGAGATGTGTTGGTGATTTATTCTTCTTTATCAAGAAAAGTGTTAGTGGAAGAAAGGGCATAGCCAGAGCAGAGGAGAGACTATAAACCCACCCAACCAAATAAATTTTTATTTTTCCTTAACAAAATGTTAAAGACTTTCTTTGAGAAATTTTGAACTTTCAAGTTTTTTTTTTTTTTTGACTTCTGAATGGCTGCCTGCTTGAATGGAAGTACTATGAATAAAAATATTAATTTTTTCAATACTGAGGAAACATGCCATGCAAAAATGTTGTTAACGTTCTAAGTACAGTTTCTTTATGGAAGTGACGAAACCTTCAAAATAAAATGTTGGTATTTTTTACAGCACGGATGTTTATTAAATTATAATACTTTTAAATTAACAATTTTAATTCTATTAATTATTTTCCAATTACTATTAATTTTAAGTTTCTTTGATTAATAATTTTAATAAGGAATAAAAGACTGATGTAATACGACACCAAAAGCAATAGAAAATTCTTGACTATAGGCACAACTCTCGATGGGGGACTCCCTGACACTGATGTAGGCAGTGTGAAATTTCCAAAGGTAAATGATTGTCAGGCTGTGCCCTGCTGTCGAAAGTCTGGGCTTCCCCCCCCCCCCAAATGGCAGCCGTCTATTATCTTGCATGATGAATTTAACAAACAAATTCAATCTGTATATAAAATGCCCAAAAAGTTATAACCTTTTTCAACCCCTGGCTATAAGTGTCATCCAATCATCGCGCAGATTGCCAACTTGTTTAAAATATTGTTTGAAAACATTTGAAAGGATAGAAAGGTTATATAAAAAAATTAACTCAGTCTTCGGGGGCCCTAGGCCCTGGCCTAATGGGCGTAGTTGAAAATAAGGGCCTGATCGAAAGGGTTTTTGGATAGCAAAGGGATACCGAAGATTTTATCCCCGGTGCCCCGACTGGGCTCTCTGCGCCTCTGCAAGCCGGGATACGAACCCGGACCCAAGGCGTGATAGAATGATTCTTAAGCCACTACACCACCTGGCCGGCTGCTTTAAAATGTAATAAATAGGATCTATTATTTAGGCACGACTACTTCCGTTAAGAGCTTGTTGAAAATTTATTTTCTTGAATCTTATGTTTAAAAAACGGCAGTACTTTCCGGTATACTTAACATTTTTGGCGCATTTCGTATTTTCAAGAATTTTTTTTTTCAAGGGATAGTTAAATTTTGTAACGTAATTTTGATGATCTACTTACATAGAGTGAATATGAAGTTCGTTGATAGTTCAAAGTCCACAAAGTTGAAAAATATAGTAGAGTCACGTGAGAACAGAGGTTTATAAATATAGAGAAAGAGAGAGAAGAATCCACTACAGAAATAGCTCCATTAATGGTAGTGTGGCTATGGCAAAGTACCTCGAATGCTTCAAAATCGATTTTCTTCGCATATTCCTTTATGATACATCTCAGTAACTGGCATGTTAAGACATATAATAAATCAAAGTTCATTGATGTCAATGAAAAGGCTAAGAATGTAAGAAAATCAATGAAAGTTAAAATACATAAATTATACATTGATACATTAGTTGAAAGCAAATAGAAAAATGTTTGGTTAAAGTACTTTTGAAATGAATTTTGTTCAGCTGTAGCCATGTAAACTACTAAATACATCAGCATTTTGAAGCTAAAAATAGCTGATATTATTAACGCAATATGTAAATTGTTCCAAACTTTACTCTTTGGACTTATTTGTTTATGAATTTGTAAGACCTGTAGTAGCATTTTAGCGATTTCTTGCCTCTTCCATACAACCGAAAGCAATAAACTTATATTAAAAAATTCTATTAGTCGGTTTGCTAAGAACGATGTCTTTGAATTTTTTGTGGAATCGAATATAAAACTGAAAAGCATTTGTGATATCTTCAGCGCAGATACAGTGTAAGCAAAAATTATGATAAAGCATTTCGGGAGTCTTGGGTATAAACAGATATCTGAATATGGCGTATTGTTGATGAGATCTATTCCAGAAAACTGAAAAACTGTTAACAATGGCTTTAAATTTCTGAATAAACTTTCGTTTTCTTCAAAGTTAATCCTTTCTCGAATACTTGTGTTGTTTGACATATCTGTAACGTTTTTCGATTAATATCCAAAATCGTTTTACGATTTTGGAAATATATTCAATGTTTCGGAAAATTATTATAGTTTTCAAAGAATAGCTTTCTGATGTTTCAGATTCTTAATAAGTTTTTCATAAATTGCACCGCTCTTTCTTTCCTTGTATGCAAGCATCTGCTATACGTGAAATGATAATTATTATTTTGAGACATGCGTCTAGTTGAATAAGATCATTCAAATATTACGATTTCATTCATCTTAAATATACATTCCAGATTTATATGCTTGTTAATAAAGACTTCATTTTTCTTTTTATTTTACAAGGCATACAGCTGTGACAAATAGTTATCCCTTCGTTTCAAATTCAGTGTAAATGATTTTAATTTCTCAACAAATATTTTATCTCAGTTTTGGTTAACTTTCTTACGTATAAAATGATGGTTACCTAGTTGCATCTATCTTTTGATCTGAGAGTGGCGTTACTCTAATTCTAATAAGAAATTGAATTATTAGCCAAGTTTTACTCACTCATAGCATTCTGGTGGACTGAGGCAACTTACTCTTGAATTGTATGCAGCCCATACTATTTTTCAAGAACACTAATTACAAATATCAGACTTATAACTTTATATCTTTCTTCATAGATAATATCTTCTTCAATGAAAAACAGATGTTTCGATATAACATAGTATATATATATTTTTTAATTAAAAAAATATTTGTGAAGAATTTTTCAAGTTCTTCTTGAAAGTTCTCTAAGTAGTTCTAAATTGAAACAGGAAAAGTTTTGCTTTGAAATTCTCTGTACCAAAAGTGCAAATGGAGTGTTAATTTATTAGGTGCAGATAAGTAAAATTTTATCCGGCTTCTAACAGAAATTTTCTAATGTTTCGATCTGAACGTTACTTTTTTTCTTTGAGAAAGTTGTGCGTTACGCGACACGTGATTTTATAAGCAACAATGTTTTGATATTTCATACATCAAAAGGATCTTATATTTGATTGATCATTTTTGTATGCAATCAATTATCGTAAGAGCTTTTTCTATTGCTCGCTTATAAGGTCCACGCTTTATTTTTCTTTGAATTCGCTGTCAGCAATATTTCCCATATAAATCAATAAAAATTGATTGTGTAAATTATGTTTTTTCCAATTTATACAATGGTTCCTTCTTTAATGGATTTGCATTTTCAACCAGACTGTTTTCTTAAAAAAGAATATCGTGTTGTTTGTTTAAATTATTCGTAATTTTCATTGAAACACACCCACAAAATTTGTTGCCGTAAAACACACTATCAAGTTGTTTCTAACATTTAAGACTGGGAAGTAACATTTAGAGCTAATTTTCTCTAATTTTGTTCGCTCTTAATCAAATTGTTTTACTTTTTTACATTGTTAAAATTGCTAAAACTCAGTAATGTAAACCGAATCTTTTTAAAAGTGGGTCATTATTATTATTTTTTCAGGTTTTTTATTAGCTTGGTCAGTGTTTGTCGTTCCAGTTCAAAATTTTTAAACAAATTTTAACCCATTTCCTATCGTCCAATCCTACTGAAATACGCTTAACTCCGATGTTCACATAGTACTATTGTTTTTAAATTTTCGATACAGTTTTTTTTTATTATTAAATATATTTTGTTCCAAAAATCGCGTTGCATTTTTTTCACACGTATCGTCTCGTATCTTCCTAACTACTGATCGCACAATTTTTTTTATTATTTTTTATTTTTTTATCTTTGCATCATTGGATGGTTCCTTCCGTTTTGAAAACGGTGAAATAGCTTCGATTTTTCGAAAGAGTCCATTATTGTCTACAATTCCTTTATATTGTGACATCCAAAAAACTATAAATTGTACATTTTCGAAAATTTCCCTGAATACGGAGTGTCCTTTCCTAAATCATTTAAAAGGAGAGCTATCAAAAAATATATAATATTTCATTTTTAGCTATTTATTATAAGATTTTAATCTGAATTGGTAGAATCGAGCGGTAGATTTTGCTCTCGGCTGTGAGCGTAATCATTTTTTACGCTAGTTTTCACCTCCAATTAAGCCATTTTGAATTATACCGCTCTCACTCAGTAGAAAAGATGAGTCCAAGAGAAAAAGGGTTATATATCTCCTTTAAATAAGTTCTTTAAACAATTTTTATCTTCAATAAAAAAGGGAAATATGCTTTTTTTCATTTCAACCTTCCTACGATCTCGGTTTGTTCTTATGTAGTTCGATTTCAAAATTTGTATACGAATTTTAATCCACTTTCTGTTATCCAATCAAGCTGAGTACTACCTTCGGGATATTTAGCCGGTTCGCTCTTTTGGAAATACTTGCGATTCCCTGGATCAGAAATCTATTCACGAGACATGCCAACGGATCGGGCAATATGCCTATAAGCGCATACCATTTTTAAAAGTTGTTACTTGTAGCGATTATCAGATTGTTTCTTCAGCACAAGTCTGATATATACTTTAGGGAACAGATTCTAATGGCAAAGGATCGATGTTTCCGCCTGGTCAGTCGGGATTCATTTTACACAAGACATTGAGCGGGCTGCAACTAGGGAGTAAGGGAAATGGGGCACGCTGCAGTACTGAGTAGAGATGAGTTCGGGCTAATTTTTAAAGCCCGAGGACTTTTAATTCGAGCCAGAGCGATGTTTTTAAGTCGGAGCTGTACCCGAAATTTCAGTTAATAGATAAATAAAAGTCAATTACTTCATTGGTAGAATATCATAAATTTTTACGTTTGTGCAAATTAAAGACAAATATAGTAGCAAACTCTTAATTCACTTTCTAATTCTTCGAGAGGAACTCTCTAACTCTTCTAATTCTCCGGTTCGCTCCCGGGCTGAGCCCGTCTCACCTCTAGTACTGAGGGAGCCCTCAAAATTGAAAGAAAGGCCGCCGGAATTAAGAATTTGCCTTGGATGATGTGATCTCCAGTTGCGGCACTGAGCCTATATATTAGTTCGGACGCACGCTTTCGATTGATTTTCTCGTGGTACTCGTGGATACAACATGAGGACAAATAATACGAACATGAAAGAAACAGAAACACAACGCAAGAGACGTCTTGCAAAGCCTAGACAGAAATTCCAAGAAAAAATTATTTTCAGACTAAAAAGAATTAAATAAATGTAAGATTTTTTTAAACATGTTTTTCGCGAAATCAAGTTTTTGTTCAAAGATGGACCAAAAGGCATAAAATAATTTTTGAAAAAAATTGTCAAGCTCAAATGCTTATTGCAACACACAAATACTTACGAATAGATAGCTTATCCATCATCAGAGGAGCTACTTAGGTAATTGATTAAATATTACTTTTTTAATGTAAAATAATATATAATTTTTAAAAGTTTGGGGGCGTTAAGGCTTCTTTTGACATCATATAGAGGTAAGTAGTTAGGCAACTCAAGCTTTTAAAAATTACTCGTACCTCCGCCGATGGTTGATAAGCTAGGATGCATTTATGTATTGCAATAAGTATTTCAGCTTGACAATTTGCTCAAAAATTATTTTATACCCTTTGGTCAATCTCTGAATAAAAAACTTGATCTTAAAAACTTTTTTTACCTAATATGTATTAATCTTGAAACTATGTTTAATCTGCATTAAACGCTGGGCCCCAGAGACGGGAATAAAGTTGAACATGTGTTCAAGAAGAGAATTAAATACCATGCTACTGCCTAATGTTACTCAGTAAGAAAAAAAAAACTTTCTTCTCTTTTCAAAATAATAAAATCAAATATAGATATCAAAATAATAAAAGACTTTCTGATAGTTAATGGGGGTCAGTTTACAGTCTAAAAGGAATCCGCGTCGGTAGATATCCTAGAGGTGTTTCTTTATATTTGTAGTGACCTTATGTGAGCTGTTCTAGAATCACGGTCAATACATCATCTGACTATGTTAGTCTGACTTTTATGTGACTTTGATCGAGGTAGATTTCAGTACACTGATGGACAGCTATCAAGGGACTCTATGCTAAATCCTAGGTTGTCGACCCTTTATAATGTTTTTGAAAACAAAAGCTATCATGCTAGGGTACCCTCAGAGTAGTTTTTGTTCCTTGCACCCTTTAACTAAATTGGCCAATCGTTGGATGCAGTTTTTTAACAAATTTTCTTTCAAATAAACGCCATTTAAAAAACTGTTTTAATTAGCTTATGCTTATATTTTCTTTAACTTGGTATAAAATTTATTTTCAGATTAATCATGTTGAAGCAAAGTCCGAGGCTACACCACCTGCTGCACCAAGTGAAGAGTAAGAATTTTATTGTCATTTCAATTTTCCATTGAAAAACTCAAATCTTATAAGAAATGCCTCGATGAAAATTAAAATTTTGCCTTCAGTAATTGTTAAATAGCTATAATATTAGTAGACATAATACAATCACATAGTGTAACTGTTACAGCATCTCAGCAATTTCTCGATGGCTAAGTGCGAAAGCAATTTTCAGTGCTGTGTGCTGTGTTTTTGGATCCATAAGTTTTCCCATTTTATTCTTTGCATAGACAGCAGAGAAACTACTGCACGAAGGCTTGTAATTTTACTTCTATTATTTAAATTGTAAGAAATAAACTTCATTAATTCATAATACCTGGCTAAACATAAGCTTGATTTTTTCCCCACATCTAAATGAAATTTCTAGACTATTTTATACATAGATTCATTAATTCTTCAAAACATTTTCTGACAACCGAATTATTTCATGAAATTTTCAGAAAAACATACTCAGTTGCAAATTTTATAAACATCAAACTTTTTGTGAAAAGTTCGAGTAAACAAATATTTTCAACCAGTATAACGTCTTATCTTTGAATATTTTATCTGTTCAGTGTATGGTGTCACTATGTATGTATATTGTATTATTAACTAGTGTATAGTAGTATTTTTATCTGGAAGAAAAAATGTTTAGTATATTGGGTAAGCAAGTGTGTGTCTATTTTTACATTGGAAACATATACTACTTATCCCTAATATTGGTAAAAATTCACGTTACATTGGAACTATTTTTGATGTACCTCCCATGCAGTAGTCAAATTTAGGCAAATATTTGAAATAATCGATGCCACAACATCGCCTTTATAAAATTTGGTGCAACTATTCACTATATCCCAAAACATTGAGTCAATATAATACCAGTGATAGCTTAATATAGTTCCAGTACCAACTTTATTGATTTTATACTGGAAATATTAGCTAAACATTCGAAAGAATTCATCACTTCAATACCGCCGTAAATTTTTAAGATAATACGTACACCTTAAAGATGTAACCAATAGAATATTGTTGCTAAGGCTAGCCAAAAGCCAATCAAAAATTGAGAAAGTTTCAACCATTATTTCAAAATATTGAATATTTTAAAATATCTATCCTTCAAATCAAGAATCCCTCTACTTATGTTTGGAAACAATATATATACATATATAACAAAAAGTAAAACACAAAATATACTAAAAATTTGACATACCCCGCATGAAAAAATATATAACAGCAGAATCAAGAAATACAAACCACAAGTGGGGGGGGGGGATAGATGCTGAGCCAAATAAAGTACAATTAAACAATGCGATGAAAGAATGGAACGGAAATTATAACCACTCGCACCATCGTCAGGAGCCATAGCCAGTAAATTATAATTAAAGACAAACAAAATAGTAGGATTTCGGTTGTGTGGCATATAAAAAGAGATATTCACTCCACACGTTTAGGCTCTATCCTACTATAAATAAGGAAAAAAAGTAAAATAATAGAAAAAGCACTGAAAAAACGGTATACCAATCTGGAGTGGTAGAAAGCACATGGAAGTCGAGCATAAAGTATTGCCAAAATTAAAAATTGTAGTAAATGAAAACGGGTGTTGCCACAAAATAAAAGTGTAACAGAGGAAAGAAGAACATAAAGGTGTTGCCAAAAACTATAGGGTAATATTATTAAATATTATTACTATCCAGGTATATTAATTAAATGAAAAATATATAGAATAATAATGAATTTAAAATTATTGAAGAGGCAATTATATAGGCAATTATATATAACGTATTGTATTTAAAACTATAATGATTATTAAGAATAACAAGGTACGGATAATAAGTTAGTTTATATGAGAAGATTAATCTAATAATGAAAGAAAAATGCTTTTATATTATAAAATATAAGTAGGACAGTATAATCACAATATAGAAACCCCTCTTTTTTTTTTTTTTTTTTTTTTTTTTTGATTTCCAAATATATATATATATATAGACATGCATATACACATCCAGAGTGTTCTTATACACTCATTTTTGCATTGTGAAATTATTTTATAAATATATAAACCTTAAGTTATAATGCAAACCTTTAACGACCATCTCTAAAGTATCAACATTGATCACCAAATCGTTAAAACACTTTGTGAAATTAAATGACATATAATAATGCACGACTCCACAGAGATCATTCACCTGCAGTTGAAAGTGTGTAAACTGGATAAAGAATTGAAAATCATACTTTCAATCGATTTCCAATGCGGTTTTGTATCGGCCACTTAACGCGAGGCTAGACAATACCGTCTCTAGTCTATTATAAATTTGTTTGAGCATTTAATTGTTGTTATATGATAATAATATATTTGTTTGTATTTGAAAATAAAGTTTGTGTCTACCATCAGTTGATACCATTTCAGAAAGAAACGCAAGAATTGATTGTAAAATTCTCGAGTTTCAGAGGAAACGCGCATTAGTTATATTATATTACACACACACACACACACACACACACACATATATATATATATATAACTAACAAGTAAAACACAAAACATACTACAAATAAGACATATCTCGCATAAAAGTAATAGCTATTATCAAGAATTAGAAACCAGATTTTGAATCCAAATAAAGTGCAAGAATTATTGTGATAGTATAATGGAACGGAAATTATAACCACTGTCACCATCTTCAGGGGCCACAAACAGTGGATTATAATTTACAGTAAACCAAATAGTAGGGTTTCGGTTGTGTGGCATATCAGAAGAGATATTAACTCCACACATCTGGGCCCTACCCTACTATATAAAGGAAAGAAGAAATCAAAAAGATAACAAAAATTAGAAAGATAATTTTACATACCATACCTTGAGCACATGGAAATTTTATTTTGAACAGTTGATATGTGTTGCCAATGCTAAGAATTGTAAAAAGTGAAAAATGGTGTTGCCACTAAATAAAAGTGTAAAAGTGGAAAGAAGAAAGTTTAGGAGTTGCCAAATACTAATAGGTAATATTATTAAATTTTAAGAATATCCAGGTATATTAATATAATAAATATATATTGAATAATAATAAATTTAAAAGATTGAATAAAATAAATATTATAGCAAAATTAAATATAACATATTGTTTAAAAAATATAATGATTATTATTATTGACTAAGTATGTATAATAAGTTAATGTATGACAGAAGATTAATCTAGTAAATAAGAAAAAAATAATGTTTAGAACAGAATAATCACAATATAGGAACCCCGTTTTTTTTTTTTTTTTTTTTTTTTTTTTTTTTTTTTTTTTAATTCCTCCAGATATATATATGCATGCATAAACACATCCAAATTGTTTTTAAACATATTACTTTTTTTTTATATATAAGAGAAAAACTTCCTCCGCCCGACCCAACCATCCAATTACAACCTTAAAACCAAAACCCCACCCAACCTCCAGTAAATTAACAAAGACATTAGACACATCATTTTCAAGAATTGTATATAATGGATTTTAGGAACTTAGTGGGATAGTTGTATTGTCTAGCTGACAGAAATAGAGATTTAAAATTGGAGACTTTGAAATCATCAGAACATAGAAACTTGATTCTACAGCAGTGATTATAGATGATATTGCGAAATACAGATTTATGTAAGCAGGAGGAAAAATGAGTAAAGCTATTTACTTTAAAGCTAAAATCTTTACGCTTATCATATATATTGAAACTAAGGCTATTTCTAGGAGTGATGGAGATACTTAGATCTAGAAAACTAACAGAATTATTAAGCATATCATTTTTAATCAATTCCAGAGCAGATGGATATTTTATGGGGAAGATAATGTTATTATTATTAGTAGTGTTTACAAGTAAGATATCATCTATATATCGTTTAAGAATGATGTGTGTATTAGTATATTCTTTTTCATAGTAATATAAGTAAAGATCTGCAAGGTAGCTAGATGCTGAACCACCTTGTGGTATACCATGATTTTGTAGATATATTTTATTGTTATGTAGAATAAAATTATTATAGATAATAAATTTAGATAGACAACTGAAATATGTTACATCAACATGGGAAGGGAGCTGAATATTGTTAACACAAGTTTCAAATAATTCATTAATTACATTGTAAAGGTCGTCAAGAGGAATATTGTTGAATAGATCTTTAAAATCATAGGTATATAAAGAGGTAATATTACTAATAGTACATATTGTATTGCGTAGATCATAACTATTTCCTATAGAGATAGAGTAATCATTACGTTTTATATAATACTCATGCATAACAGACAGTATCTTTAATAGAAGTTTACTTGCTACATTGCTATATGTATTACATCCTATTGTAACAGTTCGAAACTTTAAAGGCGATTTATGAAATTTAGGGATTAGTACAATATAAGGATAGTGTAGATTATTATGTTGTAGGTTGAGAAGTTTATAGAAAGCCAGAATTTTTTTGTTACAAACTACAGTAGACAAATATATATATATATATATAGTATAAAAGGATACTTTGGGTTTAACTAGTTTGGGTATTGTTCAAGCGGGTACTTTTATTGTAAGTTTTGTTTTCCTGTCATATTTGCCACGCGCGCTCTGGAGCTATGTTTTATTTCTTTAGTTAATTGTCAGACACCAAATCCTCGATTCTGTGTTCTTTTTAGTGTACACGTGTCACCACGCCTTTGTAGCCCCGGATGAGGGTCATGTTGGTAAATGTGCGTGGTTCGATTAGAGATAAGAGAGAGGCGGAGTTATGTCTTAGCAACCCACGTGGTATGATGAGCGTAAATACGCCAGTACTAGAGGTGGGGAAAACCGTTATTTTCAAAGAACAGTTGTTCACCGTTCCCGTTCTTTTTAAAAGAACAGTTCTTTTTCCTGTTCTTTCGAGAACAGGTTCTTTGATTTACGGTAGCTTTATTATGACTATTTTATTCAATTTAAAAATGAAAATATACGTCTTTTTAACATGTACTATACTTTAGTACAATTGTAAAACCCGCAGTGGTCTGGGCACTAAACTCCGTTCCCATAAGAACACGAAAAGTGAAAAAGCATCCGGATTGGCCAGTGTTTGGGAGGGTCAACTTCCTCTCTGCTCGACTGCTGTGGGACCGTGTGCCCTAATGGGAGCTGGTGCACGTAAAATCCGTCGTGGCTTCAATGTCCTCCAAATTGTTAAACGATACCTCTGGGGGTGCCGATTTCAGGGGGTGGGTCCCTCCTCTGGAATTAGTTCAAAATTAGGGGACCCCAAGCTGAGTCGGAGTTCCTCCCACTGGGGCTCATTAAAATGGAAGCAGCCCCTTCCGCCCATCACCTGCCTATTTGAGGGATCTGGCACCGTCCCGCGGGTTGCCAGAGGGCATTAGCAACAACAAAAACAATTGTAAAATGTTAAAAAAAACTTTGCAACCAACATTCTGGCTTTCTTCAATCAAGTATGTTAACAGTAATTTTTTGTAAAAATATTTTAATTATATTAACGTTCTATAATATACTGTTAAATATGCACATCTTTTTAAAATCAAAATTTTTTCCGATGCTTTTTATTTACTTTTGTTATCCTTACTTATAGCACGTATGTAAAAATAAATGGAAAAACTGAAATTCTAGAGAGAATTATTTAGGCCAGGCTTACTTTTCGATTACTTACCTGAGTAATACAATATTGCTTACATTAGTAAACTAGCTGCGTGCCCGTTCTTCGCACGGTAGGAAACGAAAATTTTCCTTACATGTGTAATTCGAAATTATTCGTGATGTGGAATTAAAAAAAAAAAGAGCAAAATTATTTGACTCTTAATGTAAAGTTTGTGTCATGAGTACTAACCTGATCATTGCAGTATAATGACTCAAAAAACTACGTCAGTGTCATTCACTATCAAAAAAGTGGAAAGCTTAATGGTTTGCAGAGAACTCCTGGCTTTCAAAATGTCTTATTTCTACATCATACTGTTTTTTAGGCTCAAGTTGTAGCATTAAATACCTAAGACACTACATGAAATGGAGCACCATTTATTTCTTTCCGAACATGTACCATATAAGGAAAGTATTGTAATCATGAAAAAATTCGACTTCGAGATTTTGGTGTATTTACACGTTTTGAGGTCTTCTGAATTCATTTATGCTATTTTCAAGAGATGTTTTTAAAATAGCTGCGCACCCGCTCTTCATACGGGAAGAAGGGAATATTTTACTACTAAAATCATATCTGCATGTGACAAAACAGAATTTCATTTTTAAAAAAGTTCAAGTAATCTCCTCTGTTGAAATTACTGCGGGATATATTAACGCAAATTAGAATTACTTTTCATTTAGTTGGTGTAAGACAACCGTTGAAAAAGGATAAACACTTTTAATTTCATGAAATATTTATTAACGTGGTACATTGCGATTTATTCATATTATCTTTACAAATCTAATAATACTACCTATTACGTACATTAATACTATCTATACTCGCTTCTCCCTCTTCAAGGCTCCCTTAAAAGAAACAGCTTAGATTATTTCGCCTCAATGGGATCTTGTGATTCTGTGGCGATTCTTTGCAATTTACGCATTAGCATAAAGAATAATCATTTCACATAATGGTTGCCATTAAAGAAACTCTCCATATATATTTAATTTATACATAGTTTTATAAGATTGGCGTATTTAGCGCCGCAAACCATTTCATCTTACTGTGGGGAGAAAATATCCAAGGGGTGCCATTTTAAATATCCATGTATCTAATATAGCGATATCTTTTATATCCTCCATAGTCCTGTCTCCTGAAAAACATCAAACTGTGTAATCTCGAGGAGCTACTTATTCCCATTTTAATTGTGACAGGGCGTTAGAGTTGCAGAGTTTACAAATTTCACGCATTTTTTTAAATTTATGACGTCACTGTTTGACTGCCGTAAAGGATACCCCGGTAGATTGAGGGAGTTAATTTCGATATTTAGCATAATTGTTTTCAAACGGTATCATTAAAACTTTGCGTTGGACCTTTATGGAGGAACGTAATTCAACGTGAAAATAAAACTATACTCGCAACCTGCATGCGTATGTTAGGCAACGCCTGCGCTAAATTAAATGCCAAAAATAAAAATAGTAAATAGAAAAATTTTAATATATCGCGCTTTGAAACGAACTTTGTAACTTTTAAAATGAACATTTTCAGCGCCGTGAAAACATTTCAATTTTTAAATAAGCACCGGATTAAAATACCACTTCTAATAATAATAGTGAATTTCTTAGTTTATTTCTACAGTAAATTTTAATCAAAATATCGTCTCCCTGTGTTGAAAATAGAGCTGGAATAAATGAGTTAAAATTATGGCGTAACGTCGGCGTAGCATTTGACGTCATAGATCCTCACTTGCGAATTGAAATTCTGATATCCCATTTAAAAACTCGATTGGTTGAAAAAACCCTTTTTTTTAATCCTTTCTGTGGCAACAATCGAACATAAATTCTCGTGCCGTGATGGCAATGTAATGAATGGCGTAAGATCGCGTTGATGCTATTATTTTTTCGTTTTTATTTTAAAAGAGGGGAAAAGAATGTTTCACGATTTGTCAAAATATCTAAAAGTTATGACGGATAGAATTCAAGATGCGACAGTTTTAAAATTATTTTACGAAAAAAAATCGCGAAGCAGATGTTTAGTAAAAAAATTCCTAAAAATCGGTAAATCATTTTACGTATTCAGAACAAACTGTTTTTAAAAGAAAATTTCTTCCTCTATCCGATGATACAAATGCCGTTTTGCTGCGAGCGTAATTTCCGCCGTTATTACGAATTAGGTGAGAAAAAATGCCAAAAATCGCATAAAACATAAAATAAAAAAAAATCTAGGTCGAATTTTGAAAAAATCGCTTCGAGGTGCACAACTACATATTTACATCTTCCCGAGTACCAAATTTGGTGTTTCTAGGTGTAGCCGTTTGTCCGTAACGCTGCCGACAGACACACACACAGACAGACACCTTCTTTTATAATAAGTAGAGAAGAAGACAATATTTGATTCTGAAAGCTCCTAAAAAAGTGACATAATATTCATAACTGTTTGATTAGACTTGTCGGTATTTTAATTAAATATAATGAAACACTATAGAAGAGCTAAAGAACTAGTATACTTCTTCTGTGTCGCTTTCATTAATTTAAAATCCGTATTTAGTAAAAGACAATATTACAAAATCTTCATTTTTTAAACATTAGTTTACTTGAACTGAATATAAATTTAAGCACAGTAATGGCTGATTCAATATAAACGATATAGATATATGATTGTATATACTTCATACACAGCATGATAAACAATATTAGATTCACTTAAAAAATATAAATTACAAATTTTTGTTCATTTTTGACTGGATTAATTTATTTAGATAATTGTTATCATTATTTACAAGACATAAAAATGATCCAACCACAGAAGTGTTTATTCAACGATTCGATGAACAATATTCCAAGATGCTAATGCAATAGCTAAATCTAAACTAAGAGAAAATCAATTCCAACGAAACACCAGTTTTGTTTTTGTTTTTTCTGCTTCAGCACTACTGCAACAGACCGCCGAAGCTGATAATCTGCGATGAATTCCCCCCCCCTCCCCCTTTCCTAGTCTTATTCTCAGTCCACACCATAAATTTCATGATAAAGCGAACGGAAGATGCAATTTTCAACACCCCCACTTGGAATACATTCGGGAAAGCTTCCACCCTATAGTCAAAGTCGTAACCCTTGGAGGAGCGAGCGGAAGGGGGGGGGGGGGTTGTAGGACCGCTGGAGAGGGAGTACCCCCTTCCAGGCCGTACCCAGGGGTCTGGTCCACCACACCCCCGAAATTTAAACTTTTGTTAACAAACTAATAAAGATGAAGTCTTTGTGAAAAATTCAACCTTTCTTTCGTTTGGTCCCCCTCCGAAATTTTTGTCTGGATAAATTTTTTTCAGGATACGGCTCTGACCCCTTGTATCCGAGGAGGTGAATCAGGAAGTCTGCTCCCCCCCCCAATTTAAAATGTTTTTAACAAAATAATAATGATGAAATCGTTTTATGAAAAATTCACCCTTTTCCGCCATTCGGTCCGCCTCTTTACCTTAAAAAAATTTTATTGTTCCAGGTCTAGCTCCAAAAGGTTATGGATCCGGCTCGAATAATAATAATAATAATAATAATAATAATAAAAATAAAACATTCATTCTTTGGCTGCAACTACAAATAAAAATATATGTCTCGGACTCCAGCTTAAAAGATATGGCTTTGGTTCCAACGACAAACATTTTTAGCTCTAAAGTTTAGACTCTAACTCAAAATATTAAATAAATCCATCTAAAGTTTTAAAAAAAGCACTGTGTAGCCTTCTGGTTAAAAACATACGGCATGGACCTGCACATTTCCAATGGGGGAGCCCACAAAAGAGTCGATACACTCTTAGAGCTTAAAAAGAAAAAAAGAGTAAAGTTTCAGCTTAAAAGTACATGCTCCAGCTTAAAAATTAAAGACTCCGTTTAAAAAGCTGTAAGTATCAGGCTCCAGATTAAAAATAATACGCGTGTATAAATATGTCGATTGCTTCGACTACGATTTAAGAAAATGAATACGACTTTGGCATATAAAATTACATGGCTCCGAAAATCCAGATTAAATGGCTTCCGACCAGGGCCATACCTAGAAAATAGTTTCGGAGTCGGGGAGCATGGTATATCGGGATAAAATTTTCAGGATATATCCCCCACACTCAATTTCTGTCTAATTTAGCAAGATTAATTTTTTTTATTATTGCGCAAACATTTCGTTCATTTATGCATCACTGCATTTCATACCCCTCACCATGGGCGCCGGCAGAATATTTCCCAGGGGGGGGCAAAGACTACTTCAACGTATAGTTACCATGTTGGAAAGAGCAAAAAAGCAAAGGATAACACTGCATACAAAAATCCAGGGGGAGGGGGCATTGCCCCCCTTGCCCTATGCTGCCGGCGCCTATGCCCCTCACCATCCCCACACAGAAAAAATATTCTGGCTACGTCCCTGTATAAATACACCATGTACATATAATGTAATAACTTCGGGGGAGCGGCGTCCGAACTCATAGGACCCCCCCCCCCGTCTAAGTACGGCCTTGCTTCTGACTCCAAGTCTACAACTTTGACCCTAGCTCAGAACTTAATTAAAGCAAAAGACCAGGGAACAGATCAATGAAAGAACACCTTTCACCGAAGAACAGTTCGTTTAACCTGTTCAGCAAGAGAACGCCTTTTACCCCGTTCCCGGATAGAACACCTTAGCTCTCCGTTCCGAAAAAGAACACCAGCTCAGGAAAAGAACGCTGAACTAGGTGTTCCCGCTCACTGCTCGGAGAACTCCTCCAGCCGTGATCAAAAGAACGTGTTCTTTTTCAGCCAATAGGAGAGGCTGCTCCGGAACAGGTTCTTTTTCAGCCAATAAGAGATGGCTAAGAGCGTATGAAGCGAAGGCGCGTTTTATATGGAGATAGTGTAATGCTTATATTATTGTTTGATGTTGATAAAATATTTTTTTTCTCGATTTGTTTGTGTTTCAGACTATCGTTTTCTTTATTATTAAATTTTTTACTTTGATTGAAATTGAGTAGTTTAGCTGGAATAATAAAAATTGACGAATTGTTTTCCTGTGAGTGCATTTCGTATTGAACATATAAGAAAGCTTCTTATTCTTTGCCGGGTCCACTTTAAAATTTTAGTAGGTTGGGTTTAAAGTTCTATCCCCCCCCTCAAATAATCATCTTCGTTATCATTATTTCTCAAAATAACTAAGATTCCAATATTAGAATTTGATAAAGCTAAAATTGTGAACTTCTGTCCCCACCATCAGATACGTAGCCAATGTGGGGGAGGGGGGGGGTCTGCCCCCCCCAGAATTTAAATTTTTCTTAGCAAAAAAATATTAATCGTGCCTTTCAATGAGAAATTTCACCTTTAAGGAATTTTCCAAAATTTCTCTTTTCAACACGCTTGCCTGCCATAAAATTTTGAAGCGTCGGACCTTAATGAACTGAGAACATGTTTTTACCGTGATCACTGAACAGGGTGTTCCCGTTCTTTCTTGAGAGCAGGTTCAAAAGAACAGAGTGTTCATTCTTTCCCCATCTCTAGCCCGCACCTTGAAAATTGAGGGACTTCTGCCACTAGAACTGCTTAACTAGTCCACGCAGATTTTAGTACCCGTCTCCCCTCCCCTCTTCTCACTCTATGTTACGTCAGATATTCCAGTAAAGTTCCAGAGTTAAGGCAGGTAAAAAGGTTTATTAAACATTATCTTTAAGTTATAATATAGAGTTGAGAAGATGGGAGGGGAGACGGGTACGGAAATCTACGTGGACTAGTTAAGCAGTTCTAGTGGCAGAAGTCCTTCGATTTTCGAGGTGCAGGGGTATTTACGCTTACTACACCACGTGGTTTGCTATGACATAACTCCGCCTCTCTAATCGAATTACATACATTTATTAACATGACCTGCATCCGGGATTACAAAGGCGTGGAAACACGTGTACACTGAAAAGAACTCAGAATCGACAACTTGGTGTCTGGAAATTAACTAAGGAAATAAAACATAGCTACAGAGCGCGCGTGGTAAGTATGACAGGAAAGCAACACTTATACTGAAAGTACCCGCTAGAACAATACCCAAACTTGTAAAACCCAAATTACCTTTTTATACATTAAAATATATATATATATATATATATATATATACACCGGGTGATTCAAAATAGATTTTAAGGGTTATTTTTTAAACCGTAAGTGATCGAAACATACTTCCAATTAGAAAAGTTCTTCAAATTAAGAGCAGCTTTCAGATATGGCATTTTTTTTACTGGGGGTTGTATACATACTAAAATACGAAATTTCATTTTTATACAGTTCCTACTTTCCTACCCTTTATATTTAGAAGAATGTTGCTCTTTGCCTAAGAAAATTAATAAAACAAATCCCGTGTCCCTACGTGAAATAATTTCCGAGATATATCAATTTGAAAATTTTCGCATTTGTCACCAAGCAATAAGGGGATGTCTCCAAAGTGAGAAAAATGTAATTACTTTTCAACTGACGTTAATTTATATTAATATTCACTGAATAGACAGTTGACTCCTCAAATCTTATTTTAGATAGAATTTTCCAATACCGCATCTTTGACAATTTCTATTGAAAGTTTCCACACCATAATAACCCACACAATTATTTTGTCATTTTTCTTTTACACTTTAAAATACCTTCCTCTAACAGCGTGATGTAATTGCTGGATGACCCCGCTAAAGCACTAAATTATCGCTAATTTCATAACGCAGTACCGATCCATTCAGGTAAAATTATATCTGTTAATTTCACACATTTTAATATGTTTAATTGCCATTCGCAACAATAGATCATTATTCAACATTTATCAACTCATAGTTGGTCCCCTAAAGTCAAGATTTTTTTCGTGTTAAAACTGACGCCAACACAGTAAGTAAAGTGGTGTAAGTCACCCTTTTTAACATTAGATTTCTGGCTAACTATTCCACTTACAGACACGGGATTTGTTTTATTAATTTTCTTAGGCAAAGAGAAACATCCTTCTAAATATAAAGGGTAGGAAAGGAGGGACCGTATAAAAATTAAATTTCGTATTTTAATTTGTATACAACCCCCAGTAAAAAAATGCCATATCTGAAAGGTACTCTTAATTTGAAGAACTTTTCTAATTGGAAGTATGTTTCGATCACTTACGATTTAAAAAATAATCGCCTTAACATCTATTTTGAATCACCCGGTATATATATATATACAGGGTAGTTCTAATTAAACTTCCCCTATAAACAGTGCTCTATAGCTAAAACGGGTGAACGGATTGTAACCAAAATTGGTATATTGGCTATACATGATATGCGCTCAAGGAATTTCGAAAAAAAATTAATTCAAAAAATGTTTACTAGGGGCGTTTTTCTTATTAAAAAAAACGACAAAATTAATCATGGAAATGGCTAATTCGAAATGTACAAACAATTTTAGCATTTATTCTATAGTTTTGGGGCATTTATTCACTCATTTGGGTAATATTTGAGCTGATTTCACCATGCAAAGTGCCATCTAGTGGACATCTTATTAACTAAACGTTCTAAAACACTCGCTTGAGCGCTTTCGTATACAGTCCATATGCCAAATTTGGTAGCAATCTGCTCACAGGTTATAGCTGCAAAATGCTGTTTATAGGGGAAGTTTAATTATAACCACCCTGTACACTTCTGACCAAAATTAAAATCATACAAAATGGCTTTAGGTGTCTTATTTGTTACACTATGCATATTATACGGATCATTAATATATTGCGTAGTTTTATAATCATTGGTACACTATATAATTTACATCAGTTTAACAAATTAACTCATACATGTAAAACGCTGTTCTTTTCGCTACTATTTTAATATAGTTCAATTCTTTTTTCTACAGCATTTTTTAATATATCTCTGACTGACATAGTAACATAATGCTATTAAATATGAGTGTGAAAATACTCTAAATTCTTAAACAACGTTGTCAATCAAAGCTTCTAAATGTTCCATTTGCAAACATTTTTACGCTGTATTAAGAATCTTAAAGGAGATCAGGCTCGTGTACAATTCGCTTACATCAAATGAAATCACAAAAACAACTGACGAACAATCTAAAAGTTTTAAACGAGTACGAGCAAAAGTTGTCGTTTCCACAGCAATACTCCTAAATCAAGAATTTTAAAGGCTTGATAAGCCTGTGAGAACTTTATTACAGTGAAATACTCTTAGTAGAGCATCCTAAACATTTACAGAAAGGTGTATTCACAGGGACTATTCGCAAAGTGCCGCAAATAACATTTTCTTCCATAAATTTTTCGACCAATTAAGATCATGTGGTGTCTCTTTTACTATCTGAAAATATGCAGCCTCCTTATATAATTGTTTGAGAAAAGCCCAATATATATATATATATATATATATATATAAATAATTAAGCTATAATCTTTATTATACTATGCTTTAGCCAGCTCTCTTCGATGATATGCAGTAATTTCTAAACAGTCCAAAATCCTGCTACCCTTTCCTGAGTTTCCACTTTAAACAAACTCGTCGAGAATTATTTTGGGAACTGAATTTCCGCTCATCACTGAGTACGAAATTCAGGCATTTTTATTTACTGAAGTTAAATAGGTATTTTTCAAACAGAAGTGCTTTCACGTCACGCGCGTTTATTGCGTGACTGACGAGATATACAGGTTACGGTGCTGACAGTTTAGCCACATCCCTTTGCACCCGAAGAATCATGTGACCAAGAGAGTGTGACCATCTTAGTCCGAGATAACCTTAGAAGAGGGTCACACCCCCTAGGTCACATATGACTCATCGAGTGCAGAAGTGTGTGAACAAAATTTTAGCACCGCAACCTGTATATCTCGACAGCCACGCATTTATTGTAAGTGAGCGAAGATCGAAACTTGAAAGGATTAGTTAAGTATTAATTTACTGTATATTTCAGACCTACTCCCCCACCACCAGCACCAATGATGGTTGTTCAAGAACCAATTAAACCCACTGAAACTCCTGCTGTTGCTGCCATAAACTTCCGTGAATATGGAAGAAAGCTTGTGGTAAGTACTTTCCTTATTTCTTGATCGCATCTGAAAATAACCCTGCAGTTAAAGACTACAGAGGTTAATCAAGAAAATCAATTTTCAATTTCCTGACTGAGATGTATGCTAAAAACTCGTTATAAATAAAATTATATTATAGATAATTAAAAACAGGTTTATTACCATTAGTAACTTCTTAATTGAAATTAATCATAATATCAGCATTTCATTCTCTTTTCTATTTATTTTTTAAATAGACCAATTATTTTTTATGTATTTTATTTCAAACAAATATTTGACTTATCTTTTAGAGTTTCTTGGCTCGAAATTTCTACACAATGAAATATCTTGCTCTAGTGATGGCTTTTGCAATCAATTTCATTCTACTGTTCTATAAGGTGAGTGTTTTTTAATATACATAGTCAACGTCAGTGAAGTTCATTCAGTAAGGTTTTTGTAATTTTAAAAATGTGGGCACATCGAACTGTTGTAAAATGCATAAATATATGTGATTCTGCCTTATGTACGAATGTCACAACTGCGAAAACAAAAAAGGACTCGAAAGTTAGAATAAAAATTGAATTTTTTATTCCAACGCTTTTCAATAAAGTCCAATCATTAGAAAGAACGAAAGTAATGTAGCTGTTTCGCATACAATTATGAATCAATGATGTCAGAGGAAGAAAATGACATGTAAGGGCGAGCAATTCCCGATACGACGCTCAGGCGGTGTGGTGGCTTGCGCGCCCTTCTACCTAACCTCTGGGTCCGGGTTCGAATCCTGGCACGGGCATGGATGTTTGTGTTTATCCCATTATTGTCCTGTTTGTTAATGAATGTTATTTGAAATTAAATAAATGTTAAATGGATATTCAGGGGTTAAAGACCATCTTCGAGATTGCAATCAAAACCTCAAGAAAAAATTCTCAATCACAACAAGAACAACAATCCCCAATTCTGATCAGTTATAAGCTGAAGCATGAAGCTAGGGGACGAGGTACTGCTCTTAAAATATGCAAACAAATAATACAGCAGCACCAAAATAATTTTTCTCGGTACCAAATCAGCCGAGTGTTCCACTTGACAAAATCTGCAGTGAGTAGTACAATAAAACGATTGACTTCAACTGAAAATATCCGCCCAGAAAAGGCTCTTTGTCGGAAGCTAATGTTGACTGATCGGAAATACTCCTATTTCGTCAACATATTCGTAAAAACAGGCACCTGGCAATCGCAGACCTTGTCGCTTGGGAAAAACAAAGTTTTGGAAGAACCATTTCCTAAGCACCTGAGCGTCGATATATCAAAAGGAGTGGCTACGCATTATGCTAAGACGTCAAAATTTTTCTCACTTTATCGAATAAATGTCGCCGTATTACGTAGACTAAATCGAACCTTAGCTGGACTTCAATTCAGTGGAAGAAGGTATGTGGACAAAGGAATCCATTTTTCAGGTTTCATATGAAAATATTCTCCGAAAGATTATTAGGAAGAAGGATGAAGCAAACGATCTTACCCTGTTACAAGAGGATGGTTCTTAAAGCAAGTACTGTGATGGTGTGGAGCTGCTTGGCATCTTATGGAGTTTGTAATTTGCGTTCTTGTGCTGGCACGATAAAGGCTCAAGACTATTTACGCATTCTTGAAGTGGATCTACACCCAGAGCTGCAAACTGCTCCGGAATATAATTAACCACGGTTTGTAAACAGTAATTTCTTTTAAATAATTTTTCGAAATGGTAATCAAACCCCCTCGTTTAACCTCGAAATTTTGCGATTATTTAAGCCAAACATTACTGTTTAAAAAAGTGGTTAATTATATTCCGAGCAGTTGGCAACTCTGTACGCCCAACAGTGCAGTAATTGTTTGGTTGTTTGGGAGAAAACGAAATCTTTTCCAAAAGATAACTCAAAGCCGCATATAGTGAAGGTGACAGAAAAAGGGCTACGTTCAAAATGTGTCTCTGCTTTAAAATAGCCAGCAGCAAGTCCGGACTTTTCTCTTGTTGAAAATATTTGGAGAATTCTTAAGAGGAAGATGTCCCAACTGCGTCCATGCAATATACAACAGTTAAAAGACTATCTACGGTAAGAATGAGGAATTTTTTTCAGATTCATTAAACCGTTTAGTTTCGTCCATGCTCAAACGCCTTGCTGCGGTTATCCGTCGTAAAGGTGACATCACCTCTTGGTAATGGAGCTGAACAAACATTTTTGACTTCACTTGTGCAAGGAAATACACTTGCAATACTTAACGTAAGAATATGTTTTGTTGCAAACTAACACAAATGCAGTTAAAAAGTTGTATTGAGTATTAATAAAATGTTTATTTTGAATATACTTTTTTTGTGTGTGTCACACTTTCCGCATTTTAAAGTATTTCTTATGTGAACGAACTTCATTGGTGTTAACATGTAGTACTCTAAGAGATTTTATGAAACCTCAGTTCAAAATTATTAACATAAAATATTGTAAAATGGGGAATATTTTGAACATTTTTTGTTTTTGTTAATGATGATAATGTTGTTGGGTTTCCTGTGCTTTTCTTTTTCTTTTAACTAACATGTGCCATTGAGTTTTAAAGAGAGGACTGTTCTTCTGGTATTTTGTATACACTTTTGTGTGCTGAAATAGTTTTATAGCTGACTTTTTAAGAAAAAATAATAGTTCTTTTTTTTATTGTTACTTGACTTTAAATCCCTGAATAAAATATTTAAAGTAAAATTAAGCATTTAATTTATATGTGTAAATACATCTAACTTCATAATACTTTTTTAAAAAATACAGTTATATGCAATTATATTAAATCAATATGCTTTAGGATCAGAAGTACATAAACAGCGGCGTAAGGACACTCGCATTGCAATACAATGGGGGAAGAAGGGAGGTCATTCCAATGTATTTTTTACGAAGGACCTAATGCGGACTTTTCTGCTGGAGGAATTTTTGTTACGCCCCTCTGTGCATACAAACTTTGTACATGGTGTTATATTGTCCAGTTTATCTCTAGCCAAGAGTTCTGACTCGGCTTTCGACGTCTATGGTAAATCATGATCCATGGAATCATGTAAAGCGTTTATAGACACAATGGTTTAAGTTGGTTGTTCAACTACCACAGTGTATTTTATCTCTGTACATAATGGAATATTTAAAAAAAGTATAATTTTCTATGAGTTCCATTCAATACTATATCAAAACATAATATTAAATTTGGCTCAGAACGCTTTTTTCAGGGTGATAAACAAGAATACACGTTCATGGAACCTAAATGTGAAATAGCACAAGAAGATTTTTTAATGACCTTTTATTAATAATTAATAATTTTTTTAATTATCCCAATCCCTATTAGTTTAACTGGTTACAGTGGGATACTTTCAGAACTTTAAAGAGTCTTCATACAGGGGAAAAGTGTTGCGCAGTTACTTTAAGTGCACGCTATTGCAATATTGTATATTTTGATTTAAAATATCAATTTATCACTGGAACCAACTTTTTGATCAAATTACAATTATTAGTTTCTTGGCTGAAGCGGTATTTTTTTTTTTTTAATTGCAGGTTACGATTCCTGGAGCTGATGAAGAAGGTGAAGAAGGAGAGGAAGGTGAAGAAGAGGAAGAAGACGAAGGTGGCATACTGGGCAACTTTACTAGCATAGATGAGGATGCTATTCTTGGTGGTGACGATGACGAAGATTTAGAAGAATGGGTAGTCATTGAAGAAAAAGTCTTTTATCTGGAACCGGTTATAAGGATTCTCGCTGTGACTCATTCCATCATTTCATTCTGCATGCTGATTGCATATTATAACTTAAAGGTAAATATCGAAAACGTGGCTGATTAAAAATTTAAGTCTCATACAGATCCTGATTACAGTCCAAGTATTCAAACACCTGACTATATACCAACGAATTTCGGAACCAAAATCCTTCTAATTTTAGTTCAATCTTCCCAATCTATATTATAATCTTTAGTAGCCATAATCATTTTTTCTGTTCGTTTCAAAGAAATAACTATGTTGTTTATAGATACTTAAGGTATAATACTATCCCTGAACTTCACAAAGAATCAGGAATTTAAAACTAAATCACATTCAAGATGGTTACGTTTATTAATTTTAAATAAAGTGTACTCGTATGTATTTTTTTTTTTCCTTTTCCGAAATATTTTAATGTGAATTTAATAAACTGTGAAACACATGGAATGGATTTCGATACTTTGAAGATTTTTTTATATGATAATTCCATTCAAGAAATGCGCAAAATATTTCAAAAATTATTTTGAAAATGTAATTCTTATTTGAATACTACAATCTCCAGTGAAAGACCCCCAAATATTAATAATATTTGCGTTTTTATGCCTTTTCCATTTTGATTTTTTTTAATACATTTTTAATATGACAATTTTAAAATGGTCAGACTGTAAATGACATGACATGACAAATTTTATTATATCTCCTAGGCCATTCGAGGCTACATCTCCATTTTATATTTTTCAATCTTTTTTAAAAATCATTAAATACATAGAGCCTACCGGTGATTCAAATACAGTAGTGAGAAAGGACTGTAAATAATTCCGGAAATACGTCTTTCTATAGAAAGAGAGTATCTTTAATGATGGTAACTCTTGAAATTCCAATATATTTCTGATATTTCTGGGGAGAAAGACCTTAATGCAGATGGTTTCCTACAACTACGTACCCTTCTCTTTTACTTTTCTGATCTTATTATTCACAGACTTTTTTTAAGCATTTCCTAGACATATTTTCAATATTTCATAGTATATTGTCTCTGATTGTTACTTGATAAAAATAATTTCAAACTGTGCACAAAATTACGGGACAGCAAATGGCGTTTAGTATTTAAATGACGTTTCTTAAAATTTTGGAATTTGAAGATGTAAATTTTAGTGTTAACGTTGGTAATTTCGTATTATTTAAGATCTACACCAATAAAAAATGCAGTTTTAAACACTTTGTTATTGAAGTTGTAGACAAAAATTAAAATAAAATTCAGGTATACTACAAATTCGGCTGGGTTATGCACTTTGATGAAGCAGACATTTAGACATCAGACATTAAAGATATTGTGAGAAAGTTGCCAAAACCAAATGTATTGCAAGGAGTTGAGAGTGACATAGTTGACTGTTGCTGTAAATTTTCAGTTATATAATGTGCAATAGTTATTGTAAGATAACAGTTTTTGATTTGTTATCTTAAAAATAACTATAAAGATAAAATTTTGTAAACTTAATAGGGCTTAAAGTGATATTAACTAAAACCTTTTTCTCTTATTCAATTAGAAAATTATTTAGTGTGTATATTTTAAAACCCTAGTTTTAAAATATATACACTAAAATAAGCATTTACTTTATAATCTTTGAGCTACTTTAATATCTAACTTAATGTTAAATGTTGTCAGGCAATAAAAAAGTTTAAATTACTCACTGATGAGTGAAAGAAAATTTTTTTTGTGTTTGTTGTTAGCTGACCCACTGTACCCCATTTGTTGACCCGGTGTATCCCTTTATGGGGTACACTGGGTCAACAAAAAGTACTTAAAAAATGGTTTTTTTTATCGTACTAAAACTTACCTCAAAATTGTACTAAAATTAACTAGGATAGCCAATATATCAGAAAACATAGTACATTGATTTGATATTATGTTTTTAAAATATTTTAAGAATTATACTAAAAAATCTGAAAATTGACACACTGTGTCTCCCCCTATATAATTTACAACTTTTCCCCAAAATATCAAAAATATGTTCAGAAAACTTTAAATGTCCTGCTAATGTCATTTTTAAAAATCTAGCTTAATATTTTATTTTATTTTATTTTGTGATATAGACAGTAATATTTATAACATAAATCATGATCCTACATTTTTAAACTCTACCATAAAAACGTGTTAGCTTACCATCCTCTTTTGCTCTAAAGTTCTTAAATTGTGTTTTACACATTTAAAATTTTATATTCATTTTTGAGCAAAATAGCTATTTTCTTTAATTAATTCATTTTCTATTTTTTCATTGGATTTTTTAACGCTAGTTATAATATTTAAATTATGAATTCCTAGTTCATAAAGTATTTGACCAGTTTTAAATAGCTTTGAAATGTTTAGCTTAAGATTAAATATTTAAAAGAATGTTAAACATTTTATTTTTTTATTCTTAAATCGATTTTTAAAAGCATATTTTTTTGCCTTTTTAGAACTTTTAAAAAGAAGTTTTTACATCTAAACATCGATTTCCTTGCATGTCTGTGATGATTACCCCCAAATCAGTAACGTTTTGAAACATCTACGTTCTAGTAGTACTTATAATTATGTTCTGTTGGTGCATTCAAGTAATATTAAAGCTTGAGAAAAAAATACTTATTAATCTTTACTTTAAATATTACAGGCTTCTTTAATTACGTTTTGCACGTAACAACAACATGTAATTTTTATTGTACATTTCTAAAAGTTTTCCAAAAAGCAGTAATAATAAAGGTTATTTTACACCTATCGTTAATTATTACGACCAGTCCTTTTATATGCAAAATTCTATCATTCTTGTAAATTGTTGAATGTTCAATCAAAGTAATGAGATCTTTATGCCGTTCTCTAGATGCTTATAGTATCAAATATTCTTTTCACATACAGATATAGCTAAATTTTTGAAACACTTTTTTAATGATAGGTGCCTTTAGCCATCTTCAAAAGGGAGAAAGAAATTGCTCGATCTCTTGAATTCGATGGCCTTTATATATCAGAACAGCCAGCGGAGGATGATATCAAAGGACACTGGGATAAATTAGTCATAAGCACAAAGTAAGATCAGTGTTGCATGAAACCTTTCGTAATCAACAAACATATACGTGGAACTGTTTATTGTTATGCATAACTTTTATTCTAATAATATTTATTTCCATTACAGATCATTTCCTGTAAACTACTGGGATAAGTTTGTCAAAAAACGGGTGCGTAATTCTCAATCAGTTTCATGTCTTTAAAATAATGCCACTCTTTTTTCACATAAATTTCTTGATTTTACTAATACGCTATGAATGCGTTTGTGTATTTTAACCACACACAGACATAGACATAGATATATATTGTTAAAATTGATTTCACCTTATTTTTGAAGCATCGCGATTCGGCAACACTTAAATTAATTCACTTTAATATTTACTATAATTTGTTCTCAGTTTTGTTCCTTTAGTAGCTCTCCGTCCGTCATCCCCAATTGCTGATTCAGTCATGAGTGAAAATGCTAATACCTCTGATGCAGTGTTCCTTTAATTCCAATAGAAGATTCGTACAATACACTTCAAATTCAACAAATGTTTCAGGTGAACACTTACCACTCAGAAGATCAACACGGGAAACTAAAAACCTTCTTGCCCAAATGATTTTCAGATTCCAGAGAATCTACACAAGTGCCTCTTAATGATGCACGTCATGAACATCTTATGACAGTATAGATCAAGCAGTTAATGGTATCCCGCTGACTAATCAAGAAGCTATGAATAACAAAGATGCCTCGCAATGGAAAGGAGCAATTGTAGAAAGAACTAGAAGCCCATAAGAAAAAATCATACATGGGATTTAGTAACTCTACCTGAAGGTTTTAGATCCATCAAGAACAAATGGGTATTCAAAATCAAATGTAACTCTCATGGCAAACCAAAACGCTATAAGGCACAATTAGTAGCCAAGGCCTGTTCGTAACTAGCTGGCAGAGACTACACGGAGACGTATTTTCCAGTCGTCCGTTATGATACCCTACGGGTATTAATAGCTTTTGCCACACTCTATGATTGGGATATTGACCACCTCGATGCAATTGTTGCATTTCTAAAAGGTTCCATTGAAGAAGAGATCTACATATATGGATCCCCCAGAAGGTTTGGAGCTCTCTAAAGAAAGGGGAGAAGACACGCTAGTTTGTCAACTCCAAAAGGGGGTATATGGCTTCAAGCAATCAGGGTGGGCATAGTACTTACAACAGTCTAAGAAATTTAAGCTTAAGATGTGCAGACTGTTGTGTGTACCACATGAATAATGGTAGAGATATTTTGCTTGTAGCAGTTTATGTAGATGATCTACTGATCTTTATAAGTTCTTCTAAACCAAATCATAGGATTAAAGAAGAATTATACAAACAATCTGAAATGAAAGTTCTAGGAGAACTAAAATACTGCCATGGCATCGAGATACAAAAAGATAAAGTAAAGGTTACCACCACCATGAGCCAGAGCACCTATATTGAAAATATCTTGGAAAGATTTGGTATGCAGGACTGTAAACCTTCATCCACTCCATTTGACATCAACCAAAAACTTTCAAAATCAACTGAAAATAAAAATGCTCAACTTACTGCTCATTACCAATCTGCTATTGGATGCATGTAGTATGATGCCAAAGGAACACATCCTGACATCACATATATAGTTGGTTTCCTTCGTCAACATTGCTCTAATTCTTCCAAAGAATATTGTATGGCAGCTAACCGCCTTACGCGGTATCTCTTAAAAACTGCAAAGCTGAAATTATAATATTCTCATTCTGGTAATGCAAAAATACTGGATACTGCGATGCTGATTTTGCTGGATGTCCTGAAGACTGAAAATCAACTTCAGGACTTGTATTCAAACTTGCAAGTGCTGCAATCACTTGGCAAAGCAAAAAACAACCAACTGTACCCAGCTCAACTGTTGAGGCTGAAAACATGGCTTTATCTTCTGCCACCAAAGAAGCCTTATGGAAAAGAAAATTTGCCGCTGAATTAAACTTGTCTTCAAAAGATAGGCCTTTGCTTTGTGATAACATACAGGCTATCGATCTCACAAAAAATAGCGTCTTCCATGCACATACAAAATATATAAAAATGCCCATCATGTTACGAGAAACGCTGTAAAACTGAAACAAATTTCCATTGAGAAATTTTCAACAGAGACAATGGTTGCTGAATCCTTAACCAAACTGTACCACAAGAGAAGCACAATTGGTGCATGAATAATATCGGACTTTATGAACTGTGAAATCGGGGGTTGTTTAAAATTAATAGCTCCTTTTTTTTATGTATCGCGATTTGGCACCACTTAAATTAATTAACTTTAATATTTACTGTAATTTGTTTTCAATTTTGTTCCTTTAGTAACTCTCCGGCCGCCAGGATACTCTGTCATGTTAATGAAAAAAAATCTGGAGTGACTCCACTCGACTTTCCGAACACTTATGATTAAGATCATTACCAAGCATTTAAATAAATTTTAATCGATGAATAATTCAAACATATATACCAAATTGAAGCTCATTCGAATGCGTCGTTTAAACGCTTGCGCACTTTCAAGAATTTCTCCCCATATGCCATTATGCCATAATATAAAAGAAATTTTTGTCGTAGCCCTGTAGAAAAACTATATGTCTTATACACACCAAAATCAATACCGGTCTTAAGATGGTGATTTATAACATATATACCCAATTTCAGCTCAATCGAAGGTACCGTTTAAACGCTAGCGCACTTTCAAGAATTTCCCCCCATAGGCCAGAATGTAAAAGAAATCTTTGTAGTAGCCCTGTAGGAGAACTATAAGTCCTATACACACCAAAATCAATACCGATCTTTCGACAGTGGCTTATAACATATATACCTAATTTGAGCTCAATCGAATCTACCGTTTAAACGCTAGCGCACTTCCAAGAAATTCCCCCCATAGGCCATAATGTAAAAGAAATCTTTGTCGTAGCCCTGTAGAAAAACTATAAGTCCTATACACACCAAAATCAATACCGGTCTTGCGACGGTGGTTTATGACATATATATCCAATTTGAGCTCAATCGAATGCTCCGTTCAGGAGCTATCGTGTTCACTCACATACACACAAACACACACACACACACACATACACTACATACATACATCTCGTAAAAATAGCATAAATGGATTCAGAAGCCCTCAAAACTTGTAAAAACACCAAAATCTCGAAGTCGAATTTTTTCATGATTACAATACTTTCCTTACATGGTACATGTTCGGAAAGTAAAAAAGGTTGTCTTCACTGAAAGTCTAAAAGTAATTAATCATATATATCCATATATAGGACACGAGGAATATTTATATATACAGGATTCCTAAAAACTCTGACCTAGGCTTTTATTTTTTAAATATATATATTATAGACATCTACAATAAATTCCAAAGTTAGGCACAAAAAATTTACAGAATTTTATGAGATCAATCAAAAATTTTCATGAGAGTAAATCTAAATAAATACAAAATTTAAATTTCTATACGGCCCACGTACAAGAAAGATTCTTAAGCAGTAAAATGTGTGCAATACATGAATTAGGTGATTTACAGAGTTTCAGCCTTTGATCATAAAAAGGCTCAGGTACATATTTAAAGAAAGCTGGTAAGGGACTAAACAATATGAATAATAGCAAAAATGTATTGATGAAATCATTTTCTTTCGCAATTTACAAGCAGTTCATGAAACGCGATCTTCCCATGTGATTTTTTCTCTTCGAGAGTCATTGCAAAGTGGTTTAATTTACCATATTTTTCATATCTCTGGGAGGAAAATTATGAAATTTATTACATATATATGGGGCGCATTTTATTTTATTATTATTTTATTTATTTATTTATTTTTGCTGAGGTCGTATAAATATTTACATTTCGTATTTATTTCGATTTAACTTTAATCGATACCATAAAATTCTATTATCTTTTTTAGATTCATTTAAAACAGTTATATCACATTGTAAATACTAAACATCCTTTGAAACTGACCGTATAGAGAGATCATCAAATCATTCTAAACATTCTTGTTACTTACAATGATTTGAAATTCCACTTTAACCCAACATTTATCATTCAATTGACTCTTTTAAGAAATTTTGCGCATTAATTAATTTAATAAATGAATTTATTTATATTAAAGAAAACTCCTTCAAATTACTTTTTGGAGACAGAGAACAGGAAAACAACAACGGTCTTTTCAAAACAGTAGATAGGAAAAAAGTAATAACTTTTTAAAAAATACATTGATAAACTATAAAGGAATTGATGTTGGTCGAGTCAGAAATTTTAAAAAGTTTACATTTTTTAAAATTCAAATGTTTCGAACTTGCGATTGATATTTTCATCTTAGGTTATTTGTATATATGTTTGATTGTATCCTTATAAATTCTAGGTTAGGGAGACATATAGTGAAACATATGATTTCGATGCCATTAGTAACTTGCTTGGAATGGACAAAGGAAGTGCTTTCTCACAAGAAGAGGAACCCAGTGGAGTCTTTGGCATGTAAGTAATAGCTTTAATCAATAAAGTGCGACCTTATCAAGGTTATTTTTAAAATAGTATGACCTTATCAAGATTATTTTTTAAAAGTTATATTTTTCAATGTAATGCTCTATTAGTCTTAATTTTATTAAAGTTTAAAAAAAACAGTGTATAATACTTACATTATTAATGGAATTGAAAATTAGACAAAAAATTACGAACAAGAGAAGCATAATTAATATACACCGAAGAGCCATTACATTATGATCACCTACTCAATAACGCTTTGCACCTCCTTTGGCCTTCAAAACAGCTGCAACTTCCCTGGGCATAGATGCCACGAGTACTTGGTAGATACTGGAAGCCCAACATCTTGGCATCTATTGCTTGTTTCACCGTCATTAATCTATTTTTATAAATACTAAAAACGACTGATCGTGAACAACTGACCAGTCGTGCAGTTTCGGAGATACTGGTTCCGAGTCTTCGGGCCATCACAATCTGGCCTCTATCAAATTCCCTTAGATCAACAGCCTTTCCCATCACTCGCAAATGTAAGTGCAAGATTGATTTCTTAGCTTCTCCAGCATCAGTTAAATACCATTCTCACTTAATTACGTACACTGCGTGTCATCCAGACGAATTCATTGAAAATTGTGTGGGTGGTCATAATGTAATGGCTCTTCGGTGAAAAAGTTCTGATAAACAGTCGTCTTGCGTTTATTTAATAAATACAAGGATTACAAAGTTGCCAGCTGCTCTGGAATGAAAATAACCACTTTTTGAAAGCACTATTTTTTTTTTTTCAAAATGGTAACCTGCCCATGCGTTTAACTTCGAAATTTTTCTCTATTATAAGCCTAAAATTACTGTTTTAAAAAAATGGTTAATGATATTCCGTAGCAGTTGGCAACTCTTCTGTTTAACCGTACGTCGTAATTTAAAAAGTTATATATTAGTAGTAGATGTCATTTTTTCGTATTTTGATTTAGCTATTGTTTTTAGCCATAGTTACCAATAGTAGTTTTACCAATAAATCTAACTATTTTGGGAAAAACAACATAAAATTTGAACATTCATAGTGTGTTCAATTGCATTTTACTTTCTAGAAAACTTAGTATCAACCACGTCAGTGGCCTAAAACTTGTCCCTTGCCTTTAAAAAAATGCTTATATGCCAAGTTGAGAAATTTGTCAAATTCACTTGCAAGTGTACTCTCTTTGCAGGATTACAAGCATGGACTGGAAATACCAAATTTGGAAAGCTGGTGTCACTATCACTGATAACGTGAGCAAAAATCCTTCTTTATCGTTTATGTTTCGTATTATATACATACTAGCTGCGTGCCCGTTCTTCGCACGGTAGGAAACGAAAATTTTCCTTACATGTGTAATTCGAAATTATTCGTGATGTGGAATTAAAAAAAAAAAAAGAGCAAAATTATTTGACTCTTAATGTAAAGTTTGTGTCATGAGTACTAACCTGATCATTGCAGTATAATGACTCAAAAAACTACGTCAGTGTCATTCACTATCAAAAAAGTGGAAAGCTTAATGGTTTGCAGAGAACTCCTGGCTTTCAAAATGTCTTATTTCTACATCATACTGTTTTTTAGGCTCAAGTTGTAGCATTAAATACCTAAGACACTACATGAAATGGAGCACCATTTATTTCTTTCCGAACATGTACCATTTAAGGAAAGTATTGCAATCATGAAAAAATTTGACTTCGAGATTTTGGTGTATTTACAGGTTTTGAGGTCTTTTGAATTCATTCATGCTATTTTCAACGTCGTAAGAGATGTTTTTAAAATAGCTGCGTACCCGCTCTTCATACGGGAAGAAGGGAATATTTTACTACTAAAATCATATCTGCATGTGACAAAACAGAATTTCATTTTTAAAAAAGTTCAAGTAATCTCCTCTGTTGAAATTACTGCGGGATATATTAACGCTAATTAGAATTACTTTTCGTTTAGTTGGTTGTAAGACAACCGTTGAAAAAGGATAAACACTTTTAATTTCATGAAATATTTATTAACGTGGTACATTGCGATTTATTCATATTATCTTTACAAATCTAATAATACTACCTATTACGTACATTAATACTATCTATACTCGCTTCTCCCTCTTCAAGGCTCCCTTAAAAGACACACACTTCACACACCTTCTAGTCCCCCGTGCCGATATTTTTAAAAATAAGTACGTCTATTTATCCCATGAATCACTTTTTAAAATCTGTTTCAAGGATAATGTTCAACAAAGGAGAAATTTTTCACGAGCCCGAGCCCGAACGCAATCGTGAATTACAGAGCCCGAGCCCGAGTCGGGCCCGGGCTCGGGCTCGGGCTTTCGGGCTCGGGCTCAGCCCGTCTCATTTCTAATACACACCAAAATCAATACTGGTCTTACGATGTTGGTTTGTAACATGTATACCCAATTTGAGCTCAATCGAATGTATCGTTTAAACGTTAGCGCACTTTCCAGAATTTCCCCCCATAGGCCATAATGTAAAAGAAATCTTTGTCGCAGCTCTGTAGAAAACCTACAAATCCTATACACGCCAAAATGAATACAGATCTTGCGACGGTGGTTTATAACATATATACCCAATTTGAGTTCAATCGAATGTACCATTTAAACGCTAGCGCACTTTCAAGAATTTCCCCCCATAGGCTGTAATGTAAAAGAAATCTTTGTCGTTGCCCTGTAGAAAAACTATCAGTCCTATACATACCCAAATCAATACCGGTCTTGCGACGGTGATTTATATCATATGTACCCAATTTGAGCTCAATCGAATGCTCCGTTTAGGAGCTATCGTGTTCACTCACACACACACACACACACACACACACACACACACACACACACACACACAACACGTACATCTTGTAAAAATAGCACAAATGAATTCAGAAGACCTCAAAACGTGTAATTACACCCAAATCTCGAAGTCAAATTTTTTCATGATTACAATACTTTCCTTACATGGTACATGTTCGGAAAGTAAAAATAGCATAAAAAAATATATAGGTTATTATAGAAATCATAATCCATTTTGGCTCGCCGGAATAAAATTAAATAAAGAATTAATTACAAAATGTTCTGCAAAAAGAGAATAATAAATAAATGCAATTGAACTAAAGATAATTTATTATGTTGCTGAGCAGCCTTGACTTTGATCACAACAGCCACTCCTTTAGATATGCACTCCACAATGTTTTACAACACTTCCTACGTTGTTTCATGGTGCCATCTTAAATTATTGATTCCTGAAGCTCTCATTTGGTCTTTTGGTGATTTTCAGATGTACTCTTTCCAATTTTACTACATAAATTCTCAAAAATATTTAAATCTGACAAATTTCCTGTCCTTTTTTCCTGGGCTTATTCTTGAAAGGATGGTTAGACTTCTCAAACTTGCAACACTTTTGGCCAGTAGTGTACATTATTTAAATATATTTCCTTGAAATATCGAATTACGACGTAATGAAGAAGTACCTGACAATTATTTAGTTTAAATCGTAAAAGTAAAGGCTAAATACTTTAAAATAAATTCATTTTTGAAGTAGCACTTGAATATTATGTTTATTCAAAAAGTATGATTAGTTGGGGTTTTTTTTTTTGTTTGTTTGTTTTTGTGTGTCGTTTTTCATAGTTTTATTGATATTTTTTGCTTAAATCATTAAAAAATAGGTTCCTTTCGCTAAAACTAAAATTTGTGTCAGAAGAATTATTAATTTCTTCCAGCAGTAGTTTATAACATTCGATTAAACATTAATGATATACAGTTAATATGATTGCAATAAAGTGCATTGAGCTTCTTTCAATAACGATATTTAAAAAAAAATTTTAAAAATTAAAAGCCTAAAATTAAAAGAAAAAAGGATTATTTTTCTAGTCTCGCTGCAACGTTCGATTAAATAACATAATTTTAAGGAATGACAATAAAAGTTGAGATCTGAAAGTAATGCTATGGTTGCAATAATACTAAGTGTACCGGACAACTCCCAACTTTTTGTAATAATTAAAAAAGTTCGTTTAAAGATAAAAAGGCAAAAATGCTTTATTTTGGTTCGATGTACAACTTCTAGTTGATCTACGAGCTGTACTCCCGTTAGACACGAATTGTTATTCGACAGTGTTATTAATCGTTATTTTTGTGTCCTGGTTGTTGTTTGCGCGTTACACGAATGATAATTTTGATATTGTGGAAGAACGTCTTGATTTGCGCCAACTAGTTTTAACGATAGGTGCAGGGCCGGCCCAAGGAAGGTGCGAATGCAGGCGATCGCCTAGGGCCCAGAGCTTAAAGAGGCCTCGCTCCTGGACCATTTTTTTGCTATCACATTAGACCGAACTTGGTAGATGGTTGTGACATATCCCAAAAAAAGCCGATAAATAAAGCTAATATGTATTGGTTGTACTAGTACTAACTTACATAAGACATGATAGAAAAGAGGCACCACGCTTGCGTTTCGCCCCCTTGGGCCGGTCCTGGTAGGTGAGAACATTTTTAAAGAACTTAAAAACGTAACTGAAGTTAACTATGTAGAGTAGAAAAAATTAGATAGTGTTTATACAGTTGGAGAGCCTTGCATGGTTGACAGAATAAAAGGTTCTGTTACATCGCTTGAAAATTATTTGGGAAGAAATTTTTTTAAGTATCATTGTATGATCCATCAAGAAGCTTTTGTGTCAATAACTTAAGTCTGTCTTCTGTTGTTGACCCTATTATAGTACGCTGTATCAATGAAATACGTGCGCGTTCTCGAAATCATCGACGATTTCGTGAGCTTTTCCCAAAAGAAACTGAACACAGTGGAGAGTTACTCCTTTATTGTATTGGGCACTGACTTTCCAAAGGACGTGCACTCTCCAGATTTTGGAATTTGACGGCATATACTTTGGAATTTCTGGTGTGGCGGCTCGAGATCGCCTCCGCGCACATTACACCCGACAGTTGAAAGCCGGTCAAATGGGTACTTTTGCACTGGCTGGAAAACGTCGCAACTGCCAAGCGGATTTCACTGGTTCAAACCCACTCCCTCCGCACGCTCTCCCTACACTGGAAAAGAACAACGAACTGCCCAGTTAGTGCTTGCTGATTGTATTTTCCTACCCTAGATGGTCATATATCGCCTTTCGTGAACAAACTTTTGCTTTTTTGTCTCGATTTTGGAGGAAAAAAGATTAACACATTTCGCATTAATGCAGGAACTAGCTACCAAAGTCAGTAATGTTCCGCACTATGATAGGTTTAAAAATTTAATATACATTTTGAAGGATTCATTCAGAGCTAGGTCTGAAGATTTTCAAGATGATAAAAGAAAATTCTGATCTTTTCACAATTCCTTTCTCATTGTCTCTGGAAGACGTTAATTGTTACCCACCTGAAATCCAAATGAAAATTATTGACCTACAGCATCATACTACACTAAAGGCAATTACAAGGAACTTATTTCAACTGTATGCATTCCAAATTATATTGAATTTTGAAAATTTGTACCAACAAGTATTTTTCCAAATTTACACAATTTGGCTATCAAATACTGTTACATGTTTGGATCAACGTATGTTTATGAACAAATGTTTTCTATTATGAACATGAAAAAATCAAAATATTGTTCAAGATTAATTTATGTGAAACCTAAAACACTTTTGCTAACATCTACAACAGCTAATCCTGATATAGATAACTGGATAGAAAAACTGCAAATTCAAAAGCTACATTGAGTAAATACTGACTGTTTAATAATTATTTAGAATTAAATTATTCAAGTTGTTCCTTTCTTATTTTAGACATAAACTTACTGACTGGCCCTTTGTATCTTTGTTTTATTTATTACATTATTCCAAATAATGGCTGAACCTTTGTAACTTTGTTTTATTTATTACATGATTACTTTGTAATTTTTTTTAAATATCCACTATTTAGACTTGCATGAAAAAAAAATGCTATTTGCATAAAAATCCTGTAATTAGTCTAGAAATTGCATTCTTTGCACTTTTTTATATTTTTTAGTATGTTGTAAGTGGCACGGGTAGATTTATTTATTTATTTATTTATTTATTTATTTATTTATTTATTTTTGTCAGATAGTGACGCTCTTTTCAAAAAGATTGACCACCCCTGCCTTAAGTACGTGAAACTATTTTAAGTAACATTAAACATTTGCAGAAATTGCACAAAATGTATAGACGAATTTCTTCCAAATTATTACTTGCATTAACCATTATTATTCATATAATAACAGTGAATTCCATCAATTGTTCACTGTCCCCATCTTTACAGTCATGTCAATAAGTAAACGACCTTTTCGCATATATTCATCATTTTTGAGTACCTTCATTATCATGTACAGAAAACTGAAATCGTCAAAATAATAACAACAATTAATGTGCAAAAGTACTGCAGTTTCTATCACTGTTGCATGCACTGAAGCAGGTGAACATGTTTAGCTTATTTTTTAACCCCTATACGTATGAAATATGAAATAAGGAATATTTCTATAACAATATACTATAGTAAAATTTTCTGAACTGCAGTTCAGTATTTTCAGATCTGTAAAAATCTAAGTGCAGAACTATTGATTTTCTACGTATGTTTTCAGGATACAAATATTAAAACAATCTTTCTTTTTTCTTTTTAGGCATTCTTATACAACACTTGGTATTTTACTTTCTCAGTAATGGGAAATTTTAACTTTTTCTTCTTTGCTGCTCATTTGCTTGATATAGCTGTTGGTTTCAAAACACTTAGGACGATTTTACAATCAGTAACACACAACGGGAAACAGGTATGTTAGTTTATAATAAAAATTATTTTTTTTATATAAATTAATGCTTTCTCATAGCAAAGTTATATATGGTTTATCGGATATGAGGTTATATATATTTGACAAAGCGTACTACATAGAAGCAACTCTAGCTCAAGATATTAATGCGTTTTATTTTACAAATCACTACTATTTTGGGATATTGGACACAGCTTTCTTTACTTAGAGACTGGAGTTCTTAAAAATAAAGGGTGTGTCACAATTCCCACCCGGGTTTGGAAGGCTATATAAAAAAAAAAACCACATATTATCAATACAGAAACAAAGTTGACTTTATTGGAAAAAGAAATGTTACAAGTTTTATTTCACAAAAGTCCAATATATGAACCTTTCGTGACAGCGACGGTTTAATGCGATTTTGTCGGGGATTGGGGTGGGGGAGGGCAGTTAGTTTGTCGGTGGGGGCGGTTAGTTAGAAGATTGACATATACATCCATTTTACTGAAGTAAAATAGGATCTTTTAGATTAGTTTCTTTTTTTCTCAATTAGGGCTGTCGCCCCTCCGCCTCCCTCCCCCTATAATCCGTTATTGTTTCGTGATGCTGCAGATATCAAGTCTAAAGTCAAATTCTTCCCGCACTCACACACTCGTTTTAACATGGTAACAAATGCAGTTGTGATCCTTTGCGCGAATTTCGTCTTGGGCACGAACACGTGATCTTTTATGTAACCCCATAAAAAAAATCGCCTGGAATTAGATCCGGAAAGCGAGGTGGCCACGGAAGAAGGCGATTGTCGTCGCCTGAACCTCGTCCCAAGGACGGTTTAAAGGGAGTTGAGCAGGGGGCAACCGCCCCTCCCAACAAAAAAGAAATTAATGTAAAATTTTACTTCAAAAAATGGATGTAACGGAAATGTATGTATGGAATGGATGTAATGGAAAGACCTGAAAAAGTTATGTTTATCATAAGCTGAATTTGCTTTCATAAACATGATAACCCTGTATGATTGATGATATGTTCATAAACTGTCACTGAATCGTATTGACAAATTTGCTGAACCTCGAAAAATTTCTAAGAATAGTGCAAATTGATTTAAATGTGAATTTTTTCTGGACACCTATTACAACTTTCATACTTTTATCATTTGTAAGAATATAGAGATATTCTATTTTTACTTTTCTGATTCTTTGACTCTTCCTAAAGCACGTCCCCCCCCCCCCTACATAAAGGAGTTTTTTTTCCCCAAATGTTTAATAACTCTCATAAGTTTACCATTTGCGAAAATGTGTTGTAAAGCTCATGAAGAGACGTTACGAATTTTTACTAGTTCATGACACAATCAATTTATTTTTTAATCTGTTTAAAGTATGGCATAGATTTTTAAAAGAACAACCTTAGTGATGACTATCTACATATGTCAAGCATAGAGGCTTTAGAGCAAAACCATTTTATAATATAGTAAGGCCATATGCAAAACAAGTACACCACATTTTCAGGATAATTGCTTTTAAATAATTTATAAAACTTTTAGATAATTGATGTTTAGTTTTCAACAAAAACAACGAAATATGATAGATCACTGTTTAGAAGTCATAACAAAGTAAAAATTGATTTAAATGTCCAACCGTATTACAGCTGCAGAGGACGTTGAACGTAGTACAGTTTAATGTCACTTAAAATGTTTATTAAAAAAGATTGTTGAAAACTGCATAAACAAAAATTTACCATATATTAATGATTTTTGAATTGGAACATAATAAGTTTTAGAATGTTGTTTCAAACTAAAAAGGGTTATTAGAATAACAGGTTATTTGTTCGTGTGTTTCTGATGGTTAAGTAATATATTTTTACACTGGTTATTAATTAAAGAAAAGCACAAAAAAGACGATTACTGAAAAAGTTACAAGTGAGAATTTAATAAAACTGGCCCTCAGTATACAGCAGATAGTAAGCTATAAAATATCATGAAAAGAAATTACCAGACACATATAATGTTAAAGAATTTAGCATATAAAATTAACAAATCTGATGTATCAGAAGAAGCAATACAGGACCTACAGCGATGTGTCATGCTGTCAATTATGCAGTCTATCAATTCCGTTGAAAGCGAGAGCCATTGCTCTTGCAAAGCAGTTGCAAGTAGTATGGCAAAGGTTTGAGGACGAGGATTGACAGTAGCTATACATCTTCCTAAATCCCCCCAGACATGCTTAATAGGATTTAGGTTCTGTGATTGAGCTGGCCACTTCATGCGCCGAATTGTTTGCTGCTGAAGGTATTCCTCCACAATGCGAGCTCTGTGAGCCTGTTTGCGCGAGCTCTGTGCACTGAAAAGCCGTCTAGTGGACATATTGATGTGCCCACCTCAAACATTCCCTTCTGTGGCGAGACGTGTGTGCCACAAAAATTGTTGCAGTTCTATTCCTTTATGCGCTTAACGGCCAATATCGGTCATCGGCGCTGGTCAAAACAGTTGGCCGTCTTTGACTGAGCCTCCTGGATGCCGAATCTGTAGTTAGAAATTGTTGCCTAGGTCTATGAACCACAGAAAGATTGACATTTAGCCCACTGGTGTCTGACTTTGCACTGCCTCTAGTTTCCCAATAGCTCTCCATCGCAGCTCCTCAGGCAAGAGATACCTGGAAATCATTGCTAGGGATTGGCTAGTCACGGTTTCTTACCTTAAAGTCATGGCAAAAATTACAGGCTTGATCTCAAACACGCAATTTTATGCTCCTATCAAATTATTCATTCTGGCTGCAACGCACTAATTTGCATTGCAGATTTACTCAGCAACATTTATTTGACAGCGTATTCCAATTTCATACGGATTTCCTTATTTTTGCGCGACTTACAGCTATTTTCGTGATTTTTCCTTAATTTTTGGACTTGCTTAAATATTTCAAGAAGTATTTTTTTGTTTTCTTGTATTAATTTTCTTATAAAACTAAGTCTTAATGTCAAACTCATGCATCATTAAAACTTTTAACTAAGTTTGAATGCATTGATTTATATTTATTTAACAATATATTAACTACTTCTTTTTAAAACCATAATTATTTTGGACAAACTGCATTAATTGCTTCATGTAAACTGGTGTTCAGAATTTGCATATATTAGTCGAATTTCATGACACGAACTTAAGGAAATGTAAAACCACTATTCCGAAATACCTATTATTGTAAAACTGTGTAATATTAATTTAAACCTATGCATACTCAAAATCAACTTCATATGTCACAATTGTTTTTATTTCATTGTGTCACCATTAAAGTATTTTAATAGATCTATAAATTTCAATTACTTACAGCTTGTACTTACTGTGATGCTGCTGACTATCATTGTATACATCTACACTGTGATTGCTTTTAACTTTTTCCGGAAGTTTTATGTGCAAGAAGAAGAGGATGAAGTGGCTATGAAATGTCACAACATGCTTTCGGTAACTTTATATTCACATGTATTTAATATATCAAAAAATAAAAACTCATTTTCATTTTCTCGTATCCTGAGACTGCTACAAAGGAAAACATAAATTTTCCGTAAAGTAACAACAGAGACATTGTCCAGGTCAAATTTATCTAAGGAGGTAGTGTCCATATTGTTTATGAAAAACAATGAATGTGCAGTTGGGAAAAAGTAAAGAATTAATTAATTGTAATAATGATTATGAAATACTTTTAACTGAGGTAGATACATAATGAAAAACTCAGTTATTTATATTTATTTTGAAGAAGGGACATAAAAAAGAAAAAGAAATATATTGAAAAACTCAGATATTTATATTTATTTTGAAGAAGGGACATAAAAAGAAAAAGAAATATATTTTTATCGACAGTTTTTTTTGACGTATTTTCCCATTATCTACCAGATCAAACAATATACCTTAAACGATAAATAATGCATGTGTACAGTAATAAATATTCTGTTCCTAACCATTATTAGTAATAGAGTGAGAGACGCAATTATTTTCTCTTTTGTTTTTAAATCTTTATGAACATAAAACATGACTGATATTTTATCAAGAGATGTGCATTTTATGAATTTAAGAGTAACAATACTGAAACAATAGAAGTAACAGTAAAAATGTATAACTACTTCTTTTTAAAACCATAATTATTTTGGACAAACTGGATTAATTGCTTCATATGCACTGGTGTTATGAATTTGCATATATTTGTCGAATTTCATGAAAATAACTAAATGAAATGCAAAACTACTATTTCGAAATACCTATTATTGTAAAACTGTGTAGTATTAATTTAAACCTATGCATACTCAAAAGCATATTCATATTTAAAATAATTTCCATTTATCCAAATTACACTTTTTTGTGTGTATAAATTCATTTATTCCAGAAATATAATGAATAGAATAAGGACGTTTTTCCCACTTAAGTACTGAATTTTTCTTACCAACAAATTTGGTTAACTTTTATCACATAAAATAAAGACCAAGGCCATAGCCAACCATCCAGTGTTAAGAAACATAAAACTTGGAAAAGGAAGGGGGGGGGGGGGAACTCTAAATATTTTCCTAATTACAACCGCCTTATTTAGACAGGTGACGATGAACAAGAAGCTTTTAATTATTTTATAAGGAAAAAGTTCGAAATACTGATCGAGCATTTTTTTTTCCATTCTTTGATTTATTTTTTAATTTAAATGAATTATTTCTTTTTCTAGTGCTTTGTTTTCCACTTATATAAAGGTGTGAGAGCTGGCGGTGGCATAGGTAAGTATTCATTTCTAAATGTTTGTAAATAATGTTTTTTTTTTGTTTTGTTTTTTGTTTCCCATTTATGTTAATGCGCTATTATGTCATAATTATGTAAGAAGTTTCCTTTAAAAGAGGGAAAGGAAATCCGTTATTTTTATATCTGTAGAGAGAGAAAACATTCTGAGTGTTATAAAACAAAAAAATAACTTTGTAATGCAGGGGATGGAATGAAATCGAAAATCAATGTTTTGCAAAAATAAAACTTTTTTTAAGGGAAAACTGCATTATTGTAGTAAAAGAGGTAAATCGGACAAAAGAAAAATAACTTGACCAATAACTGGAAAGATATATAAAGGATTTCATTGCAGTATTCAGTCAGAATACTCTTTCATACGTATTTCCGTAGCTGACAACAATTCCGGAATATAATTAACCACTTTTGTAAACAGTACTTTTTTCTGTTAGAATACAGCAAAATTTCTTATTACAATGGACGATCTGGTTCCTATTTTTAAAAATATACTTAAAAAATGTACTGTTTACAAAAAGTGGTTAATCATACGTTCCAGAACAGTTGGCAGTTATGTACACTGCTTGACAATTGCTAAGTCACAAGTGATATATGCAAGATTGCATCTCAGACAGCTGACCAATAACAGTAAATTCAAGTTCAGGGGGCGTGGTAGACCAGGACTCGTCTGTATAAAAGACAGTACATGCAAGCTCATTATTCCTACGAAAATTCATGCTGTTTGATGTTTGATGTTGGAAATCATCCAAGGAGCATCTTTTTTATTTTAGGTTTTTAATTCTTCCGTGGGGCGATATATGTGCCCTTTTGCACTATAATAAATAAACATCGCCCATACTAAATATGTAATTAGTTTTATTTCTTCAATCATTGTCTATTCTTAATTATTCCGAAAACCATAACTGTTCCTTAGCAATTGTCAAGCAGTGTATTTCATACCAAGGAAATCCATTTATTATTAAAAAACCGAAAGTTATTGGATCGGTAGCGAAATTTTAAGGCAATGCTGTCAAAACATAAAAATTTCAAGAATATAGAAATCATCTGCTATAAAACAGTAATAGGGAGATGAATTTCTACCAGATTACAACATCACTTAAAGGGAATCTTCAAAATCTATACAAAAAAATTGAAAAATAAATACACTCATGTCAGGGACGTACACAGAAAAAAAATTCGGAGGGGGTCCAAACGGTAAAAATAGCAGAATTTTTCTCAAAAAGACTTCATTACTATGACAAAAATCGCAATTTCGGGGAGGTTCCAATGACTCTGGACCTCCCCCTTAAATTCGTCTTTGACTCATGTCCAAAATTAAACTCACAAACATAAAATCGGTGAAAAATGGTAAATTATTCACTCTATCTCCACGAAATTTGGCACAGAGATGCAATGTAAGAAAGTATAGAGAAACATAACAATTCGACAATGAAAGACTTAAGCTATGAAATAAGAAACGGGGTATATCAAAAACTGTTAAATCACGAATCCGAGATAAAGCATTTATCTCAGGAAGGGTCCGTCTAATATGGAATTAGCTACCATGCACTACAATGCTGTCTTAAAACGAGCAGGGGTCAATCCAGGAATATTTTCCAGGGTCCCATTTTTGTGAAAATTGCTTATTTATGTGAATTTCAATACTTAATTTTGAGAAATTCAACACTTGTGTTTGTGAATTTTCATACCAATTTTTAATAAAAGTTACTTTTTTGTTAAAATAATTGATGAAAAGATTTAAATGTAGGGTAAAATGCCAATGGAGGTCCATTTTAATCGATTGTATTTTTGTGAAGGGGCCGTTTTAATCGATTGTAATTTTGTGAAGGGCCGCAAAACGGATCCAATTTTCGTCTGCATCGACCCCTGACGAGCCCTCATACTGTTAATGAAGGTATTGATAAATGCTTGTGGCAATAAAGCGCATTCTTCCAAAAGCGCAGCTTTTAACTCTTGGAAGGTCCTGGGAGAATAGTTACACAGTGCAGTCGTACTTCCTAGACCGTCCTCAACTTGTTCAACAGGACTGAGATCAGGGGACCTCGAGAGCTATTTCATATAGCGAATATCCTCGTCTTCAAGAAACTCGTCAACAATATGCAACAAGGATTCCTTTGCTACCAAATCAATTGATTACCTAAAGTAAGAAAGAGGATAGCGTGATCCACGTTCTCCCCAGATAAGGCTCGACGAGAATCATTCTCTGTGGTGAATCTTGACTCATCTCACTGGAAAGAACACACCCTCTATTCTTGCTGTGTCCAAGACTGGTGTGTTAGGCTCCACAACAAATGAGCTCTCCTGTACGATGCAGTTAAAGGAACACACACCACTTTACACCGGGCGTAAAGCGCACCCTCTGCTCGATATCTCTATACTGTTTGCATGGAAATTCTTATTCCAAAAGTATAAGGGGATTTCGGAAATTAAAGATACTTCACCGATAGATAGCAGCAAAGGAAAAGTTTCTGTTAACCCGTTGGCAGCACGGAAAGCAACCTTGAACTTTTCGCTTTTCGCTATAGCTCATTCGTTATTTTTATACCGAGTCTTGTTTGGACACTTCTTTATGTCTGCATTAATTCAGAATCCCGCTAAATACTTCGTTCCGCCATACATTTTCTTCATGCATAAGGTAGGCGTCCAGTGGATATTTAAAATGAAATGTTTTCCGTCTACAGAAACATTATGGATATTATCTGGATGCTTTGTATCTTTACTTTCTGGAAAACCCTCGAAGCAGTCATTAGCAAGCTCAATAGAGCAAGAGCCAGCGGCCGCCAGACCTTCGTCATAGTATAAAAGCTGAAACTTTCTCTGCGCATACCCCCCAACAGAGGTAGGAACAATCGGCCACTATAAAGTTTGGATGATCGTGGCTTTTGCAGGTAACAGGTGGCAAAGGTGTATAAAATTGCAGAAAATGTTCGTCATTTCATAAAGCTTCATTTTTTTATATGTTCTTCTTCGCAGTACTAGAAACCACTTTATCCCTTGCCAGGCACTTTTCCATCGTGGCAAACCCCCGCCAGACAATCTCAAAGTCAACGGGAGTCGTGGAAAACTGTTGTGTTCGTAAACTCCCGCGACGAAGTACGTCAAGCTGTCACAAAGTGTCAAGCACATTTTATACTGCTACTTCTGAACTTTCTTACGATGCTGCAGCGCGCTCGTAATAGAATTACGTTTTCCATGAATTTGAGATTGTCTGGCGGGGGTTTGCCACGATGGAAAAGTGTCTGGCAAGGGATGAAGTGATTTCTAGTACTGCGAAGAAGAACATATAAAAAAATGAAGCTTTATAAAATGACGAAAATTTTTGGCAATTTTATACACCTTTGCCACCTGTTACCTGCCAAAGCCACGATCATCCAAACTTTATAGTGGCCGATTGTTCCTACCTCTGTTGGGGGGTATGCGCAGAGAAAGCTTCAGCTTTTATACTATGACGAAGGTCTGGCGGTTGCTGGCTCTTAGACTACAAGAGTCGTTGTCTGTCTAAGTCGTCGTACGCGAAATGCCAAGTAGCAATCCTGTGCCGGTGCCGTTGCTCTTGTCCGGCCTTCCTGGTGACGGAACCACTTGTTTGGAATTCATTCCACAACCTCGATACCATTTTCGGTGGCACATGTAACCATCAAGTCACCTTCGCTTAACCCATTTATGCCTAGTGTCCCTTTTTTGGGACGGCATTTTCGCTATTAGTCGAAAGCGTTATTTATTTTTCCTAGCCTTTATTCATGAGTATTGAGCCTCAACTCTACAAAATATTTTAACATGACCAAGTAGGATGTTGATATTTCGATTTCTATGCATAATGATTTTAAAAGAAATCATCCTTTGTACAATAAGTTGACATCAGAAATATATCTATTATTTCTGTTATCAGTAAAAATCGAAGAAAGTCGCAAAAATATCCAGGCACAAATGGGTTAAGACAGACCAACTGCTAGCTTGTCAACGACTCCCCATCTCAGGGGAGTCGTTCGCAAGCATTCATCTAATCTACATGGGGATTCTTCTAAACCACAGGTTTCCCAACTGTGTGCCGCGGCACCTTGGGGCTGCCACGATCGTATGCCAGGGGTGCCGTGGAGATAATCAAGAAAGTCTAAGTTGTTGTTTTTTTTGGGGGGGGGGAGGGGGGATAATCAAAAAATTTCCCAAGCCGATGACCAAGTGGGTGAAAACAAAAATATTTCAGTCAAGTTCGAGAGAGTTCAATGTCCAGTCTCTTCTTTTTTAAAGGAACTCCCTGAGATGGGGCGGGGCAAAATTCTATATTCCTTTCCCAAGAGAGTACTTTCTTAATAGTTAGCTCTATAAACATAAAAGAAATAATGAAAAATACATCCAATCTGTTTCATTCTAACCTTCATATGCATATTGCTTTAAAGGTAACGAAAGGTTTTAGCCTGAGAAGGGGGGGGGGCGAACTGTTGTTAGCCTCACAAGGGTGCCGCGGCGAAAAAAGTTTGGGATCCCCTGATATAAACGATTGTGAGAGCTCATTTTCCCTGCAAACAGTCATGCGTGGGTGTTTTAACGCAATATTCACAAAACTGCAGGCAAAAATCCTAAATGCTTAGACTGTCTAATTTCAGTTGTTCTACAAAAACTAACGCTAAAAAACGATTTTTTCCAAACCGAAGGCTGATATTGTATTACCCGTTCTTCCAAATATGTAAAATACAAATTCTATTAATATTTCTGGGAGCAATTTAGAATTATTTCGAAGAACATGTTTGTGTGACTTTAATTCTGGACATCAGTATAGATTCAGTTAAAATAATCAGTAACATGTTGACTATGAGTATGAAAAAAAAAAGATATGTTAAATATAACCAAATCATTGAAATTCATACATATAGATTTTTTTTTCTTTTGCTAAAAATTAACACTGCGGGACAGCATTTTATTAAGTACCTGTCTATAGAGATATTAATGATGAATAACTAAGCACAAAAATAGGACCAATTTATATATACGGTTCTAGAAAAGTTAACGCGCGGTGTCCTCGCCGTGAGGATACCAAACTCTGATGTTTTGACTGTTGCCATTCACGAAGAATGGATTTGATTTCTATAAAAATAGTTGCGGGTGACATAGCTCCACGAGAATCCTTTACTTTTTAGCACGCCATTTCCCGTAAAAAAATAGTCACAATCATTTTTAACAGCACTGGCATCTGCTGAAAAATGGAAGAACGCGAGAACAGCTGGATAGATTGCCCAATGCTGAAAAAAGGGCAGCCGTTGCCATCGCTCGACTTAACTACCAGCAAGATGGCGGACGATCAAAATGTTCGTCGCGTGCCTCAGATCTAGAGACCCTTTTTTGACGACAGCTGGCTGTGCGCGATGGCAACGGCTGCCCTTTTTCAGCATTGGGAAAGGGTTGCGCCTCAGAGGGTTAAACCGGTTGACAGATTATGACTTATTGAAATGCATTGAAGAAAACTGTTCTTTGTTATATTCTATACTGTATCTTAACTTCTCAACAAAGTGAAATATATTATTATTCTACATTTTATGTACTGTTTGAATTAAAAGATTAAATATGTCAATACTTCTAAAGTTCTTACCAAGTTCCTTTTACCACAGGTGACGAAATTGAACCTCCGGATGGTGATGACTATGAAGCTTATAGAATCCTTTTTGATATCACATTTTTCTTTTTCGTGATTGTCATTTTGCTAGCTATCATTCAGGGTAAGATATTTTTCATTTTGTTTCTTTACACGTAGTAATTTTCGTAGAAGTCTAACTAATGAGTTTATTCCCATTCTCTTAGGTTTTAGTACTAACATAAAATCGACTGTAAGTAGAAGCAGAATTATTTTACCGTTAAATATATAGAAGTCAATCGTGACTCAGAATTCATTCGTAAATTTACGCAGTTTTTATAACGACACATTGTATTAGTTATTTTTACTTCATAATGAAAAAATAAACTTTTCATCAAGCATATGTTTGAAGAAAGAGGGTTCATCCTTTTTACAAAAATGCATAAATAATGATTAGCATGAAAAATTTTAGTTGATTAAAAGTAAACTTCAATATTTAGTATAATTTTTTTCCTTCTTGATCCTTCCTGTTATGCTCAAAATTAAATTGTGAGTATTTTCAATCGTAATGAAGAACACGTGTAATTTTCTACGTTTTATTTCATAATTTTGGAGATTGGAGAAACCATACAGCCCCTAGTTGCAAATCATAAAGTTAGTGGTTATTCACTTATATCTCACATATATACTGGCCTCCAAAAGTTAAGGAACAACAGGTTTTTGCGCCTTATTTGCAGATGAATGAACTTAGAAACACCAAATTTGGATGGCATGTGCACAAAACAGTTATGTATTGACTGCAATACAGAAGTTTTATATAAGAAAAATGCAAAAATGATTTAAAACAAAAAACAAAAAGAAATCTCGCTGGAAAAGTCTATTCTTGGAAAAAATTAATGTATGACAGTTTTAAGTAGTAAAATGTCATAGAAATATAACAAAAATGAGTTTTAATAAGGGATGTGCCCTGCCCACCCTTAGCTTGAATGTATTGGCGGCATCGATTTTCCATGCTGGCAATTAATTTTTCAGTTACGAAATGGGAAGAGAAGAGCAGACACGGAGTAAGATTTGTTCCGAAAGACCTTGGAGGTTGACAAAGCAGCAACCTGTCTACCAACTCCGTCCCAAATATGCTCTATCGAATTCAGGTCTGGAAATTGAGCTGGCCTTTCTATTCCGTCTAAACCAAGACCCTTAATATATTCCTCAACAACAACAGTTCGGTGAGGTCGTACAAGAATGAAATCATTGCCAATTGCACATGGACGAACATTTGGATAAAAGATCTCATCCCGATATCGTACACCAGTCAGAATTCCTCCCTGTTTCATATGCAGGTCAGAGTGACCGCCGAGTGAGATCCAGAGACGGCCCGAGGGGCGTGCGGAGCCCCAGGCGAAACGCAAGAGCGGGGCCTCTTCTCTATCATATCTTATGAGATAGCAATAAAATAGCCCAGGAGCGGGGCCTCTATAAGCGCGGGGCCTTAGGCGATCGCCTACATTCGCACCCCCCTTGGGCCGGCCCTGTGAGATCCCTGGCCAAACCATTATTCCACTACTTGATAACTGTTCCTTTCAACAGTGTTGGATTGATGGTATCTATTGCTTTGTTCCCTCCAGATCAGCCGACGTAATGCATCGCTCTCCAGTGTAAATCTGGATTCGTCTGTAAATAGTACAGAAGCCCATCGCTGTCTGGTCCAGGAAATGTGTTCTCTTGCCCAAGATAAGCGGACACTTCTCTGTCGTCCGCTGAGGGGGACACACACAACTGGTCGCCTTGCATAGAGACCTCCATTGTAAAGACGCCTTCGCACCGTACTAGCCGATATTCTTCTCCCTGATGCTACACAGTGGTCTGCTACAAGTTGCGGCACAGAAATGCTTTTTCTTCTTCGGGCAAAAAGAGCTATAATACGGTCTTCTGCAGGCAGCATCAGTCCGTGACAACTCCATTTCTATCCATCCGACTGACCGCCACCTTAACGAATAGGGCAAACGGCTTCTCTCAAACATTGCGGGACACTACTGCCTATTGTCAACGAATCTGCTAACAAAAGTTGTAAATCAACAAAAGTTACAAGCGTAATTACGAAAGCATGATATTTGCACATTTTTCTCTCACTCACATAAGCTTGTTCTTTTCTATAAAAAAAAGAAGTGGTAGCGAACGTTTTTGCATAAATTTGCATAGTGTTCATTTTTATCATTTATATAAACTAAAATTTTATTGTTAGTATCATTTTCTTTTATGGTGAGCTTCAATAAACATGTTCTTCCTTAACTTTTGGAGGCCAGTGTGTGCGTGTGTGTGTATATATACAGGGTGTCCAGCCTTAATGTGACCCAATAGCTAATTCCCGAACCATTCGGTTTAGATATGCACTTCCAGTTTGAAAAATGTTTTAAAAAACGTAAAGAATGTTTTTACGTGCTTTTCGAACCAAAAAACCCATTTAGAAAAAAATTACAAAAATTAAATTTTTATACGGTCCCCAGGTCTTATCACTTATATTTAGGAAAGATGCAGTACACAAAAACAAAGTAAGCACAAAAAGTTTCATTTTATTACGATAAAAACTGACCGAGTTGTGGAACTTTTAAAATCATACATTTCATCCATTTTCTCGGCCATTTTCAAGACGGTCCCTTACTAGCTTCTTGAAAATGGCCGAGAAAATGGATGAAATGGATGATTTTCAAAGTTCCATAACTCGGTCAGTTTTTATCGTAATAAAATGAAACTTTTTGTGTTTACTTTGTTTTTGTGTACTGCATCTTTCCTAAATATAAGTGATAGGACCTGGGGACCGTATAAAAATTTAATTTTTGTAATTTTTTTCTAAATGGGTTTTTCGGTTCGAAAAGCACGTAAAAACATTCTTTACGTTTTTTAAAACATTTTTCAAATTTTGAAGTGCATATCTAAACCGAACGGTTCGGGAATTAGCTATTGGGTCACATTAAGGCTGGACACCCTGTATATATATTGTTGCAGAAAACTCTGCTCTTGGGTTCTCTCTTCTTGGGTTCGTCGTTCTAAAGTCCAGTGTATGTAGAAAGTTCTTGTAAACAGTCCACTTGTCAGGATGGAACACAAATTTTATTGCTTCTAGAACTTCGTCGGACAATCTAGTGAACAAAATTGACAGGACTAACGGCCAGTAACTTGCTTATAACGGTCAACTTAGTACAAAAGCTTTCACAGATGCTGTATATCACGCACAACAAAATAATTCCACTTCCACAAGCTAAAATTCAGTGGGAATTCACGACGGAAATCATACATATTCCCTCAGGATTCAGCAATGAAGAATTCATGCACAGCACTCAAAAACAAGCAATATATCGCTTCTAATAGCACAATTCGCAAGCAGATGCAGCGAACTCAACAAGCTTTTGATGAGAACTGAACTGTTCAGCCTATCCTGCCTGTTATTTATAGGTCTCGCAGAAGTTAGGCGAAATTTCCAGAAAGAGCCATTTCTCGAAGGATCCCGATAAAGCGCGAATTTTGATTACGTCATGGAAATGGAAATGAGTAATACTAGGCTATTGCGTAATACTAATGCAGGGAAACAAACATTGCAGGCCACATAGGTAAAATCGCGCCAAATGTCCGAAATGACGCCAAGCTTAGAGACTTTGTGGCGAAATTGCTAAATATGGGGCCAAAATAAGTCCCCAAAAGTAAGGTTAGCTAAGCTCTAGCGCGAATACTTCTTAAAATTTCTAGAAAACCCTGTGTTAACCAATGGGGACACACAAAACTCCATATCTCGCGTTCTAGTTAACCAATTTTGATGCAACAAAATGCAAAATTTAATTTTTTGACGCGTAAAATATGATTTTTAGACTAATTTTAACCTCTGGAAAGCAGAACAAACCAAAAATTTGAAACAATATGTTACACATATTTAATTTTCTGCACATTGTCTATCGATTTAAAACCATACAAATGGAAATCAGAATAACCAGTCTAACTAACTGTTGACTATATCATACGATTACTTTTCACTCTCCTTACTTTAATTACGTGCACATTTTACATTATACGAAATTCATGCTTTCTTCTTTGCTCTTATATCACGATAAACATGTCAAATACCCCTGTTAGTGTCTGAATATTAACCAGTATTTATTTATAGTGCTCAAGAAAAGTATGCATATACATTTTCTATTAAACATTACATGTTTTGGGCTTTAGAAACATTTTATTTACACTTTTATAGGTCTTATCATTGATGCATTTGGTGAACTTAGGGATCAACTTCAAAGTGTGGTTGACGACATGGAGGTATGTAAATTAACTGCAAAATTAAAATGTTTGAAATGTTATGGTTTTTAGGAAAAAAAGGAAAAGTATATTTTTATAGCTTTCACATAGCTCAGTCGCAAAATCTTATTTGCATAATTTATGTATCATTTTAGTGGATTGTGCTAAATAAACAGCATTTATAAGGCATCGTCATATTTTATATAAAACAATACAAAATAAATAAAATATTACAATGGGCATTCATTTATTCTGATTTGCGGGTTTTCTGTAAAAAGTTCTAAATGTATGATTATCAGCTATAAATGCCTTTAAAATGAATCGCTGAATAATAAAGACTGATCTTGTATTACCCCAGAAATACTATTGTCTGAATTAAGCATGCTAAAAGGCTAGCAAATCTTATCTTAATCATACAACCAATTAAAAGATATACAGGTTTTTTTTTTTAAAAAAAAGAGAGAGAGCTTAATGAAAAATGTTTTTGTTCTTCAGATTTCAATTTTGCATTTTCGGAAAAAACTATAAAATGGACCTTTGTTTTTGCATATTTTTCAAGTCAGTATTTCAGCTTACTTCTTAATTTTTCTAGTGAAGCCTCCATTACAAAATAAAAATAAAAATAAAATAAAAATATTCAGAGTCTTTATAAAATGAAACATGGCTTGATCTTCTCACTAAACAGTTTCTGCATCGTCTTCAGAGTCCGGTAGATTTCTTCCTTATTTTTATAATTTCCTTACATGTTTCTTACAGTACGATTCCTATAGTACTATTCCACAATAAAAGCTCTTAGAAAACCAGTTAATAGCCTTTTTTGTTTCTTTAAGGAGGGGAGGAGTTTATATATCAGAAAAATAAGATACTTTTTTTCTCTAAAAATATGAATTAAAACATTGAGAGAGTATAAGGTTTATTACTTAGAAGATTGTTCATCATTGTTCATAGAAAAATCTAAAGTGATCAAAATGTATTTTTATCAACTGAAAAAGTTTTTAGAAAATACGAGAGTTCTCAATGTGAAATCCTAATTTGTGTTACATGTTTAGATTCATTAAGGTTATTTTGTAATCGAGTAATACATTATTCAAAATTATGCAGTCAAGACTATTCTTATGAGAGATGTATAGTTTCCATTTGAAAAGTGTTTTTGAATTGTACATATATTTATTAAATGTGTATCTTTATTACAGTCCAATTGTTTTATATGTGGAATTGGAAAAGATTACTTCGACAAAGTCCCCCATGGTTTTGACACACATGTACAGAAAGAGCATAATCTTGCTAATTACATGTAAGTTTTCAATTAATTTGTACAATTTTTTAAATCAATTTACTACATAAATACAAAAACAAGTAATAATAATAAAGTATGGCAATGGTGAACACTGGTATAAACAATACCAATTGAAACTTCAGACAAAACTTCAACAAAAAATACCTGTTTTTTGTTACACTATACACATGTTATAATTAATTATATTAATTAAAAAACTGTATATTTTATCAAGAGACATAAATGTGTTGTTAAAATGTTTATTTAATTAGAGAGTTTTTCTTTGTACAATGATTTAAGTACAACAAGATTATTTAACATTTTTATACAGCAGTGAAATAGGGACTTGCATAATAATTACTATTTTTTTTTTATGTTTATGTAGGGGAAAATCAATAATATTTAGAAGAGGCAATTATTACTTTTTAAAAAATATGTACAAATACATATATTAAAACCACACCTAATTGATAAAGTTATATCTTCATCAATAAATTATACACAGTGCTTCTAAATTTTTATTATGTTTTATAGCGGTTCCGTAGTAAATAATGGGTCGGGGGGGGGGATGCTTGTAGGCAGGAGGAGTGCCTCAAATTGTCTGTTACAAATTTTCTCGGCCGATTTTATTAGTTGTTTAATTTTACATTGTTTTGTTTGCACATTTTCTAAGCTTAATTTAATAACTACTTTACAGGTTCTTCTTAATGCATCTTATCAACAAACCAGATACAGAATACACAGGACAGGTAAGTTTCCTATTATATGGTGTAAATAAATAAATGGCAATTATCTAAACACGTCTCCTTGCTATTACTCTGAACTTGTGGCACTCAGAATGTTAGTATAATCAAATACACAGCTTATTCTTCAATAAAGCAAGAGCCAGTGACAGAAAGTGTCACCAATTAATTTTGTAAAAACATTATAATATCAAAAAAATCCTTCTCTTCCTTCAGAAATTTCAATCCTATGATTACAGTATTCAATAGGCTCAACTGATATAAGCTATATTACCAAACTTGCTAGAATAAGTATGAAACAATAATGCAGTGATATTTCCTGTACAAAAATCAATATATGATTACTTTGTTTCTTTACAGGAAACTTATGTGTGGGAGTTTTATCAAAAGCGATGCTGGGATTTCTTCCCAGTTGGAGACTGCTTTAGAAAACAATATGAGGACGAGCTCATGGGAGGAACAAGCTAAAACTTTGTGTTTCCATGAAACATCTTATAATGACAATCTGAAGAGCGGCATTTGTAAAACAAGTACAGGAAGCAGTGGTGGGTGTGATGGAAGGACTGTTGAAATCTTCCAATTTGTGTAATATTTGAATCATGTAATGGGTATTATGTACAAAATAAATATGAAAGTATTTCTCATGTTGTTAAAAAGTGGTTATGATAAAAAAAAATTCTGAAGATTTTTTTGCAAAAAGAAATTTTTATTTCAGTAGGATTGGAACAAAACAAGAGAAATTTTTAAAAAAGCTGATTGAAATGTAAATAAAGATTTCATTACAGTCAACAGTCAGGTGTCTTATTTTTCAACTGATAAATGCAAATAAAATTTCATCTCAGGATTTTAACAGACCTTCTACAGCCATAAAATCACATAATTTAAAAATAGATCGTATTACATTACTTTGTATGAAAATAAAATTGGAAGAATATCATGTTTTTATATAAAATCAGAGCTTTCATATAATGAGTTTCAATTAGAATCAATGTGAAATGATACAGTGTCAGATTTTAATGAAGTCCTTCTTCTACCATGCAAAAGAAAATGTTTGGGGGAAAAGTTTTTTAATTACACCAACATATAGTATAGCTGATATAATAAGTACAAAAATATAATTTATTTAAAAAATTACTTTTACTAGTGCATTCTATTTTCTCAGATAAATATACCAGAGATATTAAGAAAGTTAGTACATTATGATGACTGTGAAATCAACCTGGTTGTTGTGTTGTTTAAAACATAGTGTAATTGGGGGGGGGGGGAGAAGAAGATCATCCAAGTTAAGCATTTTTAAGAAAAAAGGGTAATTTTAATAACTCTTTTTAATAATTCACTGGAAGAGAGGCAAACTTAATGACTATCCTGGCTGGCTGAAACAGTGGTCCACTCAATGCTCTTCTTCTTTTAGCAAATAACACTGCTACAACTAGCTGCAAAACTATTTTATAGCCAAGATGGATAAACGGTTCTCAAATAAAGTTTTACTGCACAAGAAATCACTGTTTATTTATTTTCTACATTTCTTTGCTGTTTCTTTACCTGAGTAACGGACCACACCATGGTCAAGTGGATAAAGACATTGAGCATGATATATGGCTGAAGTGTAAAGCTCCTGGATTCAGGCCTATGACGCAGCCATCGATCTAACGGTCTGGGCAGTTTACTCCAGATGTAATGTGAATATACATTAGAACCCCTTTAAAAGGCTCCCTCCAGGTATCCCAACTTAGGCAGATAGCCCTCCAGTAACTTTGCCTTAATACACAATGCCCACAATGCTTTCCTTGAGTAAAAACCTGTCCAGACTGCCATCATTTGCTTCTATAATACAGCAAGGACCATTATTATCATCCCTATTACAACATTCACATTCTGCATAGTAAAGGTCTTTCTCGGTTCTTAATAAAATGGTACCGCCTTCCACTGATCACTGTTTGAAACGAAATTCATGATGTCCAGACTTTTTGATAATTAAATTAAAAATAGTTTTAGTTTTTTTTTTCTAATGGGCAGGCACTGGCCACAAGCCTTTGCCATCAACGGCCCTAGTTACTGACCATTTTATTATGGGAGCACCCAGTGGGCGGACAGCACTACCCCCTATGAAGGGACGGACAAGTTAACATCCATGCCCAAGCCGGGATTCGAACCCGGACCCACGGCGTGATAGAATGGTTCTCTAGCCACTACACCACCTGGGCGGCAAAATAGTTTTAGTTGATTTTCAAAAGTTTATTAAAAAATACTCATTGAAAAAAGTTCAGTATATAAACTCATAAAGACTCATGGCTAATTTGCACTAATACTAACATGTAGAAATTTTACTGTTCTTACAACAAAAAATGTCTAAAGTCAAATTAAATTTGTAAGACAATGAAAACAAAAATCAACATATTTAAATATTTTGAAGGAAAATCCTGGGAAAGGGATGTATACTAAGAAATAATAAATTGTTTGTTTTTATAACAAAATACTTACCCATAAGGGGGTGCAAGGTAGGGTACTTGCCCCGTCCTAGATTTTCAGTAAGTGTCTCATGATGCAAACAAAATTGTACCACTAAACAAAATCAGAATTGAAATTGTTACAAGTTTGAGGTTCTCCCCTTCCACCTACAAAATATTTTATGGGCACCTACTTATTTTGCATCCAACTAAATACATTTTATATTAATACATTTATAAGTATATATGTATATATAATATATTTAAACTCATAACTGAATGGAAGGCCGTATCCAGGGAACTAGTCCCCTGGAGCCCCTCCAAAATTTTAATTTTTACTAACAAACTGATAATTATAAAATCTTTTGGTGCAAAATTCTGCCCTTTTTACTGTTTTGACCCTCCACCAAAAAAAATTTCTGGGTTGGGTCCTGTCTGAATGCAATAAGATGGCACTATATCATTCATTTATTTATTTATAAATCTCTTTTCTGATGATGTTATGCTGCAAATAAATGAGAAAACAGTATTCCAGAACTCAAGCGCAAGTATACAAATAGAATCTGACATGGAACAGAATAAACATCATTTAAAATAAAACTGTATCAACTGTAGATCAATAAAATGAACATTTGCACACACATGCATAACTTGACAAAAAAAAAATATTATGAATGAATAAGTAAAATGATTGAATAGTGAAGATATATGCATGTTTGAGAGAACAGTTAAAGGTATAAAACATGAATGGTATAAGGATGCCATGTGCCATGTGTGGAGACTTATTCTTCCCCTCTTATTCAATAAATGACAGTTGTTATCTCAGCTACATCTTGAAGAGGTGATAATGTACAGGAGTGGCTCTGATGGTTTTCTAAATCAAGAAGAACTGTTTTCAAAAAGTTGACAAGACAATTCATTGAAGTCTGTCAAAAGCGGACAGAGAACAAGACATGGTCAGCTGCAGAGTTATCCATTGTTTTGATGGTTAAGTTCTGAAAAACCAGCAGAAAATAGACCTTCTGGACCGTTCTGCCAGATGTGCAATATTAAATGATAATCCATCTGCCCTGATCACAAATGATAATCTTCTCTCAACAAAGAGCATGGTAGACCTATCATCAAATTCAATTGTAATGCATTCGGCGCCATTGCAAACAGATAATACAGTAACAACTCAAAAATGAAACACACATACACACACAATAGGTCTATAAAAGCATATAGTCCATCCTTTCCAAATGTCTTAGAAGATATTTTTTCAGTAGCATCATATTTTCTAGCTAACCAGATGTGCCGCATCGAGTTTTTGCTGAAATAATTCTCTTTCTTAGGTCATCATACTTTTACTATGTATTTCTCCCTCACATCTATAACACATTGGACTCAATTGAAGGGCTGCCTATAGATTAGAAATGATATAGTGAAAAATGTTAAAATCGCAGACAACATTTGCTATTTGTCTACCTCCATCAGTTTTAAGATTATTCTTCCATGAGTTAAAAACATTTTCAAAATTCTTAACTTTACTTTTCCAATGTTTTTTATCAAACAGAACTCGCTGCAAGTGCTGATGGCCTAAAATCACATCTTTGCTGTCATGTGACATTCATGTTCAGGAAATATAAAATTTATATAGGTTTCACAAAGAAAGTACATCCACATATCACTGAAGCAAACTTTCACACATTATTGCAGTTCTACTGGTAATTATTGAAAATATCCCACTTAATTTTCACTGACCAACGTAATAGATGAATGCTTCAATGTTTCTCATCATAGTTTTTTTTTATTTGAGATGCATCCAGAAAGTAAGTTTTCGATACTGCCAACAGACAACAGGTGATTAGTACTCATGTTGAGTAGATTAAGAATATGGCTACTGTATGCACCACTTGCACTTCCTAATCGATTCCATTCATGCCACGGTAGCAGCCAAAGATGTCATCGCTCATACCTCTCGCTCACTGTCATTACTCTGAAGTACTAGACTGCAACATGCCATACAGAACAAAAGTTGAGAGATGCTCAGTGCTGACGTTGATCCACAATTCTTACCCAAATATGATACACTGCACAAAGCATTTCCTTCAGGAGTTCAGTGTTTGATCATCTACCTTATAGTCCTGATCTTGCTCCCAGTTATTTTCATCTGTTTTTGTACCTAACAAACTTTCTCTCCAGTTAAAAGCATTTTTATCACAGATGAGGACATGCAGGCAGCTGTCGCATGCTAGCTCCAAGCCCAAGCGAAATATTTTTATGAAAAAGGATTACAAAAATTGATCCTATGCAGGGACGTAACCAAGGGCGGGTTAGGGGGGTCATAACCCCCCCATGAGGAATTTTTTGCCATATAAAATGTATGTTCTTCACTCCTTTATCACACACATGTATGCATATATGTGAGTTGCAGTAGTCATAACCCCCCCCCATGAAAAATTTCTGGCTACGCCCCTGATCCTATGGAATGACAAGTGTCACAATTCTGGTGTGTCTTATTCTGAGAAGTAACTAAAAAACCGTGGTATCTATTCTGGTACTTTTCCGTTATGCACACCCCAGTCAAATTTGGTGCTCTTCTGTCTGTTCGTCACCATTTCTTATAAATTCATATTTATCCAGTATATATATATATATATATATATATATATATATATATATATATATATATATATATATATATATATACACACACACATTAAACCAACACTCACCTAAACTAAAATAAATATGGCAGTGCACATTAAACCTTGCGGAAGAAAACAACAACAGGATCACGGAAGACAGTGGATACAGAGCAGACACAATTGGCTTTCATTTGCTATTCGAACACATGCTTAAGACCTACACAAAATTAATAAATCAAATAGGCGGATGAATACAAAACTGGAAAATACGTCATCCTTTGCTATTCAAACACAAGATAACTTACTACAGACAAGCAAGCAAGATTACCCCCCCCCCCCAAAAAAAAAACAAGGTCTCTGCACAATCCAGGATGGGTTACCAGATAAAAACTTCGCCAAGCTTTGTCCTTCACTACTGGAAAAAAATCACCGAATTTCGCTGGGGTACCTCCATTCTAATAAATACTTTCAGATAACTATTTAGTTTCCCTTTACAAACAGCAGGAAACTTACTTGCTGGATGATGCCCTTCATACATACCCTAACCCTCTATCCCATTTTAATTATCACATGAACCTAAATATTAAAATTTAATGGAAGCTACATTATTTTAGCAAATAAAATTCAAGTAAAAATATTTAATAAGCATTTTTTTAATAAAATTTTACCTATCGTAGAAATATTTTTTTTTTTTTTTTTTTTTTTAGTTTTAGTTACATGACATAGATTAAAACATCTGTGCTACTCACATGACTGACATTTGGCAGCATGAATTTTTCTTCTCAAACATACAGTATAGTACTTCTTATATGTACCTGTATGACCTCATTTCAGGCACTTTTCCGAATATCATCATGGAGTGACAAACTCAAACTCCATTCCATGTATTGGCTTTTTGTTTTGTTTATTCTACCAAAAACAGACTTCTGTCTTTTTTTTTGTTTGTTTGTTTGTTTTTTCCTGCTGTCAGGACCAACTAACAGATGGAGATCGCAATCATTTGGAGCTTCATTGTCCCCCAGATCTCCATATTTCTGAGAATTCAAACAAATATTATAGAGAACATTCCTAAAACTGAAAATAGATCAACAAGTTGCCTAAGAATTTGAAAATTTAAATAAAGCAGAATCTTCAACACACATCATCTATAGCATGTTCTAGATCACCATCTTACTTTAGATTACTTCTGAAAACTTATATTTTGTACCAACCATTTCGTATTTCTTACCAATTTTCAATAGTATTCCTTTTTAAGACGTACACAACCCATTAGTTTCTAGAATTTAGAAATTTATTAGAGAGGGGAAAATTCTCTAGATTATTACAGTAGCAACATATCAAACTTGGCAACTCTGATTACTGTTTCTGATAACCATGTGAAATCACGGGATGTAGATGCAAAGGTCACACTATCCTTTTCTTAAGGTATTGAGTTATTCATATCACCTTGTTAGTCTTTTTAAGAGGCATTGCAGGGGCAAATCGGGCAGGGCGTTCCCATCACCATCTCAGAATTTCATGATTTCCTTTTATTGTGTTGCCTTACCCAAGGAAAGAACAAATCTGAAATATTTTGGATTTACGTCGTTTAGTTTTCGAGTTATGGGGGGTCAAAGTACCCCAGAGGAGCAACGTCGAATTAATTTAGGGCCATTTTTGCCACTTTATTGTCTTGACTGCGACTAGCTCAGAGGTGCTTCAGAGAATTTTTTCGTTTTATCCTATAACATATCTTGTATATTAACATCTCAAATTGAAAATTCATTCGAAAATTGTCAGAGCCCCAAATTAGGGCCCCCCAAAATGCCCCCAATTTCATAAAAAATACAGTTTTAAGAATGCTTTAAATCTTGGCTCTGACGTGATACAGAAAAATTCTTTGCACAGTGCAGTTATACATCTTCATATAAAGCGAATCCAATGTTAAAAATTTTTGAAGGGCCTCCTGGTACGGGGCCCCAAACATGGTCCTTAGCGCTAATTTATGCAATTTCGAAGCATTGGTACAGCTGAAGCCGACTTCCCACAGGAGAACTATTGACATGGAGATGTAGTATCAACATAGTAGTTTGATATTATGAAAAAACATTTCTTGAAGGTACAACTGTTTCCAAGAAAAATCCCCAAAAAGTACCTCCCTATTTGGGACATTCCACTGGCATGCATGGGGGCATTTCGACGTTACTTTTAGAAGTTTAATCGACAGTGGCAATATTGAAAATTAACTTATTCTTCATATATCTCAAATATATCCTCCATATATCACAAATAGTTATTTTACAGGGCACTCATAAGAATTACATTACGCTGTATGGGGATCTCTGCAGCTACTGAACCGATTCGAAAAATTTTTCACTGATAGAAAGCTACACTATTCCTGAGTAATATAGGCTACCTTTCAGTATGCAGCATAACTAGTTCTTTTACAGGGACACTCAAAAGAATTCCAGCACATGACGCTATATGGACATCTCTGTAACTACTGAACCGATTCTAAAGATCTTTTCATTGAAAGCTACTCTATTCCTGAGTAACATAGCCTAAAATTCATGCATGTAGCATAATTTACAGGAACACTCAAAATGATTCGTAAACATTGTCGTAACTGTCTCCACTCGCCACTCAAATTTATTAAACTCCATTCAAATTTTTGAACGGTGATTCTAAAGATCTTTTCACTGAAAGCTACACTATTCCTGAGTAACACAGGCTAAAATTCATGCATGTAGCATAATTTACAGGAACACTCAAAATAATTCGTAAATATTGCAGTAACTGTCTCCAAATTTAGGGCCATTTTTGCCATTTTACTCCCTCGACTGTGATTTGCTCCGAGATGCTTCAGAGAATTTTTTTTTTTTTAATCTGATAATATACCTTGAATATTAACATCTAAAACTGGAAATTCATTTGAAAATAGGCAGAGCACCCAAATAAGCCCCCCCCCAATATCAGAAAAAATACAGTTTTAAAGAATGCTTTAAATATTGGCTCTGACGTGATACAGAAAAAATAAAAATTCCCTAGCCCCAAACATGGTCCTTAGCGCTAATTTATGCAATTTCGAAGCAAAGGTTCAGCTGGCTCTGACTTCGCACATGAGAACTATTGGCATGGAGTTGTAGTTTCATATTATGAAAAGATATATTTTTTGATTACTGTGTTCAATTTTTCTTGAAAACGGGGATGCTTTAAAAAAATATACCGGGGGGGCCCTTCAAAAATTTTTAACATTGGATTCACTTTATATGAAGATATATAATTGCACTGTTCAAAAATTTGAATGGAGTTTAATAAAATTTGAATAAATTTGAGTGGCAAGTGGAGACAGTTACGACAATGTTTACGAATCATTTTGAGTGTTCCTGTAAATTATGCTACATGCATGAATTTTAGGCTATGTTACTCAGGAATAGTGTAGCTTTCAGTGAAAAGATCTTTAGAATCGGTTCAGTAGTTACAGAGATGTCCATATAGCGTCACGTGCTGGAATTCTTTTGAGTGTCCCTGTAAAAGAACTAGTTATGCTGCATGCTGAAGGGTAGCCTATATTACTCAAGAATAGTGTAGCTTTCTATCAGTGAAAATTTTTTTGAATCGGTTCAGTAGCTGCAGAGATCTCCATACAGCGTAATGTAATTCTTATGAGTGCCCCTGTAAAATAACTATTTGTTATATTTGGAGGATATATTTGAGATATATGAAGAATAAGTTAATTTTCAATATTGCCACTGTTGATTAAACTTCTAAAAGTAATATCGAAATGCCCCCATGCGTGTCATTGGAATGCCCCAAATAGGGAGGTACTTTTTGGGGATTTTTCTTGGAAACAGTTGTACCTTCAAGAAATGTTTTTTCATAATATCAAACTACTATGTTGATACTACATCTCCATGTCAATAGTTCTCCTGTGGAAGTCGGCTTCAGCTGTACCAATGCTTCGAAATTGCATAAATTAGCGCTAAGGACCATGTTTGGGGCCCCATACAGGAGGCCCTTCAAAAATTTTTAACATTGGATTCGCTTTATATGAAGATATATAACTGCACTGTGCAAAAATTTTTTCTGTATCACGGTAGACCCAAGATTTAAAGCATTCTTAAAACTGTATTTTTTATGAAATTGGGGGCATTTTGGGGGGCCCTAATTTGGGGCTCTGACAATTTTCGAATGAATTTTCAATTGGAGATGTTAATATACAAGGTATGTTATAGGATAAAATGAAAAAATTCTCTGAAGCACCTCTGAGCCAGTCGCAGTCGAGACAATAAAGTGGCGAAAATGGCCTTAAATTAATTCAACGTTGCTCCTCTGGGGTACTTTGACCCCCCATAACTCGAAAACTAAAAGAGTTAAATCCAAAATATTTCAGATTTGTTCTTTCCTTGGGTAAGGCAACACAATAAAAGAAAATCATGAAATTCTGAAATGGTGATGGGAACATTTTTCCATTGACCTGCCCGATTTGCTTTTGCAACGGCTCTTAAGGTAAACCAAACTGTAGTAGTGACTTGGAACAAAATAAATATATCAAGGTTGAAAACAAAAATTCTGAAAATCTCATTTTGATGCATAACTCACATTATCCAACAACTGTTTTGCACACACAACAAAGCTCACATTCTCAAGATTCAACCAATCGGGGAAGTTTGCAAAGGATCATGCGATTGTTTTCTTTACATTATAAGAATAACCGAGAAACATATTTAATAAATGCTTTTTGCAGGTTGTTGATTGTTGTTTATTATCCTCCAAAATAACATAATGAAAATGAATATTGAATTTTTTTATCGTTCTTTTTGTTTTAAATTTATTATTATTTTGGTTTATAACTAACATTAAATATAAAATTTTGCCAAAGAACTCACATTTTCCATATTTAAATTTTAGTTTTATCAGAATTATTACAGATTTAGGGCCATGTGCCAATAGTTGTTATGCAACAATTATATCACACACACAAAAAAAATGTGCCAATATATCATGTTATTTTTTTTTTTTTTCATACTTCTAAGAACTTGAAAAATAGAGAAGGTGAGTTCTGCATCTATATCCTTCATACAATTTTTCCCAAGTTGTCATGTTACTACCATAATTTTTTAGGCATACCTACACCTACAATAGAATGTTTGTTGGAAATATCACATTCAAGTACTAAGTAGCAAAGTCTTCCTGATTCTTTTAAGTGATTGCATCAAGTAAAAAACAACAAACAAATATTTTAAAGCATTGAGTGTATGTACCATTTCAGTTACAGTCAGGCCTGGATACACCCACTTGTAAGTTTCCTGGTGAGACAGTCACATTCATTATTATGTAATTATATACATTTATAAAATACTTGTATGAGCAGCACATTAAATGTTCTCAATGTTTCACTAGTGAAATGGAATTATATGCAGTACTTAACATTTGACTTATATTTTGATCGACAGATGCCTTTGCTGAGCAATAAATTACCTCATTAAATTACAGTAAAAGCTCGACTATCCGGAAAGCACGGGAAACACTGAATGCAGGATAAGTGAAAATTCCGGATAGTTGAGATTGTATAAAAAAAGAAAAAGAAAGTGATGTTTATCGGCAAAGCGCCACGCGAGGAAGGGGGGGGACAGGAAATCCAATTGGATATGTTTTAGAATGCTAATTACATATTAAAAACACTAAATCAGTGGCGGCCCATGGTCGAAACTGTTAGTGCAGCCGGAAGCATACGAGCCCCTCCTCCGGACAGGAATGGAAAATCTTCGTTATTGAATTAGAAAGCTGGCAGATTAACCCTCACCGAGGAAAAAAAAAAAAAGAAATTACATAAAAAATGCGAGAGATCCTATTTTACTTCCATAAAATGGACATAAATTTCAACCAGCTGCTCTTATCCTCAAAATTGCATTAATCCGTGTCTGATTCGAAGTTTCCTTAGAATTTTCTTTTGTAACGATAACTTGAGAAGAAAAGAAAACTGACTCATTGTTTATAAGTCAAATCAATCCTCCTTTCTTTTAAGCTTGCGAATCGGTCAGTGATGCCCTCATAAAAAGGCATTGTTTTAATTCAGATATCAATAATTTTAAAAGCTCTTTAAAATTTCCCATGTTTAAAGAATTTTCTCGCTCACCATGTCCTCTAAATGCCAGTTCTTGCTTACTTAAAAACAATACTGCTTTGATGGGGAATTGTCCATTCATAAGCGTCTATTCAGGCTTACCTTGATAAATTCAGCAATATAAAGTCGAGAGTTTGCCGAACATATATTCTCCTTACCCCCCTCCCTCACTTCTCGAGCCAATCAGTGGGCCGAATTCACAGGTACTACCGACGTTTGGAAATCTGTCATGAGCTGAGTCTTAGCTGCATATCCCCATTACAGCCTATGCCGGAGGGACCGCTTACGTAATCATTGTCATGGCAACGGTGCTGCGAATTTTCTTATCAGCTCTCTGAGCTGAACCAAAGATTTTCCCAATTGAATTGCAGTAAGATTAAAGTGCTTTTTTTCTGAATGAGCGATCTGGCCATAATACGGTTTTTTTGCTTGGGTTTTTTTTTTTTTTTTTTTTTTTTTTTTAATTTACTGTAGGAATTCCATAATTCTAATCTGAATTTAGGAAAATTACTAGAATAAATTATTTTAAAGTATGTGCTGATAATTTCAAGTGCAGCCTGGCTGTACTTGATGTATCCCACGAGCCGCCACTGCACTAAATAAACTGGTGTTAAGAACGAAATACTATTAAAATTTTGTTAAAAACACACATAAATAAAAATATATCCGTACGCGAACAGTTTTTTTTTTTTTTTTTTTTACTGTATTTATGCTAACACATGTTTATATTGCAGAGTGAAAATGGTGTTAAGGCATAATATCTTTGCATGTTTCAGGGGGAATAATAACGCTTACTCTGATTTCCAAAAATTAATTGGTTTAGCTTTAGAATGAGGGAATGATTAAAAAGAAAATTAATGCTGTTTTGTCTTCCCAATCCGCCTCTCCCTTCCCCAGTTTCTGTTTAGCGTTAACTCAGTTGAATGTTTGGAATGCAAAGCGGGAAAGAAGTAGGTCATGAATAATGACACACTACATGCAATCGGCAAGTCTACTTATATTTTGACATTCGTTTTTGATTTGCGCTGCAGCTTTGGATTCATAATAGAATTTAAACAAGCAGAGTTACATAAAACACGGGGATCAATAAATTAACAAGCTTTAAATAAATTTATACACAAAATATAAATGTAACTCAGAATTAATTTCGTTTTTTAATTTTCTTAGGATTACAAATTACAAAGCTATGGGTTTTCCCTCAATTTCAACATCCGACCGAATAAATCTCTAATATCTGCTTGCTTAAATGAAACCTTCCTCTTCTTCATAAATCTCTCTCTTATGAGATGCAGTTCTAAAATTTCCTGTTCAGTATAATTAGTTTTTTTCACAGAACTCCAGGAATACTGAAAACCCTTTTTCTGCGTCATTTCAAGAAATTTTCCTTGGATTTTCTTCTATCTCAGACTCTGTTTCCGAATTTTCGTCGTCTTTTGCCATTGCTTTCTCAATTAAGTCTTCCTCCGTTAATATTTCGGATACAGGCATATTTTTGTCAGCATTAATCCACGATTCAATTTTGGACAGTTCCAGGTTAGATACTGACTCGTCTTCCTTAAACTTATTTTTCAAATCCTCCAACATTTCTTTCAGGTCATCTTTTTTCACTTTAAAACCATCAAATTCATCATCTGATGAATCTGAATGAAAGTTCACCGAAAATAATAATTTTCTCTATCCTCGCCGAAGTGTTTGTTTTTTTATCGAATTCCATGCACTTGCAAGTGTATAAATTGCATCTTTAATTGAAAATGATGATTGGAACTCAGTTAAAGGACTTTCAGCATTTACCAACATACGCATGAAATTCTTGCGATAAATCATTTTTAAGTTTTGAATGATGCCTTGATCCATTGGCTGGATCAAACATGTTACATTCGGGGGAAGAAACATCGTGGTAATATTACCATGGCACAATTCTTCTACTGTAGGATGTGCTCTGCAGTTATGAATTAATAAGATAACTTTACTGTCTTCAGGTTTCCCTTTAGATTTTAATTCACTTATCACAGACGGCACAAAAATGCTCTTAAACCAATCAAGGAAAATATCTCTATCCATCCACGCATTTTTTTGATTCCTGTATGCCACAGGGAGATGTTTAATGCCTGCGAACGCTCGGGGTTTTTTAGATTTTCCGATCACCAGTAACCTTATTCTATGTGATCCAGTAGCATTAGCGCAAGTTAAGACAGTTAATCTCTCCTTACTTTTTTTATAACCATGAGCAGATGTTTCATTAGCACCAGCTAATGTTGATGTCGGAAGGCATCGGAATAGCAGGCCTGTCTCGTCTGCATTATAAATATTTTCTAATTCATAATTACTTTCTTTCACGAAATCTTCAAAAAAGGCAGAAAATTCATCCGCGCCTTCTGCATCGGCAGAATGCTTTTCTCCCGATATGTCGATTTTGCGAATGCCATGGCGCCTTTTAAAGCGCGCAAGCCAACCATCTGAAAATTTGCATTCTTTCTCAATATTAAGCTTTTGAGAAAGATCTCTAGCTTTTTCAACGAGAATTGGCCCTGAAACTGGAACTCCCTCCTCTCTCTTTAAAGTGAACCACTGATAAAGGACTCTATCCAGATTTTCATTCTGTGGCTGCTGCAAACTTTTCCGCTCCTCGGTGGCTTTACTAGTGTCTGCTGAGGCTGCAAATTGGATAAGTTTTTCTTTTTGTTGTTTGATATCATAAATTGTGGATGATCCGATGTTGAATTCTTTCATCAAAATCTCCTTGTTTTCGCCTTTATTAAGGCGACTTATGATTTCTAACTTTTGCGATATCATTAATACGACTCTCTTCCGCTTCTTAGACTTTTCCATTTTACTCTAAATTCGAGAATAATGAGGTAAAATTGATTAAACAGATAACTTTAATAAAATTGAAGTTTTACTGATATCGAACAGGGAATGGGAGCACACGTGGTTTTGGAAGGAACAAAATTCTTATCTAGAAGAGAAAATCCGTAGTGCGCATGACGGGATGAAACCACCTGTGGCAATTTTCGTATTCCGGAATCCACACAACACGAAAACAGAGCCTAACTGTTTTGTTTATTTCAATGCCAGGGGGGGAGGGAGGGTGCCGAGTCATTGGTTGTGGAGTCCGTACGCTAATACAGTATAATGTTCGCCGGTGCAGCTGCAAAATGTTATATTTTTGTAATGTGTCCATGCATGAAAATATTGGTATTTTTTGGCATTTGCATCCCTTTCCCCATTCTAAATTTGAACACCTGTGGGTTCCTCTACGAGTTAATCAAATCTTGTGTCAAGAAAGGGGAGAGGGGAAAAAAAAAGAGAGAGAAGCTGTAATTTTCCGGTTACTTGAGCTTTCCGGTTACTTGAATGCCGGATAATCGGACTTTTACTGTACTTTTCTTTTTAATGGCTCAACCATAAGGATGTTTGCAGTTTTCTAAAATAAATTGACAGCTTTTGAATCCTTTTTAGCCCAGATCATGAGCAGCCATAGAGTTAATGCTATACAAATTAGTTTTGAGCAAATGGATTGTCACTAAAATATTATACAATGCATGAAAGTTACACCCTTTTTATATAGTGTGTTCATTAAGCAACCTAGGGAAGCTTAAGTAAAATTTAATCTTTATTTTGCAATTTATTTGCCTCGTGGATATATTTCAATATTCTGAATTCAATGGCCATAAGCTGTGGAAAGTAGTTATTAGGTTTTTAATCTTCGAGAAATATATTCACACAATTGAGACACACTGCTAGCTTCATCTTTTTAAATGCATTATGAATTATTCACGTTCTCAAAGATCAGCAAAAAAGCAATCTGCATGTATTATATATTGCATCATGATAATTACACTAAGTTGTTTAATTTTGAAAAATGTTTCATTTATGCTTATTTTACAAATTTAAAATTTCGATAATTACAGTGTAGGAAGATAGAAAAAACAAGTACATTGTTCTGTTTGTCAGAGGGTTAAAATCGTAATCAAACCATAATAATTATTTACAACAAATGTAGACCATAAATGTAAATATACTTTCTAAATTTGTTTCAAATATCCATTTATCTTACTAAAATACACTGAAGAATTTTTGTTCTATTATATTTTTGAAGTCTATAAATAACAATTATATTTAAAAGTTCTTAGTCTATAAAAGTTTATAAATAACAACTTTTAAATATAAATTATTTCTTTGTGTTTACTAATGATTTGTTCCATTTATCAGAAAGTTTAAATTCAACTGTTTGTGTTAACTTGAAAAAATTAATTAAAAGCCACAAAAAAAGGGAGATCCTTTAATTCATTGAGTGATACATTTTTTTTAAATACAGAAATACATATAAATGAGAATAGAAAATACTATCTAAAAATGTAACATAATTTTTTTGTTTCAATTATTCCATTCAAAATTCATTAAAGATGCTTTGCTTGAAAATACATAGTTTTGTAGATGAAACCACATAAGGCTATATATGAGTTAATCATTTCAAGTTTTCATCTGAAAGAAAAAAAAAAAATTCTTCAACATTTTAAGAATTTAGAAGATTCCAGAAACTAACTGTAAAAATTATCAAATTGGTTGAAAGAAAGTCAAACATGGTATTGAATCCAAAATTGAAACTTCATTTTGATACAAGTATAAAGTAATAAATCAATTTCAGTGTGTCATCTAGCATTGAATTACAAGAATATTAACAGTAAAATACTTGATTGGTTAAAAAAAGACAAATCATGGTTCATAATTAAAGCAAATTGACAAGACCAGAGCCATTATCAGACCTGATTGTGAGCCAAAGTGAAAAACCCTGAAATTTAATTATGCAAATTTTGAATTAAGGAATTAGCCAAAGGATCACAAAAAACAATATTTTTGCATATGCAACAAACCGACAGTAAATTTTTTGTTGAAATTAGCATTAAAATGTATGAAATGATTTTAATTTTGAAACTAAAATCTATTAAAACTTAACCAAATTCTATTTTGACATAATTATTTCTTTAAAAAAGATCAAATTTTTGTTTGTTTGTTTTGTTTTTTGGCAGTCTGTTTGTTGTTCTCTGTAACAGCTTTTCTTTTCTTCTGATTTACTTCACTTCTTTCTAAAGATTTTGATGAGCATGGCAAGGCTGATAATGTATCATCAACTGGTTTTCCAGATGTTACACAGTGAAGTGACTGCTCATAAGCAGTCCAGGAATTCAACAAATTCATTTTGTACTCAGCTTGGAGTGGCTCATGAGCAGGGTCCTTAGAGCCAAACATTGAGCAAGTACTTTTGTTAACAGATTTCAAATAATATTTAATTTTTTGTATTGAGTCCAGACTTTCTATATTTAGAGATGTCCTTTTTTCTGTCATAATTTGATCCATTAAATTGAATGCACTCTCAACAGCAGGGCCATGGAAGCAAGATAGTACAGCTTTAACCATTTTGGCCAAATTGGGTATTTTTCTTTTCCTCCTTCTCTTATTTTGATAACACTTTTCCAAAACTTAACATCATTATTACACTCAAGAGATGATAAATTTGTTTCAGTTTGGTATTGCTTTACTTCAAGATCTAGATTTGAAAGTTCTTCAGGAATAAGAGTAGGAAAAAATGAAGCTAGCTTTAATCCTTCATTACAATACTTAATAGAAGTATTGCACGCAATGTAAAAGCTGTTCTGGGAACATTAATTTTTAAGTGTAGGAAAAAATGAAGCTACCTTCAACAAAGCTGAGAATGTTATTGTTTCACCTCTTAAGCTACTAGGGTTTAAGGCAGAGAGCTTTATAAGGAAAGGGTTCTTAAAGGGTAGTTTTTTTTTTTTTCCATGTACTCAGCACATCTGCCATAAGCAGTTTTTATAACATCAGTACATTCTTTAACAGTAGACGTGCAGTAAATCAACTGTTCGACGCTCATCATTTTGACAAAAATTGACTGCTGAAAACAAAAGCTGTGAATTCTTCACACATTCTTGATGTTTCTGGTGAACTGCCGTCCCTGAATGATTAAAAAGGGACTTTAATCCTTCAATACAATACCTAATGGAAGTATTGCACACAACGTAGAAAGCCGTTCTAGGAACATTAATTATTCAATACCAATAATGAATTTTTTCATTCAATTTGTCTTCTAGATTTAGTCAATCCCATTAAAATTTATTTTTCATTCCATCTTCTAATTCTGCAATATCGTCCTTATAGCTAAGGTCCTTTAATTTTTTTATAAAATTTCACAAAAAACAAAATCAGCAGAACCAAATCATAAGCAAGTACTAGCATGTATAAGTATAGAAAGCAAAATGCTTAGTCCTACCACACACATACACATTCACGAGTAATAACCCACTGTACAATATCCAAAGAGTTTCACGTGGTTAGCACATTCCACACTGGAGAGAAAAACTATCTCCCCCACTCCTATGCTACTCATAGACTGGAGGTGAAAATCCGTTTCTTCACCCCCACTCCACAGACGTCTCGATTCCCGATAATGAGGAGAATAGAAATTGAAACATGAATAGCGTGCAGTGCGCTACGTTGACTATTCAAGGTTAAAAGATAATTTTGACTGCCAAAAGAGGAAGAAAAAACATTTGATAGGAATATTTAAGACCCAGATTGGTCATTAAAAAAACCCAGAAATCCAGGTTAGCCCCGGAAAACAATCAGGTCTGCATTATCACCACCATAGTCATCTTTACACTCAAATTATCAACATGACCATGTCAAAAAAATTATTAAACAGTAAAATACCTTTCGTATCCTCAAAAGGACAATAGTACAGTAAATTTAATATTTTCCTGAAATAAGTAGAACATATTACAGATTTAAATTCAAAAACTATATATGGAAAAGACTTACAATTTAGACTTTCCAAGTATATGATAAGGTGGTGGAGGAATGCATATGTATGGAGGCACCAGAGGATATAACCCAAGGCTATGTTTGAAGTCTATCACATTATTAATTTTCTCTGGAGGCTAAAAAGAAAAATATACAAACATGATAAATACTTTTGGATGTACATGGAACATGCTTCAAGATTCAATTTCTTAAACTGTGTATGTACTGCAAAAGTGAATACATATGCATATAAATTAATATAATTCTTCTTACCCTAAATGCTGGCGGTGGTGGTATAAGGCCATCATTTGGTTCAGGAGAACAAGGAAAACTTACATCTTCATGAATTTCATTAGCTGATTTACATGATGCTGACTTAACATGAACTGAAAGCTTCTTGCGTTTGGGTGCATCATATGCAACTAATTCCTGATAATAAAAAAATTTTTTTTTTTAATTTCATAGCATAAAACATTAATATATTTTAACTTTATAGAAAGAGAAGTGAAAACATGCTATTAGTTTTAATTCACTTTTAAACAACAGGTATAAATACAACCATCAGTACCAACAGTACATTAAACCATCAGTAAACCCATTTCTGAGTCAAAATGGATTTTCAGCTAGTGTGCTAGAGAAATTACAACTTATATTATCAATAAATCACAACCTGAAAACAGAATGAAAAACATAAAAGAAAGATATTCTCTAGCATATAAATAAAATATTTCACCAAAAAAGTCTATTCACGTGACTAAAATATTTACCTTGAAAAATGTATATAATTCATCTTTTGTAATTGTTTGAAGAGTAGCAACTTCAATAGTGTCTGCAGAAAAGAAAAGTTTTATTAAAAATATAACAATGAAAAATAGTACAATGAAACTTCTCTAAAAGCACCCCTCTACTAACAAATGAAATGATATTTTATTTTATTTATTTATTTATCATTATTATTATTATTTTATTTTATTGGAAAAGGGGGGTTTAAATTTAGCCCATGGCTAATGTTAAAAAAAAGGATAAATAGCAAGATCAGCTACTAAGCACGGTAAGCTTGTTTGATTTTAAATTAAAATTTTAATTATAAGAAAATCAGAAATGCCAGGCATCTTTTGTTATTTGTGATCAAACAAATCAAGTTTTTTCTTTTGTGTATAAGTACAGAATAAAAAACACAGGTTTAGATAATTATTTGTTTAAATCTGTGACAAAGTATAGGTGAATAAGGACAATGAACAACCATAAGACAAGCTGAGAAAACTAATTGAATGAGCACAACAGAAAAAGTAATTCAAGACATTTCAATAGATCCTGCAAGGTGGATATTTCAAGCTCATATCACCATGGTAATCATTTATCTGAGCTAACAGTCAGTTTTGTGATCATTCATGAATACTAGGAATTTATGTTTCTTAAAAATGTAAAACAATCAGAAAACAAATTAGCAAAACTACACTTCAGAAAATAATGAATGGACAAGGTTTGTATTGGTAAAAAAAAAAAAATGAAAGTGCAGCTGTCTTAAACATAGGAAACAAAATTACATTTGTAGATGTGTAGAAAGATGCCTCCAGTGCAGCTGCCTTAAAAACATAGCAAACAAAATTACATTTGTAGATGTGTAAAAAGATGCCTACAACATTTTATGGAGCAATTTTAATTCTGTTGCAAGTCCAGATCTCATTGAAAAATACGTCTGGTAAAAAGTTCTGGATTTACATATTTTATAACTAAAAAACAAAATCAGCCATATGATGGAATTATCCAGGCTTACTAAAATATCAATTTTGAGGAATCTTTAGTTTGTAAATAAAATATATAGTACTATGATAAACTAAATCAAAACTGTGGATAATATTCTTGTCTCTGGATACTGCAGCAAGATCAAAAAGTTTTTATAGGTGCATAGTTTGTACTAGGAATTTAAGGTTGATCAAAATGTACATATAACCAATATGCATATAACATATGTGAGGCAGAAAGTCTTCTCATTGGTCACCAGTAGTCAATATTCAAGAGTAATTTCTTTTCAGGTAAATAAAAAAAAACTGTTGAAAAAAACTGACCAAAGCTTTCTGTAAAGCAGATTCTACAACCGCTTAAGCCTAATAATTAAGGCATGTCACTACATTAAGAGGTTCAGATTTTTTCTTAAAGCATCAAATAAATCTTACAAATTAGCAAAATTGTTTTAATTTAGCAAATAAGCAAAAATCTTACATCATACAAATGAATAAAGTACTTTAAAGCCTTTGAAAAATATACCTAAAAGAGTCTGTACAACACGAACTATCATTTGAACTACAGACTATAATTTTGTCTGAACTACAGACAACACTATCATTTGAACTACTGAGATTTCATACGGAGTTCATTCACAATGAAGACAAAATCAAAAATCGATGTTGCGTAGAATTCAGCTGATATTATTTCTCTTTTGAAAATACATAGTATCTGAATAAATATCTTTGTTTGATTTGATTGAGATACAACTAAATGAAATTCCAAAAAAGCATCAAGCATTTAAATATCGCAATCTTATACTTAAAAAAAGTCTTAAACTCACTTTTTCATACTTTATACTATTCTTTTCCTCATGTTTTCCTTTAAAACAACTTACAAGACTTTTCCTGAACTTGTCACTTAACACGTTACAGATTTAAAAAAAAATAAATAAATAATAATAATAAATTTATTCCTATGTCAGATTATACTTCTATACTTCTATAATTACTATAAATAGGTGAGTTTTGTTGTGTAAAATAGTATTTGAATTAACATAGTAATGTCATTTGGTCACTGAAGGTCTCAATTTCATTATGAAGGTTAAAGAATTGATAGCAAAAGGCACAAAATCAATAAACCAAATACTTTAAACCAAAACTGTTCTGGATGCACAGCTGACACAAACACTGGTGAAATATATATTAAGAAAATTTGTATATTTTATCAAATTTCATGAAAAGAACTGAACTGAATGTAAAACCACTGCTTTTAGACAAAAATGCAAATCTTGTACGTCAAATACATAAGTGTACACATGTGTGTAGGCGGAGCAAGTAGAGAAACAGGCTTTATAAGCGAGCATAAGTTAGGATGCATTTTGTTCGCTAGGACACCTCAGCAAATTTCTTGGTGTTATTTTGCAGGAATTGGTTAATTTCAAATTATAACAGTAAAAATGAGTAACCACCAATATTTAGATGATAGAATGAGGTGGCGAATTGTGAGGAGGCTAGAAAAAGGCCAATCTCCAGTCTAAATTTGGGAGAGATCAATTTAATACCCAGCATTGTGTGTAACTTATGGGAAAAGTTCCAGGATACCAGATCCATTGAGAGAAAGCCTGGGAAAGGTTGTCCAAGCTCCACGACAGGAATTGGTTAATTTCAAATTATAACAGTAAAAATGAGTAACCACCAATGTTTAGATGATAGAATGAGGTGGCGAATTGTGAGGAGGCTAGAAGCAGGCCAATCTCCAGTCTAAATTTGGGAGAGATCAATTTAATACCCAGCATTGTATGTAACTTATGGGAAAAGTTCCAGGATACCAGATCCATTGAGAGAAAGCCTGGGAAAGGTTGTCCAAGCTCCACGACGACCAAGCTCCATTTCTTCAGAGAAGATTGCCATTTGTCCATTATCGCAAGGCGGAATAGGAGTGCTACAGCTTCTCAGCTCTCTTGTGACTTGTATGCAGCCACAGGAACCCGTGTATCAAGGGTGAATGTTTCTAAAAGACTTCATGAGAGGAGGTTTCCATTATGACAGAGGAGGTTTAATGGTCTGGGCAGGCATCATATTGGATGGCCGCACACCTCTCCATGTCTTTGAAAGAAGCACTGTGACTGGTGTGAGGTATAGGGATGAGGTCTTGGAGCCCTATATTTGCCTTTTCAAGGGTACAGTTGGTCCCGAGTTCATTTTAATGAATGATACCATGAGACCATATAGAGTTCTTCTGGTTGACGAATTTCTAGAGAGTGAGAAAATTTGCCGGATGGATTGGCCAGCCAGATCTCCAGACTTTATAGAGCATGTCTGGGACGCTCTGAGGAGGGCAACTGCAACTTGCAAACCCCTCCGAGAACCATCCAGGGAATGAAAACTGCGTTGCTCAACGAGTGAGACCAACTGCCACAGGAAATGATAAACTGTCTTATTTCAAGTATGAAATCGTGCTGCGAGACCTGTATATCTGTAAGAGGGGGACCATACTCCCTATTAACCCTTTTTTTTTTGTTTATTCTTCAACCGTTGTTTCATACTTTTTACTTCAATGTGTGTTACGCACGATCATGTGCGTGTATTACAAATATTGAATGGTTATTTGTTTTGCATAGTATCAATGTATGTACATATCAAATTTCATTAAAATCGGTACAGTAATTCCAGAGATAATCAGCCAAGTCTACATTTTTCTCTTAATTTCTTACACCAGAGTATTTGTCTGCATTATTTTTACTGAAACATGACAGAAAACCTAATTTAAGCATTTAGCAAAAGGTTATAGAGATTCACAGAAAGTTTTGAGTTCTTTTAAAGCTGCTCATATTTATTAGCCTGATAAATTATTTATACTTACTACATTTATTTATATTAAATATTACATATGAGTAATATGGTTAATGATCTCTTAAAGCAGTAAAAAAATGCTTAATATTTAGAAGTCCTATTTAGAAGTGTGGTTAATGTGATATCTTGAAGCAGTAGTAGAAAACAAACTTTAGACAATTACAAAATAATTAGTGATTCATTACAACTTTTTGAGCTAAATTAGAGTCAACTATTACAAAGATTATCACCAGTCATAGCTAAGACTATCAAGAGGCTACAATCTACAATATGATTTCAATTTTTCAAAGAACGCTGATATAATTTTATATAAAAAAAAAGAGCATTTTGTGAATGGACCTTTTTCTAAATAATCGCAGTTGATTGTAATCAACAACTAAAAATAACATCCCAATTATTAAATGTACATTTGTAATGATTGTATTGTTTTAAAAAATGCTTCACAAATTGTTTTGTTTTTTTTTCAAAAACCATTTCTTAAGTATTTCATAAATGAATAAATTGAATTGAGAAATATATGCAAGATAGTAGTAGGCAGTAAGAAGCTTTAAAATATCATAACGTCACCTCGATCAAAGCTGTATTGCCGTGAAGCTATTTCAAGCCAATATTTAACCGTCTGCATATGTAACTTCTTTTGCTTTTCCAGACGTAATGCTGATAATGCCTGGATATGACTTTGAAATTCATCTTCAGACATGTCCTGTATGTATTTCTATAAACAAAATCAGAAAAATTACAAACATTTAATTTTTAAAAAAGTATTATTCATTTGACACTGTTTGTGCTTCATATTAGAACCAGGATTGATGCAGACAAAATTTGAGTCCATTTTGCAGCCTTGTAAAAAAACAATTGAATAAAACAGACCTTCATTGGCATTTTATTTTATATTTTAATTTGTTTAGTAATTTTTTAAGTGACTTTTTAAAAAATTGATATGAAAAATCACAAAAAGATGCTGGAATACATAAAAAAATATATTTAAATACACAAAAATAAACAGCTTTTGCAAAAACAGGATCCTGTAAAAAAATACATTCATAAAAACTACATTAAATCAAAGTAAACTATGCAGAAAACCGAAGATATTTTGAGATATGAATCCTGACTGCAAAAAACAAATCCATTTTGTACATGAGAAGTAAGTAGGAGCATGTCAAATTCATAACATATACTTAACATTTTAAATTTTTGTTACCATTTAAGAACAAATTCAATTAGATCATATATATTTCTAAGCTTTAAGGCTTTCTTAAGGCTCTTTTAAAAAATTTCATGGCCAATAATCAAAGATATATTCCAATGCAGTTATCTTGACATCTCCTTAATAACACTGCATTTCGTGTATTTTAAAATGTTAACACCTTCCTTATCCCTCCCATGATATTTCTGGGCTAGAAAATTAAAAAATTATGCACTAGAAAGATTAGAGCATTTCAATTCTTATGCACGGAAATTTTTTTATATCAAAATGTCTACAAGGAAATTTTGACAATCGGTAGCTATTGGCAAAATATTGTGAAATCATTTTTTTTTGCGTGATATTTTTGAAATGCAGTCACATATTTTTCTGTTTTGTTTTCTTGATTTACAAAACGCAACGTGTAAATGTATTTTATATGTTAATATTGATTTTAAAATAAATAAATCATTTAAAAATTATGAGCAAGCAGCTATACAGGACATAAATACTACATAAAAATTAAACATGGCTTTTTGATTAGCAATACAGAAAGCTTTTCAATATTAATATAATGTATACTTATGTAATTAGGTAAAAAAAAGCAAAGGTTTTATAGTAATTTTGATAATCATTGGCTGATTGAAAAATTTTAAATACTTAAATTGTGTGCATGGCAATAGGTTGCTTTATATGTATATATGTTTTCTTGATTTTAATTGGCGCTATTTTTTTTCGGGCCACACCAATGAAACAGGTCACAAACCGCCACTCTCCCCAACTATGATGAAAGGTAAACAAATCATGGAATGAAGAAGCACAGTGCAGCAAAAGAAAATATCTCCCGTGCTCCTTTTTCTCTTTCTCCGCAGAGAGAGAGCAGCATGTAGACAATGTGGCTAGCTTCCTATACAATCCCCTCCCCCTCCCTCCCCATGCTCACATGAAAAGAAAAAAAATAGTTTATGCAAAAATCATAGGAAAGGTGAAGATGAAATGATAATTTAAAGCTTTTGGGGTAAAAATAAGGACTTTTTAAGGTGCATGGGAACCTTGCATTTTCAAGTTTATTAAATAATTGTTTTATTGTAGCTAAATTGAGCTTCCTTCCATGAAAATTTGGCTGAATAGATTTCTTTTTACACATTTTCATACTCTTCCCATTTCAAATGTTAATATTTGATAACATCGACCTTTCACAGATGACTACCTCTAGAATTTGCACTAATAGAGATCCTATTTTGGGTATGACAGTCCAATTTCTACCAAATGTTGCAGCTCTACTATTATGTATCACATACAAGATTTATGCCTTATTTTTGTACCAACTGTATTAGCAATTGAAGTCATTCTTGTGTGCAAGATATTTGGCTTATTACCTTGTATGATTTTAATTCCAACCTAAAACTGATCTAACCTAAGCTAATGAATGAATGCACCTTCCTTCCCCCCCCTCCCCTTTAGCTTCTGACTCTTCAATCTTATATATACCATGATGTAGAGCAATACATAATTCATTATATTTTAATGTATCTTCAATAAATCTGGATTTGTAAATTTGACATGTTGAAAAGAATCTAAATAAATATTTTCAGCACTAGAAAGATAACGTATTTTATGATCTTGAATACAAGTTTAAGATACCTCTAACTATATAATGTAACTATTCTTGTGCACACGGACTGCTCATTTATTGAAGATTCACCAAATGCTGGTACAGGAATCTTTTCCTCCTGGTTTTCATTCTACATACCCGTTGGTATGCAGAAAACTGCATTAGATGACAAAGTTACGGGTATCTGTGTATCCTAAAGACAGATTAACAATCCAAATTTCTGCTCCAATAGAGTAGTTATTCTCTCAGACTCGAGAGCGGTGCTCTAGGCTATTGTTTCTGGGACATGCCCAGCTTCCAAGGAGATCCTTAAATGCCAAACACTCTTAGAAGAATTGAGAATAGGGGGCAAAGAAATTGTCTTACAATGGATACTGGACATTGTGGTCTATATAGAAACGACCAGGCCAACAAACTTGCAAAAAAGGGTACAGAAGATATCTGCATTGTTCCTTTAACTCTGGAAAATTATATATTCGTAAATCACTTAAACTAAAATGGAGAGAACTTACTACACGTGTCTCAAATAAGAGCTGGAGAGACATTCTAGAGAGCAAGATAGTGAACAAACCATGGGATGAAGCAGTGGCCAGTTTTAGGTTAGATTGGTCATGATTGCTTAGCAAGCCATCTCTTTCATATTGACATTTTCACCAACCCAAATTGTCCACTCTGTGGGTTAAATGATAAAATGTGCAGGACCCGCATTGGGAGATGCCCAGAGCTGCGTGGAGCCTCTGTGGGGAGAGGTATTGGAGTGCTAGAAGCCAAATGAGGAGATATTGACTTTTCACATTTTATAGTGTTCTTATTTGCCTGTTAAATGTCTCTGCCTCTTATTCTCTGCCATTGGAAATTTAAAAAAAGACTATTCTTGTGTCACACATCTTAATTTTAAAAATCTCCTTAAAAAATACTTCACTTTTATCTACTAAAAGGAACTTTGAAATAAATAATGAATTAATGCATATAAATTCTCTTTAACAGAAGACACACATCTATTAAAAGTCAGAATATAAAAAATATGTACATCAAAATATTGGATAAATGCTTCAATTCTTCCATCAACATAACATGGCAGTTTATCAGACTGAACCAATATTCGTATTCCTTGTGCACAGTTTGAACGACGTGGACCACTGCATACAATATAACCTAAGAAACATAAACACATATGCATAACTAAAAACAGGTATACAATTTAAGCAATATGATGATAAAATTAAAGAAAATATATAGTTAAAACAGAATAAGGAAAAAATATGAAAAGAAATTAGTATTCCCATGACCAAAATTGTACAAAACTAAATCAATTGCTTAATTTACTCAATAAACATGAATTTATTCACTTACATTAGCAAATAATTTATTAATTCAACAAAGTATGTTGTGTTTTTAAAATAATCTTTTTAATTTAAACAGTCACCTAATTGCTCTTGAGTCCTCAAAAAATTGAAACAAGGTTCTGACAGTAATTCACACAAAAGTTCAAGTAACATATTTGCTCTTGTTTCTTGCACTCCACACTGATAATATGCTTCAACAGATGAACAACTATGAATATCATTTGTTACCTCATATACATAATGATGACCTACAAACAAAAAAATAACGCAATAATTATTTTAAAAGACACTGAGGAAAAAGCATAATTAAGACATAAAAACAAAGCAAATGCAAAACATAAATGGTGGGAAAATATAATTTATTCCATAAAAATAACAAATGTTTCTAAAATGTTGTATAATAACCTATCACAAGAGTACAGTTACAGCTTTATAAGACTACAGGGAATAGACAAAGGAAATTATTGATATAGTAGGAGCACCAGTAACTGACACTTTAAGAGCAATATAAGTATTAACTAGTAACTGCTACTTACTAAAACTATACTGAAACAAACTTCCTATTATCAAAACTTAGTGCATTTTTATGATTCATGTAGGATATAATTTATTCAACAATGTTTAAATTTTCTATTTTGAGAGGGAAGAAAGCGTTAGCAAATACTTAGTTACAGAAACTTATTCTTTATACTACATAACAATTTTTATATTGTTATTAGAATGGCATTATTTCCACATTCAAATGATCATAAATAAACATTTTTTCCAAAGTAGATCTTTACAACTTTGCTACTGTTAAAGTAAAAGTATGATTTAACATATGAGTTCCAGAACAAGAATTTCTTCATGAAATAAATATGTACAATATAAAATGCCCTCGAACATTAAATTATACCTGGGGTATAGCTAGGGAAGGGATAGTGAGAAATTTTTAAATTAAATTCAAATTAGTTATAAGATTTTTTCATCATGCAGAAATTCTGTTTATTTAAAAACACAACTATATTTCATAGCATACACACCCTCAAAAAAATATATATATATATATATATATATATTGGCTATGCCCGTGAATTATGCAATATAATGTTGATTAAAAAATATTTCTTTTTAGTTGAAAGAACTTACTGATGAAAAAGAATACTAGCTTCATTGTTGCAGAAGGAATTAAAAACGTATTTAATGAAAAAAAACAGCCACCTTAAAAACCTCTCGGTTTAAAATATTGTGCAGAAGCACTTTTCAGTCACCATTTATGACCACAGTCATCACTAGTACAGGGCAATTCCACATGAACATGGACATGACCATTAAAAAATATATTTTTTAATTTTTTGATAAATTGTGCGAGAAATTACTTTAATTTTGCATCTGTGTTGGCAAGTTTCTTTTTATCAGAAAGGCAACACTTCAAAGTTGGACATCAGAAGATTTTGTTACATACAGTGTTAAATTTCTGCAAAAAGGTATGTTGTTTTCATAATTTTATAAATTTTAAAATTATATTTTCTGATAGTTACCGATAAATGCACTCATAAAGTTTATAAAAATAATAAAAATAACTGATTTGAATCAAAGTAACAATATATATACAGCATACCTGCCAACCTAAGAAAATTAACATCAGTAAAATTATGTCCTCATTTCAGTAAATTTTTACCTCCCATCAGTAAAACTGAGTTCATTTATTTTTTTTGGTACTAATAATTTCTGCTCTTGTCAAGCTAAGTTTATTTCTGGTCAAAATATTTTTTATTTTTATTAAATCATTTTCATTCATAACTGAGCCTGCTCTACTTAGTGTTAGTTTTCTTACCTGGTTTAATTAGGGAGGGGGGGGGGGGAAATTTAATTTAAAATAGGAATCAGTTTTCATCCTTACGGCATTAACGCTTTAAATGAAAGAGTTCTAAAAGAAAAATATTTACTCACAAGAGCGATGGAAAGATTGAATTCAAAATCTGAACATGCCCCATTCAATAAAGTGTTTTTTCTATATTGGTTTACTTGAGAGAGGAAGGAGAGGGGGGGGGGGTTAAAAATTATTTTAAATTCAAAATGGGAGTCAATTTTTACTCTTATGGCATTGGATATTTAAATAAAGGAGTGCTGAAGGGAAAATATATATTCTCTAGACGGATGGAAGAAGATTGAATTGTATGAAATTGCGAACTTCGAAATTAGCCGAGCAATCCGTAAAATTACTCCTCATCTCCGTACATCAGTAAATTAATGGCAAAATCCGTATATTTTACGGATAATCCGTAAAAGTTGGCAGGTATGATACAGGGTGTCCAGTGCTAACGATGCCCAATGGCTATTTCCTAAACCGTTAGTCAGAGACGCATAGTTCCAGTTGCAAAAATAAAAGCTTTAAATTACATAATCTATTATGTCAGAAACAATCAAAGTCAATAAATCAATTCCTATAAAAATAATGGAATTTAAATTTTTATATGGTCCCCCATTCCTATCAGTTATATTTAGAAAATTTTTCTTTGTACAATTTGATGCACAATTAAAAAAAAAATATTCCTTCTATGACCAAAATTTACCGAATTATAAAGCAGCAAATATTTTGACTTAAGTCAGTTTTCCACATTTAAAAATGTCCCATTATGGTAAACCGTTAAGGGACTTTATAAATATTGAAATTTTAAATTATAGGTTTTAATTTTATTTTCTGGCATAATGTGCAGAAAGAAGCAAAACCAATTTTAGAATACTAAACTATACGCAGATTATAGTCATGCTCTATAAAAATCTATCTGGGGTCAGCCTTACTATATCATATATGTGTAGCATGCAGATATGTAGCACCGAGTATAGCTATGCAAAGTACAGGAAGAGTCTTCTACATGGGTGCATATTTGTATAACAGCCGAAAAGCTACTTGAGCAAATGTTACGCTAACAGAATTTGTAATATTATTTTAGTTTCTAAAATGCATATATTTGTATTTTAAAGTCGTGGGGTTTCTGGAGTCCCCACTGCATAAAGGTGTAAGATTAGTGGGAAATAAATAATCAACTACTCTTGATATATCGGGGAGAATGATAGTTCTACAAGTGATGCAGCCTACACCAACGAACCAACCATCAACAAACTATGACACTCTATATACACCTAGAATCGGATATTTTCTTGTCCACATTTTATCTCAGAATCTGCCCTAACGATTTTTAAAAAAAAAATTAATATATGATTTTAAGCGGTGCTAAAATCAGTGACTGGAGTTATCCGTTTATATAGGAAAACTCATTTTTTTATTTCATGCAGTTTAAAGAGGGGACTATTTAACTCCCGCATAATTTACTCATAACAACTTCATCAGAGGAGTAATAAGGCAAGATGTACGAATGCAGTGCTGTTGGCTCTGTGGTACTTGTGTAACGTTATTCTTGATAGTTTTACTTAAAGAAATACTTCAGAAAAGCCTCATCAGGTAAGAATTGCTGTTTCTGAGTCTGTTACGTCCCTAGCACAGAGTTAGAATCTGAAAACTGCATGCACCTTGCTGAAAATGATCTGAAGCTATGTTTTTAGTGGTTTTCAGCTAATCAACGAGCAGCGCATTTGCCATCTATTGGTATTACAGAAAATTATTGAATAAGGTAATCTTTAACAATTTTATCAGGAATTTGATTTTCTAAATGAATATTATTCAAAATATAAAATTAAACATAAAAAAAATCAAAGAACAAAAAATATCTCACAGTGCGATAAACTGAACTAGTCTTTTCTTTAGGTATAGTGTTTATCGAGACATGAATTATTTTAATCAAAGATTTTAAATCGTTAAAAAAAAGTATATTTTATGTACAATGAAAAATTTAGCAATATGCACATTAGAAAATGCTAATTTAAGTTTTAAGTATTTAATTTAGTTTATCCAATTTATGTACTTATTTACTTTATAGTATATGAAGGGTCCACGGGAAGAACGAGAGAGTCCACTTTTCGTCAATGTTGAGGTTTCTACTGCATTCTGTTGTTCATTAGTGGCACTATTAATATCCGAACCCATAAGGGGAAATAACGATGAGAATATACTGAAAAAATAGCCCAAAGATACAGTTTACTGGGGAAGAACGTGGAAAGTCCCTGCGCCTTTCGATTTTTTGGAAAATCAGCTGTATTGGACTCTCATCGTTCTTCCCATGGACCCTTCATATTCTATATTATCAAATACCTTTTTAAAAAAGTATCTAGAAAAAAAAACTGTGGTTTGTAAAAATACCAAAAAGAAATTAAAAACCCAGCACCTCCACAGATGGATGATCTTTCATATGCTTTTTAAAATATGGTTAATTACCAAATACATAATGAGAAATGCTTGAATAACCAACTCATAAAAGTGATAAAATATATAAAAACTTTGTATAAAAACCCACATAAAATTATACTTAGTGGAATGGTAGAAAGGTATGATCATTTCGACTTATTTTTTCTTTAACTCAGAAAACAGTAAGAATTCAGTGGTTGGCTGAAGAAGACTGGAAAAAAAAAAATCGGTCGAAACGATCGTGCTATCCCATAAGTATCATTTTATGTGTGTTTTTTACACTAAGTTTTTATATATTTTATCTTTTAACACTAGTATTTTGAGTATTTTTTCTATCATAAAAGTGATGTCATGTTTTCCCTTGTTCTATACACATACAAAGCTTGTTGCGACTTTTTTTACCAAATACTCCGATACTGAATGAAAACAGATTTGCATATTTATTTACATACCTTAGTGTTAAGCAAACTTCTGAAATTCGTCCGTGAAACTAATTTATTATTTTCTGATCATACCCCTAAAAAGTAATGATACCTTCATACAAAAACCCTTAACGGTTAAAAGTTTGTGATGCAGCATTTTACTTTACAGCTATATGAATTTTAAATGTGGGTCTTAAAAATAATGATATCAAATTCTGAGTGACACCCTGGTGTGATTCATAAGATTTGTTTTTAAATTCCATTACAATTACTTTTGTTTTTTTTTCAGAAGAATTGCACATTCAAGCACTGCTTTTAATTATCAAATACATCACACTTTTACTGAGCCTATATTATGCATTCAAATAAATTATTTCAATACTTTAATTTATCTTTTGCATAACGCTATCAAAAAGGGAAAGCAAAATTTGCAGGAATGTTTTCTTTGTAACACGTTATGTATTTGAATACAATTTACTTAGTTTGGATAATATGACACAAAGTGAACATTTACGTAAATTTTACTTGCCCTTTTGGACAGCGTGATGCAAAAGATAAATTAAATTATTGAAATAAATTCATTTGAATGCATAATATAGGCTCAGAGAAAGTGATATATTTGACAGTGCATTTGATAATTAAAAACATTGCTTGAATGTGTAAATCTTCTTTAGAAAATAAAACAAAAGTAATTGTAATGTAATTTAAAAACAAATCTTATGAAGTCACATTTGGGCATCACTCAGAATTTGATATCATTATTTTTAAGACAGACATTTAAAATTTGTATAGCTATAAAGTAAAATGCTGCATCACATTTAACCAGTTAAAGGTTTTTGTATGGATATCAAATTACTCTTATTACAAAGTAGTATATTCATTTTGGGGGGGTTATCTGGTGGCCCCTTCAACCAGGGGCCCTTGGTATTCGCCGCCATCCAACCTGGCCAGTCCAGGGCTGAACAGACCAGAAGTCGTTTGTATTGTGACTTCAATGAGGAAATAGATGTGTTTGAACAACATTGTTTTTCTTATTGTTATGAGCAAAATAAAACCAATCTTAATACATCTAAATACTAAATAAATCTAAAAATTAATTTTTTTTCCTTTTGTGGTCATGTTTAAAACTCATTCATCTATGTTGTAGCACGAGTTACCATACACTCAGTATATTTTAATTCAATAACCAATTTTATAAAATATCCCATACAAAACTAAATGATTTTTTGTAATAAGTAAGGTACATACAAACTCTCATAAAGATAATAGCACTGAAGAAGTACAATTTTAGCAGAAATACAACTTTGACTTTTCTGCCCAAAATTCAATGTCCTTTTTTAGTAGCATGAGTTACCAAGCAATCTTAATTAAAATTTTAAAAGATAATTAATAATGAGATTTTTTATAATTTATTGAAAAAAGGTAAACAATTTCTAATGAGCATGAATTTTTTTTAAATAAATGCAATACAAGACTGCTCAAAAAGAATGTAAGGTTTTTATCAATATTTTAAACTCATGGGTTTTTAAGGTAACTGTTTTTACCTTTTAGACTTATATTCTTTTATTATAATTGAAACATGTATATCAAATATGACCCATTTCACCAAATGAGAGACATCAAATTGTGTAACAATGTAAAAAGTATAAAAGATTTTGCATGGAAGAGCAACTATTTATGAACCAAAAGTTGGACTTAGATATTTGATTGTTTATATTTTAATCATACAAGATGTAGTCATGAAGAATCGTATAATGAAAATTAAATAATTTTAAAAACTTGTATTTTGTATACCCTAGGGGGGGTCAGGGGCATGTGGATAAAAGTTTGTATGTTTATCTAGGAGGGAAAATAAACACTATCTAATATCTGAAGCATCCTAAAAAAAAAAACAAATTATACCTATTAAATGAAGCATATAAAATAAATAACATGATAAAGCAGACCAAGAAAAACAAAGCTTACTGAGAAATTAGAAAAAGAAAGATAGTTAAAGAAATAAAATGAGTACATAACTTTTGCAAATACCTATCCTCTTCAGGCCTGAGATAAATCTCACATCTCAAATTAAAGAAAAATCAAATTATTTAAAAAAAACTTACTATGACAAGAAGTATATTTTAAAATAATTTTTTGAATAAAAGTCTAATTAATTCCAAATCGGTTTCAATAATAAAGAGTACACATAACCCCCATAAACAAAGATAATCAAGAAACTTTCAAAGATAAATGATGCCCTACAAGACCTTTTCAGCTTTATGAATTTTGAAAAAACAAAACATATTTTTCACAAATTTAATTTAGGAAATTTCACTAACATTCAGATATTTGAGTGTATGTGTGTGTAATGGCAAACAAAATTTTTTTTTTTAAAATGCATAAAAAATAAAATCTGTGTGTCAATGTGCAGAATTTTCATGAGTTAAAAATATTTTATTCAAAATTTTTTAAGCAAAATCATTGTTTGAGCCAATAAAATTATTTATATCCTGTGATACACAGAGACTGAGGTAGTTATAAAGGTACCCCATTTAGATGGGTCATAAGAGGATAGTCTAAATTTCTCAAATGTGTGATGATTAAATTACTTTAAACAGGGTTCATACTCAAGTTTCAAAATGAAATTTAAGGACCCCAAAATTCTTTTCCACTTAAATTCCACAGACTACCAATGTAATTATTTGTTTTACATAAAGAACTGAAACATGATAAAGTTTATACTACAAGAAATCTTAGGATAACAGGAGAATTCATACATAACTATCATTGCGCATTACAAATATGTTTTAACAAAAATTTTAATCCAACTTAACATGAGAAAAATATAGATTCTTGAAGCTATGTCAAAAAAAGAAAAAAAAATTAAATGATTTGAAAACTCACGATTAACGAAATCTGCAAAGGTTGCACATTTTGTTAATTGCGGTTGTCACTGTGAGTCTAAAATCAAGAAGTTTTTAGGGAATCATAATATTGAGGAATTTTAAGAGGCTCTAAATTTTATAAAATGAATTTTAAGGCGCATATGAACTCTGTTAAACTCTGGTGGAAAATGCTTCAAATACTTTATTCCTACACTTAAAAACCTAATTTAAAATTTTGTATTCATAAATCCACAATCACTGTTCACATATTTGTTGCATAGGTAAAATATCGTCTATAAAATGTGGTTTACCATCATTAAGTTGTATTTCTCGATCTCTTGTCAACTGACTGGGCATAAGATATTTAGTGCTCATGTTCTTTTCAAGTGCAGATTCAACAATATTCATTAAAAATAATGCTTGCTGGGGAAAAAAGAAAAATATCTATAAATTAAGTACACAACATATAATTCCCTTAAATGAATTAAATACATATATATTGTAAAGACATGTGGACAAATAAATATGAAATGAAATACTACTCTCAAACTAAACCATGCAAGATTTTAAAATTGTCCTTGAATTATTTTATTTACAGCAAGTTGAAATATACAAGGTGTTTATAATTAAAACACAAAATTTAAGAATATCAAAATGTGTTGAAATGTTATTAGTTTGAAATGTAAATAAAAACTATTAGCATTGATTTTACCCCTCAATAACAAGATTCTCAGGTATGAGTAATATCCTTTACATGTTTGGGGCCCAAGGTTGTAAAAATGTCTTGTGTGTATAAATGTAATAGCATTTCATTTTACTAATAAGTTTTACAATTTATCAAGTTCATTCGCTGCATGGCTAGGTATGGCTTAATTTTAGCACATGCTTTAGTGAATGTTATACTTTAACTTATAATCCAGTAATTTATTAAATATTAAATAAATAAAATAAAGTAAATTAATTCAATATAAAATTTATTCAGGTGTATATCAGGGCTAATTTATTTTATTTAACTTCCTAGTATAAAGTTAAATAAACATGACTGAGGGAGAAAATTCTTTCACTTACAAACAATTCATTTGTACAGCAAATTACTTAATTGGAAATTCGATTAAAAAGTGTGCGGCATTAAAATTGATGAAAGGGTTAATGAATCTCTTGCAGTGGAAGTAGTGCAGTTCAAAGTAATAAACAACTTAATAAAAAATAATTTTACCATGCAAGAAGTGAACATATATAGAAATAAGTAAACATTTGCAATTCAGCATAATTCTGCATGTGAAAGTTGGTCGGTTAGTTGGAATTAAAAAGCACAAAATCCAAATAGGATGTGAAAGAGTTAAACTGGAATGCATGTGGGTAGTATATCTACTGCTAAATTGACCTCAGACTAGCGAAAACATGACTTTAATACAAATTCAACAAAACTGAAATTGACTTTTATATGATGATATTTATTTGACTATACTGTGTTAATGTATTTGAAATTTGTTTCTGAGCCATTTAAAACTTTAGTAGGAGTATTGAATTTTTTTTTTTTATTTAAATAGATAACACCAACAATGTGTGCAGCTTACCACTCTACATGTATGGTTAAACCAGACCAGTCGAAAAAGATAGGCTTGCAAGGGCCATCCCACCTGCTAAATTCTATGCAAGAATTCTGTGCAGCCTGTATTTAGTACATACAAGATGCGTTCTCACCAGTCACATTATGTGGCCAGCATTTCAGCATGACCTTTCGCATATTTCATCTCAGTGTTTTTGTATAGCTTTTGCCGTCGTTTTTTTTTTTTTTTTTTTTTTTTTTAATCAAACTTAGAAAAAGAATTTATTACTGCCTCTATTCTGTTCCATAAATATTAAAAAATTATAATTGCAGATTTGTGTTGCAGTTTACTTTCCTTCGAATGCATTTTTTTGGCTGCCTTGAAACTACAATGGATAACATTTCTTCTCTATTATTGAATTATTGTATTAGTTGATGAATCTTTTTGTTCTGTTTTAGTTCTTTGAAAGCCATGGATTTTATCCAAAAGTTGTGCCCACCCATTATTTCAACCACTGGCTATGAGCCTGGATTAAACACTTTTCCTTCAGCTTCCCACACAGGCATAGTCAGATAATTTGCACGCACAGTGCGTGCAGATATATTTTAGGTCTTTCAGGTAGTTTTGCAGTGATTCCAAGACTTTATTATTTTCTATTTTATGCACCTTGTTAAACCAAAATCATGCTTGAAAAATTTGAGCAAAATATGTAGTTTGTGTTGCCTGAAATTGTCCAAAAGTTTACTCAAGTGTCTAAAGCACATATGGGCAATCCCCGGCCCATGGGCCGGATGTGGACCACCATTCCTTTTGATCTGGCCCGCGGAACATTTTGAATTTCCATAGAAAATCCATCTAAACCATTAAAAATCCCATATAAATCCAACTTATACGGCCTGCAACTTCTCTAACAGCCTAAAGACTGGCCCAAAACTTACCAAAGGTTGCCCATACCTGGGCTAAAGTAAAAAATGATGAAATTTGTAAATGCAATTTAATTGCAAAAATAGTTTTACACTATTTTAGGACAGAATTTTATGTTTTTGACACTTATTTTCAAAAGCTATGTCCAGGGCTCGATTAACCTCTGAAGTGAGGAGAAGCTCAGTCTCATTTCGTGCCCCCCCCCCCATCACCTTTTTGTTTGGGAAAAGTAAAGTTTTAATGATTTTCTTTCATAAAAATATTTTATTCATAAAAAAGAAATTTCATTGATTTAATTAGTTCTAATGATTTCCTTTGAAAAAAGCATTTTATTCATTAATTTGAAAATTTCCTTTGATAAAAATATTTTATTCATTAATCTTCATAATAGTTTAGTTCATTGTAACGAGATTTTACAGTATTTTTGAAATTACTTTAAACATTAACAAATAACTAAAACCATTTCATTACCTTACTGGAACATTAAACTTTATTAATTTAGTCCTACTTTTCATTAGGCATGGCTTTTTTCCAGGAATTCTTTGTTTGTTTTGATGACATCATAAAAATCACAACACAGAAGTTGAGAATTAATTTTGACATTTAGAAGATGTTTAACCATGAGCGCCAGCAGCATGGGGCAATGTCCCCCCCCTGGATTTTTGTATGCAGTGTTTTCCCTTGCTTTTTTGCTCTTTCCAACATGGTAACCATACGTTGAAGTAATCTTTTCCCCCCCTGGGAAATATTCTGCCGGCGCCCATGTGTTTAACATTACATATTAAAAGTCTACTCCTTTCTGCCGGCCAAATATTCCCCATAACAGAAAAAAACTCTCAACCGCAGTAGATGTCCCAGGCAAAGACATCGCAAATAACCAATTTAGAAATATTGCGACATGAAGTATCAAGACTTCTGAAAAGCACCACTTCTCTTCATTAAAACTGTTTACAATAAATTAAAAGATCATTTAAAAACAAAATTTTGAATTTTTATTGCAGTTTTTCAGTTATTTTCAGCCCCCCCCCCTTCTTCAAATTCTGAGAGGAAGCTCAAGCTTCACGAGCCTTTCAGTAATCAGGCCCTGGATATGTCAAAACCCAGGGGTTTTGACATATCCAGGGTTTAAGCGCCCAGGGGTTTTGACATGACGATTAAAACTGGATAAAACCATTAATTGTCAAAAACTTACCAACCCTGCTGCTTACTTTTTCGAGCACACAGTTCTCGAAATAATTAATAATTATTTTGAGCAAAATAATTAATAATAATTTTGCAATCAATCAAACATAAGAAATTTCATCAGTCAAAGAGAGAGACATAAAGGAAGGATGTCAGCAGGACAACAAAAAAAAAATCTAAAAAGGTGGGACTGTTTTAGATTTGGTCTTAGTGACTCTCCAAATATACTCTCCTTTCATACTATATAATACATTTTATAAAAGCATACTTAGAAAATACTTACTTTTTTGGTAACATTTCCATGGATCAATGCCTCTATGTGAAGTTTTGATAATAATCTAGGAATCAACTGTTGCACACCTTCAATAGTCACTTCTATCAAAAAAAAAAAAAAAAAAAAAAAAATAATATATATATATATATATATATATTAAAATTACTAGTGTTTTTTAAAAGTAAAAATGACAGATAGTTTTTGCCATGATCAAAACAAAGTAATACAGAATTAAATATAAAAAACTGCATCAGATGAATAATGCATCAATTAGATTATTAAAATATCCATATGTGTATACATGCGTATGATTTAAGCTTCATACAGTTCCTTGAATAAACATATTTTATAAGTCCCCTGAACTTTTATTGCACATTAGAATAAAATCTAAATTTCAAGCTAAGTTTTAAATTTTTTATTTCTTTCTGTTGATTTCAATCTTTGAATATCTGAAATGCTGTGACATAATAGATGTCTGAAATATCAATAAAAGACTAAACTGTAATACTTTTATGTCCAACAGGGTTTTATTAGGTTCAATCTTAACAAAAACTTCTAAATTTTGAGAATAATTAATGAGAGTCCTACACTTTTAACTTCCATTTAGTAGCCCATATAGTCCAGATATTGTTTGTATGTACACTGAATTCTCTTTTCACTCAATTTCAAAATAACATAGTTGAAAAAATATATATGTTTTCAATATTTATTTTAAAAATGGGTAAATGCAGCAGTGGGAAAACTACTGTTTTTTGTAACGAACTACAACTACTTTTCAAAAAATGCAGTTAACTACAAATACAACTACTTTTTGACAAATGTAGTTAGCTACAACTACTTTTGAAATCAAGTCACTACTTTGTTACTTTTTCACTACTTGTAGGAGAGAGTTTGCTAAAAGATTTATTTACATTCAGATTTTAGGATACAGAACTAATTATGGAAAAATGTAATATACTAATTAGAGCAGGCCTGAAAACAGCTGAAGAACAAAAAAGAGGAAATATACGTGAATGCATTTTTGAGCAAAAAACAGAAATTGTGCATGGATTCATTTTTGCGAGTGAGAAAAAATAAATAAAATAAAATAATGTTAATGTCTCATTTTTTTATTAATATTAATGTCTCATTTTTTCGAACATTAATAAAAGATTGACATTTAAGGAAAAAGATGACAGATATTTTGTCATTACTCGTCTGTCTTCATTCACATAGTTCACAAGCAATATGACAATGTGGTTATTGTTTGCTACTGGTGCTTTCATCTATATTTAATGAGAAATGCATTCTCTTCAAGTCAACAACAAGATTTTCTGTAAATGTTTGCTCAACACCCAAATGTAACTTTTATGAAGCTGCAGTTCGGCTCATACTCATTTGTTGCAATGCTTTGTCCTCTCTTGAAAAATATTTAATTGACATTAACAAGTCAGGAATAATTGAAAATGGCAGGGAGTTTTTAGCAATGAAGCTAAGGAGTATGACTTCATTGTTAATCACTATGTCTGCAATAGGAGTAACAGGCATCTCTTGAGAAGGCTTTGATGCACCAGACAAAGCTGTAAACATTGGGTATAGTCCATATTGTGCATCGGCAACTGGGCAGTCACCAGAACCTATAACAATAAATTGAAATTATAACACTACAGCAAAAATGTTAATTAATGAAGCTTCAAAATTTGCGAGTCTTGAAACGAATTTTTGTTTCAGTAAGTATGACACACTTAACTAATTCGCTGAAAGCAGGGATATCTGAGTATGTGTGAAATAAAGGTGATAACTGAATAAAAATTTCAATTAAACTTATTTATTTAAGAATGGTATTTGCCATAAAGAAAGACATAAAATTTGAATATAATATGACAACAAAGCTAGCTCATTAAAAATTGAACTTTGTATATCATAAAACTTTTCGTGATTAATTTATAACTCTGCAAAACTGAGTGTTTTAATAAATTAATTTTAATTTTGAAAACCAAAGAACACTAATACCCTCCTAATAGAGTCCATATGCATCTTTCAATACTTCTTATAACGTGTACTTTAAATCCAACTTATAACGTCTACTTCAAAGCTTATGCAATAATGTTCATGAGCCAGTGTAAGTTGCTTGCTAACAACTTTTAATACATTTAATTCATCTGTCAGCAAAAAACTTATATTATTAAAATTCCGAAAAATATATAGTAAAATTTAATTACTGTTGCAAAACCAGTTTAGTGACATGTAACAAATGAAAATGTAATTTACAAAAAAGATGCAATGAAGTTAACAATGCAATTGGTGATACTACGCCATGAATTATATAAAGTTAAAAGAAAAAAAAATCTGGTATTTTTACATAATTATTAAGGATAAAATGTGCTATTCTTAAAAATCTGAGGTAGAGTATTTTCAGGAGTGGATTAGCCAAAAAAAATGAATGAATAAAATTCAAAACTTTTTAGCCATTCAAAAAAATTTGGGGGGGGGGGAAACAAAAGGTAAGAAAACATAATATAAACTTACCAGGAAGTGCATAATTGTTCTTCCTTAACTCCAAGACTCGTCTGTGTTTCTCGCTCTTTGTCTGGTCCATAAGAGTTACCAGACACCTAGATCCATAATTAAATTCATGTTGACATGTTGACATGCTGACGTGCAATATGCCAATCCAGCTCCTTCAATTTACGGATAGTATCTTAAAGACAAACGCTGTTAAATTCTTTCTCCAACTATGCCCAGCATCAATAGTTCTTAATGTTTCTTTTGGAACTTCGAATCCGTGTAAAATGGAACACTTGGCAGCTATGCTAACTACTCATGTGGAACGGAATGGATCAAATGTTACCAATCGCAAATAAACTTATTAACCTTCAGATCTGAAAATAGAGCATTTCGATGCACCGTTTCGCATACGTCATCCGATGACTCACCAAAAAAAAACCACGATTCTGCCACAAACCTACAGTTTATTGAAATGCAATTTTTTTCAAGTAGCACTGCCTGTGCATTTCATGTTTTAAAGAAGAAAAGAAAATTACAAATTTCTTGTCAGTCCAGGAAATTTTTCTAGCAAGCAAACTTGGCACACGTGCCATGTAATAGCCATTCCTGACTTAGAGTCAACATGAGCTAATAATACAAATGAGTTGCAAATATTAAAGTAATTTTAAAATACATAATCATGCTCAAGTATAAATTTGTACATAATTTTAAAAATCAATTTTGGAAATCTTAAAAATAATTTATGTCACAAAAACTCAACAGGATCAAAATTGGCTTAAAATGCTTTTGATATTAAAGGGGCCTCCGACGTAACTTAATACCCCATAGCCTCATCTAAGCATGATCAGGTTCTGGACATACTGTACCTCCTTTACTTTTTCTGTCTTCTCGGTTTTCATTACTTTACAGTTTCTTTCTCTCTTGATGCTTTCTTTTGAGTGTTTTGTATATCCCTGGTGCTGTCCTCATTTTAAATAGTATGAGTTTTTGTGTATTGCAGAGTAGGCATAGTATACCAACAATGGTAGTAACAAAAGGAGGCAAAAGCTAAAATGGTAGAGCATACCCTCCCTTCTCTCTCTATATAGAATTCTTTGTCTTCTCTCCATATTAGTGTGCAGGCATGTGCGTGTGGGAGGTCCCTCAAGTATTAGTAGCTTTTAATCATTCTATCCCCAAAAGAAAGAGGAACTGCACCATGTGATCAATTACCCGAAGCGATCTCACGGCAAGAGTAATCTTAAAAATGCAAAGTAGTTTCCAAAAATATGCTATAAACTACTGATTTTTTGTATTACGCTTCTATTTTTTTTTAAGTAGCATGCTACACTACAAACTACAAGAAAAGAGTATCAACTACTGTACTTTCACTACTTGTAATGTGTTACTTCCCACCCCTGGGTAATGGCAATATTATTCTTTGAAAATTTTTAGACCTATTGCATATATTTACTTCTCAGCATACACAGGTTGCATATGGGAGGATTTTTACAACAAAATCTATCCACCATTTTCTTTATTTAAGTATATTTTTCTTGCATGGTTTTCTTTAACACAGTATTACTAGGAATTTATCTATCATGTAAAAAGATAATCTGGTCTAACATCATTAGATAATTCGTCTTTTAATGCAGTGTTTCCCAACAATTGGTTTGCAGACACCAGACAGGTCGCGAAACTTTCTTATTGTTTACAGTTTTCAAATTTATTTATCAGTAGCAAATGTTGTTCTAACTAAAAATTTATATTTGTATAACATTTGATTTAATAAATAAAATACATAGTACATAACACTACTTACATAGCACATTACTTTTGGCTGATGTTGGTACACAAAATACTTTTCTTATTTTTTGCAGTCTGCATATGCAAAAAGGTTGAGAAAAACATTGATCATTGTACTATATAACATCTTTTCACAAACTATATTGAATCTATATAAAAAAAAAAGCAATGTGTAAACTGTCCGTTAGTTTGTGTGTGTCTGTCTGTCTGTCTCGCGTAGCTCCATAACGGGGGATCATAGACCTACCAAATTTTGTACGGAAATTCTCCAAGTCGGGTCTCGACACACCTCGAAGCGATTTTTTCGAAATTCGAATTCGAATGTTTTATTTTATGTTTTGTCCGATTTTTCTTGCGTAATACATAATAACGCCGGTAATCGCAAGAAAACGATATTTACATCATCGTATAGAGAGAAAATTTTCTTTTAAAAACTGTTTGTTCAGACTGTATAACATAATTTGCAGATTTTGGGGAATTTTTCAAATAAAATTAAATTTGACGCTGACTTTCGTAAAATACTTTTAAAACTGCTGCATCTTGAATTCTATCTGTCATAACTTTTTTTATATTTTGGCAAAAGACGGAGCACACAATTTGCCCACTTTTAAAAGAAAAATGGAGGGAAAATATAAATTAGGAGAATTTTTATGAATTTTTAAGTAAAGAAGGATTTTCATTTCAATAGCAGCTGCTTACAAATTTCGGCTTGATATCTTGGGGTTTGGTTGTCCTGGATACAGTAACAATCATTAAAATTGCCAGTTGAAGAAAATAAATAAAATTACTTTAAAATAACTGAGTTTTTGCATGTGAAATGTGCATCATTTTGGTTTCACGAGTTTAAAGCCCCTTTCGAAACTCAATCAGAAAACGGATTCACAAGCAAAACATACGCAACGCATGAAATAATTCCATATTTTATTTTACGTTGCCAGAAAAAGAATTGAATGCTGTTTTTTCACCAGTGAATTATCCAGCATTATTTTCATTTGAGATTTTAAACGGGACACGTTTTCGAATCGCAAGAAATATTTTGCGGTGCTAAACAGGGCCTGATTATGACAAACAGGGACACCGGGCATTGATGAATTTGGGGGCCTCCATCTATGAAATTTGTTTTATTTTTCATAAAATTTTGTTATAAAAAAGAATATTTCAGATTAACATTTCAAATTGGGTGCCATTTCGAGCCTGGGGCACTGGGCAAAGTTGCGATTTGCCCATGAGATAATAGGGCCCTGGTGCTAAATACGCCAATCTGACAAGAATTATGCATACAAATGTACAGAGAGCTGTTTTAGTGCCAACCATAAAGTGAAATGATTATCGTTTATACTAACGCGTAAATTATAAAAGTCACCAAAGAATAAAAGACTACATTCGTGGCAAATATCTAAGCCGTTTCTTTAAATTAAACATTAACGATTGAAAAACGAAAATATATTGTATTGATATCAGTAAAAGATTGTATAAGTAATAGTTAGTAGATATGCTAGGGCAATATTGATCAAAGCACAATATACCGCATTAATAAATATTTCGTGAAACTAAGTGTTCTATTCCTTTTTCAACAACCATCTTACATCACAGCTAAATAAACATTAAGTAATTCTACGTCGCGTTAATATAACAGAAAAGACTGTAACATAACTTTTTTTTTCTTCGAGATTCTGTTTGGTCACAAGTAGTTATGATCACATTTTGGGAAAATGTTCCCTTCTTCCCTTGCGAAGAGCGGGTACACAACTATTTAACTATAAAATAAAACGGTTCTCCACATCACGTAGTATCTAAGGTGGTATAACTTAAATCTAAAAAAGAGTATGATGTAGAAATGAGATATTTTGAAAGTTAGGAATTTTCACTGCAAACCGTCACGCTTTTCTTTTTCTGATAGCGAATGACATCGACATAGTTTTTGTGTCATAATATTAACAATGGTCTCAGGTTAATACTTATACTAACGTTACGAATAACTAATGAGTAACTTTACGCCAAGAGTCAAATCATTTTGCTTATTTTTAGATTCCAAATCACTGGAATCAATTCGAATTATAGATGTAAGAAAAAGTTTCGTTCCCTACCATGCGGAGAACGGGTACGCAGCTAGTTTATAAGAAAATTCTTGTGCTGACTATCTTAAATATAACCACTCAAACCAAAATGTGACATGCACATGTATATGTGCATGTCACATTTTGGTTTAAATGATTAGCAAATTGGTTTGACTCAATATGGTTAGCAAATCATGCAATGCTTATAATGGTTAGCAAATCAATAAATTTAGTTTGGCACAATATATTATCACTGAGTCTGGGAAATGAGACACCCATCCTCAAGTATTAAGTTTGCATTACGAATGAATCTACCTTTAAAGGTATGGGGGGGGGGGGTCAAAAATAAAGAAACAAACTATTGAATTGATAAAAGTGACCACATGTCTTACACTTTAGCTCTGCTGGGTTATGAAGTCAGAGAAACAGAATTTCTAAGGCTAGCAAGCCACACATTATGCATTCTTACTACAGGTGTGCCGGATCACTAAAAAGTTAGATTCGCGGATACAAATCAGGTAATCTTGGCTTTATATCTGCAGATATGGTTATGAAAACAGGTCATTCGCTGTCATCTCCCCAGATACAGATCTTTTTGTTTGGATATTATTTTGCAGAATACATCACCTTGAAGCAATAATTTTATGCTCAATATGTAAAATATTCTACTATAATATTAACTTTCAGATACTGCGTAGTGCATGTGTTTTAAAAAATACTTTAGTAGTTAAAATTTCATTTTTAAAAATCTTAACAGGATTTTATATGAATTAAATTATTGAATAGCTACAACCAACCTAAGTAGGTTTTCAAGTCTACACAATCTCTTGTCATATCTTATTGAAACAGCTGAAAAAATATGATTTTGGTGAATAAATATGACTGTCAGACAGTTCAAAATTTTTAAGATAGTTCTTCACAGACGATACTAAACACTGTAATAAGCTATAAATCGCTGCCAGTTAAGAAATTTGAAGAACAAATTTTGTGTTGAAACATGAGGGCGTTCTAATATAACATTAAAAATCTGGAGTAACTCCACTTGACTTTCCAAACACTTGATCATTACCAAGTGTTTAAATAAATTTCAATCAATGAATAATTCGGCAAAATGCAAAAGTGAAAATTATAAGATGGTGTTTAAATATTTTTTCCCCCAAGTTCGTATATTACTGAACGATTTTATCCTGTTTTGAATAATTAAACAATACTAAAATGTATTTACAATAATTGAAGTCTATATGACAGAATGTATATTAAAGTTTTGGTATCTCTGTAAAATAACATGTCTCATACTTGTGAAAGCTTAACACAATTTGAGACAGTGATTCACAATTTGCCTATGAAATTTCAACTCAATCGAATGCAGTATTCAGATGCTAGTGCACTTAAAGTAATTTCTGTAATTTGTCACAATGTCATGCTGTGTGTATTGTTACGTATATTAAGGAAAATCTGCACAAGGGATATCTGCCTAGGATGGGTAATGCCTTAGTCAGAGGACTTTCTAAGGGGTTCTAACGCATACTCACATTACATCTGGAGAAAAATAAGCAAAATTCCAGACGATTAGATCGACAGCTGTGACATGAGACCCGAACCCAGGACCTTCACACTTCAGCCGTCTACCATTTTGAGTGACTTATCCACTCGACCATGGTGGGGCTTATCACAACCAGGGCGTGAAATTAGCGGTCGTTAGTCATATTTTGCAACTGTAATTTTTGTTTTGACAACCGAGATTTATGAACCAGTCATTATTTTTTACACCTAACATTTTGTCCGATATAGGGCTGTCATAGGTGACTAAAAATCGACTATTTTGGCATCGGCCGACTACAGCGACTTTTTAAACAAAAATACTGCGAAAAAGGACTATTTTGCAAATTCTGGGAACTTGTTTGTCTAGACAACTATTTTTTAAATATGTGCTGAAAAAATATAAATGTAAATTTCCGTGAAAAAAACTTTTGCTTTCGTAAGCTTTTCACACAACCGCCCCGTGGCAGAAAGGGAACGATCCTCTGCAGAGAGTCTTTTGTGGTTGAAAAACGTGCGAAAGACCACTTTCTTGTCTTCCACTGAATCGCACTTTTTGTAATGTAAACAAATAGAGGAACGTAAAGGAATTTAGCGATAATTTTTTAACTCCATGTATATTAATGAAGTTGATCGGAGAAAACTACGAGCTTGCGTTCGCCATATTGGATTCTTTCTGAAAATGTATGTTTTAGCAGTAGCTCGGATCATATGGCGTGGCGGTGTAGGATGATGCGATGATAATACTTGATATCAACATTGGTGAACGCGTGAGATCCTTTTAATTAAGGCAGTGTAAAAGTTATTTAGATTAGTTAATATTCCTTAATTAAATATAATTATTTACCGCGGGAGAGTACAGGTTTACGGTTCGGACACCATCTTGGATTTTATTTGCCGTGGCGCATTGCAGCGCCGCAATAACTGTTGGGGGTAGCAGAGCCTGGTACTTTCAAATTTAACTTCCATTTAATTTTTACTGTAAATTTTGATGTCAATTTTGAATCAGAGGTATTGCGTGGATCAAAATGAACACAAGTTCTTGAATGACAAAAACAGTTTATTTATGAAGAATAAAAGGTTCATCCAGTCATAAGACAGAAATACAAGAGAAATTGTTTCAAAAATTACCAGCATGAGCAGGGTAGCCAGAAAAGGGAGGAAAAAAAACTTCTATTTTACTTGCACAGCTCACCATTTACTGGTCACAAAAAATGGCTTCTACCAGTCTCAAAAGCAGGTCATCACAAGAGAGCTTCCACAGAAAACAACATAATAAGGCCCAGCCTTTCATTTGCCTTCTTCAGGCCAGCCTTAGCACATCTGCACTGGGTTCAGAACTACACTGCACTGCTAGACAACCAAAACTAACATCTCCCTTTATACTACCCTGCCCATGCTTCACAAGCTCAAATTTGCATACTTTCCAAACCTGGAAAGAAAAATAAAGTCATTTCTGGTTTTACTTAAATGAGGTGACACATCAAGGATGATGTCACAGCTTTCAGCTAATGGAGCAGTTTTATTAACATTTAGTTATTATTAAGTGGCAACTAATGGTTTGTTTACATCTACAGTATGTCAGATGATGAAACTAGTTATTTTAGTATGATAATTTAAGACTATTGTAACTTAATATAATGATTAGGAGTAACTTAGAAGTAGTTTATCTTTTACTTTAAATACTATTGCCTTTAATTTTAAATGCTGTTTGAAATAAGTTAAACATTTTACAAGACTATTTTAAAAAGGTAAATGTAATTTTAGAGCTTTTGTGTATAAAAGAAAACAGGCATATGCATCTATATAAATAAAACAATGTGTAAACTGTCCGTTAGTTTGTCTGTCTGTCTGTGAATCGCGTAGCTCCGAAACGGGTGATCGTAGACCTACCAAATTTTGTACGGAAATTCTCCAAGACGGGTCTCGACACACCTCGAAGCGATTTTTTCAAAATTCGAATTAGAAAATGTTTTATTTTATGTTTTGTCCGATTTTTACCAATTTTTCTTGCGTAATATATAATAACGCCGGTAATTGCACTCGCAAGAAAACGATATTTACATCATCGTATAGAGGAGAAAATTTTCTTTTAAAAACTGTTTGTTCGGACAGTGTAACATAATTTGCAGATTTTTGGGAATTTTTCAAATAAAATTAAATTTGACGCTGACTTTCATAAAATATTTTTAAAACTGCTGCATCTTGAATTCTATCATTCATAACTTTTTTATATTTCGGCAAAAGGCGGAGCACACAATTCGCCTACTTTTAAAAGAAGAACGGAGGAAAAATATAAATTAGGATAATTTTTACGAATTTTTAAGTAAAGAAGGATTTTCATTTCAGTAGCAGCTGCTTACATTTCGGTTTGATATCTTGCGGTTTGGTTGTCCTGGATACAGTAACAATGATTAAAATTGCCAGTTGAAAAAAATAAATAAAAACGGGTCCTGCGAGCAGACGATTTCTTTGCTTGGCTCGATTTCCTTTTATAAATACTGGATTTATTTGTGAGAAGAAAATTAAACGGCATAATCTAGAAAAACAATTTTAAAGCCCTTATAAATAGTGCAGTCTTATTTCTTATCTCTTTTCTTTTTGTAAAGGGTTCCAAGAGAGGGTGACGTATTTTTAAAATAAAAAAATGTCCATTTCATGTAGTGTCTGAGGTATTTAATGCTAAAACGTGAACCTAAAAGACAGCATGTCTGCGGAAATAAGACATTTTGAAAGTGAGAAGTTCACTGCAAACGGTCCATTTTCACTTTTTTGATACCGAATGACGCTGACATAGTTTTTATGTGTGTGTGTGTCATTATATTGCAATGATCTCAGGTTATTACATATATGACGCAAATTTTAAGTCAAGAGTGAAATAATTTTGCTTTTTCTAGATTCCACATCACTGGAATTATTTGAATTACACATGTGAGGAAATTTTTCGTTTCCTACCGTGCGAAGAACGGGCACGCAGCTAGTAATAAAAATAAGTGTTATTTTTCACAACATACCACAAAAGCATTGTTATGACTTTGGTGAGGATGGTTGGAAAACTTATTGGGGGAAAGGGAAGCTTTAGGTATTGTACTTTATGGTTAAGGGAACTTTAAATGTTTTTTGTTTTTTTGTTTTTTTTTTTTTGTTTTTTTTTAATACTTGGAACTAATGAAAATAAAGTTTTATTATATTATAATTTTGCTAAATAGATAAAATATATTTCGTTTATTTCTACATATTCCAACAATAACGACAGGCTAAGTGCGTGACTGAAAACAATACATAGATTGACTGCAATTAATTAATTCAATTTCATGAAAAAATGAAAGATTAATTATTTATTTATTTGTGTGTGGGGGGGGGACATTAGCAAAACGTCTGGATTTTGGGAAATTATAAATTTCGGACTTCCGGGCCTAAATTACGATAGTTAAAATAAAAATTTTATTTTAATAAAAATGTGACTTGATCGTTTAAACTTAATAAAATTTATCTTTTTAAATGAAACACCTTTATGAGATAATGTTAATTTAAAAAACTTCAATTATTAGTTATTTGAAAATTAGTTATTTGAAAATATAAAATAAAAACTTTTTATTTAAATATAAAAATTTTAATAATTAAGATAAAATTCAGTTTGTATTCAAATATGTTTTAAGTAATTTAAATAAAAATAATTTTTAATACGATAAAATAGCTATATAAAATATTAAATACTTCTTGATGACATTGAAAACTTTCATAGACCCTCTCCCAACTCCAGTTCAACCCACTGAGAATACAAATACATATTTCCACAATTTAACATGTACTACCTGTTTGCTTACAGTGGTGGTTGATCAGGTAACATTTTGAAGCTGGTACATGTATACTGCATAAGTTTATCTACCATAGGCATTGTAGCTATATAGCAACAATTTATAAAATACTTCTAAACTATAACTAAAGACCACGTCTTGTAAAATGTATCATAATATTTTATTCTGGTGGCATAGGTGGAAAGCTATAAAAATTAATTTTTTAGATTTACTTACTTTCTTTACTATCTTAATTTTAATAGTCCTGATCTTCTTTATTATTACTGTACATGATCATTAAGCCTACCTGTTTATAGTTTATGCATATAAACAAAACAAAGGTTTTTGAAACTGCACCTGAACGAGACAGTTTGGCAAACGGGAAAAAAAAGTTAGGTGCCATCGACGCCTAGATTGCTCCCAATTTCTCACCCTGATCACAACGTATAAGAATACTTTTTTATTCCGGTAAAAAACTAAAATCTACACAGTCTGTAAGACAAATGTAATAGAAGTACCTAATTTAAGTTGATTTGAATGCACCATATAGACATAAAAGCACTTTAAATAGATTATGTCTGTGAGTACAAGTGAGTCACAAGTATAAGTCCTAATGTATAAGAATTAATTTTGCAACCCTGTGAACAAACCCTCAATTCTATGCAGACTAAAACTTATGCAGGTCATGCGACCATCGGCTATCATACACAAACCCAATTTGTGCCCAATCAAAATGTACCATATAGACGATAGCCCATTTCCAAGAATTTTCATCCACATCCCGTAATAAATAAGATTTTTTTGTTGTTCTTGCATCCATGTAAAAATATATATATATATTCATTCTATAAACCAAAATCAATAGCAGTCATACAGGTGTTGTCCATGATATACAGTCCAACCGCTTAATGGAATGAATATTGGTCAAAAGAATATCCTGCTTAATAGTATAATAAATTTTCAATGTACCAAACCATATTTAACAGTCAATTTGATCCTCGATGATGGAATGTCCGCTTATTAGAACAAATTTTCATGGCAAACTAGCTATTTCATTAAGAGGGTTCGATTGTATATACCAAACTTATGTTCAGCTGAATGCACAGGTTAGGAGCTACCATGTTCACTCTCGCGCACACACATGCATACATACAACATTATAAAAACAGAAATGAATACAGAAGATTTCGAACTATGTAAGTACTATATGGTAGAAATATACTGGAGAGCATATTGTCATTCAAAGCTTGTTGGAAATGTGAGGAAAGGACAAACCATGTGACTTGTGACACGGAAAGTTGCAGAGAGGCCATGCTTGAGCTTTATTGCCATATTTGGCTAGTGGTTAATGTACAGTACAAGCAATGGCGGCTAAGACGAAAATTAGCAGTGGGCAAGGTGAGTTTTGCAAAAACCCCCCAACCTACTATTTTATGTGGCAATTTTACCTACTTATTACCCCCAACCTACTATTTTATGTGGCAATTTTTATGTATTATTTTTTTTTTGTGTGGGGGGGGGGGCTTTTCGTTTAAAAAACTGATTGCAACTCTTTTTTTGTTGTTGTTGTTGTTTAAATAAAAAAGCACTTAAAAGTTGTGTTGACACTGTTTTGATTAAAAAAATTACAATCTATTCATTAAAAAAAAATTGTTGCCATTTAAATACAACACGCAGGAATGTGGGGTCGGAAACATCCTTTTCATTTACCTGTTAATAGTAACATTAATATCAATCCTGTAACAAAATGCAATCCATGTTTGAATGATCAATGCCGTAAGCAATATATAATCCATACTTGAATAATTAATCCTGTTACTAATCAGTTTTAGTCAAGTGCTTTCTGTGAAGATCTAATAGTTTTTGAAGAACCATGATCAGAAAGATCACTATTCCAAAGTGAATATTAACAGGTACGTGAAAACGACGTTTCTGACCAACATTGCTATGAGATTTTGAACTATATTCGTTCCTCATAGTACACTACCCCTGCCATGTTTTTTATAAGAGTTCGGAATTAGTCAGCAGAAAAGTCATATCATATATATATATATATATATATATATATATATATATATAATAACAAAGTCATATTCTTCAGCTTGAGAAATTTTATATTTTCAATGAGAATTTTAAATATAAAATAGATATTGTTGCAGAAAACTCTGCTTGTTTCCTGGGTTCGTCGTTTTAAAGTCCAATAGGTGTAGAAAGTTCTACTAAAGAGTCCACTTGTCAGGATGGAAAATGAATCTTATTGGTTCTAGAACTTCGTTAAGCAATCTGCTGTACAAAATTCACAAGCACAATCAGACAGTAACATGCTTTTAACAGTCTGCTTAGTACAGAAGCTTTCACAAATGCATATTTCTCACACATAATAAAGCACTTCCACAGGTGAAAATTCGGTGGAAATATACAAGGGATGCAAGCAGTCCCTCAAGACTCAGCAATAAAGAATTTACACACAGCACTTTAAAACAAGGCTTAAAAAGCAAGCAAACTATAGCACCATTCACAGAGCAAAGCAGCGTACTCATCAGTAGTTCGATAACATACTCAATGAATGCTCGGTAAGGAACTGACTCAAACACGTCACTTTTATAGTCTATGACGAACACTGTGGAAGGTTTTAGAGAGAACCATCCGTAAATTGTACTAAAAAAAGCTCAATTTTGATTGCGTAATAGAAGAGTAATGTCAGGCTATTATGCATGTTAAGGCAGGAAAACTAACTTTACAAGCCCCATTGGGAAAATCGTGCCAAATGACCGAAATGTTGCCACGCTTGGCGACTTTTCGCGAAATATAGCCAAATATGGCACCAAAAAAAAGTCCCCAAAAGTGAGGCTACCAAAAGCCTAGGGCCAATATTTCTCAACATTTCTAGAAAATGCTAGACAAACCAATATAGAGAAACCCAAAACTCCGTATCTCGCATTCTAGTTGACCGATTTTAATGAATCAAAAAGCAAAATTTAACTATTAGACACATAGAATACGAATTTTAAACCATTTTGAACCCCAGAACAGTGGGATTGCAATTTGTAACAATATATATTTTCCTCCTCACTTGCAGGCCATTCTAGTTTGGGACTCAGGACATTGATCCGGTGGTCTGGTTTACTAAACCCTAATCAAGCAAGAATAAATTGACTGCTTTAAATAAAATTTTTAAATAGGTTTATTTTTATTTTTTTTTTCATCGCATTATTTAATTTCATTTTGCTCTCTCATAATTTCAGTACATAGTCATCTTCAAAACTCAGTATTTCCATTCTTTTTAAAATGTTTCACATATTAACTGGTAAAATTATAAAATATGAGATTGTTTTTTAATCTGTTTTCATTTACACTGCCTTTTAAGTGGTTGACAGTATAACTCAACATAAATCTTATAAAGAAATAAAAGCAAAACAAAATTTGAGTTTAACGTACCTTAACAAAGTCTTAGCTTTTTTTTATTGGGGTAGGAGGACTGCACCACGTACCAGTAGATTATTAAATTACTCACATGGTATTGAAAAAAAAGCCTATTAATTCTGAAATTTCGATTTAAATAAGATCTTAAGAGAATTAGTTTTCTTATGTCACTACAATTTACTACTGTGTTTTGTTGTAAAACAATAATGTAAGTGATCATTTTTTTAGACAAAAATGCGCTATTTTCCTTTAATATGAGATTGCGATGGCTAAAGAAAAGTACTACTAAATATCGAACATTTTGCAAAATGTGCCACTTTTTGAAAAATTTTGTTGAACAATTCCACGATTAAGAATTTTTTCTAAATGTTTCATAAAAGGCACAATTTTTCATTTACTATAGTGTGTAATGCAGCTCATGAAGACTCATCTTACTTTTTTCCCTTTTTTTTTTTTTTTTTTTTTTTTTTTTTGAGTGGGTATTCAAAGTTTATTTTAATTTGTGTACAACGACCATGAGCCAGGTTTTGTTTCTACGAACTGCATCCTTAAATATACAGTAACCATATGCAAAATACATGCCCGTAACCAGAAAATATTTCCCAGAGGAGGGACGACCTTCATGATTTTTCATGTTAAGGAACATTCACATGCTACTATGGTGAAATCGTATTTCAAATGTCTAGTTTTCCGATTCTAAGTTCTTACCCTTAGGTAAAAATATTTAGGTTCGAGACCATGCCAAAATCCCTTCAAGAAAACTATGTGATGCAAGGAGCAAAGCCCTTGGAAGTGCGGGGCCGTGTGCCCAGAAGCAGAACTTTTCCTGCCAATCTGCGACGGCTTTTTAGGCACAGAAAACAATCTGCAGCATAATTTCACAATAACGGAAGTAGGATTCAGTAAGCATATTTTATCACAAGCTTGCATTTATCTAATGTTAGTTAATCAGTTAGACATGATCAAACTAATAGAAATTTACAGATATAATTTATTGAGAATAAAACATAACAACCTGTGCCTTGGTTAACAGATTTGGATGAAGAAAAAAACTTTATGCAAATAGATATTCTTAAAACATTTCTGGTAGTCTTTGTCAAATTTTACAGCAATAATCTATTGAGTAGAATAGTGTTTTAAAGAAAAAAAAGACTATTTTTCTGGATAGAATGTAATAGTTAAACAGCAAAACTTTTTGTGGCATTCTTAGTTTAAATTGCATAAAAAGCAAGAAATGAATGATCAGTTTAATTATCTGGCCAAAAACCATAGCAGTTTTAATTACATGAAGCAAGGTAAACAGTTAGCGTTATTCATTATTCTTGATAACACAAGAGGCGAGAATTTTTGTCCATAATTTATTTTGTACTAACTCTAGCAAAATGTTTGTAATAAGAGACTCCAAACATGAAAATTAATGCAGCTTTCAAAAAATTTTCTGGTTCCTGTATAACCAGATGGAGGGCCATTAAGAAATATAAACACTCTGATCAACAGTTCCAACAGCTTGCTCATCATTGCCATCTGTACATCTTAATCGCATTTTGCTTCCTCTCTCAATGACCGATCCCCAACTTTCACAACAAACTTCTGATATTGGAACTGAAAGTGTGTGTGTAAGAAACCTAATAAATACAGGTATTTTCTTTGAAAGCTCATTAACAGAGTTTAACAATTTGGATTGGAAACCGATTTATATCTATTTTTTTCCTCTCATAAAATCGTAAGTAATGTGTTTTCAAATTCTAATATAACATTGCATTTTTGCATTCCAAGCAAGCAACTTTATCCAGCTGTGCAGCATTTCAATAAAAAATTAAAAGAGTACCCAAAATTTCCTTTTGCATCTGCTATCTGCATACATTTGCTGCCTAGAATATTTTTGAAACAATATATTAATTGAAAAACTAATTGCTAGCAATCTGATAAGATCAACAGGCAAACAAAATGTAAAACGCATGCTAAACTGGCATGCGAGTTCACGAGACCCGTGAGCGGGGGAAAAATATTGTATTATTCGGTATTTTTTAACAGAAAATGTTTATTTTGAGAATTAGAAGAGGAATTTTTTTTCATGACCATAAAAAAAAAATTGCATCCATCTGCGACGTACGTCTCACGCCTCGCATTTTCTGCTATGGGGGCCGTGGGCAGTCACCCACATTGCTCACGCCTATCCCCGCCTCTGAGTACAAGCCAAATTTACTCTCAACATACGCACTACAAGTCTTCTTGCCGAAAAAGAAATATCGCCAAGGTTAAGTTGGTGTGGGTACATTTAAAAAATTTGTTAAAAATTTAAGAAAAACTTGTGCACACATGTACCTGTAAAATATTATTCATTTCACAAATTATGAATTGCATCCATAGGCAGAGCAGCTATGGGGGGGGGGGGGGAATCACACAGTGCAAATGAATTTCTTTCAGTTTATGCTAATTTTTCCTATGGTTTTCCCTGTAATTTAGGTATAAATTGAAATTATTACATAAAAAATGTCCAAACAGGTTTTTTTCTTTTAGTCAAATTAATTTAGTGTGTCTGGTTAACAAATAATTTTATCAGCTTCGTGATCAATTAATATTCTGTAAATTAATCTTGCATCTTCCGTAATCGCAAAAATCACGTTTTAAATAAATGGCAATATAATTTTTGTGATTACATATTCTCTAAAAAAGTAATAATTCTTGGCGAAATATAATAGAAAATTTAATAACTGAACATTCCTTTTTACGTACTGAAATCGGCAAATTATATCGCAATTAAATGTAATGTTTTTGTGTTATGGCAAGCCTACAGGAGGAGCATCTGCCGGTGGAGTGCCTTGAGCAAAGGACTTTTTAAGGGGTTCTAATGCGCATTCACGCAAATGTAAATCTAAATGGTAATTATTAAATTTTGAATGTATTTTTAAAATGTTACGTTTTTGTACAAAAATAACCTTTTCCCTTTCTTAAACTTAAGTACAATAGCTCTAGTTTTAAAACATAACTCTTAAGTAAAATACTCAACATCATTTTAATTGCATAATAACCTTGAAACATCTTGCTTTCTTCCTCTATCCCTAAAAACGTACGTCCACAGAACAACTAAAAATTGAGTTGTTCCTCTTTTGCCTGTAAGTTGACAATCAGTAGTTTTTCTTCACATTCGCACTTGTGAACTATTACGATATTTGCATATGAAAATTTTGCTTGAGCTAAATTCACTTTTTTAGAATACATGCAAATTTTTGTCTCCTTTTGCGTACCTCATTTTCATTGGCCGCTAGGTCTTAAGCTTCATATATAAGCTCAGGAATTTTCTTATTTCCTTGCCGTTTTAGTTCAGATGGGGATGCTCTGACTAGCAGCTCTCCTGCCTGGGGTTTCTCAGTGTAGGTATTATGGCAAGTTACCATGTTTAAGCTTTAATTTTCTTTCCTCCCTAAAAGCATGGGGTTACCTTAGAATTTAAATGAATTTGTTAAAGTAATTTTGCTAATGTATTGCTAAAATAAAATAGTGCAGATTTGTTAGCTTTTTCTTAGCCGTATCGCATCCAGATCATTTGGTCACAAGTGTAACTGAAAAAGCACTCAAAATACTGGTGTTAAACAATAAAGTAAATAAAAAACTTTGTAAAAAACACACAGAGATGTTACAGGTAAGTTGATACGTACGTTTCGGCCAAAAAATTGTTTTGGCCTTCCTCAGTCAAAGCCCTTTGACATACAGAGTAGAAGGAACTGAAAAAAGATCTTTGATCTTTTTTCAGTTCCTTTTGCTCCGTATTACAAGTGTAACTGTTATTTTTCAAATAGTAATGTAATATAAATATTGAACTTTTTGGTATAAATGTTTTAGAAAAATAAAGTAATTTTTTTAATCACCTTTTTCAGCATTAATTCAGTTGAATAGACAGCAACCAACAAAGGGGTCGGACCAATTGGTTGCTGAAAGCAGACGGCCCATAGGTTGGAAATTTTGGTTGCGAAGCGGCCCGTGTGCCGTAGTTTGCACAAGCCTGTTGTGAAGAGGCCCGTGTGCTCTAGGTTACACATTTTGGCCGCAAATATGCCATCGACGGACAAAACTGGACCCCGAAGATGGCTAGTACAGCTTTAATATACTTCCATTTTAGGTACTAAAAATTGAAAATATAAACTGAAGAGTGAAACAGTAAAAAGAATTAATTACCATCAATGCAGTTTAGAAGTTCATCATTAGTCCACATGCGCTCCGACAATAGTAACGATGTAAAATATATTGCATGACGATGAGGTTGCTCAGCATGAAAATTTTTTAGACTCCTGTGAAGCTAATGGTTGAAATAATTAGAACAGTTGAAATAACTAAAGAAATCAAGAAAGGTAAAGTAATTTAAAGACAGTACCTCTTCTTTTATAATGTTAAATCGTTTCTCATCAATTTTGAAATTCGTCAGTCGTTCCATTATTTTCTTTAACAGAACATGTTGTTTATCATTGTAACCTTTTATATGAAGCTGCAGAGTTCAAAATAATTAGAAAATTATTGAACAATTTCTTATAAATAAATGTTATTTTACTTATATAAAACATATAATTTTATTGCCCTCAAAAATTTTAAATATTTAGAATCCCTAAAAAATGTCACATTTAACACAATTTATTTATTTGAAAATTTATAACAACATACACACAAAAAAAATAAATAAATAAATAAATAAAATAAAAAATAAAAATAAATCCTTCTTTTTTAACTTAATGATCAACAATTTTCAGACTAAGTAAGTTAATGATAATTGGATTATATGTACAGTAGAACTCCAATTATCCGAACTCCGACTAACCGAATCGCCGATTATCCGAATCACTTTTAGAATTTCAGAAGAAAATTAAGACGGAGCGACCTTCCCTCCGCGAAGCTAGTGTAGGCGCACAGCGATAACGCACTAATGTGCAGCACTTGTAAGTAGTCTTAACATGCAAACGGACGTGTTGCTTTTTCATTTAATTAATTAAAAGCTCTTTTCTTTGAAAATAGTTTTCTTCTCTCATTTTCAACATACATATAAACAGTAATAAATATAATACATACTAAACCCTTTGCAATTATGCCTTCGTTAAACAAACCGATTACTGTATTTTCGAACGCGTTATATCCCTTCAAAGAACACTCGTTTTTAAAAGGGCGGTCCCCCGAACATAGCGGCGCCCTTTGATGTGGGAAAACCGGAGCTTTCTAAAAGTCAACAATAAATAAAAAATGCCACAGCCTATGCGAACAGAGAGAGAAAAAAATGATGATGTGAGAAAAATATTGATGGATTCTGGATTCCTACACTGACTTCCCCCCGCGAAGTCAGTGTAGGCACAATGGCAAATTAAGACAAGTTCCGGCGCATTGCAGTCACGGCGCACCTGTCATTGTTTGTTTTGATTAGCCAGTGTGCTATTGACCTTGCTCGAGGACGCTACTCTTTCGCTACGGCGGAGATGTTTAAAAAACAATGATTTTTATTTCTAAACTTGTACATAAGTACATTTTATTTATATTTAAAACATGTGAAAATTTCATGTTTCTTTCATTTAATTCAATAAAAAAATAGTGCAATATCAAAACGTAGCTTTTATTCTCTCCAATGGCAATTTTTTTAAAAAAATCCGATTATCCGAATATTTGATTATCCGAATGGGCCCCGGTCCCCATTAATTCGGATAATTGGAGTTCTACTGTAATAATAATATGCAGACCATATGTAATCCTAAACTAATTAGTGAAATTCCTTTTCTAATTAAAAGAATAAATAATAATTGGGATAAACAGCCATTATCACCCTGGCAAATGTAATTTAATAGTACAAACTTAAATAATTAAAATTAATTATATTTCATTGCACTTCAAAGACTGCTTATAATCATAAAGATTTAATCAGTGTTTCAAACCCTGCACAAAGTTATGTCTAGCTAAACTAAGAAAATTATCAATAAAAATAAGCTATTGACATTTTGGAGGTTAAATTGTTAAGAGGGGTATGCATAATTATCAATCAGGATGTAAAAATGCATTTTGAAAGGCATGTTTCAGGTTATTTGACATCAACAAAGGCATTAATGATTACTGAAAATGGAAGCCTCATTAATAATTAAAAAGTTAAAAAGTAATAGAAAAGTTAAATAGTAATAGAACATATTAACGACATTAAATTCAATAGAGAATCAACAGCCTTATCCTGCCTCGCACTAAACACCCCCATTACAATAGATTTTCAAGCAATACAAAATATAGTGAACTTCAATAACCATACATACGCCTACTTACGAGAATCATTGGAAATACTAACAGCAGAGGGCAGCATCAACGACATGACACACGCCAGCGTAGACGAAACATGGAATGACATCATGCGCAATAAGAATGGCGCGGAAGAAGAGGAGGAGAGGAAGAGCATCATTCCCACGGGAACATCAGACTGAAGACGGCTGTAATGGCGGCAGCCGAAATATATTTCTCCGGAGGTTAGGGTAGTATTTTTATCAAATTAACAATGGAATACCTCCGTATTACTTTTTAACATGCAAGCCAGTACCAGGCTATTTTATGGTTTTTATCTTGTTTTAACAAGTTTTATCGGCACCTCCCATATCTATATGGATGTCATCAAAGAAATGCAGTTTCAGCATATACAAGTCAACAAACCGATGTCACCTGGCTCCAGATGTCTGCCCTCAAATTATGATATACAGTAGAAGACCCAAAATCCGCCGATCCGAAATCCACAAGTCTCTAAAATCTGCTCTGTCTGTTCAATGTAAACAATGAAATCTGCCCTGCCAGCTGCAAGTTCAGAAAACTACAGTATAACCACAAAGTAAAACTAAATAAGCTATTCCCACTTGGAAAAAAATTTTTAGGAGTCTGTGAGCTTTAATCTTAACATTGATAACTTTCAAATGGCTGACAGTGACATAATTGACACTGAATTATGATCACACGATGCAAACTCTGACACAGTAACAAGTGAGGATGATCGAAAAGTTGATAAATTAACATTTAATGAAGGTTAGTCTGTGAGAAAGAAATATCTCAGATTTGTAGAGCAACAAAGCTGTGTCACAAACAGAAAATAATGAAAAAAAATAAATAAAAACTATAATTAGAACATCCGAAAGTCCTAAACTATTGAATATACATGTTTAAATAAGTTGTACTATAATCTCATAATTTGTATATTGCATCTCATAATTTGTACTATAATCTCATAATTTGTATTAATCCTCTGTATTTTTATATCATGATTCTAATTATAAGTAACATGATTTGTTTCCCTTGATCTCATTGTATTTTTTTTTCTATTATTTTCTGAGGGGGGTGGAAATAGAATAAATTTCCTATTATGACCCAAAATCCGCAAAATTCTAAAATCTGCACAAGGTCTGGAACCAAGCTGCGCGGATTTTGGGTCTTCTACTGTAGATGAAGTAGAGCGTATTTACAGTAATTTAAGAAGCATTTCCAAGCGTAAAGTAAGAGAATTTCAACATATAAATTTCCTGAAGGACTGTCTATATTTTAAAATCACTCCCAACTTCATAGCAATCAAAAACTCATTTCTCAATCAAGAGTTCTTTTATGATATTAAACATTTTGAGCGTAATCTTCTTAAAAATATTCGAAAGAAATTCGCAATCATTGCAGACCTTACTCGAAACGAAAAAATAGCTAACTCAAAATTAAAAAATAAGTGCTCTCTAGATGAGTTTAACGAACGGATTAATAAAATTAACAGTTTCTGTCGAAAAGAAAGAAATATCTACCAAACGAAACACCAACGAAAACTTAACTGGAAAAAGAAAAAGAATATTAAAATAAAAATACCTAACCCTAAAGAAGATCAATTTATTAATCTCTCCTCTCTAAAACTCACGCAACCACAAAAAGACATTAAACTTAGGCCCTAAATTTATTCTAGACGATACCATCAATATTAACGATACAATAGCTAACATAGAAACAGCCATAAACCAGCTCCCCACCCCGGATAAAAAAGATATAAGGCTTATTGCCCATAATGAAATTAAGAAAACTTTAAAAAACCCATCAAAAGATCAAGAAGACCGGAAATGTCTAAACGAACTAAAGAAAAATGAAAACATCGCATGTCTAAGTTCCGATAAAACAGGTAAAATAGTAATTCTTGATAAAACAGACTATAAAGAAAAAATGCAACACACTATTGAAGCTCTGAATGTGGAACCTTTAAATAAAGACCCCACCCCTAGAATTATAAATAAACTCAAAGATCTTATTAAAAATGGAACATGGCCAAACGAAACCCCTCCCAACTTTGATAATTCTCCTGCAATAGCTCCCCGCATTTTCGCTAAATATAAAGACCACAAAAATCCTCCCTCACTCAGACCTATTGTTAGCAAATGTGAAGGCCCAACTTACAAGCTCGAAAAATATATGAAAAACATCCTATTAGAAATAATCCCTCCATCTGATTATGTACTGAACTCAACTAATGACTTTTTAAAACACAAACAATTTTACTCTCAAAGAAAACAAAAGTATGGTCAGTTTCGACGTTATTAATCTTTACCCATCCATAGACATTAATGAAATGATTCCCATAATAAATAAACAAATAGCTCTAACCTACAAAAATGAAGAAATTAGCAACACTCTAACAAGAGCCATAAACCTATTTTTAACTAACTCACACTTTCAATTCGATAACCATTTTTACAAACAAACACAGGGTGTCCCAATGGGGTCACCAATTTCGGGAATCGTGGCCGACTGGAAAATGCGCCTTCTTGAAAATAAAATTCACACTAACTTTAACCATTCTTTTCGCTTGTGGGTACGATACGTTGACGACATTTTTGCCATAGTAAATGAAGACAAACTCCTAGATAAATTAAACAGCCTAGACCCTAATATAAAATTCACCTATGAAACTGAAACTAATATGTAACTCCATAAACTACCTATGTAACTCCATTAACTACCTCGATGTTAGAATTATGAAAAATAAAAATCTCAAACTTCAAACCACAGTATATCGTAAACCACTAAGTAACACCGCAATAGTGAATTTCAAATCAAATACACCTTTTAATTATAAAATAGCCGCCATCCGATCCTACATCGATCGCGCATTAACAGTCTGTTCAGATGAAACCCTTTTACAGAAAGAACTACAAATTATTAAAAAACAATGTCAGGAAGCAAATTACCCACCGCATATTTTTAATAAATTGATCAAAGAAAGACAAAAGAAACTCAATACAATTAGCAATAGACAGAAACCCAAACTAAAATTCACTACAGCTATTCCTTTTTGCAGGAGAGCTGCTAATAAAATATCACACTCAGCTCTTAAGAAAAATATTAGAATTCCAGTCAAACCAAATAAAAACATTTTTCAACGTATCAGATCCGAGAAAGACCAAATAAAACCCACAGACACCGCAGGAATTTATAAAATAAACATAAAAAATAACGACAACGAAATAACCAGCTGCTACATTGGGGTCACAAAAAGAAAAATTAAAGAGCGTCAAACAGAACATATTAACAACATTAAATTCAATAGAGAATCAACAGCCTTATCCCGCCTCGCACTAAACACCCCCATTACAATAGATTTTCAAGCAATACAAAAAATAGCCAACTTCAATAACCATACATACGCCTACTTACGAGAATCATTGGAAATACTAACAGCAGAGGGCAACATCAACGACATGACGCACGCCAGCATAGACGAAACATGGAATGACATCATGCGCAATAAGAACGGCGCGGAAGAAGAGGAGGAGAGGAAGAGCGTCATTCCCACAGGAACGTCAGACTGAAGACGGCTGTGATGGCGGCAGCCGAAATATATTTCTCCGGAGGTTAGGGTAGTATTTTTATCAAATTAACAATGGAAGCCTCATATTCTAAATATTTTCTTGTAACAGAAAATACAAAAGTATCATAAAGGAAATACAAAATTATACATTAATGTTCTTATATTAAAATATATAAGCCTAATGCCAATATCCCATACAATAAACATGCAGGTACTAATACCACTGGTTGCCGTCTTTTACCTTTCAATATTAAATAGTTTTTATACCTATGGTTACTTTTCAGGGATCTGTCCAGACTTTTCAGAGTCCTGTTTTTGTGAAATTATGAAAATTTATTCATAATTTTGTGAATTTGAAATCAGCATTCAATCAAGTTTTTCTAGCCAGGGTCCTGTGCTTATGAATTTGTTAAAATAGCAGACTTGCCAACCTGGGAAAATCAAAATGTGTAAAACAGCACGCGAACAGAAATTTCAACACTTTTTGCAATACAACGCGTGAGCGTTATTTTTTACCTTTGACCATAGAATGCGCGAGTATTATTTTTAATGCATTTTATATCACAATTATTTGTTTGAAGTTTAAGTATTAAATAAAGCTAAGAACAATAAAAGAAAATGAAGTTGTTGAATAAAAGGCAAATCAATTAATACACCATCTTCCATATTTCTGTGGTAACTATTTATTAATTATAATCACTTAACTGACTTGAAAAAACTCTCATTTTGACTGTGCTGACTTCAAAGAAGCAGCAGTAGCTTTTTCGGCTTTATTCAGGAAATCTGAAGCAAAAGTTTTCTGGTAGTAAGATTTTTCGCTGTCAGCTTTCATAGTAAGAAGGCTTTCCAAAATCTTATTAGACAAGTTGCACCTCAATTCATTTCTGCTTTTCCGAATAATACTGAAAACCCTCTCACATTCAGCATGGTCAGCTGCTGAAATAGGAACATTGTGTTCGATCAAGAAAGATGTAAATAACAGTTCTGCATGAATATCGTCCGACTGTCCCAAGAGCGGATTAAAGGGGAGGGGGCGAGAGGTGACCGCCCCCCAAGGAAAAAGAAATCAATGTAACAGATCCTAAATTGCTTCCATAAAATGGATGTATATGTCAATCTTCTAACTAAACGCCTCCCAACCCCGAGAAACTTGCATTAATCTGCCACTGGACTGTCCGTCCTCTTTAAAAAATGTTTGTAGACTTTTGCTGCTGTTAGCACGTTTCACATTTTCACTGTGTTTTGGCGAACTCACGTGGCGAGAAATGTCATACTTTCATCCGTGAGAAATGCTGAAATCACTCCGGCACACGTTACAGTAAGCAAATTTTGCTTCTTTCACATGATACTATGCATGCCCATATTTTGCTATAACTTTGTTATTAAGTTATGCTGTTCTAGTGGTCATTACAGGTCATTTATCGAAAATAATCCTCAGAAAATCAATCGAAGTATGCTCATACTACTGTCTACCCCTGTCTCTTAACCGCAAATCGAGTACGCGCTGATAAAGAAGAATGGAATAACACCACGTAAGACACACAAGTCACAGGAGAAAGACATACTCCCTAGTAAGCAATTCTCCCTTTCGCTGTATTTTATGACGTCATGACTGGGTAAACCAATAAAGAAATACTCGCCGTCGCATATAGAAAAAGATTTTTTTTTTCTTCGCCTCAGTGGCAACTAAGAAAAATATTTTGATGTGCAATGTGGATCATGGTGCCGATGATGTGCACTTAGATCCATATTGAAAAGGCAAAAAGTTCCAAACATAGAACATCATTTCAATTTAAAACCTAATGCATTTCTTTTTAATATCAATTTCAGTTTTAAAGAAATAAACACAAGTTAGGAAGAAAATATCCGGAAATGCATAAAAAAAGGCACTGTATGCGTAAAAGCGTAAACAGCAGTCGAAATGCATAAATTTTATGCGTAAAGCGTAAAAGTTGACAAGTCTGAAATAGGGTTTTGTTTTCGGGAATTATTATAAATAATACAAAATTTAAATAATATTAAAGTTACACACATTTTAAGACATTTTATAAAATTTCCTTTTTAAGAAAAAAAACTATATATGTAAATTGGCAAAGCATTGTTTACACATCAGGTTATTTTGGGAGTTGGGAAGATTTGTTTGATTTTCAAATATTTAATTATATATACAAACACAGATTTCTAAAAGGGCAGCCGCTTACCAAAGAGGGAGAATTTTGTGAAAGGTCCGTTTTACATATGAAAAATATTGTGAAGGGTTCATTTTTAAGATAAAATATTTTGTAAAAGGTTGGATTTTAAGTTAAAATAGTTTGTGAAGAGTCCATTAATGGACCCAAATTTCTCCTAAACAGACCCCTGCATTTATAGTAATTTATTTACAAAGCTATTCAATTCCAATAGACATAAAAAATCAAATTCTAACACTTTTTATTATGTCAGAAACAAAGAAATTTTATGAAATACAAATTGCACTTTATCATTTTAAAAAAGTTTATTGCATCTAAGTTATGAAAAAGCATACAGAATACTTACATAAATTCCTATTTTAGTGTTTCTAAGAACATATGAAAGACCAGCAAGTTCTGCAGCATATGCATATTCATTTAAGGAGTCTTTAACTAATTGCACAAATACATGATTCATATTGTAATGAAGTGGGTCTAAGAAGGCCAGAGGACTAAAAATTTGAAATATACAATAACATAGACGTCATAATTTTTTAATCTTGAATAAATATTTTAAAAAGTAAATATTATAAATAAAAATGCAATATTTTCAAATTAGTCAAAAACAGAATCTAATGACAATGCAAACCAAGTTTAGAAAGGATTTAATAAATGAGAAAAACTAATTTTACCACATAAATTTTCATTTTAAAAAAATCGAAATAATTTGGAAGAAATTGTGTATAATGAAATACCCTGTTTAGAAAACATGATTAACTCTGACACAGATAGCAGAGCTGTTCATATTGAGAGTACAATCATAAACTTGTGTGAACAAAAATTTGGAGAAGTGGGGGCACATAAATGACATAGTCAAGAAAAAATATTGGAATTTCTGAAAGTTTTTAGTTGTATAATAAAGCTACTGTTGAAAGCCTGTTAACAACTTTGATTAATTCTGATAGCACTGTCACTATGGCACAAAACTTGAACAAAGACAAAAGATAGTTTCTTCAATGCAATAGAGATGGATTCAGAAGCTTGCTTGCAGGCAAGCAAAAAATATATTCCTCACAAATTAAAGATGAGATGAAGTTGGCCTGTTGTAGCTGAACAATAGGAAACGTATTGCACAGTAAATCTAATGTTCTATAAAAGTAGTTTGCAGGAAAACCTGCACTTTCTACATGGCACTGATTCATGTTTAAAGTTTGCTCAAAAATACCTAGTGGATAGCCCCAACTGGAGTAATAGTATACTGTTCGAATTAATTGAGAGAAATGGGGAAAAAACGACTTTTTCTGAAACTTTAGCTTTTAATCATTACATACCTATAGTAGACTGCTAAATCTCTATATTAGTATGAAGTATGTCCTCTTAAACATGTCTTGGCATGGACTCCACTTGCTTAAAGCTTATGTTCTTGACTTAATCATCGTGAAACCACACTTGTATAGCACTTATTATCATTTGTTTTGCTGTCATGCAACTCATCTTAGCTAAACTATTATTGAGAATATGTCATTGAAGTCATTGAGAATATGTCACAAGTTCTCAATGGGATCTAAGCCTGGTGAATTACCAGAACAATCAAACACTTCATTTTATTTTCACCCATAAAGATCTGCACCAATTTCGAATTGGGACAAAGTGCCAAGTCATGTTGATATGTTCCATCAAATGTTTCTATGAATGGAACGATCCTACTCCATAATATTTCTATGTATTTGACAGAATTCATCATGACTTTAAAAGGAACTGAGCTTCTAGTGTCACTTGTTAAAAAAACTCTATCAGTCTGTTGGACATGATCTGGACACAGAGTTTCATCTTCACATTGTCTAACTAAACTTGATTGGTATCCTTGCACAAATAAATGTGTTTCTCTCACTGAAAATCATCTTCTTCCAATTGTTAACAGTCTATGATCGGTATTTTTTGGCCCATGCTAAAAGTTTTTTCATCATTTTCTGAGTTAGAACTTGTTTCTTTCCTCTGTCTTTTTGCTTTACGGCTAACTTCCAGATGCCTTTTCTGTACAGTTGAGGTACTCACTTCCACTCCATAATCCAATAAATCCCTTTGAAGGCCTGTGCTTGTCTTTGTAGGATTTATTTTGCTATTACTTAATAGCAAAATAAATCCTACAAAGAATTTTATCAGTTCTTGGAGTAGTTTTCTGTTTGCATCTACATTTTCCTTTTCTTTTTGGAGGCGGTGATCCAGAATCTTGAAATTTTCTTGAAATTCTTGAAATACTTTATTTGCCCAGACCAACTGAAGTAGCTATATCTCTGACAGTCATAGAAGTGCATTCATTAAGAGCGATTATTTTAGAATCGCTTCCTAGAAGTAATATTCATCTTGAATGCAAAAGAAACTCGTGTTACAAGGAACGCAAAATTATAACCACCAGTTGCCACTCAGAAAGGCTCACAACTAAACTGCTGATCCATTAAAACCAGTCAAATTACTAAATTATAGTCAAGGTCGATCTACCTCTTGGCAGATATAACACTACCTCTAAGAAAATATAACTGATTTGAGGCAGCTCGGGACATCACTGGTAATCACATACTAACTCAGACAAGAAAAACATGTTTCTCCCAATTAATTCGAACAGTATAGTATGATATTTTTGAATGAAAAAAACCTTAATTAGATGGATGGATTTAAGTTTAACAGATCTAATCTGGATGAAGAACATCACACATTTTTTCAAAATGGCAATTTGGAGGCTGATGTCGTAGTTTGGGCTGCATCTGCATATGATACTACAACTAAAAATGGTTTTGTTGATAACAATATTAATTGTGTTATGCCAGGGTATGCTAGAAGAAAATTTTCTGTTAGCTCTACTTATAATTACATCAGACAAGTGGACATTTCAATAGTTAATACATTTGTGCATACTTTGAGCTTCACAAAATCCTGGTTGAATGTGAACAAGGTAAAAATCTTTCAATGAGCAAAAAACAATCAAAAGAAACTGGTGTAAAAGGTAAGATAAATCAAACTTTGAATAATAACACACATAAAAAGGTACTTATCGCACTGGAAGATCGTTTCGGCCAAAAAAATATTCAGCCTTCTTCGGCAGTCAACACATGGTATGTTGACTACTGAGAATATTTTTACTATCAAAATGATCATCCAATACCATAGGTACCTTTTTATGTGTGTTATTAAACAGTTTTATTTATCCCTTCAATGAACATCTTGGAGTAACAATCTAATTCCACTAGAAAACCTGTGGGGTATTCTAGCTTGAGATGTTTACAAAAAGGGTGACAATACAGCAGCAAGTCTGTGATTTCAAAACTGCAAATACAAATTCTTTGAAAAACATTACCCTTCACACCTTTCAAGCTCTCCCTGGTTCTATGAACTGAAGACAGCTACATATAGATTGATGTATATATAGATTGTTCAGGGACAACTGCTTTGTCATTTAATACTTTTCAAATTTGTTTGAACTTTTAAAAACATTTTCAGGTACACTTTATTAATAAGGGTCAATAAGAATCAATTTTAAAATAAATCACTTTAAAATATTCAACTGCTATGCTCATGACGAAAAACTCTGCATTTGTTTCATGGAATGTTCTTTTAACCTCATCGTATGTGATATGAAAACATTTATTTCTTAATTTCCAAACACCAATCATATGAAATACTTTTTATCAGTACTCAACTAAAATATTAGCATGTTTTTTCTGTAACACATAAATACAGTACAAAAAAAAATCAGTTAAAATAAATTACCTTTCTAATTCAAAGTTCAAAACAGCTTTTGGAAGCAAAAATTCATCATCCTGTTTGAACCACAAGCGACTGATAGGAGTATTCTGAAAAATAGATTTCATTACTTCATTAAAGCTACTTTAATAAAATAATAATCATGAAAGTTATGTAAGAAATGCATACTCACTTCGATAAGTTGAGGGTTTTTTGGATCCTGAAATAAAAGGAAAATAAATCAATAAATGAGAAATGGTCATATTGTAACATATTTAACATAATTTATAATGCAGTCAAACCCTGCTATATCAAGTCTGGCATATTATAATCTCACAGATATAATGAACAAAATGATCTTGTCGTTTTCCTATTATGTTTATTACTACCTCTGAAATCTTGAAAATCAACTTTATCAAATTGGGTTTAACAAAATTTTTTTCAATAAATTATAGACTTTTTAATTTAATACCGACTCTGCAAATTGAAAATATTTTTAGCATGCTGGCCTAGCAAAAAATGTTGAAGAAGCAAAGAATGTCTAAAAGGAGCGTGATAAAGATTTACCCATCATGCTGTGGATAGAAAAGTGCAAAATTTCAACATTCACAGATTAGGACATGCAACTGTTCAAAATATGTGATGATGAAGTCAATACAAGTGCAGATTTAGCTAATATATAAATTGTGGAAGAAATTATAATGAATAATTCAGAAATCAAAGATTCTGCAACAAATGGTGATGAAAAAAAGTACATAAATGAAAAAATCCCACCATGTCAGATGCTACAGAAGTGAAACAAGCAATAAAATTTTGTCTACACAAATAGTGTAAAAAAGAGTGTTGAAGCCACTAGGCAAAGAAATTCATAAAATGTTTTCGAAATAAGCATTATTCAAGTCAGCATTCATCAAGTCAGCAAGATTAGTATCAAAACCGTGAGCAAAAAGGTAAAAGGATTTTTCATTTACCTTTATTTATTGGTAACAATAATCATTTCTTTTTAATTAATTTAATTAGTGTTGTGTCAGTTTAATGTAATCAGTATAGTCATTACCATTTCCTGAAAAAGTCATAGTAACAAATATGACAAGCACAGGGTGCCCACCACAGCACAGCCACAGATATAGTTGCTTTAGTAGCCTTCAGGGTACAAAATAGTAGCCTTCAGGTTACAAAAAAGTAACCTTTATGGTAAAAATAGTATAATACCGTAATAGTATAAACCTTTTTTAAAATCGAAACAGACTGAAATCTTCTAAACAAAGTTTAAGAAATGTTAAAAAAACATTTTTGTTTTCTGAAAGAAGTTTATGTAATATTTGTGAAGAGTAAATTCATTATATATTATTCCGTAGCAGACGATGCTTGCAGTTTAGTTCTGTTTCCTTAGATGGAGAAGTTCATCGAACATAACATTATACAGTAGACAGTTTTCAATGTCTTTCCAAGTAATTTTAGTTAAACATAAAATGCAAAACACAGTAGACTCTCTCAAAACTACATACACCAAAATCAATAAACATGCAGATTATAGAATTTTTGATCATGGAATTATTGAGAGAACTTTTTATTGAATTATTATGTGAATTAAAAAATAAATACTCAAAAAAACGTATGACTCTTTAAAAAAAATTTTTAAATCTTTTTAAAAATGAAAAAAAAAATACAGAGTTTAAAAACATGCAGCAGGTGTATTAATTTTTTTCATGAAGCCTACATTACCACTAATAAAATTTAAGAGTGTTACTAAATTAAGTTTTGCATTTCGTTGGATGTAAATCAGTTAACAAGATAGGAACATTTACTATTCACATAGGATAGCATCAGAATTGGGGTTCTTGTTAAATATTGGCAATATCGCTTGGCTGGGTTAAGTTTTGGGGGCTTATAATTTGCACCAATTGTGTCAATATTTTGCCCAAAAATCGCCAAGACTGGCAACATCTGACATGACTTTAAAAAAAAAAAAATTGCTTACTTACACGCTTAGCATAACACAAATGATGCAAGGAAAATGATAAAGAATTTACTAGACAGATTTAGCCAGAACTTTTGAGAAAACTTCCCATAAAGTATAAATATGTGGGTAGGTCATCTCACTGTTTCAGTCTTGAATGGGCTTTTCTACCAAATGCTACTAGCTATTAAGAGCATATCGCTTCGCATAATTTTGATGCCAAAGCAAGGATGGCTTTTTGCTGGCAGAAACTGTTTTTTGTCCTGCTAGTGGCAGAAACTGGTTATAACCAGTAAAAACCGGCAGAAACTAAAAAACATCTTTAGTAATTACTAAAGTAGTAAGTACTAAGTACTACTACTAATAATAATATTTAACAGTTTAGTATAAAAGATTATTAAATTACAAATCAGACAAATTAAATTACAAATCAATTTCTGGAGCAAAGCAATTGAATTGATCATTGTTGAAATTGCTCTGTATTAGAAATTTAAGCCTTGTAATCTTGTAACTGTAACTAACTTTTCAATTCATTGTTTGTAAATATATATTATTTTGTTTATATTAAATATAAAGAGTGTAGTATATCAAATATTTATATTTAATAAAGTAATGTTAGAGTAAATATAAACACTATATTTTAGTTTTTTAATTGAACAACGTATCATTAAATTCAGTAATTAATTTTCATTTAACTTTTAACATAGCTAAATAAAGCTACTTTCAAATAGTTTTTTTCCTTCTTTTCAAGTCATGATTTGCATGGCAAAAGACAACAATTTAACTATCATAACGCTAAAATAATCTTAATCTTTGCTTTATATAAGAAGCAATATAATTGGTTAGATTCACTGACTCATAAATGTAAACAACAATTTGATTGGTTGAAATATTTCTACTTCTACAGTGACTATGTCCATTTGACCAATCAGGTAAGCTGTTCTTGTTCTTTAATCTATCAAATAGCCATTTTGCCATTTGTACAAAAAAAAAAAAAAAAAAAAGTTTACAGTTTTTTCAAGGCTGTGAAAGTGTATATCATGAGTTCTAATAAAGGTGGTAGGCCAGTGGACCCTATATGGGGATATTTTAGTCAGAAAGAATTAAATAATAAAATAGTAATTGAATGCAATAGCTGCAAAAAAAACAGTGAGTTCAAAACCCCATAGAATGAAAGAACAACGTAAAAAGTATACTGGTGCTACTAGTAATGAGCCAAAGCAAGCTTCGTGCATACAGCTTATGAAAAAAATCAAGTAATAAGAACATGAGAATTCAACTCTTCTTCCTAAGAAATCAAAACAAGAAAATGTCTCTACAGAAGTTGGATCTTCTAGAATTCAAAGTAGTATGAGTAATTTTATTGTGAAAACAAACTCACGAGAAAAAGATGCTATTGATGAGGCAATTGCCAAGTTTTTCTTTCGCTGTAATATTCCTTTCTTGCTTAGAGAAAATCCATCATTTATAAACATGATAAACTTACTAAGACCAGGTTATAAACCTCCCAAAAGAAAACAGTTGGCTCGAGATCATATAGAAAAAATACATAGTCAGTTGCAATTAGAACTTGAAAAGAATATCATGGTAAAAAGGTTATATTGATACAAAATGGGTGGAGCAACATCCATAACGAACCAGTTGTTGCAAATTGTGTTCACACTGGTTCTGAATGCTTGTTTTATAATTCTGTAAATACAGGAAGCGAGAAAAAAAACTGCAACTTATTGTGCTGATTTAGCAAAAACAGCAATAACAAAATTAGAGACAAAATATGGCTGCAAAGTGACATCCTTAGTAACTGATAATGAAAACATAATGGAATTAATGAGAACAATCATACATGAACAAATGCCATCCATTACAACTTATGAGTGTTCAGCTCATTACCTAAACCTTCTTGGGCAGAATATCACACCAGATTCTATCATGAAACATGGTTTCAGTCTAAAAATACTTCAGAAACCATCACAGGCCAAGAACATGACTTAAAGAGTACTCAAAAGGTGGATTGCTTAGATTCATTTGTAAAGAATCACCCACGTATTATGTTCAGATACTTGAAGAACATGAAGAGAATACTGATAAACACTTGCTGATACAGATAAAACCCATTGCTATTGCCCTTGATTTAGTTCAGAATGAGAACTGTTCAATTGCAGATGCTTGTGAAATTTGGATTAATCTAACGAAGGAAGAGAATCTTATGGGTGCTTATGAAAAAAAAAAAATGACATGCAGATTTAAACAGGTAGTTACCGATTATCAGTTGCTAGCTTATATGCTGCATCCTAAGTATTTGGGATTGAAATTATCATGTACTCAAGAAGAAAGTGCCAGAATTTTACTTGCTAATATTAACACAGATTTCGTACCTTATATCATAGCTTTGCAAAACAAATTGGCCCCATTTCCTGAAACATATTTTTCAAATCAAGTTCTGACAACAAACCCAGCTACTACATGGTGGTCCAGTTTGAAAAAATGTGCAATAGATGAAAATTTCACAAATCTTGCTTGCTCCTTGATGGCAATGCCTGCTAGTTCTGCTGGACTTGCCTGCTAGTTCTGCTGGACTAGAGAGAATCGTCTCAAATTTCTCATTTGTTCATAACAAATTGAGAAACAGTTTAGGTTTAGAAAACGCATCAAAACTTGTCTTTTGTTATGGACTACTGCAGAAAGAAAATGGTGTATTTGATTTTGTATGGTGATAAAGTTATAAATAAATTGTGCTTTGGTTAACATTTAATTGTAATTGTTATCTATTGTATGTTAGTAATTACTTTTATGTCATTTTCTGAGTTTCTTCCAGTTTCTGCCACAAAACTTACTTTTTTAACCAGTTTCTACCAGTGGTTTTAACCACCTCGGCAGAAACTTGCCACCTCTGTGCTAAAGGCACCGTTGTTTTCCCAAGCTGTACTTTAGAATTTCTTTATGAATTCAGTATTGTTGTATACTGTGAAGAAGTCAAGGGTTCGGCTTGAGTATTCTGATATTTTAGCAAATAGAACAATTTTATTTAAAGAAATTACAGTATTTGAGGAAGTTGTTTCAATTGATGACTAGTTATCTATAGAATTACTGCTCATAAATTCCTGTAAATTGTGCTTTGAAGATTGTTTGACAAGTTTCTAGAAACAATTATGTTTGTGTTTCGTCCTGACATCTCGACTGGCTACTGAAGCTTTCTACAAACCCCAGACTTTAAAGCATACTTTCTAATATGAATCGGACAATTCAGCAGAGTTTCTGCAACAGAGAGAATGATATACATACCTGCCTACATGCAATTTTTGAAAATCTTACAATACCACGGTGTCACGCAGTAACGCAATAAATATGCCTACTAAAGATAAAATGTAATCAAACACAATTTTTAAAATTACTATTCAGATTTAGTACACTATTTTTAATACATATGCACATATAGGAAAGGAGGGGCATTTATTTGGTATCTTTAGAGTACAAATGTTCATAAGTAGCTGATTTGGCTGCTTTTAAAAAATCCTTATCAAAGTCTTGCTCATAGCAATGGCCTTTGAGTTTACTTTTTGCAATTAAAATGTCTTCCTAAGTTTCATTAGACAAAAAACTATGAAATTGTGTTCTATTTTTCTTAACACTGCTAAACAAAAGTTCACAAGCAGCATTACTGTGCGGCATAGTCAATATGCTTAGCATAACATTCGATCATATTTAAATTTCCCACTAGCAGCTGTTAATTTTCTCAATCTCAATTTTTAGCCCATTTTTTGTCCATTCTTTCTTCAGATTGAACTTCCCCGGGCAAATTATCAATTTGCAAATTGCAAAATTTAGATTGAAGCTCATCCCTTACTTCATCTACTGGCTTGCAAACATCATTTCCACATACCTCATGTGAGCACATATTTGGCAATATAAATTAAAAAAATAAACTATATCTGAAAGTGATTTCGCCTCACCATGGCACAAGTGGTTCTGCCACTGAAAATGGTAGATGGCTGAAGTATGAAGGTCCCGGGTCCGGGTCCCATCGCACAGCTGTCGATCCGGAGTTTTGGTAGGTTTTCTCCAAATGTAACATGAATACGCCTTAGAACCCCTTAGAAAGTCCTCCTACCAAGGCACCCCCCCTGGCAGATCACCCTAGTCTAGCATTGCCATAATCACACACAACAACAACAACTGAAAATTATTTGTCTGCAAGATTATTTATGTTTGATACTTAGCAAGATTATTCATGTTTGATACGCAATTTTGATGTCGGTCCTATACACGGAGCAAAAAGCAAAATTGCATCCCCTTCGCGATTTGACGATACACGGATATTCCTTTATAAAAGAATCAAGGAAAACTTTATTATATTGGTTATATTTAATTTTCGACATTTCAAATTAATATTTCACAACTTCAAACTACACTGGACAATTTCATCAATACGTGCATGAGCACAGAGCCTTATTATCGCATGGGCAAATCGGGACTTTGCCCAGGGCCCCCAATATCCAATGTTGCACTGAAATATTCTTCTCTATATCAAAATTTTATGAAAAATAAAACAAATTTCATAGATGGGGGCCCCAAAATTCACCAATGCCCGGGGCCCCCTGTTGGTCATAATCAGGCTCTGCATGAGCAACGTTTGTTTGTGATTGAAAGTTGTTCTTGTGCTTACGGATGGGAGCCAAGCGGTATTGGCAGGGAGATATTTCTAAACGAATGCACATCCACCTCCGTGCATGTGCAGCAGCAAAATTTGCCTAAGCATGGACACTCGGCATATCGATTAGAGAATGCTCCCGTCCCACTTCTCCTAACACGTCACAAGCCAAGCCGCGGATGGGAGGGAGAAAAAAAATTTGTGAGCCAATCATAGCTTTCCCAGCATCGGAGATCGGAGGGAATTCCTGTCTACAGCATATCAGTGGAAGAAGGCAGAAAAGGTAGGGGAACGGAGGAGGGTATTAGCGTAAATATGGGAAATAAAACGATCTAGTGCTTTTACGTTCGACATAACGTCAATTCGTGATCTAAATTTTAAAATACCCCACAAAACCACTAAAATTTGAAACATAGTAGATAAAATCCCATTAGCCTAAACTTTGCCAAAAAATTGTACAATTTTGCCTTGCGGCCGTATAACCGTACAACTAAGCTAAAATCCGTACATTGTACGGCCAAACCGTACAAGTTGGCAGGTATGGATATACCACTGTGTCATTCCGAAAATTGGCTGCATTGTGTTTTTGGAATTTTGAAGTTTTGTTAATTTTTTTATTATGAAAACACATCTTTTACTGTGGTGAACTACAATGGAATGACACAGGTGGTATGAATCTAGCTTATCTGTTCTTGCCAGATATTTCTCAAACTCTATGGGAGGACACTGTTGCATTACACACAGTGCTTGTCATGTTGTTAGTAGTGTGATAACATGCCCTAAACTGAAACGTTCTAGGTGAAACAGAAATTGCATTGATACTCCTAGAAAAATAGTTGCCATTTTCCTCAAAATAGTTGCTTTTTGGCTGTTTTTACATGTAAATAGTTACCATAGTCATCTATTCTCAATTATAGTAGCAAATAGTCTCCTTTTAGTAGCCAGTGGGCACCCTGAAAGCAAAGAGCCTAGTGCAGGGGTGGCGAACCTTTATGGATCAACGTGCCAGTCTTTTCTAAAGAAATGTTTAATGAGGCCATAGACGTGCTGTCAAATAATTTCGATTTAGTGATTCTTAGGAAAATAATAAAACTAAATACTAACAACTCAAAACTCTTTATTTACTAACAAAAAAATACGGTTATATGTGTAATTCATATTAAAATATGTGTTATTTTTAATTAAAATGCAAACCGTTTTGATTCGTGGCGTGTCCAAAATATTATGTCGGGTGCCATACCCATGGCCTAGTATAACTATATTTTTAAAAATTTTAAAATAGTTCTCTTACACTGCAATACAATAATAAATGCATACTTACATCTTTTTCTCGAGGCACTAGTTCAAAACTAGAGGGAATAAACTCATTTGGAGGAGGTAATTTGTAACTGGGGTGTGATTTTGCACTTCTCCATCTCTAAATTATATACAAAAGAGTTAAATTTGAAAAATTTAACTACACAAACATTGTTTTAACACAAATTAAAGATAATTACAATTAAATAGTTATGATAATAATTCAATGAAACCCCTTGAAAATAATATTCTTTCGATTTATTTTTACATTTTTCTAATAGCAAATAAACAATCAGATGAGCAAATTCAAACTCTTATTTAATTATAGTTTACGTTGAAATTAATGATAATTATACAGAGAAACAAAAAGTAATTACTGCTTTTAGGCATCTAACAGATAAAAAAAATACATGTCAAAAGAGCAAAAAATTTTAAAGCAATACACATAGTTATTACGAAATTAAAATAGGATAGATCAAATTCTTAATGTAAACTGAACTGTTATAACTTATCCATTAAAACAGCTATCAACTAAAACATCAGTCATCTTCAATTATCCTTTGTCATAATTTTGTCACTTTAACAGCTTCATTCCCTCCCCCCCCCCCTCATTCGAAACATGTGTGAATCGTGTCATTCAATGCTCCCTCTGTCACTATTACGTTACAGCTTTCCTTTGATAAGCTATAGCCAGTTTTTCAATATTTTCAAAATCTATGTCCATTAATGTTTGAACAAGTTTAGATAACCTGTATTTTTTTAGATTGCTTAATGCTCTTTTTTTTCATTTTCTTGACATGTCCTCCTATCTGCTAGCCACACCATGGCACAGTGGTTCTGTCACTGGAAATGTTAGACTGGCGAAGTGTGAAGGTCCCTGGTTCAGGTCCCATTGTGCGTCCATCGACCTAAGCATTCAGAGTTTTCCATGGTTTTCTCCAAAACTTAGCTTAAATACGGGTTAGGACCCCTTAAAAAGACCTCCCTCAGAGGGCACCCCACCTATAGGCCTAGATCCCTCGTGCAGGTAACTGGCCTTAATTCCACAACACAACACAATGCTCTTTTTTTCGTTTTCATATTATCCTTTGATATTACTCAGATATAAAAACTTGTTTTTCTTGGATGTATACTTTAAATTAATTTTATATATTCTATGTATATAATTTAATAATACAGCAATTACAGTATGGCAAGCAAAATAATATTTGAAATTTGTGGCAATGCAAACGATATCAATAACAAAATACCATTAAACTTACATTTAATACATCTTCAGATATTGGCTGAAGTTTATAACGTGTTCCATACCACTTTTCAATATCAGTACATATGTCTGAGTATTTTTTACCAACTACAGCAATTCTGAAATAAAATAAAAATTTATAAATTTAAATATATGCATAAAAATTCTGAATCCATTATCATTTAAGCAAACACACATAAAAAATGTCTTTTTAAATTATGAAAACTGCTTCATTTCTATCGTAATCTTAGCACACTAGCCGCCTTCGGATACCAGTTTCGGCCGTTGATGGCTGTTTCGCGGGCAAAGTGTGCAACCTGTTAGGAAAAGAACTTAAAAGCCTCGCTCTGTCTCCCATTCGTGTGCTTTTCGTAAGCATGTTTGTGTTTTGCAATCGGCATGGCCATGTTGCTGAGGCTGTCTCTATCCGGCTAAATTGCCGAGAGTGTTATTTAGCCGTTAAAATATGACGTCACTTTTGTGTCATCTCCTGCACTCGATTCTTTGGAACTGTGGTGCATTCATAAACTAATTAAGCATTCATTTTCCTTTTCCCCGACACTGTCGGCAGTATGTAAATTTATGTTAATGTGTTAGTTTTTGGTATAAAAGGTGAAAATGTAATGTGTTCATCTGAGAGAGCATGCTGTGCTTCGTTCTTCCTGCTATTTGTATGGAGCGGTGGCTCCTGTATTGTTGATTTTCTTTATGCTCAAAACGTTTGTTTTTAAATCCTGGGTTCGATCCCCAGCTCTGGAATTTTTTGCATAGATGGTAAAAAATAAAAATTAATCAGTCTAGACACTCCAACTTGCCTAATATACTTGAAAGGTTGATAGAATCACTTTCTAAAATATGTATAATCAGGGGTCTGTTTAGGAGAAATTTGGGTCTGCTAAAGCCCCCTTCATCCAAAAAACTGACCTTTCACAAAATATTTAATCCTAAAAATGGACCTTTCACAAAATATTTTATCTTAAAAAAGGTCCCTTCACAATATTTTTCATTTGAAAAACGGACCTTTCACAAAATTCTTCCTGTGGTGAATGGCTGCCCTTTCACAAATATGTGTTTATATAATTTAATATTTTCAAATAAAACTAATTTTCCCAACATAAGCTGATGCGTGAACAATTCTTTGCCATTTTACAGGTAGGACTTTCTATGAAATGTCTTAAAATGGAACTTTAATTTCATACTAAATTTAAATTTGTATATAATGTATATTTTATAATAATTCACGAAAACAAAACACTCTTCTTTTTATTTCACAAATTCAGGAACACAGGACCCTGGCTACTAAAGTCTCATCTCATATTTTTAAAGAAATGGATAGACTCTGGAAGACTGGTAAGAGTCTTCGAGTGAAACAAAATCAAGCTTGATATTTTAAATAAAGCATTTTTATCTTGGAAATCATAATGTAATATGATAGTTAAACATAAAGCCTATGAGATCGAACATGTTAGAAAACAAATTTCTTATCTTTTTTTTTATGTTTATATTCTTTGAAATTTGTTATAAAAATGCGTGAACACCTTCTGTAGTTAAGACAGAAAATTCATTTTATAAAAATTAAAAATATGTTTTAACTACTTTTATTATACTTTAATAGCATGTCCTTTTTTTAAGTAATAATGCACAGTTGAATTTTGTAATTTTTCACAAATATGGTTCAATATAAACTAAATTACCTAATAGTGTCAGGAGTTAGCATGTCTAATAAATCATTTATGTGATCTGGTTTGTAATCATGAATCAAATATGAACCACAGAGGATTTCTTCCATTGGAAAATCCTATAATAGAAAGAAAAAATTAACATGCCACACAATAAAAATTTCACTTTCCACACAAATGTAATAAACCAAAATTTACATACTAATGTACAGTTTTCCCATATTTTTTTTTATTAAGATATGTCAGGGTTTCTACAGATTTCACAGCTTTTCCTTCCCTGACTTTTCCCTGACATCTATCACACTCTTCTCTGATTTTATCTAGCGTGCTTTCCCAAATTTTGCATTTCTATTACATCCTTTAATTAATAATTTTTTATAGATTTTGCCCCTTTTTTTACAAATAATAATACTAATAAAATTAATATATACAAGAATCTTATTTGACATCACTGGATTCTAACAAAAACCACGTTTGATAATAATTTAGGATAAAATTAAGCATATATATTTCAACTGCACAAGATATGCTCATAAAGAACACATTTTAAAATTATTTATAAGGCTGAATGAGAACATGAAAATAAAAACAGTTTCTATACTTAGGTTCAAACAGCAAATATTTCCTTGATTTTATCCCGAAATTCAATTTCCCTGATCTTTCTTCAATTCCTGCTAACTTCCCTGACTTTTTTCACAAATTCCTGACTTTCCCTGACCAAAGCTCATTTCCCTGATATTCCCTGACTTTCCAGGTCTGTAGAAACCCTGTATGTTTAAAATGATAGCATAGCAAGGGTTATTGGCACCCGGGTCGGAGCTTCAGTTTGCTGCCCCTTACATTCTAAAACTTCAATGCTAGAAGGTGACGCTAATTTTTCTTTAAGATTTGGTACAGAATGGGGAAAAAGGTGTTGTTACTTTCTTAAAAGTACTATTGGTAATGGCATACAATTAGTTCTCTCTCGGCTATACGATGAATGTAAAAAATTAAAACATTTGCAGTTTATGAATAAGAATGATGGATTTTAACATTTCATCTTGTTGATATTTTGTTAAAGCAAAAAGAACACTAGAGCTATCTGTTAAGGGAGGAATGCCTCCAGCAGAGGCCTTTTTAAGGCATTTATCATGTATTCATATCTAGAGAAAACCACACAAAACTCTGACCATTAAATCGATAGCCACGTGATAGATCAGAAACCCCCAAGCCTTTACACTTCAGCCATCTACCAATAATGAACAAAAAAGTTGAGGCATTGTTGAACATGCTTTACAGATGTTCAAATTAAGACACAAAGGATCGAGAAGTAAAGTCTTGTTTTAGAATAACTGCATATAAGTGGCTGCCCTTGATTTAATTTTACAAAAAAAAAAATCTTTCTAACTTGCATTATAAAAAGGAGTTTATTGTTAAGTTGCTAAGTAAAAAAAGAAATAACTTTGTTTCAGAGGTATCAGCGATTAGTTTTGTGGATTCCAACCATATTAAAAAAATATGTCATAAATATTAACTAGATTGTATTGGCGTGCTGTCTTAACAATGAATGTTGATATCAATATTGATGGATATTATTTTCTTTAAATAATGGATTTTAATAAATTCACTTAAATGTAACTGTTTAATTTATTCTTGCTACACTAAATTTCTTAAATATATGCAATTTTTAATTAAAAAAGAATTTAAACTTTCATATTTTTTGTATTTGTTAGAATGTCGCCCTAACTTGTTCAAAAATAGCACTTTTCATGAGGCAGGTATAAACAGAAATATTTAAAATTTTTAAAGCTTTTCTACACATTTAATTTAAAAAAGACTTTAATTTCTGGCTTATATGATACGGAAATACATTATTTTTCTCATATAGTATTTAAAATACAATATATTTAGAATGATCATAACATCATTCACCAAACATGTACATATAATTATACAGTGCAATTGAAAAAAAATTTTTAAAAACTGTTTATAGGAATTTATCATGATTAAAACTATATTTGATTGTCAGCCGTAATTACAGTACTTCAAATTAGATAACTTGTTTTTGATTAAAAGTAAATTTTGCTAATTATACTATACATTACAATTAAAAATCAATTGTACAAATAAGTTATGTTTTTTTGATATCCTTCATTTCTTTCTGCAAAAATGCTTAAGTTTTGATTAGGAACATGAAAAAATATAGGTGATGAGGCTATATAAGCTAAAACAGTATTAAAATTCTGAAACTAGTTAATGATCGTGAATTTTTGAAGCAATGCTACAGCACATAAACAATTTAGTAAATTTAACAAGCAAACCTTTAAATACAATGTTTCAATTATCTCTAATTAAATTATAATAATCGTGATAAATACAGGAAATATTCGGTATTTTACAATCCCTCATGAATCTCGATACTGCAAGATTATGTGGGAAATTTTTATTACTAAAAGTTCAATAAAGTTTTATCAAGTATAGTTTTTTTATAGGAGGAGGGAGGAAGCTGATTTATCGTTTTTTAGTTTATAGCTAAAATGTATTAGAATTAAATATTTTATATAGATGTTTTTAACAATAGCAGTTTAAGAGGGAATCAACACCAAAATGTTTAACGCAGCAAATCTAAAATAATAAAAATTCGATAAGAGTGAAATGGAAATAAATTTTCAAATAATACTTAAAAAAAGAAGAATTCAAGTTATTCTGTGAAGTTAATTTCTTTAATAAAAATAATTTTTTGAGCTTTTACTGTATAAATTTTAAATTGGTATTTTTCTTGCTTTCTTTTTGCAAAGTCCTCGACGACTTTGCCAAAAATAAACCTTTAATAAATTACCTTCGGTATCATCCAAGATATCTCTGATTGGATTCTCTTCTCTTTTTTTTTTCTTCCACAAAAAATTTTTGGCCTGGGCAGTGCACTTTCTGAGGGCCAGTGGAAGTGAAAGCAGAATCTTCAAGGGTGTGAAAACAGACACTTTCTTATCATGCTTACTTTTTGAAGAATTTGGGTTTTTCTTTTTATCATTTTTTAGCCAATTTATTGCTTTTTAGTTTATAGTTGAAATGTATTAGAATTAAATATTTTATATACTTGTGATGTTTTTAACAATACTGGTTTAGGAGGGAATCAACACCAAAATGTTTAACACAACAAATCTAGAATAATAAAAATTTGATAAGAGCGAAATGGAAATAAATTTTCAAATAATACTTAAAAAATAAGAATTCAAGTTATTCTGCAAAGTTAATTTGTTTAATAAAAATTATTTTTCAAGATTTGACTGTATAAATTTTAAGTTGGTATTTTTCTTGCTTTCTTTTTTTGCAAAGTCCTCAATGACTTTGTCAAAAATAAACCCTTAATATATTATCTTCAGTATCGTCCAAGATCTCTCTGATTGGATTCTCTTCTCTTTTTTTTTTTTTCTTCCACAAAAAATTTTTGGCTTGGACAGTGTAGTTTCTGAGGGCCAGTGGAAGCAGTGGTGTAGTCGAGAGAGGACACGGGGGGACGCCATCCACCCACTTTTTCATTTTGACTTATGCGTCCTCCCACTTTTTTTTTTCAGGGAGGATGCTGATTTTACTCATTCTACATCAGAATGAAAACCAAAAAGGATGATTTGGACCACCAAAGTAGACCTTAAGATTACTCACTTACAAATCTTTTGTAAATACTACACAATCTAAATATATCCATCATCATACAATGCACTTTTGGTCAAAGAGTCAAAGAGAGTAAAAAGGCGAAGATTGATTTAAATGAAACAGTAATCAAGCATGTAAATGTGAATAAATTCGTTTTAAATTATAACTTTTTAAATCCTGCCTAGAAATTGCATACTTTAAAATCACAAAATATAATTTGAAAGAAAAGTCAGATTGATTTTCAGGCAAATTATTTCTAAAAACTTGAGCACGAGCAAGGTAGTACAGAAAGTTTAAAATTCGATTTCAAAGTTTCAATGCTCTATGTATTATCCTCCCGCCCCCTAAATATATATGTATATATACTGTTTCAGAAAAGAATGCGTACATTTGGATTGAATTTCTTCTCAAGATGAGCGTCCCCCCCCCTCCACACTTTATTTTTTAGGACTACACCACTGAGTGGAAGTGAAAGCAGCCTCTTCAAGGGTGTGAAAGCAGACACTTTCTTATCATGCTTACTTTTTGGAGAATTTGGGTTTTTTCACATAAGAATATTAGAAGTAAGTCATGGCAACCTCTAGCTGCTAGATCCACCCCTGCGCTTAGAGAAGGGTGTGTTTGTGCTGTGTTTGGCAGTAGAAATGGCCAAGATCAGAAAACTCTTTAATACAGCTAAGAAATATGGTGAATGGGATAATTATAAAGTGGCCCACACCAACTATAACAAGAATGTAAGAAGCAAAACTGAAAGTTGGAGAAAGTTCTGTGAGGAGATAGATTCTATCTCTGAGGAAGCTAGACTCCAATGTATCCTTAGAACGGATGAGCCTATTTTGGTTGGCACATTAAAGGAAGAGGATGGTAGTTTTGCTAATACTGGAAAAGCAGTTATGGAAATACTGACCAAAACCCATTTTCCAGGAGCTAGGGATATAAACAGCAATGATGGTCAATCAGAGTTGGGCAAAAACTAACATTCCACTAACAGCTAACAACTAGAACTAATTTAGTTAGTTGACAGGTAAATGACAACTAATAGTCGTTAGTTCTAAGGTTCAACTAACTGTGCTCAACCAAATTAGTTTTAGTTGAACAGAAAACTAAAACTAATTTAGTTGAGCTAAGCTAATTGAATCTTCAACTAACAACTATCAGTTTTTGTTAATATTTGATAATTTAAGGTTCAACTAACTCAGCTCAACTAAATTAGTTTTAGTTGAACAGAAAACTAAAACTAATTTAGTTGAGCCAAGCTAGTTGAACCTTCAACTATCAACTATTAGTTTTAGTTGTAAAGTCAACTAACTCGGCTCAACTAAATTAGTTTTGGTTGAATAGAAAACTAAAACTGATTCAATTGAGCCGAGTTAGTTGGACCTTCAGCTATTAGTTTTAGTCGTAGTTTTTAATAACAACTAACAACTAACTGTAATCTATCTGGATAGAAGAGTTGAGCATCATTAAGTAAAATATTAGCTATCATTCTGAGCTTTGTTAAAAATGTGGTATTCAGTGGACAGTTATTTAAAAATTACTGTTTGTGAATTGTGCTGTGCGGATTGTTCAATGATCTCATAGAAGCAATAAAATTTTAAGCTTTGTCCTGACACCCGTAATAGTTTCTCAAGCTTTCTATACACCCATCAGCTCTCGTTCCGTTCAGAAACGGAAGAACTCCCAAATTCACAGCAATATATATTTCATGTTTAGAAAATTTTGATATTATTTATATAAAAACAATTAGACTTTTGTCTGTCCATTGCTTGGAATCCAAAAATTTTGCGATTTCTATCCGTTTTAAGAACCTGTGAATCTAGTACTACCATAAAAAAAAGTTTGTCATTCAGTTGTTCTGTCCGAGATGCTTTTTTTGTTCGCATATCACGTGAAAATGACTGAAGCGAATGAAATGAAATTTAGTGAACTAAAATATAGGTGTCAAATTAAAAAAAAAAATTATTCGATTTTGAGATTTTTTGAAAATCATTTCAAAATGCATAAATATTTGTCCATTATGTATAAACCACTGTAGCGAAAGGAAAGAAAGTTTGGTAACGTCACAGGTCATCAGTTAAACAACAGGCATTCAGGGGTCGTGCCCGACCAGTGGAGCAAAAAAGTGTTCAAGAGGGAGGGGGTTACGACTACTGCAACTCATATATGTATACGTGTGTGTGATTATAGAGTGAAGAAAATACATTTTGTATGACAAAAAAATATTTCCTCATTGGGAGTGGGGGGGGGGGTGCAACCCCCTAACCCCCTTCCATGTGGCTACGCCACTGCTGTCAACGTATTTCAGAGTTTTTTTTATAGATTTTGAAACTGAAAATTGTACGATTCCTGAAAAAAGACAATGGAATAGAATGAATTTAGGAATAATGTTAGATGGCAAATTAATTCAAACTATATATATGGCCCAATTTTTTTTATAAATATTTTTTAAATTTGTGAAAATTGCATTAATGTTTGTTATCGTATCTCTCAAAAATGGCTAATGAGACTAGAATGAAATTTTGTAACATGATCAGGAATGACTGAAACAATAAATGTCAGATTTTTTTAAAATTTTCAATAAGTTGTAAAACTTTTCTTGAAATGTTTTTTTTTTTTTTTTTTTTTTTTTTTTTTTTGCTCTTTTCAGATTTTGTAAAAATTGTGTGAAATTTTCTTGAAGCAAATTATTAAAATATCTACAGTAAATCAGACAAAATAGAGTTACAGATTAGGTATGACCTCTTGAATAGTAAAGCTCATTCATCTAATCTTGTTTGCTTTGAGAATGACACGCATTTCAAGGTTTTTAGCAGAAAGTCTGTTTGCTTTTGCCAAGTTGGTCATAGTTGCATACGAAAACAATCGCTCAACTGGCGCTGATGATGAACGAGGGGAATTGCTTCTGAAGAATAATTTTTTTGTTGCAGGATAGTTTTCAAGGCTCTAGAATTCTTTTGATGGATCAACAAAAAAATTGCAAATTTGCATATCAGCTATAGCTTCTGCTTCATTCAAAAATACATCATCTTCATCATCTTCAAGATCCAAAATTTCAAATATTGTGGAGTTTTCTGAGTGCTCTCTAAATGAGCAGAGGGTGCTGAAGAATTTGCTGTCTGGCATTTCTGCAATGATCGCTGATTTAAAATAACCAATCAGTTTTTCGTGTATTGAACCGACATCTCTTAGCCACCTTTTTTTGAAAAGAGAGTTGGCGAAAGTTGCTACATTCACAACGTCCGCAACAAGTCGGAATGAATTGCAGAAACCTCTCTACAGATAGAATGTTTCAGTTCGGGCAATGTTGAATTGTTGAATGAATTAACGGCAATGATGAATGAGTCACCTTACTTGTGTCGTAGAATGTTCTGAAGGTCATGCTGAACATTTGTTATTACAAAAATAAATGAATGAAGCATACTGTTGTCCTACTGATTGTGTTTTGGGTCATAAGCGCCCTCTACCGGTGATTTTTTTAACTAAAATTTTTGCTGTTTCTAAAAAAAAAAAAAAAAAAAAAAAATTGACTTCCTGGTAAGCCTGTACAAACCATATGTCTATCTTCATTTCTTCCTTTTTTATGAATTTTTAAAGTTGTAACAAACTTTTGGCACACCCAGTACTTTACAAAAGAGAAAGTGCCAAAAAAAAAAAGTTCTAACAAAGAAATCCTAACTGAAGAAAAAAAAAAAAAATCTAACAAAATATTTGAAAGTGTAGGGATTTATAATTTGAAAATTATTTTGTAGCTTAAATCTTTAAATTTCTTTCTATAAAACTTTATGTACTTCAATAACTTTTGTCTAATGTTTCAATAGTTTAGGGGGGGAAATTAGTTTTATTAAATACACTCTTTTAAGTTTTAAAACTCAAATCCATTCTCCCGTCATCGCAAACAGAGTGTATGCTGTTCTGTCAAGAAGCAGTATATTCGTTGTAAACAGTAGCATGTTTACCATGTTTACTCGAGTAATAGTCCCACCTTTTTTTGCCAATTTTTCATGATGAAAGTCCTGGTGCAACTACTATGCGGGGAAATCTACAACATAATATTGTACACTCTAATGCTAAAACATTTCTAGTATTATAATAAAAAAACTAACTTACCAAGTGTTTCCAGTTTACCTGTCATATATTAAATAATTTTTCTTTAATTGTACATAAAAAAGAGGCATTTTTCTTTTTATAGCAATATTTTTATAGACATAAATGAAAGTCAAATACATGACTGCAACTTTACTTTTATGCGTGGAAAATATTTTGATGATTTTTTCTGCTTCAAAATGGGGGGCGACTATTATGCGAGTAAAAACAGTAATTTTTTTTCACATCAAAACAACTTTCATCAGCAAAGTTGAGAAATCCTTATGCTTCTTACCAAGTTTAGTTTTCTTTTTAGTGCTAATTCAGCATGCAAATTGTTCTTCCAACTAACAATGCAAATTTTTCTCAATTTGCCACATTCAAATTTTTCTGCTCTCATAGCAATTGCTGATTAGACGCTATATCAGCCAGCGGTTTCTGCTACAGAATAATTCTTGAGTAGGAGCTTGCAGGAGAAGCATGGAGCACAGGGAAAGTTGAGCCTGACAGCATAAAACTTCCGCAACGAAGCCCACATTGTGTGGTACATGGTACAAAGCCCACAACCAGTGGCTATGAAGTCCATAATGAGTCGTAGCAACCTCACAAGTCCACAATGAGTGGCAACATTCCATAACACTTGGAACATCGTTTGTCAGCCTTCAACTGATTCTCTAGGGGGTGAGTAGTGTAGCAGTATGAGATTGCCTCCATACACACAGCATGGCACACAACATGGCAAATGGGTGTCTTTTCGCTCGGCTGGAAAACGCTACAATTTACCAACCAGGATCGAAACTGGCTCCTGACGCATGCTTCTACTCTATTTTTTAACTGAGAGATACATTTTTAGATATCATACCCTTTTGTAAATGAATATGTTTTTCTCACATCTATCGAATCATTTATTCAAATCTAGATTATATGTATAAACTTAATTATTCAATCTAACTTTCTAATATTTTCACTATATGATCAAGTATGCATACAAGTTGCATATTATTTGGACAGAAATATTCAGATATAATTTTAAAATAAATTACACTCACAAACATATTTCCAGCCAAAGAATAAGCATAAGACTGGGGCTTTTCCCGGTCTTTGAAGCGAAATGTCATTGATGCAAGATTCTTGCACTCTTCAAATATCCATTGCTGGGGTCCCTTTTCTTTCAGCATGGCCAGATATTGAAAAAAATGAGTCACAATATCATCAACATGATCTGAAAATAAATATGAAATACATTTACAAAGTCTGCAGATGTATTAAACACATTCTTCATTTAACACAGCTGATATGGGATGGCTACAGAAATTGAGAAAGAAAAGTTTCCTGATTTTTCTTTGACTATCTTAATTGAGTAGACTGTTAAAATTTTAACAGTTAATTATATATGTACAATATTCTTCCACATTTGGATGGCCCTTATGTAACATGCTTACCCAACATGCTAATATATATATATATATATATATATAATGAATATTGTGTGATTATATATATATATATATATATATATATATATACATATAATCACACAATATTCATTAAATATTGCTTTATAATTTCAAAAATTTAGAACATTCGTGAGCAAATTGGCAAAAAAAAAAGCCATACTGACAAGTGCTGTGAGCAAATTTATTTATTATTTATTATTATTTTTTTTTTTTTTTTTTTTTTTTTTTTTTTTGTAAAAGGGTTGCCATGAATGTCTCCAATTAGTGAGATTCCATTGTCATTTCACCCAAGCAATGGTGGCTACAATTTGCCTGTTTGGTGATAAAATGGTCATTTTGGTACAAAAAAAGTGATGAGTTCCTTGATTTTGGGGTATTTTTACAAATTCCCTCGCTTTTCCCTAATTTTTCTCAGATCTTCCTGATTTGCATGATCTGTGGCCACTCTGTGCTAACTTTTCAATATATCTTTTCATTTTTCACCCCACCAAGCCAACTGAACTTTTTGGCTTTGAGCTTTTTATGAACCGGAAGGGTCATTAACTTTTCCACAGTGAAACTACAGAATTTTTTGGACATTTCTAGGGACATTTCTGGCCAAGGATCTTTGGACATTTCTGGCCAAGGGTTTGAATCTGCCCCGCTTACTGTTTTTTGAAAATCGTAGAAACAGTATAGCAATCTTTTTTACCATGCCAAGTGGGAAAATAAATGGTTCCGAGAAATGTTGTGGAGCGGTGGAAGAGGAAGCAAAGATGTTACAGTCATCAGAAGTTTTTTTTTTTCCAGCCAATCAGGTGTTAAATGTCCATTTGTTCCATGCAGAGTTGGTTCACTCAGCACGAGGCAATTATGCATTAGCTTTTCAATTCAACATGAGTGTGTTTCTTTGTATTCTGGAGAAACTTTCATTAAAATGCAATACTTGGAACATGGCGGCTCTAATATATGCAAAAGAAGAAAAATTGATTCTGAATGTAGAAGTTTTAAGGGTAATGAAAGCAAAATTTTTTTTTCTTATTGGACATAATGGAAGAATATTGTGTCTTATATGGTAAAAGTGTATCCCTGTTGCAAAAGAATACCAGGTCAAGAGACATATTTCAAAGCGTGCTAACCAATATGACCATCTCACAGGTAAAAATTAAGTGACAAAAGATATTATCGGGAAGCAACAACCTTAAATTCTGAGGATGCTACGAAGATCAGTTATTTGATTGCCAAAAACAAACTTTATGTGACGGAGAATTTTTAAAAGGCTGCTCAATCCAATTTGCATCTGTCGCATGTCCTGATAAACAGTCAGTGGTAGAGAAAATGAGTCTTTTACAACAGACTAGAAAAGTAGTTGATCAAGAGCTAATATTGAAGATTCTTTAATTAAGACACAAATCCTGCTAAACGTATAGCCTAGAGATCGGTGAAAGTGATGTGGCATAACTGGCAATTTGCGTTGGGAGAGTCACTGCAATTTTTGAAATCGTTGAATAACTGTTGGATCTATGTCCAATGAAAGCCACAACAGCTGGAAAAGATATATTCGATGAGGTAAAACGTCTTCTAGCTAAGTTTAGTCTTCCAAAGGATAAACTTTGTGGAATTACAACAGATGAAGCCCTGGGAATGACAGGTAAACATAATGAATTTGCAAACTTATTGCTGAAATCTATGCCTAATGATGTCATAGTATGCCACTGCATCATTACCAAGAGCAACTGCATGCAAAGAGCAGGGTCAGAAGCCAAAATTTTGTGGAAAAGAAAAAAAAAACAGGAAAAAAGGAGAGCAAAAGAAAATATAAGGAAAAAAATAAGAATATTTTTTCCAATTAGATTTGATAAATTTATTTTTATAACATGTTCAAAAAACCAATCCAGATCCATAAATATATATTTTTTTTTTAATACACCATTCCAAGTTAAATTCAACTACAACACATTACTTTTTCAGCATTTGCTGAATACATTCAAATCACTCCTTAAAATACACAGGAGAATAAAGACACTCATTAATTCAGAAAGAATACAAATTTTTGGAATTTGCAATAAAAAATGCTGGAGAAAGAATGTACGTTAATGTGGATTATGATTAACTGCACAAAAACTTCCAGCCAAATTAAGTGTAATATTTTAACATTTATTTCTCTCTTAAAAAATAAATAATGCTACAGAAATAATTCATATTCTTAGAGCTTCCTTAATTCATAAAAATTCAAACACTTTATACAAGAGGTTTAAAATTATTTTTGGACATTTATTACTTTTTCTTCACTTTGGCTACATACAGGACAGTCCCTCTAATCCGCACAGGTTGGGACTAAGAGTTGTGTGGGTTATAGAATTTTGTAGATTATAAGTCATTTGGTTAACACGGGGGGAAATGTGTATTTTACTAAAAAATATTGACAATATTACACATATAATAAGACAGAACTGAAACCAAACTGGTCGTAATAGTTATTTTGTAATAGGAAAAATAATATAAAACATTTTTTTTTTTTCAATTTAAAAGGCTATATGTTTTAGTTAATAATATTTGAAATTGCACTTGACAATTTTGTCTAGCAGCTTATTAATAGATATTCATTTGTGCTGAGACATTAGTTTATTTATGTGTGTTTATTAAAAGTATTTAATTGTATTTACTAGTTTGTTTCTGCCCATAACAGATATTTCTCTAGAGTAATGCAAAATTATACTGAATGAAAAATCTAATCCCATGTCTTTCCATATATCAGTACAAATAGTGAATTTCCAGAAATGATTTTTCTAATTATTAATATAAATAGGCCAATTTTCAGTGGACCTCTTTTTCTGGTCTTTTTATTTTCACGAAAGTAAAAGTGTCATCAGTCTTTCTAGTCTGAGTCTGGTCCAGTCCAAGTCTGTGTAGAAAATCTGAAATGTAAAATTGTTTGTTTACATGTAAAATGTATGGTGGATTATAGGCATTTGCAGATTAGAGGGAGTGTGCTGTAATTAACAAAAAATCAAACAAAATATTTTTGGTGTGAATAATTAGAAAAATACACTAAAATTAAATAGCAAATTAATTAATACTCATGTACAAGCAGGCCTGAAAACAGCTGAAGAACAAAAAAGAGGAAATATATGCGGATGCATTTTTGAGCAAAAAAACAGAAATTGCACGTGGATGCATTTTTGCAAGAAAAACAAAACAATGTCTTTTTTTTTTTTAAATATTAATGTTTCATTTTTTTCGAACATTAATAAAAGATTGCCATTATTATTTTTCTTGGCATTTGAACATTTTTTTTTCTGTTTCTGCTCCGATTCAACAGACACCAGAACTCTCTTCTGCCCTTTCATGCCTTCTTTAGAATTCACATTTATTTTTTCATATTTAGTGGATTTTTGTAATTTTTCAGATTGTTTTACAGAAGGAGGGGGTGAAGGTGAGTTTTTTTCCTCTACAGTGTTTAAATGTTTCATGTCTTCAAAAACATTTGCATCAACTTTTTTGCATTCAGTGGGTTTCTGTAATTTTCCAGACACTTTTAAAGGTGTAGGAGAGGAAACCAGGCATTTTTTTCCTACAGTTGTCAGATGTTTTAATCGTTGAACTTTTGCAGCATTACTGTACATTTTTTTTGCAGCCTTTTTTGTTAATATCTTATCCTTCTTAAGTTGCAATTGCTGCTTTTTTTTCTGTTTTGCAGACAAACTTTCCTTCAATTTTTCCTTGTATTTTTTAGCTGACTCTCATGTTTTTACAAAGTTGCTTGTTAATTGGCTCACTGAAAAAATTCTCTCTTTCAAACATTTGAACAGATGTTTTGTTTTCTGAGAGAAGTTCATACTTGATAGTCTGAATAGAGGAGAATTGGAAGTATTGAGACTATTTGAGTGAGGGGTAATGATGTTCTTCATGAAGCTAAAGCTTGACTCAACTTTAGGTCCATGAAAACATGTAAGCATTGCAAAAGCCACTTTTGTCAAAAAAGTATATTTCCCACATTCTTCCACATGTCTCCACCAACTATCAATTGATTCACCATTCAAAATATCTCTAATTTCAGAACTATTGCAGTATGAATGTACTTCTCTTTCATAAGCTTCAATTTCTTCTGCCTTAAGAATATTTGAAAGTGAACCCAATGCCTTTAAACGAAGCAAAGTTGTAGTAGTACATCTACTATTTGGATTGATGCCAGAGACTGCTCTTATAAATGCATTGTTCAGAGACATTTTCTTTTTAAGTGATTTTGCACAATTAACAAATGCTTGAACAGCTGTCTTCTTGAACTGCTTTATTACATCTTTTTGGGATTTTGGTGATTTTTGAATTATTTGCTTTGTTGCTTCTCCAAAGAAAATCAAATTAACCGGAAGATGGTTGTTAGAATTTTTCACATCTAATGATTTTAGCATAGAATTTGATTTTTTAACCTTGTTTAAGACTTCAGGTTTAATGAAGCAACCTAAGAAGGAGAGTATCAACTCCTTTTGTTTGTAGAACAACTCGTGAATTAAAGGAGTTGACTTTTCCAGGAGAGTAATATATGCTTTTAGCATTGGTAATATGGTTAGGTAAAAATTTAAATGAAGTTTTGTTTTAGTTTGATTTTTTACTAGTTTTGCAATAATTCTATCTTTACGCTCTTTACTTGCATTTGTTAAGTTTTTCTTTGAGAGGTCTGACTGAATACTTCTAATGTAATTTTTTGCAGATTCACTTAAATGGTACGACCCATAAATTTTAACTATAATGTGTAAATAATCGGTTTTATCAGATGCATTCAAAAATGAATAGTAAAACACTACCATTGCATCTAGCAAACGGCAAAAATCAGTAGCTACCTCATATGCTGACAAAGATCTAAAATGTATGAAAGTGATCGGTACAGTATAGTTAATGTTTAGAGTTTGGTATATTTCAGCAAATGCAGCTCTAAGATCAGGAGACCATTGCAAGTTACTATGGACATCAATAGCCAGCTGTTCTACATACATATTAAAAGGTTTGCAAAACTGCTTGGCTGCATTGTGAACATGGTGGCATGTGTCACCATCAATATCTAACAGTTGAGGGCATGTATCGCGCAATTTTTTTTCCAAGCCATTTTTATGTCCACGCATGACATTGCACGAGTCTGGGAGAACAGATACCAAGTTCTCCCACGGTAAACCATATTCTGTAAAAACTTTCACTATATCATCATGTAAGGATGCACTATTTACAATATTTAGTGAAAAAGATGACAGATGTTTTGTCATTACTCGTCTGTCTTTATTCACATAGTTCACAAGAAGTGTGACAATGTGATTATTGTTGCTACTGGTGCTTTCATCGATATTTAATGAGAAATGCGTTTTCTTCAAGTCTGCAACAAGATTTTCTGTAAATGTTTGCGCAGCACCGAAATGTAACTTGTATGAAGCAGCAGTTCGGCTCATACTCATTTGCTGCAATGCTTTGTCATCTCTTGCAAAATATTTAATTAACTTTAGCATGTCAGAAATAATTGAAAATGGCAGGGATTTTTCAGCAATGAAGCTAAGGAGCATGGCTTCATTGTTAATAACTCTGTCTGCAATAGGAGTAACAGGCATCTGTTGAGAAGGCTTTGATGCACCAGACACAGCTGTAAACATTGGGTGTAGTCCATACTGAGCATCAGCAACTGGGCAGTCACCATAACCTATAACAATAAATTGAAATTATAACACTACAGTAAAAATGTTAATTAATGAAATTTCAAAATTTGTTCGTCTTGAAATGAATTTTTGTTTCAGTATGACACACTTAACCAATTCTCTGAAGGGGGTGTTTATATCTGAGTATGTGTGAAATAAGGATGATAACTGAATGAAAATTCTATTAAGCTTAAGAAGTATGCTTGCTATAAAGAAAATCATAAAATTTGAATATAATATGACAACACAGTTAACTCATTAAAAATTGAACTTTGCATATTATAAAACTTTTCTTGATTAATTTATAACTCTGTGCATAAATTAGTGTTTTAATAAATAATTTTAATTTTGAGAACTAAAGAACATTTAGTGCCCTCCTAATAAAGCTCCATATGCATCTTTCAATACCAGGGTGTCAATGATTTAAATCAGTTGATTTTTTTTTAAATCATTGATTTAAATCAAGAATGTACAACCTCTGGTCCACGGGCCATTATTGGCTCATGACACCTGTTCCATTCACCCACTAGTCCACTTGCATATTAAAAAACACGAACCAGAATTGGTAAATTCAGTTTTTTTTAAAGGAGTTAATTGTGAAAATTTAATTATTTTAAATTTGTTTTCATTTCCCATAAACATGGCACAAGAAAATATTCAGTTATTAATTAATAATTGACTTTTATCAATATGTGCCATCACATTTTTAAGAACTTGTATTTGGTAATTGGGAGATTCCACAGTACTTTCACAGTTCCAAACTTTATTAAAAATACTTGTTGTGTTCTTAAAATATATCTCCATTAAAAAAAATCTAAATTAGTCTGATGGAAATAGGCACGTATTTTTCAATATACCACCATTTCCCTCCACCTGACCCTAAAAAAAGGTACTTTTCAATGTACCCGCCATATCATCATTTCACCGACCGGATCCTATATAATATGTCAATTTTTCTTTGCTTTCATCTGCTTGGCACAAAATTATTTTATTTGCATAATAAGGAAATATTTTATTTACAGACTTACACTATCAATAATTAGATATTTATCAGTTTTCTATACTCTTAATATAAAGTAGTTAAACTTATTTAATTATTAAGAAAATTGTTTTTTAAGGACCTGATTGTATTTTTAAAAAATATTATTTAAATAAAAAAAAGTCAGATTTAAATTTAAAAAATCTGATTTTATTTTTACACCCTGTTCAATACATTTACTTCTTATAACATCTACTTTAAATCCAAAAGCTTATGCAATAATGTTGATGAGCCTGTTTAAGTAGTTTGCTAACAACTTTCAATACATTTAATTCATTTCAGCAAAAAACTTATAACGTTAAAATTCTGGAAAATATATAGTAAAATTTACTTACTGTTGCAATATTTGTTTTAATGCCATTTAATAAATGTAAATGTAATTCACAAAAAAGATGCATATGAAGTTAACAACGCAATTGGCAATACTACGCCAGAAATTATACAAAGGGTTAAAAAAAAAAAAAAACTCTTATTTTTACATATTAGTAATGGATAAAGTGTGCTATTCTTAAAAATCCAGGAATTCCATGATAGAGTATTTTCAAGAGATGATTACAGCAAAAAAAAAAAAAGGAACAGCTTTAATTAAAAATTCGGGAATCTTTTTAGAACTGTTCCCATGAAATTAGTACCAATTCTATATTGCAGTTAAAGTTGATGCAAATAACAATGTCGTTGATGCATCAGCTCTCCTTTAATAGTTAGATTAATATCTTACAAAATCAGTTATCGAAAGAAAAACATCTCCATTCAACTGTTAGAAAGTCAAAGTAACAAATTTCCCTTCTTAATCAAAATTAGGGGGAGGGGGACTGTTTTCACCAATTACCAGTACCGCAGCAAAAGCTAGTACGTAGACTTTTCTTAAGCAGTCAATTTATGGGGGGGGGGCATAAATTTACCAGAAGTGATTAATTTTTTTGTCCGTTTTTTATACAAAATAAAAATATATTCTAAAAAGTACGAATACAAAATATTTTCACAAAACTTTGGTTTTCCTCATTTTTTATTATTGTGCAGTTTTTGGAATCTGTTCATTTATTTTATTATTTATGTTATTTCTCAGTATATAATTTTAGGCCGGATATATTGCGATATTTTTAATATCCAGCTACTGCCAATTAGCCGGGTAGGCCGGATGCAGTATGGTTCCCGGATAAAAAAAAAGGAAAGGAGAGAGAAGGAAAACAGAATGTAAACTTACCAGGAAGTGCGTAGTTTTTCTTCCTGAACTCAAAGACTCATCTATGCTTCTCGCTCTTCGTGTGGTCTGTTAATGTTACAAGGCCCCTAGATCTGTAATTTAATTCACCCTGACATGCGATGCAGTAGGCCAATCCGGCTCCTTCCAATTTACGGATAGTACCTCGAAGAAAAACTCCATTGCATTCTTTTTCCAACCATGCCCAGCGCCAAGGGTTCTTGATGTTTTTTTCGGAACTTCTTTTGAAAGTAGCGCGGGTGATGAAATCACTTCGGGTCGATGGCATTTTCACTTGTAATACAAAAACCTTAGATAAAATTGCAATTGCAAGGCGACAGTTCAATCAGCAATAAAACAAAGAACAACGAGTAGGCAATGCATAAAACTTATTACTATCTCCATAAGTGATTACTACCACGGACTAAGAGGCTTTAGGACGATCATCGGGAAGCGTCAGACGGGCAAAACTGTGTCAGCCTCTGAAAGGAAAATATGCGACCCCCTTTTAATGATTAACGGGCATGGGCGCCCTCTGACGACACACGGCATAAGCATCTCCCGCGGGGTGCTTCCGCTGATATTTGTTTACGTTTTAGCTACTAGCACACGACACATGCGCCAAAAAATTAATGGGTACGACTCCCAGCGCCACCTTTTGGGCAAATTTCATTTAGTTCTTTCACAATGCTTGGATGATTGTCTGTACCCTCTTAGTCCATGTTACTACTCACACACGTGCTCACGTAGAACGGAGCAAATGTTGCCAATTGCAAATAAACTTTTTACACTCCGGATCTGAAAATAGAGCATTTCGATGTGGTGTTTCGCATCGCATACATCATTGGACGGCTTACAGACCTGACCATGCAATCTATGAGCGTTTCAGTACAAATATGGCAGTTGAATGGCAACAGTGCACGGGCGGGGGAAGGGAGTATGTGGAATGTGGAGTTCTCGGTGTGCATAGGCATTGACTTCTCCTGGAGACGGCAATGGCATAGGTCGATGTGTGTGTGTGTGTGGAAGGGGGGGGAGAAGAGAGGTGGGAGGAGATAAATAATTCCGTATGTGTGGCGCAGAGATAAAGTGGAAAAAATATATACAGACATGAGGGAGATTTTCAAATACGCGGAAATAAACGTGAAAATGTAAGCGCTTAATTCCGTGGAAATGCGGGAGATTTTCAAAACGCAGAAATAAAGGTGAAAATGTACGTAAACGCGGAAGATTTTCAGGCCTGTGTACAAGACAAGCAAAGTAGACAAAATAATGGAAATACCAAGCAAACAAAATAAAAATTCCAGTTGCTTCTATAAATTTATCTACCATCTAAATATACATGCATTTCAAATTAATAAAACTATAAACACAACAATAATCACATAAATATAAAACTTACCAATGCCTTCATCTGTTAAATCTAAATTGGCAATAAAAAATGCAAATCCTTTAGCTCCAGCTTTGTAACCTGATACAAGTTTATTGACCCAACCTAAAAGTAAAAGAAAAGTTTTACAGAAAGGCAACAATACCCAATCAAAATACACATGTTTACATTCAATATGAAGCATTCAAAACTGTGGCATCTAATGTATGATTGGCGCAAATCAACTGTTTAAATTCATCAAATGAGAAGAAATTTCCAGGAAACTATGCAACTACTTCTGTTTTCCAATTATACAGCAGACTAAGATTTATGGCTTCTAATAAATTTTGATGGCTTGTTCATTGTGGTAGTTGAAATAAACTAAAGGAGCGTTCAGACTGCATTTTTTACAGGTGATCCAGGCTTTAAAGTTCTAGCACTTCCCGGATTTTATCAATATTGTAATCACCATTATCACTGATTGTTAATAACAATCAAAGTTATGCATGCAAATGGTTTCAAAAAATAAATTCAAATGAAACCTTAAAACACATTTGATTTTAATCATAACTCAATAAACTGAAAATATATTAAATTAAGTGGCCCATAAATAGTTTTACACCTAAGTTTGTAATAACATACAGAAATAAAGCAGCAAATAACTCTAAACACAGAAACCTCAACACTGAAATAAAAGTAGGGGGGAAAATGTGTATAAACTGCAACTCTTTTATCCTATTAATCTTATATTCAGAGATTGTGTGGTATGAAAATATGACATGTTATTAATGTAACATTCATTCTTAAATACTGTAAAACCTTGTGATTTTAAAATTTGTTTAATTGTATTAGCCAGAAGAATTCAGATAAAATAGTAACAAATATGTATTTCTTGAAAACAGTAATAACAGTACTTATAGTTCTCTTTTAGGGTTAGATATATTTAAATTTTTTCCTGACAAAAATACTAAATATTTTGCATAAAGCAAATTTGCTTATTACACAATATAAAGTTTACATGATTAATTAATACTATAAAAAGAGTTTTTAAATATAGATACTATAATATATTACATTTATTTATTTATAATACATCAAAATATAGTTCAACACTTATTTTCTACCTTGAAAACCTGGAGCTACTATATTAACACTGGAAATCATTAAAACAAAAATTGTTTCTTGCACTTAACCATTACATATACTATTAGACTAATTTTCTACATTATTTAATTTTCTAACAAACTATCTCAACTAGGCAGTACTTATTATTTTGTATGATATGTACAACATTTATTGATAATTACTTCTTATTATTTTAATTTTTGTAAAAGAATTTAAAGAATGAACTTAATTGATCACCTAAAATCAATTGTCAAATTTACAGTTCAAGATGTATTTACAGCTCACATGCTTTGAATGCATTTGATCTTCCATTAAATGAATTAATTATAAATACCTAATACATATTTCTTAATGAGATCTTTTTCCCAAAGATATTTTTTAAACCCTCTGTGTGTGTATGCCCTCCCCACCCCCGAAAAAAAATGGAGTAATTTAATACATGGACAGCAGGATTTATATTGCAAATTTTGATTTGATTTTTTCCTAAGTGCTATAGATGAATTCATGAGACCCATATTTTAATACTCTAGCAATACACAGCTACATTTTATGAGCAAATGTAATACAGAAAAGTGCATGAAGTGAAGAAAGAAGACAGAGTCAAGATTTTCTTGTTAATTAAAAGATTGCACCATGTTTATGTAGCTCAATAAGTTGGCTTAAACAAGGGATGAATGCTGGAACAAATTATATATAGCAAGTAGCCATATTGTAATTTGTATTTCTGTACCAAAAACATCATCAACAGCCCAACAATGAAAGCTTTCAGATTTTATTTTTAGATTGTTTTTGGTGACATATGTTTTTTGTCATAAGCATTTCTTTAATATTGAATTCGTTTAACCGGATGGATTTTGATTTCAAAGTTGTTGGATCATAGCTTTTATTTAGGTTAATTTGGTGTCGCTTATTTTGTTTTTGTGATAAATCTATAATTACTAGCCGGCAAGACATCCAGCATAGCTGGCCCATGAAAATTCACTTTTAAAAATTGCCGACCAGTACGGTAGACTTCGTGTCTCTGTTAACTGTGTCAGTCAGTCTAACAACTATATGTCTATGATGATTTTTTTTTTTTTTTTTTTTTATTGCAGTCATGTTTCAACAACTCAAATTTGAACTTTAGAATTTCTGTTGAATCTAATATCAGGAAAACAGAAAGAAAGGGCATATTGCATGAAAAAAATATACGATTACGGACAAACTATTGTGCTTTCATTCAGCTGGTCACCGAAGGTGAGCGGCCCGTAGGTTGCACATTTCTTTTTTGAAGTGGCCCATTGGCAGACCAAGTGGTCGCCAAAGGCGGGTAGCCAGTAAGTTGTACTTTTGGGTCGTGAAGAGGCCGGCAGCAGACCAGCTGGTGGCCAGATGCGGCTGCTCACCAATACGTGTAAAAGCGGCCTGTATGTTGCATAGGCTGGGCGTGAAGCGGCCAGACCAGCTGGTTGCCGAAGGTAGACAGTCTGTAGGTTGCAAATTTCGGTCGCGAAGAGGCCCATGTGCTGTAGGTTGCCCAATCCAGCTGCAAAGTGGCACTTGTGTTCTAGGTTGCACATTTTGGCTGCGAAGCAGCCATCGACGGCCAAAACTGGTTGCCGAAGGCAGCAAGAACAAAATATTTACCAAAATTAAAGTTAACGTTAAAGTGAAAGTTAAAGTAACAACTTTCTGTTGTCTATGCAGAAATTAGAACTAAGAACCATCTTTTGGTTCTTTGTGTGCTGTACTTACAAAAGCATATATAATTTAAATCTACTAAAATAAAGGTTATCTAAAATTAGCACTCAATTTTCCAACCTTAAATGGTGAAATTTAATTTAAAAATTTCTAATGGGGAAGTTTTTAATAAGAATAATGAAAGTTAACTATATTTTATACTAGTTTCATTATACAAAACCACAATACACACAGAAGTACAATTACTTATATAAGAAGATGAAAAGATAATTTGCTTATCTTGGACATCTTGACATCATGCAATTTTTCAGCGACAATATTTAGCAACAATATTTCTTTCTGGTGTCCTAAAAATTCATCAATGATACATTATTGTTACTACATTTTTAATTTGGCATCCATATTTATTAGATATGGGGAGGGATGAAAAACATTTCCGATTAGTGAAAATAAAGTTACAAAATAAATCTTAGTGCTTAATTATGAACAGGGTGTTGTGAAAATATCTTTCAAAATTGTAAAGGGTCATAGGGGAAACAACCAAGAGGATTTGTAATTATACAGCAATGTACAGTCAAAAATGTTACCTATATACATCTATTAAAAATCACATACAAAAGATATTGAAGCATTGATTAATTATCCTTATTAAGCTTTACTATAAACGAGTTTATTATCTCAAAATTGCATCATTTAAAATGAAATACAATTTATATTTATCGGTTTCAGTTTAGTTTTTTTTTTTTTTTTTTTTTTTTTTTTTTAAGGAAAAATATTGAAGTTTTAGCAAAGCATAGTTTGGGAATTTAACTAATACTTCAACACCTTTCAAGTGATTATTAACAAGTAGATAAATAGAATGTTTTTGACCCTGAATTGCTATGTAATATAATTCTGAATCGTCTTGGCTCTATAGACCACCCTTTACCATTTTGAAAGATGTTTTTGAAACACCTCGTATACTGCCTAACATAGAAAATGCAATACTAAGATGATTTAGCCCATATAATTTAACCAAATTTTTGGGATTGTTCTGAACAACTTATGCAGATGATCAGAAATGTAAGTTTCTTATATGATTACAGTATAATGCAAAAGAGAAAGAAACAGAGGAAGAATAAACAGTCAGCACTACACATCATCTAAAGAATCATTCATTTCGAGAATTCAAAGTTCTAGAAGAGACATGTCAATTAAGTTATGCCTGGTGACAATACTAAATGTAGTTCTAGAAATAGGACAATTTTTACAAGATGCAAATACCCATCAATGTGGCTTAATGGTTTTGGACACCATAATACACAATAACAGGTCAGCTCTGTGTCACCTTTCCAGTGAAACAATGTGAAACGACACACAAGCCTTTGCTTCTTTGTCCTGCATAGTCTGTTGATCTCTCACTGATAGAGCATATCTAGGATGCAATTAGCTGCCGTTAGTCAACTCTGACTCTGCTTCCATCCCTCAGGGTAGTATCCACATGCTAATTCAATCAAATCCCCTACTTATATATGAATAATTTATCTCAGAAATTTGCCAACTGACCTGTTTTCTCACTTGAGTTGACAGGTTTCGGAAATGAACTATTCATATACATTCTCTCTGTAGCCAATTTTCATCACATTTTACCCTCTCTTTTATGATATTGAAATGTCTATGTTAGGCAGTGTATATAGGAATACTAAATATATGTATTATTTGAACTGGTGTTTCAAATTGTTTGATCAGAGAGGAATCGTAACTATTGACATCAGCATTACCTTTCTAATTAAAGAAAGTTTTCCAATGGCATGCAGTTATTTTTTATAACATACGTTTTTTATAGAAATATATGACCCTTATAAAAAGAAAAAAATTACTATTCAAGGTAACCCTACATATATAAAAAATTCCACTATAAGAAATTAATATTGTTGATCCTGTAAATGCAATATTCTTGAGTTATTCAACTTTAGGGTGTGAGAGAATTTATTGCCACTAAGGGGCAATTGTAAACATATATTAAGTATTGGTAAAATACTTTCAGTACAGCTGAGTACAACTAAGTTTAGTAGATTCCCCCTGCCCCTCCCAAATACTTTTCATATTCAAATTCAAGCCAGTGAAAGAGATATTTAATTCAATTTGTGTGTAAGCTCTGAATTAGAGAATTTTAACAGAATTCTTACAAAAGCTATAATTTGCCCAAAAAGTCCATTTCTGATTCTTTTAATATTTTGTTATATAGTATTATTGCTTTTAAAAATGAAATTTTTTTGTAAATGAGTTTTCAAAGGTAAGACTTTTATTTCATCAATTGAAATTTTTTGTGCAAAAAGTCATAATAAAAGTATCTTTTTTTTATTTTCTAAGTATATAGTTACTTCTGAAATGTATGGCATAAAAAGTAACTGTATATCAACAGAATTTTTTTCTGTAATCAGAAGTTTATATAACATTAATGTAGGGATGAGATTGGCAAAAAAGAAAAAAACTGAAATCATATCAAAGCAAAAAATTTGTACATGTGATATTTGTATATAATGTCTGTAAAAAACATTTTAAGAAGTAAAACATCAGAACATGCTACAAGATAAAGATCACACAGTTAATCAATAATTATATCAGATATCCACAGATAAAAAGCACAGTTTCAAAGAAAAAAGATTTAAAAAGTGATATCTTAATTCACAAAAAACTGAAAAATCTCATCCCTGCATTAATGTCAATAGTTGTAAAAATATGCCTCTGATAGAAACAGTTTGAAACACCCAGTGTATATATGTATTATTATTATTGCATAATTATACATACATCTAATTATTATAAATGTATACATATCCATTAGAGGGCCAGAAATCTGCAAATTTCAGGATATTGCAAATTTTGGGTCATAAAAGAGAAATAATTACATTTAGAAAATCAAAGATTTTACTACCAACCACTGTTTAAAATTTCTGTAGTCAAGTGTATCCTCAGTCTACATTTTATTCTTTTAATTTTGGGACTAATATAATCTAAAAATACAGGGTGATCAATTTAAAAGAGTACCCACTTACTACCCTTAAATCTGACGGATGTGACAACTATTCTAACACTAAAGTATAGTTGTTTGAACCTTGTTTAAGAGTGGGAGACAATTTTCAACACTCTCTGTTAGACTGTTACAACTTTATTTGTGAGGTAAAACAGAAATGGAGATGCAAAATGCTACTTAATAGTGTGATAATTTAATTTTTGTAAAACATAATTTTATTCAATTTTTTAACATTGTCATTACTTACAGAAAATGTTTGCCATCATTTTGAATACAACCAAAAACACGTCAAACCAAGTTTTTTGACACACTTCGCAACATTATTGGTGTTACAAATGAGATTTCTTCAGTTATGATTTGTTTTAATTCATTAAGATTTGCGAGAATTCTCAGGAAAGCCCTATCTGCATGAAAATTTTCAACATTTGCTGTAAGGAATGACAATGCAAACAATTTTAATTAAATTATGTTTTTCAAAAATAAAATTATCACAGGATTAAATAACACTGTGCGTCTCCATTTCTGTTTTACTTCATTAATAAAGTTATAATAATCCAACAGCACTGGAAATAGTCTCCCAGACTTAAACAAGTTCCAAACAATTATATTTAAATTTTAGAATAGTTGCCACATTCTTCAGATAATAACAAAACTGACTTTTAAATTGATCACCCTGTATTTCAGACAATTTCTTATGATTACCCATCTATATGGAGATGATACACAGTAAACCAGAAGATGCATCCCTATATATTTATAAATTGTACTAAAATTTATAGTATCTTCTTATTTTAAAGGAATTTTCATCAAAGCTTTTAATTTCTAATTAAAGAAGTATGACATCAGTCCACACAACTCTTTTTGATCATTGTATATCTAACATATACTTGCAGTGTGTCCACTAAATGACTGACCCACTTCGAACATAAGTAATAAAAACACAGTTTGAGAAAAAAAATTGACGTTTGCTGCACTGTCATAAGAAAAGCAATGCATTTAGAAAAAATACAGTAAGTTCAAATAGTTCCAAATATTGTCGCTAGGTGATGCTAGCAGCTGAAAAACTAAATATCAATTTTTTATAAATATAATTCCCTATGCATCAATATCAAAGTGTAGTATGATTTCCTTCTGTGTTGACGCTTGCAAGATGAGATGTACCAGCAAAAATCACTAACTCATTAACATTGAGCATTACATCTGTAATGCATATCAGTCCATTTTGACAGAGATATTGTCATGCATGCGTGTAAATTTTATTTTGAAACCATACAATATTATTGCTGCAAAAGGATGGGCTGTTAAAAGAATTGCTATTTGGTTTTTCAGCTGACAGTGATAACTAGTGATGAAAGTTGCAACTATTTGAACTCGGTGTATTTCAAAATTTAGTGCTTTTCTAATTACAATGCAGCAAATGGCACCTTTTCTCCTCACTGAAACTGTATTTTTATTATTTACATACAAAAAGGGTCTGTCACTTAGTAAACACCCGGTACTTCATTGATTCATTTTTGTTGTATGCTATTTTCATAGCTATAAACTACTTCTATAATTAATTGTTTATGTTGAACCTTTTTAATACTGAATATAATACTAGTTATTATCTATATATTTTTAATTTCTACTTTATGATTTTACATTTGCACTAATCATTGTTTTTTCTTTATTCCATTTTCTACAATATTCTATTAATTAAACCTGCTTGATTTATACACTATTATACACTAATAATTAGTATATTTTTATTAAAAAATTATATTAAATATAGTTAAATTAATGAATTCTCTGCATATAGAATCACTGAATCCTGAATCTTGTCATTAGTTTTTGCTCACATAGTAAAACCTTAATACCCCAGTTACAGGGTTTCTACAGATTTCACAGCTTTTGCTTCCCTGACATCTATCATGCTCTTCCCTGACTTTTTATCTAGCGTGCTTTCCTAAGTTTTCCATTTCTATTTTTAATGTTACATCCTTTAATTAATAACTTTTTATATATTTTGCACCCTTTTTACAAATAATAATAATAAAATCAAAATACACAACAATATTATTTGACATCACTGGATTCTAACAAAAACCATGTTTGATAATAATTTAGGATAAAATTAAAACTATTTCAAATGAACAAGATATGTTAATAAATGACACATTTTAAAATTATATAAAAAGGTTAAATAAGAAAATGAAAATAAAACAATTTCTACAATTAGGTTCAAACAAGAAGTATTTTCTTCATTTTGCCGCAAAATTCAAATATTCTTGCATTTCCCTGACCTTTCTTCAATTTCTTCAAATTTCCCGGACTTTTTTCCCAAATCCCTGACCAAAACTCATTTCCCTGACTTTCCCTGATATTCCCAGTTCCAGGTCTGTAGAAACCCTGAGTTAGTTCAACATCAGTAATTAGTTGAACTAACATTTACTTCAGTAGCACAGTATGACCAAAAGGTTCTGATGAATCAAAATTTTGCAACTTTATTTTTCAACTGTTCATATATTTGCTAGAGGTTTCTTCAGTAAAGATTACACAAGAAATGCATGGTTATCAGCCTAAGTTTGGAAAAGATTATCCTGGAAGAGAATTTCCTTCCCAGCTTAGTTTAAATGATACATATAAAATAAAATTCCACTAAAGTAACCTAGATAACATTAAAGTAAAATTTAATATACATAGACTTACAAATAAAAAGCCTAAAATGATGAAAGCTTCTTGTTTTGGATCAAGAAAAGGGATGCTTTGTCAGTATTGATGTGAACTTAGTGCCGAACAAATTGAAATAAGCACAGTATCAAATCTTAAAAAGTCCAACATTGTCAATGATTTTTCATCTAATCATTATTTATTAGGCTTTATTTATTTTGTTGATCCTTTTGACCTCTAAGATGACACCAGAAGCAGAGATTTCTTTCACTATATGAGGAGGGGCATGAATAATTGACCATTTCTGCTTTAGACTACTGAGGAGGGGCTATGAGTTTGATTCAGCACTCATAATATGCCTCTTAGCCACTAAAAACAGCTAAAAATAGCCTTCTGCTTTCCTTTAATATTGTTGTTTGTGCATTTCAGTAAATTAGTTCTAAAATACTTTTTTCTTTTTGACTGTGATAATTAAACATTGAAGATGTATTTTTAAAAATAACATGAATGTTAAGAAATTATTGGGTATTTTACATTTAATATACATTACTCTGTTAAATTTACTTTTTTCTTTTTTTTTTCAGTATGCCACTTTTTCTTGCAAGACCAGAATTTTTATCATTAGATTCTTAATCAAGTCATTTTTTGTACAACAGAAGATCCATCAGCAGAACATCAGAAACGAAAAAAGAAGAAGAAATCAGACTTTTGTTATTGGCTCAGTTAACAGAGACCTCAGTTAATTGAGGTTCTACAGTACATAATCCTTTTCCAATTTTTTAATTTCAATTGTTAACTGATAACTTTTAAACTATTCCTAGTTTAGCATCAAATCAAGAATATAAACCTAATATACAGTAATGGAATTGTTTAGTAGATATTTGGGGGAAACTATTGATGAAATTGTTATGCAATATGCAGCAGGACATAAGACTAACTAAAACATAAAGGATTCACTTGACAGATTATTCATTTTTACACATTGTTGCAGTTACTCTATACTTTCAATGTAAAAACTGCCATTGATAATTACATTTTAAAAAGAATCTCTATTCAAAATAAATAATTGAAACTAGATGTTTCGGTAGAAATTTTTTACTACACAAGTATTATCATAAGAAACAGGAAAGATCAAATAGTGCAAAAAAATGGAAATAATTGCCTTTTTAAAGAACAATTACTCATGCAAAATGTATATTGAAGTTAAATTTGTTATATTTTATTAGTATGGTGATTTGTAATAACGTTTAAATATAAATTTTCTAGAGAAAATAATATTTAGACCATCAAAAAAAAGGCTACACGGTTAATACATGCTTCTAGATATTTGTCTAACAGAAATTTTATTTCATCCCCCCCCCCTTCTCCCTGAAAATATTTCCTGACTAGATCCCTGTTAGAAGTATTTCAATATTATAGATATTTAACTTCAACTCTATTAACTTCAATAATGAAAGAGAAAAATACATGACTTTACTCTCTTAATTAAATAAAAGAAATACCATAATTTTTCAATTCGGACAGTAAACTTCCAGGGCCTTCATGACCAATAAGATGGGCTAAATATAAACCAGGCTGTAAAATAAAAATAAATTTTAAAAAGTAAATTCATGGTAAGAAAAAGGTATGCTTAAAAAGAAATAATTAATATAATCGTACCTTAATTTTAAAAATATTTTCTATGATAAAATGATGTTACACATATGCATTTTAAATACACAAAAACACAACTTATAAATACAAAAGAAAAATATTTTCAAATAGCAATGAATAGTTTATACTACTTTTCTTACATTAGATTTATACAAATGGTGAAGATCAGGAATAGGAAATGATATATTTAAGTTTCTGATATCTTTAACTGGATCAACAAAACCTTGAAGCTAAAAAGAAAAAAAGAAGAATGCTAGTATGGATATATCTAATTTATAAGTATAAAAAATACATTACAAGGATTGCACCATCATGCTGGAAAGCATAATTTTCAAGTTTTTTCCCTTAAAAACAACTCTTATTTTCTTTCAAATTACCGGCTTTTTTCGAAACCTTGAGTGATACATTTTTTAGCTAAATTATAATAAATAGTAATAGCTTTCATTAAGCAAAATAGAGTAAATAAATAGTAACCTAAATATGTAAACCAGGTCTGTAACCAAGATGACGTGCTAGGTAGGGCTTTGAATCTAGTTTGGGGGGCTGACTAAATATAAGTATTAGTAGTTCGGGGGGGGGGGAGTTTAATCCAATTTTTATATCTTCACCTAGAATTTTTATTTCACAAAATGCCATCTTTAAAAGTATTTACCATTCATTCCATTAAAAATTTTTTCATTGAGATTTACTGCCAAATTTCAGTCTAAGGAACGTGGGATAAGCGTGGCGGCAGTTTTACGGTTTTACCTTAATCCCTCGGAATTCCTGCCCGAGTAGGAAATCAAGCTGTAAGTTTTGTGTTTTTGTCCTGCTTTGTCATTCCACTAAACTTTTGTATTCATCAGTGAATATACTGAAATCTTTGAAAATCTTAGGGGGGCTGGGAGACTTCTAGGTAGGGCTCAGCCCCCGTAGCCCCCCCTCTGGTTACAGCCCTGATGTAAACAAACCTTCAAAGTAGTTCAGCCTAACTTAAACTGAATTCTATATTTGAAAATGTTAAGTTGACATTGAGGGAAAAAAAAAAAAAAGCAAACAGTAAAGCAAAATTCTAACAACCATTCAATAAAATAGAAGTTTAATTAAGTGCTCAAAAGCGTATACTTTGCACTTAGTGATGAGATGATGACAGCCAGTTATTGGCAACAGATCTAGCAGACACCGAATGTGTCTGTTTATTTATTTTTTTTTTTCAATGTTCAGGTGAACTTCTTAGAAACAAAAATTAATTTAAATTGCTTATTTATACACTTGGTTATTTTTGCATTCATTACAGTAACTGTATAAATAACTGTTAGGCCTGCATATATACAAAGGTGTTTTCAGTCAAACCAGCACCGCTGAGTTAGAGCAGGCAGCTTCTGATGATAATGGTTTACTATGCACTCTCTTACTAACACTTTCATTATCAGTTTGTGTTTGTAGAAGCATTTATGATTATTTAGGAATTGTTTTTGATAGTGTCTTAATGGCTTATTAAAGTTAGCATACACTGAACTATTCCTTTACAGAAAATGTATTAATATGCAGGTGCTCATTCATTCTAAGTACAAAAAAAAAAAAAAAAAAAAAAAACAGCAAAGCAACCAAATGCTGTTTTTTGCTGTAGTTGCTCAGGTTGAATAAACTAGAATTGCACAATTTTTATGTCTATTTGAGAAAAGAAAAGAAAAATGCTTATTATTTTTTTTTTAAACTTGTGAGATTGTTAATGACAAAGTCTAGATGCAAACACAAAGCTACCATGTGCCTTAGAAAGGCCTAAAGTGAATATTTTGTGAAGGTTTTAAGGCAGGCTTAAAATAAAGGCCTTATTATACTTAAATCCTTAAACTGTAAATCTCCTTATTTTTTATGCTTTTTCATAGATTTCAATATTTTAAGAAAAAAAACTCTGTTCCTTCTCCTCATCCATTATAACTTTTGCCAAATCACTGTTTTGAGTAAGAAAACAAAATATGGAGAATATGAAAAACTGGGATCTTTTGTGGTGCCAAAAATGCAAAGATTTTGATGCTTTGAAGTTGCGAAAATGGAGATAAATACAATTTTTCTGATGCCAAAAATGTGCATGTTTATGATCTTTTGCGATGCCAAAAATGCATATGTTTATGATCTTTTGAAGCCAAAAAAAGCCTAATATAATGATATGCCCTTTTCACAAAAATTGCCTTTATTTTATAATGTGTGTCCTGCCCTTTTTTATGCTCTAGTGTAATCCTTGCTTATGTTAAGTTTATGAATTTTTTAATTAGTTTTTAATGCTATTGCAAAAGAACCTTTACACTGATTGCCTTAACCCCTCCAAGCTCAAGTGTTAATATACTGTTATTTATGTTACACACTTTTTTAAGAGTTTAACTTGCTACATATTTTCAAAATAATTAATAATATTAAAGAAGCTAATAAAAAATTACCTTTAAGTGTTCAGAGTCAAAAGGATGATCTTTCCATTCAGGTATTTGAATATTTTTATTGGAAACATTAGAAAATAGTGGAACAACCATATCAATCAGTTCATCAATACTTTCTATAAAACAAGCAGTAAATTCAGGCTGTTTTGTTAGCAAACAATAAATCTCATATCTTACAAACATTGTATGGTATTATTTGTAAAACCTAGATCAGGAAATAAAATTTCGGATGCAGCACTGAAATTCTATATCTCTACTTATACACATACACTTATATATACATGAAAATTCAAGTACTAAAATCAATGTACGTCCAAAATAATAGAGATAAAATAGATCAATGATCAACAAAATCCAGTAAAAGAGTATCAGAAAATATATATATATATATATATATGTAAAATATGTGAATATTATTTATAAAATGTTGGGTATGCGTGTTTGGGCAGACATTGAAGCTTAAATTGCTTTTATAGTATCAAATGCCTTAAGCTATAAATGAGAAGAAAAGAAGAGCACCAAGCCTAAAAAGAAGGTCTTGCATAAATGAAAAATAAACCATGAATTAAGTTCAGAAAGAGAATAAACCATAGTAAAACAAAAATCACTAATTATCACAAACCTTTCCTCTTAAAAATAACCTGTATTACCAAGGGAATCAAACATATTAAAACTAAATCTTTCCAAATATGGGAGTGTTGCCATGCCACAGGTCCCAGTATTTAATTAATGAGCTTGGAAAGGTTGATTTAGCTTTTCACCCCATAGAGTTGGTTGATAAAGTGGCGTTTTCTAGCAGCAAAAGGTCTTGATAATTATTGTTGTGTTGTAGTTCGCCAAGTACATAATTATGTAGCCTATAACTTTCAAAACTTCACGAATCTAAAATAAGAATTTGCCCCTTTTAACTAAGTTTTGAATTTACGAACTGAGGAAATCAGTATACATAGCAGTATAGGCTAGGCACAGTGCGAGATACAGTGAAAACATACATCCCAGGTGTGGATTATCACCCTCTTGCTGATGGTGAAAGATAGCAATCTTGCGATTGCAGAATTCATTTTAGTGGAAAGGTCACAAAACAAATCCAAATTTCGCTTAGTAATGCTTTCCTGTTCGCACCCTCCCCCCCTTTTTTCCTGACCCAAATTGCTCTGCTATGTTTGTTCTGCAAAGCACGGCGTTGATTTGGGGCATGCTTTGCTTTAGGATTGATGGCCACATTTTTTTAAGGCAGAGAGGTTTTTAAAAAATTCTTGGAAAGCGGAGGTCTGACAAAAAAAAAAAAAAAAAAAAAGCAGAAATCTGCCGAAAGATGGAAGATTTTCATACCTGCAAGAATTAGAAAACATGAACAAGACATAAAATTTAACAGATCAGGCACCACAATAGCAAAAACCCTGCAAGAAATAGAAATTGATTTTAAAAATACAGTCAACTCCAGATATAGTGAACTTTCAGCTATAGTGAACGCATTTCCTTAGTCACGATTCACATACATTAGAAATGTACATAGCATCTTTTGGTTTTAGTGAAGTATGACTTCGGTTAGAGTAAACTTTAAAATTTCTGGACAGTAGAGGTATGTTGTTGACTTCCTACGAAGAGTGTCTCTTTTGTGTTCAAGTAGAGAGAAAGATTATCAAGCACCTGTTCCGAAATACAGGTGAATTGCCAGTATCTAGCTAACTTATTTACACTAAAACAAGAGGGATGGGGTAGGAGGGAGGTCATAATTTTTTCAATGCTGCAATGCATCTTATCCTTTAAAAGCATTCATTAACAAAAGCAGGGTACTTTTGAAAGTGAACCAAAAGCGGAATTTCTTGACTTTGGATGATTGCATTTTCCATTCTCAATGCAATATCACAGGTTAAAAGTGACAGCACCTTTTGCCATCTGAATGGAATGTACATTATTCTGAATGAATGAATCTAATAATGAATCTGATTGTGTTTATTTTACTTAGCAAATAGTTCTAGAACCATAAATGCGATCCATTATGTTTGATTTACTGAATAAACATTGAGCATTTGAATAAAATTCTATTTTCTAGTTTTTTATTGTTTTATTGTTATTGAACATTGGAACATCAGTTTTAGTGAACTTCGGATGTAGTGAAAGAAATTTGCTGGTGCCCAGAGGTTCACTATAACTGGAGTTGACTGTACTAAGAAAATAGCAAATTACAATAACTTTAAACATGTTTTTTATGCGCGAGCTGACAGCATACAATGATAAAGTCACAAACAGGCACCAGATGGACCAGGATGCTGGGGAAGGAATGGAGCATGTGTAATTGAGTAAAAAGAGGGAGGGAGAGTATTGTACATTAAGGCAGACCTACACGAGGGGTATCTGCATGGGAGGTGAGCCTTGGGCAAAAGTCCTTTTTAAGAGAGAAAGAATCAACAAACTGAGAACATGTTAGTGGCCCGTGCAGATGAAGTAGAAGAAGCATGCTCAAAAGTACGAGGCCAAAAGTCAGGATAAGAAAGTAAAAATCATAGCAATTTAAAATAAAAGAATATTCTCAAAAATGCAATTTCAGATATCCAAGATGAATTTCAGATATCCCATCTAAATATAGAAGAATAAATAATAATTTATAAATGCATTCATTACCTTAATACGTACAATATATCATAAATAAAATATATAATAAACTATATTAATTTGTAAAACTGACATGAATACCATCAGTTTACATGAAAGTCATAGAAACGAGATATGTCTTTGGTGTAAAAAGCACAAATTTAAGAGCATTCAACAATCTATCTATACATATATATATATTACTAAGGAAGAAATTTTGTGATGTAAAACTACATGAAGGTTGCCGGAAGCTTATAATTTTAAGAGCGCTATACAAAATGAAAAAGGAAAATTAAGGAACAAACCATATTATTGAGCAAAGAATGGGCTTTTCAATAGAAATGTAACGAATAGTGATTTAGCCGAATAGCCAAATACTGAATATTTGGCATATAGTTTAGTCCAAATACCAAATATTAATTTTTTTAAATTTCATTTTAATTAAAAATAAAGTGTTGCTTTTCAAATTTGTAATTAAATACTAAATAAAGACTAATTAAATTCATTATAATTAACTGCAGCTACTTAAAAACACACAACAGTATATTATCTCTAAAACTAAAAAATAGTGGTCATAAAAAATAACAATAATAGCAGCACAATTATATTTTGAAGTATTCCTAATTTAATAAATATACTATGGTACATGTGATTAACCCCTTCCCTGTTTTGCCCACATGCCGTACAGGTGCGGCTTTCAGGCCTTTACTAATTTGCCCATACGGCGTACGGGCAATCTGATTTCTATTTGGCTTTCACTGTTTCGCCTGTATCTTTTCTATTTTTTACAGATGCACCGAATATTCGGTTCGGCCGAATATTTGAATATTCGGCAACCAAATAGTAAACAAATTTAAGTATTTACCAATCAGTAAACAAATACATATTTTTTATATCATGAACGAAAGATATAGTATAGTACCATAGTACTAAATTTATTCAAGTTGTTACTTACTAATATCACATATGAATAAGCATTAGAAACCCATAGAAAGTCCTCCTACGGAGACACCCCCCATCCTTGGCAGATAGCCCTAACATAGCATTCCACAATTACACAAAAAACTAATATACAATGAAATCAGTTTTAATGTAAGAGAAAACACTCAGATTTTAAATTTGAATTTTGTTGCTTTTCAATTTTTCTTAAATCTTATGACACATTACATTAACCTTGCTATTTACTAACTGATTTAAATTTGAAACAGTAAACAGGAAAAAAAAAACCTCATAACATTAAGTGTTCATAAATATCTAAGTCAATTAACTGCTAATTTTTTTAATAAAATATGCAGGTAAAAAAATTACCAGCATTTCACTAATATTTAAAATAGTTATTAATAATATATAAAGGAAACACACTTTGATATTAAATTTTGCAGCATTTCAATTTTTGAAGTTTTACACCATATGAAATATTGTTTAAGAAAAAGCTAATTAAATTAATCATTGCAATCAGAGTTTAATAATGGTTTAATAAGTTTAATAAATTTTAACCAAGTATTTGGTATTCGGCCGAATATTCGGTTAGAATTTTAAACGAATATTTGGTATTCGTTATACAGCAAAATATGGTATTCGGTGCACCCTACTATTTTTAGTAACAAATTATTCATGTAGATAGCGATAGTTGTCCAGTAAATGATATTTTGTAGTCTATCATGTTTTCTATTCTGATTGGTTCAAAAGCGCGGGGGTTTTTCGTAATTTTACCTGTAAATGTGACTTCCTTGTTTAGCATTTATGTAGGGAAAAAAAAAAAATCTTGCAGGGAAAATAGATTATTTTCATTAAAGAAAAAAAGTTGTAATAAATGCTTAAAAATATTAGAAATGTTAATTTTAATAACATATCTTTACTTAAAAATGTAAAATGAACAAAAATATGCAGTAAAAAAATGTGACATTTTTGGGACCTAATTCTGGAAAAAAATGAAACTGTTAAGGGGTTAATCTGGTAATCATACATAATCGCATCATGCTTTAGGTATTACAGTCTCAGAGCAAAACATATTTAGCAGCTTTTCAAAATTATGTTTGTAATTGAGGATCTAAAAAGATTTCCCCCCTCCCCCAGACCCCTACACAATAAAGAAAAGTAGAAAACTAAGCCAAGTAGTGTCACAAATAGTAAAGTCTGTATTTCTGTAATATTATTAAATACATTAGATTATGTTTCATTCAGCTTAAAATTCAGACTTAGGATATTTTATATGAAGTTAACATATTGAAGTATAACTAAGCAACATTATTTGCAAATGGGTTAAAAAAAAAAAAAAAAAATTCCATTGCTCTGAAATTATTCAGCTGAATATGTAGGAAATATTCAGCCACAACTATTCTGCCAAACATCTGTTCAATATTCGGCTTACCTAATATTTGGCAAAACAGCCGAATAAGGCTGAATATTTGTTACATCCCTACTTTTCAAAAAGTATAAATATAATATAGTAAAATATAATAGCTTGTTTTAGATTAACAACAGTAGATCTGTTGCACTACATCTGTTTCATTACTGGAGTTAACAAATTATACATTTGATTTTACATATTTAGCAAGCATTGCAGATTCTATTAAAAGCAAATGTTTATACCTTTTCCAAGAACCACTAGAGCCATAATATTTGATGAATAGTATTGTTCATGAAATTTTAGCAATTCTTCTCGAACACTCACTCCTTTTGATTTAGGAATGTTCCATAAAGTATCAATATTACCTGTCAAATTCAATAAGTTCAAAGACAAATAAATGCATGTTTACAAAAGTAAAGAATATATATAAAAGCACGAAACGGGTAGTCAACATAATACTAGTTTACACTTTCTTTCTTCTTATGGATTTCATAATATGAATGTGTTATAAATACATAATGTAGTCCATTTTAATAGTAATTAGAATATTCTTTCGGCATCCTTCCAACCCTGAGGAGGTATCTCCATAGCTGCCAACCTTGGAGAATGAAAATTTGGGAGATTTTTAAAAAATTAGGGAGACTTTAAAAAACCCTTGTTATCGATGAAAAAACTCCATGTTCACATGTGTAATATATCAGTAACCAAGAAAATTACATATACAAGAAAAATGTATAGCTTAAAACATTTATTAAAACAGCCAATTTTAAAATGTCATGCTTTTTTAAAGAAATAAACAATTTTTTAAACAGTAAATACTTTTGAACTATTTGCATTCATGGGTGCCGGCAGCATAGGGCTAGGGGGGGCACTTGCCCCCCTGGATTTTTGCAGGCATGAAAACAGCTGAAGAGCAAAAAAGAGGAAATACACGTGGACGTATTTTCCAGCAAAACATTGAAAAATTTACGTGCACGTATTTTCAGGCATATATAACAAGGTTGATAATGCAAAAACATGGAACTGGGGAAAAATGTGCGAGCTTAAATTCAACCACTGTTAAACTAAATGGTGTACTAAACAATGTCTACCATTCAAATTTCAACCACAAACAAATTGACTGTGATCCTGAAGAAAATAACTATGCACTGTAAATGTTTAATAATAATCAGTTTTAGATATACAATATTTATTAAAAGAAAACAGGCTATAATTATTTAAAATAATTACCTTAAGCAATATTGTAAAATCCTAGATCAAAACAAATCATTAAGTCTCACATCCAAATTTCAGACTATCCTTTTGATATGAAAATAAAATAAAAAATTGATTCTTAAAAAAAATAAAAAAATAAAACCTATCTTTTTTTAATTATTTATTTTGAACAGAAATGGAATAAAAAATTATACATATGGCATTGGCATTTTCTAAAATAAGCATTCAAATGATAGAATAAAAGTGAAGTTTTCTTGTTTTATTGGAAAAAGAATAATTCTTTAATAAATGTTTAAATATTTTCTCAGGTAAAATTTTAGAATCTTAGCAGTCTTACAGCACATCAACACACAGATGTGGAACTTATGACAGGGACATATGTTCTGCTCCTTCCTATATTTGCTGCAAAATACCAACTCACAAGATTATGCTTTTTAAAATTAACTGTAAAAATAATTACCAAAGAAAAACCTGCACATGAGAATAAAACAAAATAGCGATTTTCCTGATTTTAAAATTGAAGGGAAAATGATTCAGAAATCAATAAACATATAATGGGGAAAATAATACTTTTCTGTTGAGTTACTAAAATGCCTTAAATTTTAATTTAATAATAGAGTATTAAAAACTCTGTTTTACATCTTGTTTTTAAAATTATTCATTTACCAAAAAGCTGCAAAAAGATTGAAGTTCAGTTGGCAAATATGGAACCCGGAGATCGGGGATAGTTAGTTACCATAATTTCACTAGTATAGTCCACGGACTATGCATGTCAAAAAGGGATTTTTTTCCAGGACGCGGACTATCTGGCTGAAATAAATTTGATATGCAAAAAAATTTAGTATATTGATCTTGCTTTTTGATCTGTAGTTAGTACGGAAGCTCCAGTGAAGCCGATGCTAACAAATTTATTTCCGTAGAAAATAAAGCACACAGTTGCACTTCAAGTGACGGCACGTCGGCATGCAGGGAGCATTTGAATCTCCCCCCCCCCCCCATTATGTCATTTAAAGCATTGAAGTAGTTACAGGTGCGGACAAGTTTCGTGAAACAATTTTAGAAATATTTCAGTCCGATATGCAGAAGAACCAAATTTTGAATGTGCTTTTTAAAAAAAATAATGTATGTAATACGGGGGAAAACGGGCCTTCACAAACGGAGGTACCGACCCCGCGTCAAGTCATCGAGAAGGTTGTTATTGTTTTGTCTTCACTCGGCGAGCTGGCTAATAAAGCAAGAGAACGAATTCTGCTGAGACGTTAAAACATGACTTGTGTCGCCTCAATTTCTTTCTTTTTTTTTCAATTGCGCTCGCGAATTTTTAATAAAGAGCATTTTTAAATTTTATATTTCGTTACTTTTAACCCAGAGAGAGTATCAATTGAATGTTGTTTAAAATTAAGTATTATGTGGCTTGACCCATGAGAATTAGTAATGATCTTTTCTTTCTTTCTTTCTTTCTTTCTTTTTTTTTTTTTTTTTTTTTTTTTTGCTTGGTTATGTACATTTTCATAAATGATTAATAAAAGTAATCTTTTTATTTATTTAAGGGGGCGATACGTCTTGCCTAAGGACGGATTAATGCAATTTTATGGGAGGTTAGTTGAAATTTGTCTATTTTATGGAAGTAAAATAGAATTTCTTTTTCCTGTAGCGGAGGAGTAATCGCTCCCCCCCCCACAACACTTTTAATCCGTCCGTGGTCTTACCATTAGTTAACTTTTCACGAAGTTACGGTATATATTTTTAGTAAAATCCGCGTAACTGTTTAAAAAAAAAAAAAAAACTCGGAAAATTTTGGTTTTCTTTTTCTTACGGATTTCTTAACATTAACTCACATTTTAAAAAAGCATTATTCTTTTATTCAGCATAAAATTAAGATGTTTACGTTTTAATAGCTATAAATATCGAAGTATTTATTTATTGGAATTATTAATAATTTATTTATTTAAGAAATAAAGTATATTTAAACTATCATAAATTATTTTACTTCCTTTGCATGTTGAAGACCTAAAGGAATGCGACAAGATTTATATTTTAAATACCATTACTAAAAGCTGCACTTTTATACAAGTTTTATTTGTCGTGCAGACCGTCAGTTTGCTTTATTTAAACAAAAATTCCAGTTTAGCATTCATAAAATGTCTGGAAATTCTCGTTCGGCCGACGATTTTTCCAAAACCAAGAAAATTTTTGGATCCGAAAATGACCACAAACATTTCGTTTTCAATCCACGTTTTCTAATATATTCGCTAACATCTACCATTTTCTCAATAATCCACAATAGAAGTGTCAGTTAAGCTGGTACATGTCCGTGGGAAAAAAATTTATAGATACATCAAGTGCGCAAAACAGCAATAAAAACACGTCGCGAGTAACAATAGCTCACCGACAACGGTTTTCCAGGGGCGAAAGGTCTCGATAGATAATTATTGTTGTGTAGTAGTTCGCCAAGTACATAATTATTTATCGGATGCCTTTCGAAACATGGAGGATCTAAAATAAGAATTTGCCCCTCTGAACTAAGTTTTGAATTTACGAACTTAGGAAATCAGTAACATGGCACTCTAGCCGACTTTAGTCTAGGCGCAGTGCGAGATGCAGTGAAAACGTACATCCCAAGCGTGCATTATCGTCCTCTTGTTACTCTGCTATGTCCGCTAAGTACGTCGTAGATTTAGGACATGTTTTGCAGTGTTTTCCATTGCTTTTTTTGTTCTTTTATGGTAACCATACTTTTAAGTAATCTTTGCCCCTCTGGAGTAGTCTTAGCGAAGTTTCTTCAGTTTCTGTCGTTAACATTTAACAAGTTCTGTAAATTTTTTTCAAAAATTGATATGTACATAAAACATGGGAATAATTTGGAAAAATTCGGGAGATTTATAAACTTTTCGGGAGTTCGGGAGATCGTTCTGAAATTCGGGAGTCTCCCGGAAAAATCGGGAGGTATGGCAGCTATGTATCTCTAAGATTAAAAGGAACACTTTCTTCCTTTTACAAAAAATGTTCAAATCAATTATCTGACCTGTTCCAAACTTGCTGTAATCATGTTTTGGGTTGCAAGTAGACTTTTCCAGCTGAACTAATCTCCAACTATCCATTTGTAAGTTCTTTTCATGCTCAGAATCAACAGCATTAACTTCTTTTTCAGTTGCACTTTCAGTAAATAAAGGGCAGAGGAAAAATTGTGCAAATCTACAATAGAAGAATTTTTTTATGGGTAGAGGAAAAGAATTTTTATAAAAATGATATAATTTTGTTTCTTTGAAACAAATTTTGTATAGCCATTTAAAGAATATACATATATAAGCCTACACACCTGTTATTTAACCATGTAGAGCAAAGTTATACAAACCAATCATTTATGGATAACATAATAATTTAATTTGTTATGCATAAAATTTGCACATAGAGCCATCTTTAAATTTTAATGTTCACAAACTTTTTACGATGATAACTGCAAATTTTCACTTCATATTTTAAAATTAAAGTTAAATATAATATCTGATACCAAACTTTTTTATTACATTTCAACTCAATATTGATGAATTTTGAATATACAGTAGGCGCCGCTTAATATTATCGCGGATAATGTTATCATTCGTTTAATATTATCAGAATTATGAAGTCCCGAACGGACATGCTAAAAATATGTTTTTGTTATCAAATCCTTCGTTCGTTATCAGTTTTGCCTACCATTTTCGATTTTTTTCCCTGTAACCAAAAGTAGATGCCTTTTGTTGGCCAATGAAGGAATTTCGAGTTTGGGCATGTGGCAGGTGGCGATTTCCTTACATTTTCCTCCCTTCCTAGCATTCAATTTCCACAACTGATGCATCCAAAACCACGTGAACTTTCGTAGACTGGAAAAGCAGGTTCCGCTGTGTCTTCTTATTAGCTCCTGTCACTGTTCTTGTTCTTATCGTGAGCAAGTCGTCCAGCCTATTGTAAGGTCTAGAAATTTTTCTCTTTGTCCAGTTAAAACGTACTGCACTTTCAAGTATTTTAGCAATGGAGAAAAAACGTAATGATTTAACAATTAAGGACAAAATTGACATTTTGAAGCGCTTTGATAATTTACCTAAGATGAGTCAAAGAAATGCTGCTGCTAATCTAAACATTTCTCAACCACTACTCTGTGAAATTCTAAACAATCAAGACAAGATTGAAAGCAAAGCGAAGTTAAACGGAAATTTGAACTGTAAGCGAAAACGTACTGGAAAAAATGAAGAAGTGGAATCTGCTTTGAAACTGTGGTTTGCCAATGTTAGGGAAAAGGATTCACGCATAAACGGTCCTTTAATGTAACACAAAGCTGAGGATCTCGCATCCAAAATGGGCAAAGAAAAATTTCATCGGAACGGACGGGTGGTTTAATCGCTGGAAAAAAAGACAGAACATTGTGTTTAAATGCACACACGGAGAAGAAAAGGATGCTGATTTTCTAGCTGCAAATAAATGGATTTCTGAAGAATGGCCTAAGATAATTGCCGATTATGCCCCCCAGAATATCTACAACGCGGATAAAACCGGACTCTATTTTCGTGCCTTGCCAGAACATACGTATATCTTCAAAAACAAAGGGGTGCAAATTTGCAAAAGAACTTATAACTATTCTTTGTTGTGCGAGCATGACTGGACAGAAGAAAAAACTTTTTGTTATTGGGAAAAAACAAAAAGCCAAGATGCTTCAAGGATGTTAAGAAATTGGCTGTGGATTATGCTGCAAATAAAACAGCATGGATGACAGCTGATCTAAGCGATGGCGACAGCGAATGGCTTATTAAGTGGGACAAAGAATTAGATCACAGCATTGTTCTACTCATCGATAACTGTCGTGCCCTCGATGTAAAAGTCATATTGAAGCATATGAAAATTATTTTCTTACTTGCCAATACTGCAACTATCCAACCATGTGACCAAGGAATAATTCGTGCGATGAAAGCCTATTACCGTGGAGAAATGCGCGTTAGAGTTTTGGAAAGTATGGCAGGTACAGAACAGCTCAATGCAAACGCATTAGCAAAGTCGAATCTCCTTCAGGCCCTCCATCTTTTGACAAGGTCGTGGGATCGAGTATCCGAGAAAACAATTAAAAACTGTTTCTCACATGGTGGATTTGTTACAACGAACGAAAGTATGGATGATGTATTGGAATTCAATGAAGCCGAACTCGTACCATCTGACATGATGGAAATTGACTTTGCAGAATAGATACCTATAGATAAGAACGTTCAAATGACTGTGACAATGACTGATGAAGATGTATGCCGAACTGCATCTTATTCCATGCAGGCAAATGATGAAAAATCATCAGATGAAGATGAAACCGATGTGGAAAACATCCAGAATCCTCCAAGTGCTACTGAAATGAGAGAGGCGCTCCATGTCTTGAGACTTGGGGTGCAACACAGAGGCACTGCTCAGGACTTTCGAGAACAGTACACGTATGGAAGTTTTATTAATAATTTGTTGAGACAAAAAAACGAGGCAGACAACTTTAAAAGACTTTCTAATTGTTCCTGGACACTCCTGTTAAATTGTGATTAGTTTACCTATGTATGCTATCACTGCTTTTTATTAGAACTTTTTTTTAAAGTGGTTCTGGTAGCTTGAACATTATTGAATGTAACGATTTGTTTAATATATCGTTTGAATTAACCTTTACTTAAATTTGTACCTGCACAAATATATGTTACTTAGTACACAATAAAATTAAATTTTTGTGTTTCCTTATACTCTTCGTTTATTGTTATCAGCCAGTTATTGTTATCAAATACCACCTGTCCCAAAGTGATTACATTAAGCGGCGCCTACTGTACATAATTTCCTTAATTCAGTATAAAAAGCATTGTTCCACTTATGAGGGCAAATCAGTGTATCCACTGTTCCACTTATGAGTATATCAATTGTTCCACTTATGAGGGCAATCACGGATAATGTTATCATTCTTTTAATATTATCAGAATTATGAAGTCCCGAACGGACATACTAAAAATATTGGTTTTTGTTATCAAATCCTTCGTTTATTGTTATCAGTTTTGCCTACCATTTTCGATTTTTTTTTCCATTTTTTTGACTACCATTTTCGATTTTTTTTCCTGTAACTAAAAGTGGATGCCTTTTGTTGGCCGATGAAGGAATTTCGAGTTTGGGCATGTGGCAGGTGGCGATTTCCTTACATTAAGTAGATTATAAAAGCCAAATTACAAAAGCAGAGAGAGAAACCAATATATTTACTTTAGAAATATGTTTATTCCTTGACATAATCGCCATTTGCATAGATGCATTTATTCCTTTTTTAATCCCTGATGCACAAAATTCCTTTGGCTCTGAATCAGTTACCCATTTATGATATTGTAAGCTAAGCTGTTGCTTTTGGAAATAATAACTGACTAAACCTACCTATCTAAGGCATCTTTCAAAGAATTTGGAGCAACATCAAAATAATAACAAGTGTTATCTCCAGCAGTATATGCATTACTACATCCGCCATGTAGTTGAAGAAACTGAAATTAAAAATATCTTAAAGCAACACTACAAATGATTCACAGTTCAATTCTTTAGATCAATTAAATAAAATATGGAAATTTGAATAAAAGATTTTATAATAATATAAGCAAAAATGAGACTGGTTCTTAATTCAGACATTTTAGTACAGCTATCACCTATGTCAAAATATATTAAATTAAACTTCAATAAATGAGTTCAATTTTATTAAATTACCATTAGTCTCAAATTCTCCTTTTCGCGAATTAACAATCAAGTGAGCAAAGAGTAACACAGCACTGAAGTGTGCATCAAGGTATATGATACTTTGACATGACTGAAAAGGAAGGAACTTGAAAATTTTGGTGGCGATCAAGAATTCTTTTCCTGCACTTTAAAAACTAATTTGTGGTTTCTGCAATGGATTTTGAAATAGTACATAAAAGTATTCTTAATGAATATCTTTAATTTAAAGTTCTAGGCAAGGGGATAAAGTTAAGTGAGCAAAGTTGTCTCAAACAAAAGAACAAAGACAGAATTCCATTTTCAGGTAAATTGCATTGTGTCAATGTTGCCTATAAGGGGTTCCTTGTGCAACAGAGAGGGTTTAGTTCATAATAAATCTAATCAAAAATTATTCAAAATCATTAAGATAAATCAGGCAACCTCAAAAATATAATGTTTATTAACATGAATGGTCCATTATCAGAAGAGTTTGCTCTATCCAGAGCCACTGGTATTTTAGTGCTCAAATTAAAAAACATGGACATGAAACACATAACTCTACTTTATAAAATGTAAATATTGAGCTTAACTCGCGTAATCTTTGGAAGATAGTCTGCATATTTCATACTGGCAGAGTCACTGTAATCTAAAGCCAAACAATCAGGCCTATTCTTTTTTTTTTTTTTTTTTTTTTTTTTTTTTTTGTGTGTGTGTGTGTGTGTGTGTGTGTGTGTGTGTGTGTGCATAGATTTCAGAACTGGATTCTTGTTCAGCAGGAAAATTTGGGGCTGTGATTATAACAAAGAACTGAACAAGTGGTATTTTGCAACTAAATTAATCTTTCTTAAAATAAATGGAGCAAGCCAATATATGATAATGTAAGAATGGTGTAATTACAGCCAAACACTTACAAGAAAAAAATAGGTCTTACAAAATAGATACATGTATACCTGTTCTGAATAATAAAGTTTGATTACACATAGAATAATAAAGTTTGATTAACACATAGGGTGTCCCAAAAAGGTGGTAATATGCTTTAATTCTTTCCTTATTTATTAGAGATAAATGAGCAATGCAAATTGAAATAATGTCCAAGATAAGGCAGGAAAAGAGACTATGCTAAGAAAAAAATTCCTCTCATTAATTTCCAAAAAGTTACACTTTTTCAATTTATTAACCACCTACGTACAAAAAAAAAAAATTCCCAATTAGTAAACTGTGATCAATACACTAACGAGGTGATGTACAAAATTTGAGACTTTATCACGTTTGAATTGTTGATCAGTAAATGTGATTGAAAACATTAGTAGCTTAGCACCTCAGGAAGAGAGAAGCTGTTAATTCATCCAGTCATCTAAATAATATTTCTTTGCGCGATCAGTAATATAATTATTACAATCAAAATCTTTGCAGAATTAACAGAAAACAAAAGCTATAACAGGGGTGGGTATTAGGTAAGGCTGATTTGGAGCAGCTTTTTGGAGCAACAGTGTCGAAGATTTGGAGCACTGAAGCAACAAATTGGAGCAAATTATATTCTTAATCTATCGATAGAAAAATATAGCTACAGTCAAGCTTTTAGCAAATTTGAGAGTATTAAATATTATTCAGATGAAAGAAGCCCACTTCAATAAATAATAAGCATTTAAAATAGAAAAATATACACTATTTTAACCTAATATATTATTAGATGCTACATTCAAAGTTACAAGTAATTTTTAACACCAGGATAATAATAATAACAAAGACTACAGATTAAAAATTAAATGAAAAATGAATAACTTTAGCAAAAATTTATTTCTCTTTTCATCTCCATAACAGTGGTGTAGTGAAGGCGGGGTGTCACAATCTCTCTCCCCCCCCCCCCCCCCCCCCCCCCGAGGAACCCTATCTTGAGTGCAGCGCTGGCCATAAAATGATGATCAATGATATTTTTTCTCTTTTTCAGTTCTTCTGATTGGTTTGTTTTGGACCAATTACGTTCTTTAAGAGTGACGTAATAGTACCGTAATTTATGGAAGAAATGCCACGGCCTTTACAGTATTTTTATTTATTTTTTGGCCAAGCTTCAACGAAAAATGATAAAAGTTATTTAGTAATAATTGAATCAAAAGATGATGCCCCCACCGATCACGTACCTTTTAGCGGTGCACGGAGCACAGCGTAATGAATTGGAATTCGATCCTACCCCGTTGAAAAGCAGTTTGATCCAACGCTGTGGATGGGTACATAAATCCAACCGATGTCTCCTCAATTAAGTCAAAAAAAAAAAAAAAAGAAGCTTTTTATGTCTACATTTTAGAACTATAATTAAATTTTAATGAAGGTTTTAATATATATATTTTGATGGGCTAAAGCTCCTTAAAATACTGCAAAAACACACTACCCTCGATTAACTAGACCCGTTTTCCAATGAACGTCCATTGTTCTCAGGCCCGGACTGGCCAGGTCGCTGATCGACGAAGGCCCCCGGCATAAGAGAGGAGCCCTCAGTGAGGCCTCCCCAAAATGGATATACTACTTTATTATTAAAGTAATTTGATATACATCCGAGTAATGTACCAAAGTAGTTCAATTATTTATTTCTTTGTAATCTTACCCTTTTACACAGTGGCGTTGCAAAGGACCCCACAGACCATGCGCCATGAGGGATCCCCCGAAGAATCACCCCCTCCCCCCCCAGCTTTAAAATAGTTAAATATGGTTTTTAGGCAAGTAAACCTAATTTTCAAATACAGTGAAATCCCTCTATAACGATATTTTGGGGGTCAAAATAATATATCGTTGTAAAGAGAATTATCGTTATAGAGAGAATCGATATTGGAACGAAAAGATTTTTATTCATCATATATCCCATACCCTGCGGTGTCACCAGAAAGTGTTCAGTTTTCATTCAGCACACCCTCGCAAGTAATATATAATAAATGAAAGGAGAAAAACATGTTTATAGTTTTCAGTAATTTTCACAACACTCACAAATTTTAGTTAAACACCCTTGCCGCCTCGCCAGGGATTCTAGCGGCAATATAGCTTATAAATATTTATAGCATATTAGAATAACAAATATATAATGTCTAAATAAATAATACCTGAATGCCGCAAAATCGTTTTTTAAAATGTATTAGATATTAATTGAAAATACATACCCATTAATTTATCCTTATTTATTTTGAATTCTGTGTAAAGAAATCGGAAAATGGCAACAGTCGACTGTGAAAGTCCGTAGTATTGTCTGCAAACCTCAACTTGCTTCATGCCTTTATCAAAATCTTTTATGATGTTGAATTTCACTTCGATAGATATTTGTTTTCTTTTAGCCATTTGCTTTCGATTTTCACTAAACAAACTTCAAAGTAAGCAAAACTCATAAATAATTTAAAATATCCTTGTGTAATAATCGACCTCGATAGAATTTATCCAAGGTTACATTTCTTACTCAAGTTCAGACAAAAGAACGTATCATTTTCTATATCAGTTCCGGTGAAAGGAATCCTTGACCATTTTTTAAAGAGGGGGGATAGGAATCAAAGATGTGTCATCCAGGAAATGCCAACTGTCTTTCCACCTTACGAGAAATGCACTTTCTCATTACCATAGTGTTACATCAGCAAAACGAAACTTAGAAGACGTTCTTTGGCAGAGGCGTGGTCCAACCCGTTCCAACCATATTTTACCTCGACTTTCTTTGTGTAGCTTTCAATGTGCGTGCATGAGTTGGGCTTCTGATGCATCGTAGAAAAAAAAAATATCGCAGTAGAGAGAATTATTGTGATGTAAGGGATGATTATTACCATCATTGTAGAGAGAATTATCGTTTTAAAGGATATCGTAATACAGAGAACAGTTTTACATTAATCTAAAGGGAATTCAGACAGGACTATGAAAAAATATCGTAATAGAGAGAATTATCGTTATAAAGGGTATCGTTGTAGCGAGATTCTACTGTATTACATATCCTAATATTCTATTCCCTCCAAATTCACCAGTAAGGAGCCTCTTTTCAATAGCCGAGAGGGCCCTCCATAGGTGTCAGTCCGGGCCTGATTGTTCTTAAAATACCGCATATCAACCAAAACTAGTCTGTTGCGCCCGATACGAGTTTCATCATCAGTTTCGGCGCAGTATGGAGCAGAATTCCCACCCCTGCTATAATGACCAAACTCTCTGTCAATTACAACTGATTGTGATCACTGACAAAAATGAGAATTTTGCAAATGTTATAGAAAAGTTATGATAAAATGGCATTATTCTTGAATTTTTTAGCTATTTCATTTCATAAAAATTGAGATTACTGCCATTTTACAAAATTCACATTCATTAATCAAAATTTGTTTTAAAAACTGGTAGTAATCGTAATTCATATCCATTCTTGTAATTAACTGAAGTCTGATCATGACTTATACAGAAGACTTGAATTTGAATATGAAATCACTAAATCTGAAATGTTAAAAATGAAGAGTATTTCAGGGTTTTGAGGGCTATCTTAAAACAATACTTAACTTTTCTTTCAATTTATTATAATTTCAACATATAAATTGCCAAGAAAAACGAACGACATACGAATACTTAATTAATAACCTATGTGAATAAATAAACTTTGCAGATGTCATTTTATTTAAGTTTGGAAATATTTCTTTTCATACACTATATTTTCAGTAATTTTAGATGACTTTTGCAACAATCTGTTGCAAAATCAGAAGTTTGCAATCTGTTGCATTTCAAACAGAAAGAGATAGACAAATAACGAAAAAAGATCACAACAATGAAATACCAATTATGAGTTTTCAATTTAAATTTACTTAGTCTTTTTTTAAATAAGCAAGCATATCAAGCACTGCACTTTCATTATTTTCGAATGTCATAATGAGTTAACATTTTAAAACAACTAGCCAAAATAGTCAATGTGCGTGTGTGACTTGCGGCCAATTATCTACGCTAGGGATCTAGGCCAGGGGTGGGGTCGCCCTCCGTGGGGAACTATGCCACCACTAGCTTAGATCCCTAGCGTAGATAATTGGCCGTAACCGACACACACACACATTGAGTATTTTGGCTAGTTAGGCCAAAATAGTCAAATACATTAAGCATAAATATAATTTAAACATAAATGCTAGTTTTAAATAAACTTGGAAGACAACCATTACTGTAGAAAAAAATTTACATGGAACAATAAGAATAAAATGTAATATTAACATAGGTTACAAACTATTTAATAAAGTATAATTCATGTGTCTTAACAGACTATCAATAATCAGTTATTGATATGCTAGCAGTTGATAAAAGTTACCATTTTATTTTTAAATAGGCAATACATACAAAATAAATAATTTCAAATAGACAAAATTCAAAATAACAAGTTTAAAATTGTACAAAATTGGCCACTTACTTTATTATATTCATTTTCTGCTGGATACTAAAACAAAAAGAAAATAAAAATCATTTTTTTTTCTTTCAGATTTAGATATGTAAGTTTCTAGTTAGTATTAAAAACTATCAGTTTAATTATAATAGAAGATAAATTAACATTTAATTACTGAATCCAAATAAAAAGAAAACTTAATAGCAATTTAATTACATTTAAAAGTACCCTAAAATCCTTTTGATAGCACTTTCGGTGGCACGTTACCACGATCCTCAGCTATCGCCATCTGTGCACTTATCTCCTTCCTCAAAGTTTCATTCCATCCCGGATCTATTTGGGCATGAGTCAAGTCGTTGATGGTGCCATCTATCGTAAGTATCTGTAGGGCTTTCAGTTTTAATGCATAGTCAAGGTTTCGATAAGCGTTGAGTCTGTCAATTTGATTGAAAATAATTTCTATAGATTGTTCTTGGGCTATTTTTGAAAGGGCATTACTGGATTTATTAAATTTAATATCATTTATATGTTCTTTCTTCCTCTCTTTTATTTTTCTGTTTGTCATATCTATGTAGCAGCCATGTTTATATGATTTATGCGTAAAATTTATTTTATAGATTCTGGCGGTTTCTTCATTTTCTATTATATCTTTATCTCTACGTACATGTTTAAATATATTTTCATTCGGTTTTATAGGTATTTTTATATTTTTCTTTGCTGCTTCATTAGAACTTTTTATGGCTATTCCTGTGCAATAGGGTATGGCTTTCGTATATTTTTTTCTTTTTTGTACATTATCAATCTGTTCCTGTTTTTCAATTCGACTTTGTACAGATTCTTGACAATGTGGTTGGGATATCCTGCATTTTACATTGATTTTTGATGAATTGAATTTCTTCTTTGAGGATGGTTTCGTTGGAGCTCATTTTTATTGCGCTATTAACATACAACCAAACAGCTACAATTTTAAATATAAACAGGGTTTTTGAATGGAAATTGACGATTTCGTTATCGTTAGTAGCTTTTCAGAAAACGGCAGTATGAATTAAGTTTTCTTTATCACGAAAAATTTTAACATCCAGAAAGTTGAGGTGTGATTCTTTTCTTTTTATATTGTAAATTGTATGTGAGGGTCTATTGCATTAATTTCTTTTAGGATTTCATCAACTTTGTTATAGTTCACTATTGCAAACATATCTACATATCATAATCATGTATTTATACTCTTGAGAAAGTTATATTTAATAGCTTCTTCGGACTAGTCACATTTTCCAATCCGCTATAACTCCGCTATATGGGAGATCCCATAGGGACTCCTTTTCTTTGATTATAAAATTTATTTTGGACTGGAACCAGTTCAACAATTTGTGGATGATGTGTTTGCAATGGTAAACTATAATGAAGTTGATGAAATCCTAAAAGAAATTAATGCAATAGACCCTCACATACAATTTACAATATAAAAAGAAAAGAATTACACCATCAACTTCCAGGACATTAAAATTTTTCGTGATAAAGAAAACTTAATTCATACCACTGTTTTCCGAAAAGCTACTAACAATAACGAAATCATCAATTTTCATTCAAAAACCCCAATTAAATTTAAAATTGCAGCTGTTTGGTCATATGGTAATCGCGCAATAAAAATATGTTCCAACAAAACCCTCCTCAAAGAAGAAATTCAATTCATCAAAAATCAATGTAAAAATGCAGGATACCCCAACCACATTGTCAAGAATCTTTACAAAAGTCGAATTAAAAAGCTGAAGCAAATTAATAATTGACAAGAAGAAAAACAAAAATATACGAAAGTCATACCCTATTGCAAGGGAGCAGCCATAAAAATTTCCAATGAAGCAGCAAAGAAAAATATAAAAATACTTATAAAATCGAATGAAAATATATTTAAACGTGTACGTGGCGATAAAGATATAATAGAAAATTAAGAAACTGCTGGAATCTATAAAATAAATTTTACGCATAACAACTCATATAAACCTGGCCGCTACATAGGTATGACAAAAAAAAAATAAAAGAGAGGAAGGAAGAACATATAAGTGATATTAAATTTAATAAATCCAGTACTACCCTTTCAAAAATAACCCAAGAACAACCTATAGAAATTATTTTCAATCAAATCAACAGACTCAACGATTATCAAAACCTTGAGAACGCATTAAAACTGAAAGCCCGACAGATACTTATGACAGATGGCACCATCAACGACATGACTCATGCCCAAATAGATCCGGGGTGGAATGAAATTTTGAGGAAGGAGATCAATGCACAGATGGTGATAGCTGAGGATTGTGGTGACGTGCCACCGAAAGTGCTATCAAAAGGATTTTAGGGTACTTTTAACTTTTAAATGTTTTAAACAATCCTTTTTCAAAATTTTAATCAACAATTCAATTACTTTTGCATTTCCAAGAAATAACATATGTTCACAGAAATGAGCTAGACCAGGTAATTCAGGAGGATCTGACATAAAGCCTAAGTGAAAGAAAAAAAATGTTAAAAAGTAAAGAATGCTGTTTATGCAAAATACAGCAGGCACCTGTAATATTTTTTATAATAAAATATCAAATGCTGTTTAAGAAACATCATCAATTAAATATAACTAACAGATAAATTTTTTAAATCTAAAAAGCAATGTGAAATAGTCATACCAATGCGAACATCAAGAGCAGCTGCTGATTTATCAGTAGTTGAGTCACTTACTAACAAAATGCGCATACCATTAACCAATTCCAAGCCACAGTATAAACGGGAATCTTCTTCAGACTTAATAATATTATTATACACCTTGGATATAGATGATGCATGCTTTTTTGCCATTTTAAAGTTCTTGTAGTGCCTACATGGGGGGAAAAAAAAAAAAGTTTTTCAGTATGAACTTTATGCTATTAAATATTTTTCAATAAATTATCTAATTAAACTTCAATAATAGGCAATACATAATAGTCTAACAATTACAGATACAAAATGCAGATTTTCCATGCACATATTTCTTTCACCGCTATTTCAAAAATACATACCATAATATACCATTAATCTGCTCCTCCCCATTCATTGTCCCTTTCCACTTTTTAAACAAATTGGAATCTTGGAAAATCCAGAGAGCTACCCCCTCCCACAAATAATCCTGTTCTGCAAATGAATCTTATCATTAACTGTATTTTATCTCAACTTCCGGTGCCTTTGAAAGCAGACTGTTAATTTTAATGACGAACTGTTAGAGCTATTGCCAGATGATGAAATTAATGAAGAATTTTCGGCGGGTATTTTATAAGTATTTTTAAGTATTGTACAAGTATTTTCTTCATTTTTATGAAAATACAAATTTTGAAACTACCAGCAGTTGACATACCTCCCAAATACATTCAGTATTTTCCTCTTTAATAACAGGATAAGAGGGTCCCTTCCAATTTTTGTTTTACTTTTTCGGGAAAAATTTTTATTAGTTGGGGCAGGCTTAGCTGGCGACTTTTTTTTTTTTTTGCCAACGTCTAACCTTGGTGCGGTTTGTCCTGTTGCTCTTTCATTGCATAGGACATATTTTTTTATATTTTAATTACTTTGGATTAATCATCAAAACCACAATGTATTTTTCTCCCTTCCTTCGGCCTCTCTGCAAAACCACAGAAGGGTAACTTTAATTCTCACGTTTCGCTCTTATCAGCTGCTAAAAAAAAAAAAAAAAAAAAAACAATAACAGCTCTTTGCTCATATGGTCTGCTCTGGCTGAAGCAGATGTTTGCGGTTTTCTCTTATGTTGTGTAAAGGCACTTACAGCTTGCGTCTCGAGAGTTTTCTAGAACAAGCAAGAAACCCTTACCTCTACTGTTTTGTACGCTTAACGGTTTTTCCATAACACTCATTTTGGCAGTTGGGCTGTTCACCTGGTGTGGTGAGGCCAATCACTTTTGTGAAATAGGCCTTCGCCCACTGACATGCCAGGCTGTTATAGCAACGTTTTTTTATGTTTCCCCAAGCTCCAATGTTGTATGAATGTGTATTTTTTAAATTTTCATAATCAAGGAAATCTGATGTGATAATAAATAAATACGTCTAAAATGTGATATGTGATCTCATCTATTTTTTGTTGTGTGCTCCTTCCGGTAAGAGGCAGAGTTGACAAGCACTAAGATGGATGTCTCTTTCCACAAGAAAATTATGGATCAAAAATTTGTTGGCCACCTCCTTCACATTGGTGAATCTCCATTTTTTGTGTATCACAAAAATCCATTTTTTGTGTAATGCAAAATGATACATTGAATCCAGTAGTTTCAGAAATAATGATCCTTTCTGTTACACTAATTTAGAAACACAGTATCGTATCCTACAAAACTCCATCTAATAAGCAATAGTCAGTCCTAGCAATAATTCACTTTTTGATTTTAAATTGTGTTTTTGTAAGTGCTGTTTAAATGTTCTTCACTTTATGTGATCTATATCACATCTGTATTCCCTTTTCAAACAAAACATTTTTCAAAACCAGTCTAGGGTTGCCAGATTCTGCTTGGAAAAAAACATAAGATTTTCTGTGAAAAACAAGGCCATAAGCTGGGGGAGGGGGGGGGGGTGATCATCAGGGTTTGATCCCCCCTCCTCCCCAAATTTTGAGTTCATGCATTAGTGGTTTTTTATTTTTGTTGATTCTGGAAATGAATCATAGACAAAAAAAGTTTAGCACTGCATATCCTCAGACGAAGCACTGCATCCCCCTCCCCCTTCCGCCATAAATATTTTTCTAGCCATGACTTTCATAAAATAGTACATATTAAACAGACGTCAAAACATACACAAATAATACAAATCATAAATCCAACATAATATTTTTGGAGAAAGATTTTTCAAAATATTGGTGATATTTTTACTGTATGGAATCTGCATGAGTAAAATTATGGCCTCTATTAAAAGAAAAGGTTTATCCTGGACTGCTGTCCTTGTACAGACACATTTCAACGTGTACTTCGTATGGATGGGACAGATGGAACTACCTTGTGCTTGGCACAAAGTATTTACCAAAGGTGATTTCAAAACAAAATAGACTTTCTGTTAAGCAGGGTGACCATACCAATGCGCCAAGGATATCAACTGCATGTGCCATTCTTATGCTTATATGTTTTTTCGTATGAATAAATATGAAATAGTATTTTAGTTTCGCTACAACTGGGGCCCAATATTTTAATTTCCTATAACCAAAGTCTTGTTTTCAGGTTATTCTATGTCAAATCAACACACTGATTCAGGCTTGATGTCTCAGATTTTCATAATTTTTGGTATTCAGTAATATATCATTAACTTATGAAAAAATACCAAATTTGAGTTATGTAGCACAATTATTTTTGAAGTTATTAATTTTTAAAAATTTTAATTTTTATGAAAAAAAATCCATATTTTGGCACCTTTAAATGCATATAGGCTGGCAACCAGTGTTGGTATAAAGCTGAGAGTGGTCTCATTTTAAAGCTGTTGAATGAGGCTTTAATATGATATGCCACAAGATAAGGGTTATAATTTTAAAAAATTGAAAATTTTAAAATTAATTTTTAAAATTTAAATTTCTGAAAAAGTGGCAATTTTAAAAATTCCAAAATATTATGAAATATAGTTTGTAATGTCTTAATACATACAGCAAAATTCTATCACGGGATCTCAATGGGATCAGGAGATACTGTGCTTCAGAAATACACATGTTGTGAAAAATACCAGAATTAGTATCGTTTCAGAAAATTTTGAATATTTCATTGAATGAAACAAGCACACATTTCAATGAAACAAGCAAAACACAACATGTTTATTTTTGAAGCCCTGTATCTCCTGATCCCATTGAGATCCCATGATAAAATTTTGCTGTATGTATTAAGAGATTACAAACTATATTTGATAATATTTTGGAAATTTTAAAAATGCCACTTTTTGAGAAATTTAATTTTAAAATTTTCAATTTTTTAAAATTGTAACCCCTATCTTGTGGCATATCATATTAAAGCCCCATTCAACAGCTTTAAAATGAGACCACTCTCAGCTTTATACCTTCACTGGTTGCAAGCCTATAGGCATTTAAAGGTGCCAAAATATGAATTTTTTTCATAAAAATTTAAATCTTTAAAAATTAATAACTTCAAAAATAATTGTGCTACATAAGTAAAATTTTGGTATTTTTTTTCCCTAAGTCTGTGATATATTGCTGCAAACCAAAAATCATGAAAATCTGAGACATCAATTTGGAAAATCTCCCAAAATTGTGTTGATTTGACATGGAATGTCCCTTACGGAAAAGTACCACAAAAGTACTGCATTTAAGTAAAAAAATCGAATGACATTCACTGTAAAAGTATATTTTATTGTAGTTCCTGAAAAAATTGAGGAAATGGTCTTACAGGGAAGGAAAAAACATACAAAATATGGGGAAAACGCAAGACCTGGCAACCCTAAACCAGTCACACATATTGTCAGTTGAAACATAGTTAACACATTTACCAACACATTGCTAAACAATATCTTTATGTTAACTACTACATAGTATGTTATATAACTTCAAAGAAAAATTAATTCTTTTTAAAAGTCAGTTCATCAACTATCCCCCATTCATCACTTTCTATGAAACAAAGAAGCAGGGGGAAATTTAGTAAGCAGGTGTCGATGCCAAGTCGCGATGTGTCGCCAAATTTGAAGTTCGTTGGACAGTTTGTTTACGATAGCGATAGTTTCAAATATCTGTTGCAACCTGTGTTTGGAGTTGAGTTGTTAACTGGTACTGTAGTTTGATGAAAAAACACTCGGTGGAATGATTAAACGGTCGCAGTATCTTTAGTAAAGGAATTTTGTGATTGGTTTAGGCAGTTTAACTGTAATCGGTAAAACGAAGTTTTATAAGAAGCAGAATTTGAATTCCATGCGTCAGTTGTTTTGTGTTATTAGTGTGTTGTTAGTTGTTCCTGGGATTATAAGTTGTATTTTTCTTATTTGAAAATGTGGTCCGTTGCTTAAAGATGTAGTGAATATTATGTTATTCTTTGAAAAGAAAGTGTGTGTTTGTTAGAAATAGCGTGTGAACATAAAGCTAAATAAATGGAAGCATGTTGGTGTTACGTGTTTAGCTGGTGTGTGTTACAGATATTTCTGAGTAGTTAATTAAAATAAAGGTTAGTGGTTTTTTATTTAAAGAATCTTTGCAATTGTTTAAAGTTTTCAATGTGAATTTTAAATTGATATTTGATGTTGTTATGTTTTCATAAGTGCTTTACTGACTTTATATGAGGTGTATAACTAGGTTGTTTATCCACCAATGTTTTTTTGAGTTGAAAATGTGCCAGTGTTAGCCCTGTTTACGTAGCTGTAAAACTAGGCTGCTTAATCCACTTTAGTTTTTTCAGTTAAAAACGTTCCACTGGTTGCCTAGTTTACCTAGCTGCAGAACTAGGTTGCTTAATCCACTGATGTTTTTTTAGTTAAAAATGGTCCACTGGTTGCGTAGTTTACGTAGCTGTAGAATTAGATTGCTTAATCCACTTTAGTTTTTTTAGTTAAAAACGGTCCAGTGGTTGCCTAGTTTACCAAGCTGTAGAACTAGATTGCTTAATACACTGAAATTTTTTTAGTTAAAAGCAGTCTACTGTTTGCTCATTTTGAATTGCCTGTTACTGAAATTGCTGACGTTTTTTAGTGTTAAGTATGGACGGTGTATTTTGTTTTATTGTTTTTTTTTTTTTTTTAAATATCTGAGCAATTTTAATGTGTTAAAATGCTTTGACTTTGCTGACAGTACTCACCGTCTTGTATTATTTTATCGTTTTTTAAAATGGTGTTTCACACGTGAAAAATTTGGCGACCAAACAAAAATCACCAAGTAGTGGGTGTTGCCGACAAAAAAAAAGTCGCCAAAAATAGCCGACACCCGCTTACGAAATTACTCCCAAGAAGCATCAGCATAAAGCATCACTTTTCCAAATTATACTTGTCAAAACATGATTTTTTACCACCTTATAGCCTGTGGTGTCTGGTTTCTAACAATGTAATTAATTTAAATAAATATAAACTACACACTGTTGAAAAACAATTGTTGTATTGTTTCTACATAAATCTAAGTTGTGGTATTCTAATCATTAATTAATTCACTTTTCTAATATTATAATGTTCTGAAGTATAATTAATGAAGCTGATGTGTAATGTAAGTACTTTTAAATCACGAGATATAATGGTCTGAGTAACTTTTAATGTCAATGGTATTGTTCTTTGGTTACAACTAATTACCTTTTTAATTATGTTTTGCTAAATAATTACTTTTTGCTAACTATTACATTTTTCTCAATAGCTTAACTTGTAATCCGCCGTAATACTTTGAACTTCAGTTTTTAAGTCCGGATTTTAAATATTTTCACCCACTTCCAGTAAAATTTGTGAGCTCCTAACTTTTTCCAAGGTTGTATCAGACTGTTAGCTATCTAACGCTAAAATTTTAATGATTTTCATTAACTTTTTGACAAACTTCATTGTTGTTTTATTAAATTTTCCATTCAAGATGGCCACCTTTTTTTTTTTCTTTTCCTTCACCTTTTTTTTTTTTTTTTATTTAAGCAAGAAAAACTGTTATAGAATTTTGTGACTGACTGATGTTACATTAATATTTGGCCTAATTTACAAAAATTGTTTTTAAGATAAATATTGCAGTTAAAGGTTTCTGCATTGGTCAAATCTTTTCATATATAAACTAAATTTCAATATAAAAGAAAAATAAGATTTCATACATATTTGTTAATTTCTTTTATAAAACAACATGAACTTCCTACACCACTTAAAGACAAGAACTCATGTAAAAACAGTAATGTTGCCAAACATTGTGTATAAAACTTTTAAAAGGGTGTTGTTAACTTTTTTAGCATCATTTTATAGAAATTCACATATTTTTACTTCATAGGGAACTAAATTATTACTTTTTTTATAAGATTTTTTTTTTTTTTTTTTTTTTTTTTTGCCATTGGTGTCCCTAGTTTCATGAAATCACCCATCAGTGGATTGAAAAACCAAGCTATGCACTTCATTTAATGTCAGTATGATTAGAATAGCACTAATAAAAAGATAAAAACATCAAATATCAATTTAAATTTCACATTAAAAACCTTAAAGAACACACAGATTCATTAAAAAAAAAGCACTTACCTTTATTATTTAATTAATCACTGAGAAATGCCCCTTACACTGTCCTTTACCTACCAGCATAAAGTAAAATCAACATGCTTTCTTTTATTTAATTTTATATTCACACCACATTTCTAACAAACACAATTCATTTTCATACAACTTATTTCATTCCTTTCCATCCATTACATGAAAAAATTCCAAATTCCAAACATTCCTACCTTCTACCGAACTAGGACAAATGATAAATTACAACAGTACAAGTGTCTTTATGGTTGCCAGTCAAAACAACCTTCATGGCATTCTTAGCTAGCGCCATCCATTGCAGAAGGATTGCGAAAAATCATCGACAAACCAAACATGTAAATAAAACATCGATATGTAAACAGTACCGACTTCTCCATACAGTCCTTTTTTAATTATATAAAGTACTTTATAAGAAGATTATTTTCAAAATGAACAGTGATTTTTAAACTTGAAAAAACTACAAAAATATCATTTAAAGTATCTGGAGATGATTTAAAAACTGCAAGTTGTATACCATCATATGTAAATGTAAACAACTTTGCAGACTTGACACTGTCAACAATGTTGTGATGTCATCATGACAGATCAGGCTCAGTTAAAACAAAATCAAGTTAACTTCTTGCTGATTCGTTGTACAAATATCAAGTTCTGTTTTTTGTTTTTTCCCAGGAAATGTTTAACCGTCTGTCATGATGACATCTTGTTTTGAATGTTTTGTTATATTGAATGGTGTCGAATGATATATTTTGATTGAAGTGTACATAAGCTGGATTTATATCAGCTGGTTTTGCAAAGTGGAGCATCATGCTTCTATCCTCCTAACTAGGTAAATGCTATAATCCCTCTTCAAGCTTCTTTTCTTGACTGTTAAAGCAGTCTTGTATTAGGAATATAATGTCAGGTATGAAAGTTAGTTTTGAATAAATGTTTTTATTGTTAAGAGCCAGTTTTTTTTTTAAAGTTGGGCAAATCAGGCAGGCTTGGATTGTTGACATTTTAAGATTTTGATGAAATTTTCAGGCTTGTTTTTCATATAATTTTATTTTAACTATTTTTTTCGAAAAAAAATTTTTTCACATACCATAAATGCTGGCGTATAACGTGCACCGGTGTATAAGCGCACCTATAATTTTAAACTTCAATTTTTAATTTTTATGTAAACCCTCTGTATAACGTGCACCCTTTACTTTGCAATCACAGACTTGCCCTATGGAATACAGAAAGTCTTTTACTTTGGAATATTTTCAGATCGCATTTAAAGGATAATACAAAGAAATTAATGAAAGAGTGTAACACAGAGATGGCAGTTATTCCAGGCCACTAGTTCAACCTTTAGATGCATGTATTAATAAACCATTCTAAGGAAATTTAAAACGATTTTGAAATACGTGGATGTTGGAAGGAGGTAAAACATTTACCAAAGGAGGAGAAATGCTTCATGCTACAGTCTTGAAATAGTGTGTGAGTGGATAATACAAGCATGGGATGAAATTAAACCTGACATAATTAAAAAGTATTTTTAAAATGCAGTATATCGATCAATCTAGATGGAACGCATGATAACTATTTATTTATGGATCAGAGTAACAGTGATAGTGAAGATGAAACTGAATTCGATCATGTGCCTGAAAATATAACAAAAGATGAATATGATGAACATATTATGCTGTCTGATAATGAAAATTGAAGTTCATAACACATGTCATTTCTTTTAAATAAACAACATTCAGGTACATATAGAAATCTCATTTTTTTATGCTCATCTTTTCTTTATTTTTAAATTTATCATTTTTATAACCGGCGTATAACGCGCACCCTTAAATTTCGACCTTATTTTTTGTATGAAAGGTGCGCATTATACGCCAGAATTTACGGTAGTTTTGGGGCTCCCTACCTGAAAATTGCTCATATTTTAGAGAAAAATATGCTTTTTTCCGTAGGCCAATCAGAGTTGTTAAAAACCCAGGTTTTTTCAGGGTTTTGGGGGTTTTATCAGGGTTTTTTCAGAAGAAGGGATGGGGTTTCAGAATATTTGAAAAAAAATTGCTTATTACTAAATACAACTTAAAGCAAACTATTTGATTACAAAAATCAATTTAAATAAAAAATGGTTAATTTAATAGTAATAACTGATTACAATTATTAATCATACATGAAAAAATGTATAAATCAATTACAATAACAACCCCAATCATGGTTTGCTCTTGGATAAATTGACTATTAGTAATAATTTTAACAGTGATATACGAGTGCTTAATTACAACATGATTTTTTTTATGGTTAAAAAAACCTCAATCATATTAATACAGATAGGCATAAAAGTTTACTGTAGAAAGTTTTAATGCCTGTGTGAAGTCGGATTTTTTTTTTTTTTTTTGTTTATAAACTTTACAAGCGGTGTACTGATATTAAGCAATGTATTATCTACTTAATTGTATTATCTACTTAATAGAATTATCCTACTACTACTAATATAGAACTACTTAATATAATTATCTTACAATGTATTATCTACTTAAGCAATGTATTATCTACTAAGTTGAAATTTTGAAAAAACCTGTTGGGTTTTTTCAAGTGGACTTTTTTGAAAAAACCCACCCAGGTTTTTTCGGGTTGGGCAAAATCATAACAACCCTGAGGCCAATACTTTTTGATGCCAAGAGTGAACCACAGCATTCACAATTATTTTATGCTCTACTACGGCCAAACTGTGGGATAAGACAGAGACTTATGGTTAACTCTTGGCACAAAGGTCAAGGGACATTCAAAATTTTTCAGATGAAGGAATTTTTTCTGAAAATTTGGCCAACTAAATCTCTTTGCGCAAAAAGTGACCACAAAGGTGTATGTTTCAGTGGATACATACTAATGAGTAATTTTGGAAAAGATTAAGATATGTGTGGTTGACTATTGGCATGAAGGCATATTTGTCCTTAAAACTGAAAAAAATACAAAATTGCAGGATTTTGAAGGCCATTTACTGCTATGCCAAGAGTGAACATGTATGAAATCAGTTGAAAAAGAAGATTTAAGTACATCAAAACAAAATAAACTCACAGACCTCTGATAACTTGTTTAAATTTTAAATAATGTGGCTCTATACATTGTGTTTTGTTTCACTCATTATGAAATATCGATTGCTTTTATTTCAATATTTATTACTATTGCACATGAAAATTTAGCAGCAAAATAAGCCGTAAGTATACCAGAAACAAAATCAATTCGTAGGTTATTGGTAACTTATTCACATCTTATGTAATAGGGCTGTATACTTTGTGCTGAAAATGTGTTCATTTGGAAATTGTTAAGAAATGTGGATTACTTTTATTTCAATATTTATTATCATATGTAAAAACTTAGGTGGCAAAGAAGCCTTATGTATAGCAGAAACAAAATAAACTCACAGATCTGTGGTTATTCATTCAAATTTTGGACTATATTCCGTATACGGTGCTTTGTTTACATATCCAGGGATGTTAACTCCAATACTCGATTTGGGAGCACCCCAGGAGCAGAAAAAATTTCATTTGGGAGCACCTCGGGAGCAGAAAATTTCCATTTGGGAGCAGAAAAATTCTATTTGGGAGCAGAAAATTTCCAGTTGGGAGCAGAAAAATTCCATTTGGGAGCACCTCCGGAGCACAAAAAAATAGTTTCCGAGGAAAACTAAGATTCGAGATCAGAATTAACATGATTTTGGAGCATAAAATTGAAGATTTAGGAACACAATAAATGCATACAAGAAAAGCAAAGTTTGCAAGCAAACACCATTTGCTAAAAGCAAAACACTATTTGAAAGCACTTTAGGAAAGCTCTGGGAAAAAAAAGGGTGTATACAGGCTATGCTATCAGCAACTTGGTAAAACAATACATGGATTTACATGGACGGAAGGAATTTCTTTTTGTGTGTGTGTGAAACTGCTCTTTTTAATGGTTTTCATATAAATGCTAAATGGAAAGAGAGTGGGAGGGAAGTATTTCTTATATGCAATGGTACTTTTAATGCATGTTCGAAGGTTGTAAAAATATTAATATTTAAATGGTAGAATTAACATTTCTGCCGTTTATATCATTCTAGAATTATGTATTCAAAATTTAGTCTATTTTAAAATAAAGATTTTAATTACGGATCTATAAATGAAATTCGTAACACATTCTGAAAAATTTGCGGACGCACTTTGACTGAACACGGGCCCAGGGGCGTCGCCCCGTCTGCCCCCTCTCGTAGAGCCTGCACACACACAAAAAGAAAAACAGTGGTGTAGTTTTAAGAAAAAAGGTTTAGGAACACTCGCAACTGAGGACTCAAAAATCATGTGTCCATGATAAAAAGTGAAGAATGCTTACTTTTGCTGACATAAGCTCGAATGAAAAAGTAGTGAGACGGCATCTGGCCGCTCATGATCTTCACGGGCCGAAAATGTCTAGCCCGGCCCGGCATTTAATCAAAATAAAAAATTCAGACCCGGTCCAGCTCGTATATTAATCATGATTTAAGGAAGGGGGGGGGGGATCACAAGCCAATCGTTTGGTCTTGTCCAAATTTTAGGAGAGCAAAAATTTCCGGAAAGGCTCGATTTTGCAAGCGCAGAGGACCGTCTTTAAGAGTATACGCTTGTTCCGGTCCATTCTAGAAAATGCTGAGGTCAGCCCGTGCCTTGAATGAATCGTGCTGCAAAAGCCTGGGCCCGCACAGATCTCAACCCCCCGCGACTACACCACTGGCAGCGGATTTCCGGATTATTTTGAAATGAAATATTCTATTAATTCAGACAGCCTAGATTCTGATTTCTAAACCAGTCATGCTTCCAATTTTCATTCTTGCTACGGGCCGGGTCATAAACCGTGATTTTTTAGGGGCTGGGACGTCACCGTAATATACTGTTTTCTTTACGGACCGGTCTGGTTTAGATCAGGGGCGGCCCTGCGGTACATGACACCCACTCCACCCTGCAAACGTAGAAAAAGACGTCCCTTTTACTTTTTTCAAAATTGCTTTTATGATTTTAAGTTGGAAATCGTGCCCCTTCATAAACAAAAAACGGTGCCCGTTGCGATGATTACTTGTTTGCCTATCTGGCCGGCCCTGATTGAGGTGACTAACAAAGCCCGACTGGTCCGATCCGGGGCGGGTAGAATGGCTTCGGAATGCAGCTTTCGTACGCAGTTTAAATCTTGCTTTACTGCTAACTAGCTTTCCATACACGCTTTAAAAGATAAATGAGCGTGGCAAAAATTTAACAAAGAGTCAAAATGACGTATTCGGCACAGACCGGCGCAAAAATCGGCTAAAAGCGCAATTCGGCGCAATATTTGTGTTTCGGCGCACCCTGAAAGAGTCAAAATGACGTATTCGGCGCAGACCGGTGCAAAAAACAGCTAAAAGCGCAGTTCGGCGCAAGAATTTGTGTTTCGGCGCAGAATTAACATCACTGCATATCAATATTTTTGTTTACAAATCATTGGCGAACAATCTGATGCAAGAGTGAGCAATGCACTGCTAAAGTGAAGTTACCTGCTGGTAGAGGTCTGCGCCGCACGGAAATTTGCGGCGGCAGCGTAACGACCTCAGAAACCCGGCGGCGCGCCGCGGCGTGAGAATATTTTTGAAAAAGAGCACAATGAAAATGGGTGTATGCGTACAGACATACACATATATGTATAAATTGGAGCTAAAATGAGATCTTTTAAGACTAGAATGAAGACTAGAATTTTTATGAAAACTAGTCTTGATTATGATATTGTGCGATTACGGCCAATTAGCTGCACGTAAGCTCTCGGCCGAGGGGTGGGGTGTAGAGATCACTACTGTATTCGGGCTCAGGCAGGGTCGTTTATATTTTTCTTTAATTTGTACAAACGGCAAAATTTATGATATTCTATCAATGAAGTAATTGTCTTTTATTTATCTATTAGCTGAAATTTCGGGATCGGGATCCAACTTAAATAATATTACCTTGGGCGGGCTCGAATTAAGTCCTCGGACTCGGGCTTTAAAAAATGAGCTCGAACTCATCTCTAGAGGAGTGTCCTCCGTAGGGGTCTTTCTAAGCAGTCCTAACCCGTATCTAAGCTAAGTTTCGAAGGAAACCACGGAAAACTACGAACGGTTAAATCGGCGGACGTGACCTGGTTTTGAACCAGGCCCCTTCCGTCTCCCAGTTTAGAGCGCTATGCGCTCGGCCACTGGTGGGGCTCCAGAGTATGAGCTTGCCTTTGTGGTACACTTTTAAAAAATATTTCTGCTGCAAAATTGGAACAATAGATTTTATCAAAATCGGGTAGGTTTATGTTGTTTATATGCACATTCACAATACATTTAGTTATCAATATACGAATGATACATTATTTGCTTAAAAGCATTTTTTTTCTCCATAACCTTCTCATGAACCATTCCAAACCTATAATGTTGTTTTGAGACATAATGCAATGGGTGCATTTGTATACGACAAACTCGGTGCACGAGTTTTCGTAAGAAAACCGGAATGCGTGTGTTTAGTGCTGTCAGTGGTTATCAGTTTCTTTGGACTTTACGAACACCTTCAGTTTATTTAGTTTCGTCTCATAGGAGACGTGTTTGTTTACAATTCGCGAATGCGTTAATTTTGCTGAGGAGAGTTTTTAGTACATACTCAATATAAAATCAACAGGATACAGGATTTTTAAAAGAAAGAGTGGTCATAATTGAAGTGCACAGATCAAAATTTAGAAATTTCAACTTCATTTTTTCAAAAGTATTTAGCTAAAGAAGTTCAAATTTCGCTAATAACTGTTTGAATCAACTTCAATCTCAACACTAAAACATGCATTTTTGAATTTACTAAAATGAAAAATACAAGTAAATGATTACCTTTAAAAAATTATGCACCTTCGTAGCAGTTTCTAGCGCATGCATGAATTTCCTCCTCGAAAAAGTAATATTTGCAGCTTCAGCAAACGTAAAATACTTTTCATAACAACAGACGCCATTTGTAAACAGCAACAACGTGCAGCAAGTAATCTTCTCAACAAACTCAATCAACCTAAATCGCTCTCGGTTTACTTCGTTTGAAACTAATTGCACCCAGTTTTGTATACGAACGTTTGAGTTTTTAAACTGAATGCACTCAGTTTCCTTTACGAACACCTTAGATGGAAACTCATTGCACGAGTGCAACTCGTTAGGCGTTTACGAATGCGGCCAATGTTTAAACAGTTTTTAAAGAAATCAAATTACGCCATTGACTCAAAAAATGTAAATTGTATCTTTACAAGTTACTAGTGTTAAGAAGTATCCAAAAAAATAAGCAACTGAAAGTTTAGGTACATTTTTTTTTTTTTTTAAAGTTTTGAAGCAATTGTGCACGATGGTGTAAATCAGCGTTCTTCGACAGCACGCCGGCATAGACCTCGGCGGCGGCGGCGTGGTACAAATGCGCAGCAGCGGCGGCACAGACCTCTACCTGCCGGTGGTAGTTGTGACTGGACACCATAAAGAATACGTGTTTGAGAATTTGAAATTGTTTCTGTTATTGATGGAAGGGAATGAAATGTGTTATGTTAATATATGAAAAGAATTTGTGTGTGCTTGTTAGAAATATAGTGTGAATATAAAGCTAAATAAAAGAAAGCATGCTTGTGTTACGTTATAAGCCGGTGGATGTTGGGGACATTTCTGGGCAGTTATTTTTTAAAAAATAGAGGTAAGTTCTCTTTTTTAATGAATCTTTGCAATGTTTAAGGTTTTTAATGTGAATTTTAAATTGATATTGGATATGTTTATGTTTTCGTAAGTGCTATTTACGTGCTATTCTAATCATACTGACTTTATAAGAGGCGTACAACTAGGTTGTTTAATGCACAGATGTTTTTTTGAGTTGAAAACGGGCCAGTGTTTGCCCAGTTTATATTAGCTGTACAACTAGGTTGCTTAGTTCACTGTTGTTTTTTTAGTTAAAAATGGTCCACTCCACTGGTTGCGTAGTTTACATAGCTGTACAACTAGGTTGCTGAATCCACTGAGGTTTTTTTTAGTTAAAAACGGTCCACTGGTTGCATAGTTTACATAGCTGTACAACTAGGTTGCTGAATCCACTGTATTTTTTTTAGTTAAAAATGGTCCACTCCACTGGTTGCGTAGTTTACATAGCTGTACAACTAGGTTGCTGAATCCACTGTATTTTTTTTAGTTAAAAATGGTCCACTGGTTTCATAGTTTACATGGCTGTACAACTAGGTTGCTGAATCCACTGAGGTTTTTTTAGTTAAAAACAGTCCACTGGTTGCATAGTTTACATAGCTGTACAACTAGGTTGCTGAATCCACTGTATTTTTTTTAGTTAAAAACGGTCCACTGTTTGCTCATTTTAAATTGCCTGTTACTGAATTTGCAGACGTTCTTTTGGTTAAATATGCAAGTTGTATTTTGTTTTAATGTTTTTGTAAGTGGAATATATATGCAATTTTAATGTGTTAATTCTCTTTGCTGATCGTGCAAAATGGTTGGCGACAGTCGCTGGGGCTTGGCAACTGCCAAGCTCCAGCGACTGTCGCCATGTTTACATGGGGTAACACACCGGCTTGTATGATTTTACCCAAATTTTATATAGTAAGCCTCGATACTTCGTGTCAAATGGCACACTTGTCCATTTTATGTCCATGTCTATAACAAGATATCTCCTGGAAATCATTTTAACTATGGGAAAATCCATGACATGTTTGTAGCATGACATTAAACGGACATATGAACACCCCCATTATATCTTTTTATGAGCATAAGTGGTAAAATCTATAACATAATTTTAACATGGCGGTTCATACAGGTACTTCATTCGCTAAAATTCCGAACTTTTGATAAATAGTCCTGAAACGTGCTATTATTTAAGATAATCAAGAAAAGTTCTTTCTATATTTTATTTTTAAAAAGAAAACAGGCCTGCTTTTAAAATATCAAGCCATTTTAAGGACAATATTTCTAAAGTTCGGAATCTGAGCAAATATAGGATTCTTTCAAACCCTGGAAATGGACTTTAAAAAACCCTAATAATGCTTCTTTATTTATGCAGAAATATTTGAAGGAAAAACCTACACTGAATTGGTCTCTGTGTATATTCAGAATTCGCCCACAAGATATCAGTATGAAAGCAGTGTTGTGGCATAGGGGCAAATTATGGAAAAAACAGACAACTTGTGATCATCTCAGTCTGTTCATAACTTGTCTAGTTGTCCATATGGACATGGTATGGACAATTTTGTGCTGTATCACTAAGCATCGAGCAGCATTTTGCGACAGTTAAAAAATATGGATCGAATTAATTTCACAACTTATTATTGTTATATGTAAAAATATTACACTAAAATTTCTTTAGCAAACTGTGTTTTTTATAATGTTGCAGAGCTTTCAAATAAGGCCTATATTGCTTCCTTTACTCCACAAAACATATTAAGTGGATTTCAGAAAACTGGAATTTATCCATTCAATAAATTCTTATTTTCTCCTGATGATTTCCTACCTGCTTTTGTTACAGATCGGGATCAGCCTAATGAGAAAGTTTCAAGCATTCAAGAAGCTATATCTCCTGATACCCCTGTGTTAGATGACCCTGTAGCAAGTAGTTCAAATTGTTCTTTTTTGAGTGAATGTCTAACATGTATCCGTCCATTTCCCAAAGCTCAACCAAGAAAGAATAAAAATGAAAGACCAAAGAAAAAATCTGCCATAATTACAAGTACCCCTGAGAAGATTCAGTTAGAGAACCAAAATATGGACAATCTGAAAAAACGACTTTTGAAACGAAAGAAAATTGAAAAAACATGCAGTAAAGGAGAAAATCAGAAACAAATTTTGAAATCAAAGAAAAATAAAAAAATTCAGGATGAAACAAGCAGTAGTGGATCAAGTATTGATATTAAATTTCAGGATTCGGAAGACTCTATTGATTGTGGATGTGACACATATGATTATGAGAACTGTGATCAAATCACCTTAACTGAAGAAGACTTTGTAATTGTGAAATTTCTCACCAAAAAAACAAGCGTATGTTATGTAGGAAGAATAATGTCTACACCTGATTGCGATGAAGTAAAAGTACAATTTTTACGGAGAAAAGGCGAATCCACAAGTTTTTTTTATCCTATAAATGATGAAATTGTTTATGTTCCTCTGAATGACATTCTTTCAAAGCTTCCCAAACCAATCAAAAATTGTGGCACAGCACGCACTAAAGCATTTTTATCATTTTCTACAAACTTTGAAGTTTTGGAGAGCAAATTTGGCCCAATAAAATGAATGTACTTCTGTTATTTCTCCAATAAGGACCTTTTTCTTTTACCTTTTTTTCTTTTGATATTTTTAAATATGTAAACCAGCTGTTTTGTTTGTAACCATTAGAATTCTTTTGCAGATTAAAATAATTGTGCTATACATAGAAATAAGGATAAAAATTTTCTTTAAATATTTTATTTTAGTATGTCCCATTCATGCCTTATCTTGTCCCATTCATGACACTGTCAGGCATGAATGGGACAAATTATGAAACTTTGTATTTTTACTTTTCACACTTATTAAACTTGTTTAAATGTTTTTTTGTGAATGTTTCCTGAAAACTAAGACATTGATGTTTATTTTCAAACAATTTTCATTAAAATAATTGCAGTAGATTTTTTTTTAAAAATTGCAGAATGTAAAATGTCCCATTCATGCCACCTCTCCCCTAATAATTAGCCCTTTATATCACCGTGTTTCAAATGTGCAACATATCTAATAAAACAATATACATCCACTGTTAGAAAACGTAAGCATTAAAAGTCCTCTTAGAAAGTTTATTAATCCTTGATTGCATAGCGGTGGACACTTACATCATACGTTTAAAACACATTCACTGCTGGATTAAAGTATGAGCCAAATTTCTTATGTCAAACTTATAAATGAAATATAGTTTTTGATAATAAATGTTTCATGTTGTGAATAAAAAAAAATATCAGACATTTCTTTCAAACTGCATGTTTTTCAAAAGATTACTTAGCTATTCACAAAATTTGCATATGGAATTTAGCTTACACTCGTGAATATCACATGATGGGCAGTGAATGCGTTTTAAATTCATACAATTAAGGGTTAATTTTTTGAATAACACACAACTCAAAAGAAATATAAATTATTATTTCATACCCAATTCACTTCTTATGAAGAATAAGATTTTATTTTAGTTTACATAATAATTTGTTTTGTAAATTGTATAAACGAAAAAGGTGACGACTTCTGGTGACCTTTTTTTGGTTATTATTGTTTTCTTTTTTTACAAAGGGAGGGAGAATTATGGGTTTCTTACTTTTGTCCTATATCATATTATTAGGAAATCTGAATAACATAAGAGATGAGCTTACCTTATTTGATAAGGACACTACAAGCAACATTTTATTTCAGTCATTAACATAGCTCACATTGGGCATAGCCGATGGGAGGCAGGGCGGGGCAGCTGCCCCTACCATACAAATAGTTAATAAATGTAAACTGTCTCTTCGAAAGTAGTTAATAATTTTATCTATGTGTGGGGATGAGTAGTTGGACATCAGTGTCTTCCTTCATTGTCCTGCTCTCCCCACCCTCCAGCATAACACCTGGCTACACTGATGATGACTCATACACAAAGGAATGGGGAAGAAGTACACGATTTTTCTGAAATGATGTGTTTAAAAAAAAAAATTTGGTCCAAAAAAAGTAAAATACATAAAACGATTGAACAAACATCAAGATTAGTAAAATATTTTCTCATTTCCTAAGACATATTTTCAATACAAGCATATGAACTGAACTTTCACTTTTTTTTTTTTTTTGGCATAAAGTATGCTAACTCACACTCCGACAGTACCTAAAATAACAAATTAGTTTTGTAAATAACTTAATAAACTTATAGATTTCTGTTGATTTTCTCAATGATTACCTGCAGTTTGAAAATCGGTCTATCAAACTCAGTTGTAGATTCTGGAGGAGGTAAGAAACTACCTTAACGTGATTTAACACAGGCCACCGAATCACCGTAAACAATGACATTCATACAAACCAGCAAGCAACACGGAAAAACGTGAGTACGGCTAGTAGTGAAACAAACCGGACAACTATTTACTTTTTTATTTGCCAGCTGCAGATTATTCCACTAGAGTAGTGATCATGTGACCAAAAGGCTTTTTGCAGGGCCTCTGCGTTCAAGACTAAAATTCTTCTACTGGAGTGGAAGTATTCGCGATCTCAACGACCTAAAGGGGACGCTGTAGGATATAAACAAATGTGCTCGGTTCGGTAACGGGTAGCTTGTTCCGACAATAGTTGTGCCTGCATTAAGCAACGCGGTTTTTATGCCTATTTTCTCTTTTTAGAGGTGGAAAAAAGTTTATGGAAAAAAATGTCGCATGATTCATTTCTTTTAGTTTTATATCAAGCAATCTTTTAATTTAAAGGTAACATTTGCTAATTTTTGGTGTTTTGCTCATGTGTGCTGGGTGTTTATCCATATACAGATGAAATTAAAGTAAACTTTCTCCATCCACATAATCTATCGCCATCATTTTATTACCCATAAATTATATGATAAAAAAATGCTATTTGCATCCAATAAATTTGAGAAAAAAATCACACAATGGTTTACTTTCTTTTTTATTTTACTTTTGCATAATCTGCAAGTTGTAAGTTTTCCTTACTGCATTGAAATTTAAAACTCATTTTTTAAAAAAAATACACATCAATTAAAGGTAACACTTGAAATATTTACTTAATAGTTCAGAATATGCATGCAACATAAAAATAACATCTTACTGTCATTATTATTTTTATTTTTTTTTAACCTGAAAATGTTATTATTTAAAAATTGACAATTAAAGGAATAGTTGTAACTCATTGGAATAGTGGAAGCATTTTATGAAACATAATGATTTTTTAAAATTATTAATGAAAAAGAAAAATGGAATTTTGTTAGACAAACTCTGAAAATTAAAAGGGGGCAGGCACACCCCCCATTCCTACCTTGAAAGCACCCTCATTAAAACCCCCAGCAAAAACAAATTTGAACTCAACTGCTCTTGAAATTTTAAAAACAAATAATTGTTTTAATAAAATTCTATTTTTTTATTGGGGGGGGGAGAGAGACATTGCCTTGTGTGTACCCCCAATGAAAGTGTTGAAAAACATTATCAACATTATTTATTCTCTCTCAAAATTCTTATATTAAGTTAAAAACGTAATTTTATTTTAAAATACAAAAATTTTCTTTTGTAGTTATTAAATCGAGACGATAGCAATTTTCTTAAATTTATTACTCGAAAACTCATGGTAATCCCAGAATGAAACTTTCAGATATTATTAACAATAAATAGAAGAATAACATAATTTTTTTTTAAATTAAAAATATACTTTTTGAAATTTTAAATATTTAAAATGATGAACTTTAAATTAAAAATTTAAAAAATTTAATCATGTTACATATGATAAGAAAGGGCAACCTGTTTACTTTCTATCAGGGATCCGTAACTTAACGTAATGCGCGTTATAACCAATTCGTTATTCGTTACAAATCATAACGTTATTCACAAGCCGAATAACGTTATTCATACCGTAACTTTCAAATCGTTCTTCACGAAATAACGTTATAATCAATAACGTTAATGATTTGAGAAATCGGTATTCGGTTACTTGACCCAAAAGTGCTCGGGGAATAACGTTATATTTAATAACGATATTCAACGTACACTTATTATAACGTTATTCTTTTCTGTGCTATACATAATAACTCTAAGAACAGTAACAAAATGCATTCGGTTAATCATGTTAACCGTTTAGTTTATAACGTTAAACTCACATAACTATGTGATAACGATACAGTATGAATTAGTTATAGTTATAACCATTCGTTGAATAACAATTTAAATACGGTATGAGACCATAACGTTAAAGGAACAGAACGACATCTTCATACCGTTATAACGCAATAACGAAATGCCATTCATATTGAAACAATCCGTTACAAAATATAACAAATTGTTCCAATATATTTAAATACGGTATAAGATCTAACCGTTTGAGTAACCTAAAAATTTTGATCCGAATCAGCGGCTTTTCGGACTGAGAGGAGGGTGAATGAAAAGTACAAGTATTGAGTGGGTTCACCACCCGCATTTGTATTCCGTACGTAAAACACAGGACACATTTAAGGACTGATTTCCAGCATGTCGTTCGGGGCAATCGCCCGGGCCCCCAACAATAAGGGGCCCTCCCTAATAACCCTTTAACTCTAAAAATTTGCACATTTTGAATTTCATTTAAAATGAAGAGGGTAGATACTGACAGTGGCGGATCCAGAAAAAATTCTGGAGGTGGCACAAAACATTTGGCTCATATTTCTGGTAAATTGACTTGAATTTAAAAACGAAGTCAATATTCTACACTGTACTTTTCAGGTGGTAAGTGTTCCTGTGTCCCTCTCCCCACTCTGGATCGCTGACAATGTATATTGAAGAGGATTTTTTTCATTTTTTTTAAAGCTGGTACATCAGCTAGATTATTTTATTGAAGTATTGGGGGTCAAAAATAATTTTTCGTACTTTGACTGTATTTCCTTTTATTTTTTAATAAAAAGTTAACCTTTTGTGGGCACAGTCAGCTTCAGCATGTCACTTTTTTACAATATTTTTTTAAAAAAATTGTTTAAAGTGTGAATGTCCAGCGTTTTGTCCTATTCTGCGGCTGTCAATCTAACAGTGTTGAGTTTTGGTCGCTTTTCTCCAGTTACAGCGTGAATACGCGTTAGAACCCTTTCAAATGTCCTTCGACCAAGGCACCCCCCTCTCTTTGGCAGATAGCCCTTGCGTAGCTTTGCCACAATACAATGCAACAGAAAGAAACTTTTGTTAAGACGAAACGCTTTTAAACTCTAGTCCTGTCAACTGTTAGCAATAGGAGGTGTGTTAAACAGTAACACTTTTAATTAATATTAGGTTGGTGCATATATATAATTATCAAGCGTTTCCTTCTTTCTCCATTTGGCAAAACAATCCCAGCTTTCATTGCAGGGTGGTTTGCCCGTTTCAAGTCTGGTGACCTTAGCTTGGAAGATAAGCCAGGAAGAGGTCGACCATCGGATTTTGACGACCAGGCACTTTTGGCAGACTGGAAGTGAACGAAAACTGGGAGTGTTCCGGCCGATGGGGAAAGGGAAAAAAGCCTGATAATTATGCACCAACCTAATAATTTTAAAAGTTAAAATAATTAGTAGTAGTTCTTTCTTTACTTTAAAGAAATGTAAAAAAGTGACATACCGATGTTGACACCGCCCCTGGAAAGGTTAAATTGTAGGTCTATTTAAAAATATATTTTTTTAAGGAAGTGTGAGTTAAGGGCTTAGCTAGGGGTACGTATCCTGCTAACACCGAAATTTTTAGATCAGTCAGTGTTAGCATTAATGAGTATGTGAGTATTTTGCTGAGGCAAATCTAAAAGACGGGTATCTGCTTAGCTGGGGGCGTTGCCTTGGGCGAGGTCTTTTTCAGAAATTCAAAGCATATTCACGTAACATCTGGCAGAAATCGCCCAAAACTTCAGACCGTTAGATAGACGCAGTTGGCTGGAAGCCTGGACTTTAATACTTTAGCAATCCACCATATTCAATGTTTTATTCACTTGGCCACGATGCGACCTCATAAGCATTTAGATTTTTATGCCTTGCGAAAATTGCGTTTATTTATACACAACTCTAATACATAGCTCCTTCCAAAGAAATTACTCTCTTCACTGTCGCAAGATAGTAGAAAGAAATCCGGAATCACTGATCTAGTGCTATCAGGAATGTTAATATATTTGAAAAGACATACAGATTTACGTGTTATGTAACATCATTAATCTCATTAACTCCAATTATGTACCAATCATCCATTACTTTTATGTTTTTTCTTGTTTTTTGCATACCATTTCTTTTTTGAAGGAAGGGGGGAAATGATGTTGAGTGCGGAGATAGTACTTTCTTAATGTGCATGCAAATTATGTCTTCCCTTCCCCTCCCCTTGAAGGAAGTCTGCGTACGCTACTGTGGCGCGTGGATGTACCCATACATTACGTTAGCCATACTGCTCAAAAGGGTGATAATTAAAGGTCCAATAAAGAATAAAATGGTGCAAAACTATGAAACTGCTACGATAAAAAAATATATTGCTATAACGCAAATGTGATGACTGATTTTCGGAATACTATTTTGTCATTTCTCTCATGTGTCAATGATCCTCATCTTTAAATCTATCGCATTTTTACTTTCCGAATATGTATGGAAAGTATTGTAATCATGAAAATATTCGACTTTTAAGATTTTCATGTGTTTACACGTTTTCGACCATTAATTCATTTATGTTTTTTTGCGGTGATGTATTTGTGTACGTAAGCAAACCGATAGCTCCTAAACAGTGCATTTGATTGAGCTGAAACTTTGTATACCGTATTTTCCGGTAATAACGCCGCGGCGTTAAACAATATTTTTCTTTTTCGGAAACAAAAATGCGGCCAATAACTGAGTGCGACTTGTAAGTAGTTCCAAAGTTACAGCTGATCATTTAACCCCCGCCCCCCCCCTCCAAAAAAAATAACCTTAAATCTGGTTAAGGAACAAAATAATCCATAATCTTTTTCCGTTCCTATAAAAGTCTCGCATGGCGGAAACCCATCACGGTGTTTACGTATAGTAACATTTTTCAGGAACAAAAAAACAGTACTTTGCGAGTGGATTTTGGACTCCTAGAATAAAATTCCGAATGGTGTGGTAAAGAGAGCCGAAATTATCGATTTTTCACAAAATAGCGCTAATGGAATTCCTGCAATTTCTAGTATGTCTTCCGATGATGAGAATGCTTCAGATGTTCATGAACTTTTGCCATCTGAACTCTTAAAAATGTTCCAGACTGACACTGAGGACGAGGATTTTGACAGATTTTCTGAAGTAGAAAACAGTCTGTATATATATATATAATACATATATATATATATATATATATATATATGCATATTTATATTCTAAAAATAGATAAATAAATTGTACTAATAATGACGCATCGACAAACATCGTAAATTTATATATTACATGGTAAGTTATTTTAATTATAATTGTTTAATTTTATGCGTACTACTTTATAGTATTACCTAAAATAACACATCTAAACTTGATAAGTTTGATTCTATAATATTTTTTAAAAAGTGCGGCGTTATTCTCGGTGCGGCGTTAAACTAGTTCTTTAAATAGTAATCATTATCTATTTGCGGCGTTTTACACGGTGCGGCGTTAACATGGGCGTAACTTGGGCTTCGAAACTGGGGGGGGGGGGGGCAAACGTCATTTTAAATGAAAGTGCAGATGCATATATATATATATAAACTATAAATTCGGAATTTGAGCCTCTTCAGGGGAGACCCCCTGAACCCCCCCTAATTTTTTAGTTTCATTATTTCCATATTAAAACGATATTAATTGACTATATCATTTTATTTCTCACCCCTTTTTCTTTTTCTTTTATTCTTCCTTTAAATTTATTTCATCGACTGGAAGTAGGAGGGTTTCCTGATCTTTCCTTGCAAATGCAAACGTGGGTCGAAGATAACTGAAGTAACTTATGTAATTTTTAGTATCTATCTTAACACACCAAAACCTTTGCTTTTCGTTATTGGATGTTGTTGAGAGAGCTTTAAGCGAGTAGGGTTGCTGTATTTCGCGTGGTAACTCTATTGGCGAGTCATCCAGAGTGGATAAGAATCCCATGCTGTTAGGCTTATGTTTAAAATTATTCTTTTTCCACTTTCACATTCGGTAGCCCAGTGCTCGATGCGTTTATACCTTTTACAAGTTATTCTTGATGTATGCTTAATTTTATGAGTCGGCTGGCCCGAGTATTTTCCATAATTTTTATTTTTAGACGCAGGTTTTCTAGGAGCAGCCACGAAAGCACCTGAGTCTTCCGCTTGTCTATCATCGTTACGCCTGGCATTTGATTCTGAGTATTTCTGTCTTTGGAAGCTCATCTCTTGATTCCATAGCACATCGGAAATTGTTGAAAGTAGAAGGGAGGCTATATAACAGCATTACAGTCAGCAAGTCGTCGTCTATTTTAATATCCATTTCTGAAAGTCTGCCCACTATGTCGAAGAATTTTCTCAAATGGTCGTAAATTCCATTAGACGAGTCGGGTATCTTATATTGAATTAAAGATTTCATTAATGCAGCTTTACGAGCAGGTCCTTTAGACTGATAGATTTTTCCCAGTTTTTTCAAGACATCTGATGAAGTGTCACAATTTTTTATTTGTTTGAGTTCAGATGGCGATTTACATAGAATAATATCTGCTTTTGCTTTTTCGTCCATTTAGAGACCCACGTATCGAACTCTTCTTGCGAATTTTCATCATTTTCCAAAACTTCAGGTTTAGGCTTTGAACCTGATGCATAAATCCAGGCATCATTCTTTATTAAAAGCGCTTTCATTTGCATTTTCCATGTTTCGTAATTATCTTTATTCAGCGTTTCAATTCGCCAAGTTCCAGTTGCCATTTTGAGGATGAATGATGCAGCCTTGAAACAAACGTTAAAAATCAGCAAATAAATAAATTAATCCATCTGGTGTCCATAACCTTTTAGAAATGTTAGCAGAGTTATGGCACAGGCATAGTAAACGTGGGATTTTAAGATAACATATTATTAGAACGGAAGAAACAGGCATATCACATAACAGGATAACATCAAGAAGGAAAAAAGTATATTTGTTTGTGTTTGTGGGATTACGGCGGATTAGCTACGCGTGGGCTCTAGGCCGATGGTCGGGGTGCCCTCCGTGGGGATCTTTCTAAGGGGTCTTAACCCGCATTTACACTAAGTGAAAAAAGTATAGAAGAAGTAAAAAGAATGCGTGCGCGATCACAGTTACAGTTAAGTAGATAAATGTATATTGAGGGATACAAAATTCAGGAGTATAAGACATATATAAAAAAATAAAAAATTCAAGACAATGAAAAAATAATCAATTCAATACTCAACAATTTATTCTTACTTTTATGTCGCATTTTTGGGACACATTTTTGAGACACATTTTTCGGACAATTTTCAATAAAGGGGGTGAGAGATAAAATGACATAGTCATTACTAAATCATAAAATATTTCTTCTATATAACAATGGAAAAAGTACTGTACTAAAACGGATGAAATTTGAGTACAGTTATTTTTAACTCTTGAAAACAAAAAAGTAAATAGTGCAATAAGTATAATTAATAAAATAGATAAAAGGGCTTACTTTTTCCCCCTTTTATCAAACCAACCCCACAGCCACTGGTATCACTGGGGACCGAATCAGCTTTTAGCGGTAGAGTCTGTGTGTACGTCCAATACAAAGTTCATTGGAAGGATTGGAAATTGCAAATCTATGTGTTCACTACAAAAAAAAAAAAACTCCACAACCACTGGACATTAGCAGGTCTTGACTGTCAAGAAACATTTGACGGTCAAAAACTAAGCGGCCGACTTTGATTTTCAAAGGGTCTTTCCAATAAGTAAGGAGAGGCATCATTTTTAATTTAAACAAAACTACATAAATAAATATTCCCTCTCAAAGCGCAACTATAATGGATGTCTTCTCCTTAACGAATTCCTGACAAAAAAACCAAATGATCAGTACATGGTAGTATTTTCTCCAGACTAATAATTTATCTTTATTTAAAATTTACCGATTTGACGCGAAAATTGCGAAAACTACTTACCTGTACTCATACACAAAACAAGTTAATATATCAGTGCAAGATACAGATATTCGGCTGGTAAAATTCATTTAACTTAACCAAACTCGACACACAGACATCATTTACCTATTTATCTTAACTCTTTGTAATCCATTCTTTGCAGCTCATTCAATAATCCCTCCAACCCTCTTGGACATCTCCCGTGTTCTATGTCGGTATTCCCCCCCCCCCAACCAGGTAGCGAAAGATTAACAACAGACTTGAAATATAAAACATCATGTTACATACAAAATTTTTAAAGCTTCCTTCTCTCACAAAGTCAATATGCTTGCGGGCAAAACTGATCATAGTCTATTTAAGTGAACACACATGTGACTGATTTTTGAGTTAACGGGAGATAAAAGGGCCGCGTTCGGCATTTAAAGCACTCCAATTTTTTACAGAATCTTAATGGTCATTTGGTGATGACATGTTCTTAAGTTTTGTTTGTAGGTCCAAAAAAAACGATCATTTTATGCCTTGTTAAAAAGCCTCTTTTGAGAGGTTTGAAATATATTACAATGAAACTGATTGTACTGCACATTTTCTATTTTCTGTAACCTCTCTTCCCGCGGCACTTTCTTTAATGTTAGCGACCTGTTAAATTTACAGCATTCTGAGCTCAATGTTCGTGTTTTTCCTTGACTCGGACAGAAAATTTAAAATTTTTAAGAGTCCAGTACGTTTTTTTTATTTATTATTTTTTATTTTATCTTTTATTATTTTTATTTATTTATTTGGGGGGTGGTATTGTAAGTATTTTTAAAAAAGTAATGTGGAAAAAGATATTTAATAATTTGAGGAGCTGGAACGACTTTTAGCGTGATTTCATTAACCAAAAGCTCGGCATAAGCGGGGGACAGGGTCAGAGGCGCCGACTTTACAATATTTCTGTGGGTGCCCTAAAAGTCCGTGGGGGGGGGGGTAACAAAATGTTGAAAGTCGCACAAGGTGGTTTGTAATTTTTGATAAAGGATCGCTAAGTTTGGTGCCAAAACGTGACAATTTATTTTAAAGGGGGAGTACAGTTGGAATGTACTTGGCTAAGATTGTAAAATAGTTTTAGTAGGTGATTTTAAGATAGATTTCGATTCCGAAGATGGGTTTTTATGGAACAAAGAAGGAAAATACGGCACACTCATGAATAACGATACACTTTCCAACCTTATGGAATCTTTTCCAACTACCCTTCAATCTTTTCCTATAATTATTTGCTTCCTTGCTCGTAACAACTCAATCATTTGACATTTTTACCAGTGGGAAATGGGTAATACAAATAGTCATTTTAGCTCCACATAAAATATCCAATATCTGAGGGTATAGATCGAAGAAACGATATCTGTCTCACGGTTTTGGTACACAAATTAAAATAAACTAACTGCACCAAGGATTCGAAAAAAATTCAGGATAATTCTTTACAAGCTGCACTACACACTGCAATAAATGCGAAAACTTTCATGAAACTTTCAGAAAAAAATCTTAAATGTGGAACTGCACAGCAAAATATTTCTAAGGGTGGCCATTCGGCAAAAAATTTTCGTTTATTCGGGTGTCTAGTAGAGCTTGTGAACCTACATTCTAAAAATTGTGAAGTGCTTGAGATAATTAGTTTTCTTTTTTGTATTTATATACCAAAATTGCGTGCTTTTTCCCAGCGCTGAAGGTGACATTCAAAGTTTAATTTAAATGAATAGTGTGAATTTTGGTATCCGATTATCTGTACTACGGTGAAGCAACGCTGGGCATAGAATGAAAGTCTCCACCGTTTTGTGTCTTAGTAACGATAACAGCAAAGCAGTTAAAATCAAGATTCTTTTTAAAGTAATGAAGTATTTCTGATGAAATACCCTTCTTTTAGAAAAATCTGCTTGTGCTGGAGTCACCTTAAATTTGTTTGCCTTACGCAAATTCTCTGTCAAAATTCGAGAATTCCTGGGCGCACACCCCCTTTGCCCTTGTAATAAATCAGACCCGAAAGAGGTGTATTACACTATTTCACTTTTTTTTTTTTTACTTTTAGCTATAGAATTTTGATTGGTTTTAACTAATCATTATAAATTTCAAAGCAAAAGAAAAGTGCATTGGGAGGGAAAAAACATGCAGCAATAATATCACAATCGGTCAAATTTCTTGTCATGCAAATGGAAATTTTGTATAAAAAGTGATTCAGTTTTCGAATGTAACAATTCACGATCAATGTTATTCTTGTTTAATCTATCTCATCCCTGTGTGAAATCCCCAGAGTTTTCAAAAAATGTTATTCATAGTATTGTTTCTCAGCTCATTCATTTCCTGTATTTTTTTTTTTTTTTTTTTTTTTTACATTTTTGTACCCCTGTAAACAGCTGCAGCTAAGCCTTAACTATTTTCTTTTCTTTTTTTCCCCAACAAATTAAAAAAATTACAAACATTATACCTTTAAAATTAAACTAGATAATTTCCTCAGAATGAATTAATGCAACGTTTTCTATGTTGAAATGTGTGTAGGACCACATAAAAAAGATTGGTAACTATTTAAATGCAAACAGAAAAATAAAGCAGAACAAAAAAAGTTGTTTATCTTAGAGTTAATAATTATTCAAAAAGTATTTTTAATTGTAGGCCATATAACATCCAGGCATGATTTTGAGCATCCTCCTGAAGTAGAGCTATTTTACCCTCTACCATTATGTGTTCAAATTTGCAAAATTACGAGAGACATACATTTCAGTAATGTGTGTTCATGCGACCATGATTTCAGTATAATTTTACAAAAACAGCATTGGGCTAGATCACAGCAAATAGTACCTAATTCCGCTTTGTTAAACAAGAACAAAAATTGAACAAAATATTCGCAGAAAATGAAACGGAAGGCATCTCGAAATGTTAGTGTGGACGACAGTCTGTTCCATCCTTTTCAATAAATAACTGAGCACTAAAATCATTCAAAAATAAGAAAAGGAAATTGAGACTTTAGAAGAAAGTGACAAACCTTTATACCTTAGAAGCCTCGCCTCAGTCTCATTCAATTAACACCAAAGCGCCGACACTTTTTGATGAATGGGCATCTTTTTTTGTTCCAGAGACATACAAAGTGTTGTATATTAGGTGCTTGTAAACAGACAGATCTTGATGTTCTCTATTTACAATAAAAACAATTAAACCTACTCACTTCGGAATCCTGAAGTAATATTATTAGAACTATCTCAAAACATTTCCATAATGGGAATGTCTTTCACCTAACTCCTGTGTTATCTTTCCCGCGTGAACTTCTGATTGTAGCCAGCGGCTTTGTCTCAAATTCTCCGTTTTCCGGTACTCTTGGGCTAACATAGTATCATTGTATTCATGCATTTTCCCATGGAAAATGAGGATTCTGGGATGAGGTCTGTTTGTGTGGGTCAGAAAGGGGGGGGGGCACAGTGGGCAAAGGCATTGCCTGTGGGTCTGTAGGGAGTCGCATTGTGAAAAAGCTTTGAATTTTAGAAAGACATTGTTTCCGTGGGCGCCAGATAGGAAGGCAAGTGGCAGTGGGGGATTGAGATTTGAGCCCGCCCAGTATAGTAAACATTTTTACAGCATACTGAACTTCTAAGCAGGCGCGTAGCCAGGAAAATTTTTCGGAGGGGGATATGCGTCTGGAAAATATTTCGGGGGGGGGGGGATATGAACTTATATGTATATAAATAGACGGAATTTCATCACTAATCCAAAAATTTCGGGGGGGGATATATCCCGATATCCCCCCCCTGGCTACGCCCCTGCTTCTAAGTATTATTTTCGTGCTAAAATGTCTGAAAGTTAAGATGACCCCCATACACCTCTAAATTAGTACTCTTATGAGAAACTATTATAATAATTATTATTATTTTAAGTAGACAAAAATATTACCTGTTTGGATTCCCTTTTTTTCCCCATGCACTTTTTAAAATTTTAGAGTATGTCCTAAGTTACTACTTATTGGAATTTTATTATAATTACTCCAGTTCCGAGGCACATAAGGGTGTATGCCGAAGAAACAAAATCTGCATAACGGTCTTAATACACAAATTAAAGTAGACTATCGCACCAAGGATTCTAAAAATTTAGGATGATTCTTTATAAGCTGCACTACATACCGAAATAAAGAATAACACTTCTTTAAAATTTTCGATTTTTAAGAATTTTTTCTAAAAGTTTCGTAAATGATACAGGTTTATTGTTTATTTCAGTGTATAGTGCAGTTTCTAAAACATACATCCTAAAAATTTGAAATATTTGACATAATTAATTTTTTTGAATCTATGTACCAAAATTTCATGTTTTTTTTTTTTCCCGAACTACAGCGATAAGCTGAAAGTAGCTGTCATTCAGTTGCCTTTAAACAGGGTTTAATTTCTATCCAAAAAAGTGCAAGAGCCCTGATTTTTTGTATTGCAATTTACAAAATTAATTACCTAATTTAAGGTATTATTAAGTTAATTTTTGTTACCTCTGTATTAGTTTGCGATGTAATAAAATTAATATCAACAGAAACAATTACGATGGTAATTAAAAATTTAAATTTAGTGTAAAATTTCCCCGAGAAAAAAGAAGTAGTGGAGCTGTGCTCCCTCCCATGCAAATTAAGCACTTCTTTTAAATACATGCAAGTATTTAGCAACCACAAAAACTTTTCTGTGGGTGCTTAAGATCTGACATACTACATAAAAAAAAAACAACTGTCCCTCACTAAAATTTTATTTTCGAATTATGCAGTAGCAAAGCACTCGTCGTCATCAGTGGCGTGACTATACCGTTAGGGCCCGTAATGAATTCATTGGATAGGGTCCTTCCTCATTGTACAGAATCTCAACCAACATGTTGCAGTTCACTTTTTCTAGCTTTCTATTTGGGAAAGGCTTCCCCACCTTCCGGGGGACCGTGGCTTTTGCCCGTTCTACCGCCCTATAGTTACGCCAGTGATTGTCTCATCGAAGTTTCTTATGCGCTTCTAAATTATAAAGGACATGGGTGCTCATATAGGGAAGTAGGTGGGGGCTCGGGTCCCTCCCTCTAGCCGTCGGTATAGTGAACATTTTTATATTAGCTAACCTTTTTTTCACTATTTCAGTACTAAAATGTTTGAAAGCGCGATTGCCGATGACCTTACAAATGCCAGAAATAACCCCTCCCCCCCTCGTCTTAAAGTACTCATATGGACGTCCATGCCGAAGCACCCACATACATTTGGCCTCATTAAAGATTTTCTTTTAAACTTTTAAAATATCACACAACTAATAAGCAAATAAAGCATTTTAGTACTGAAATAATGCAAAAAGTTCCGTATGCTTTACAAATATTCATATTACGTAATGGCATAATTGGGGCGGGGGAGGTGAAACCCTCCTTGAGTGTACATCACTGTGTTGGGGTTATCAGACGATTGCTGGTGCTCAGCATCCAACGTAATTTTTTTTTACAAGCCCGAAGCACCCACATGGTAGGGAGGGACCCGAGCCCCCACCTACTTCCCTATATGAGCACCCATGTCCTTTATAATTTAGAAGCGCATAAGAAACTTCGATGAGACAATCACTGGCGTAACTATAGGGCGGTAGAACGGGCAAAAGCCACGGTCCCCCGGAAGGTGGGGAAGCCTTTCCCAAATAGAAAGCTAGAAAAAGTGAACTGCAACATGTTGGTTGAGATTCTGTACAATGAGGAAGGACCCTATCCAATGAATTCATTACGGGCCCTAACGGTATAGTCACGCCACTGATGACGACGAGTGCTTTGCTACTGCATAATTCGAAAATAAAATTTTAGTGAGGGACAGTTGTTTTTTTTATGTAGTATGTCAGATCTTAAGCACCCACAGAAAAGTTTTTGTGGTTGCTAAATACTTGCATGTATTTAAAAGAAGTGCTTAATTTGCATGGGAGGGAGCACAGCTCCACTACTTCTTTTTTCTCGGGGAAATTTTACACTAAATTTAAATTTTTAATTACCATCGTAATTGTTTCTGTTGATATTAATTTTATTACATCGCAAACTAATACAGAGGTAACAAAAATTAACTTAATAATACCTTAAATTAGGTAATTAATTTTGTAAATTGCAATACAAAAAATCAGGGCTCTTGCACTTTTTTGGATAGAAATTAAACCCTGTTTAAAGGCAACTGAATGACAGCTACTTTCAGCTTATCGCTGTAGTTCGGGAAAAAAAAAACACATGAAATTTTGGTACATAGATTCAAAAAAATTAATTATGTCAAATATTTCAAATTTTTAGGATGTATGTTTTAGAAACTGCACTATACACTGAAATAAACAATAAACCTGTATCATTTACGAAACTTTTAGAAAAAATTCTTAAAAATCGAAAATTTTAAAGAAGTGTTATTCTTTATTTCGGTATGTAGTGCAGCTTATAAAGAATCATCCTAAATTTTTAGAATCCTTGGTGCGATAGTCTACTTTAATTTGTGTATTAAGACCGTTATGCAGATTTTGTTTCTTCGGCATACACCCTTATGTGCCTCGGAACTGGAGTAATTATAATAAAATTCCAATAAGTAGTAACTTAGGACATACTCTAAAATTTTAAAAAGTGCATGGGGAAAAAAAGGGAATCCAAACAGGTAATATTTTTGTCTACTTAAAATAATAATAATTATTATAATAGTTTCTCATAAGAGTACTAATTTAGAGGTGTATGGGGGTCATCTTAACTTTCAGACATTTTAGCACGAAAATAATACTTAGAAGCAGGGGCGTAGCCAGGGGGGGGATATCGGGATATATCCCCCCCCCGAAATTTTTGGATTAGTGATGAAATTCCGTCTATTTATATACATATAAGTTCATATCCCCCCCCCCGAAATATTTTCCAGACGCATATCCCCCTCCGAAAAATTTTCCTGGCTACGCGCCTGCTTAGAAGTTCAGTATGCTGTAAAAATGTTTACTATACTGGGCGGGCTCAAATCTCAATCCCCCACTGCCACTTGCCTTCCTATCTGGCGCCCACGGAAACAATGTCTTTCTAAAATTCAAAGCTTTTTCACAATGCGACTCCCTACAGACCCACAGGCAATGCCTTTGCCCACTGTGCCCCCCCCCCTTTCTGACCCACACAAACAGACCTCATCCCAGAATCCTCATTTTCCATGGGAAAATGCATGAATACAATGATACTATGTTAGCCCAAGAGTACCGGAAAACGGAGAATTTGAGACAAAGCCGCTGGCTACAATCAGAAGTTCACGCGGGAAAGATAACACAGGAGTTAGGTGAAAGACATTCCCATTATGGAAATGTTTTGAGATAGTTCTAATAATATTACTTCAGGATTCCGAAGTGAGTAGGTTTAATTGTTTTTATTGTAAATAGAGAACATCAAGATCTGTCTGTTTACAAGCACCTAATATACAACACTTTGTATGTCTCTGGAACAAAAAAAGATGCCCATTCATCAAAAAGTGTCGGCGCTTTGGTGTTAATTGAATGAGACTGAGGCGAGGCTTCTAAGGTATAAAGGTTTGTCACTTTCTTCTAAAGTCTCAATTTCCTTTTCTTATTTTTGAATGATTTTAGTGCTCAGTTATTTATTGAAAAGGATGGAACAGACTGTCGTCCACACTAACATTTCGAGATGCCTTCCGTTTCATTTTCTGCGAATATTTTGTTCAATTTTTGTTCTTGTTTAACAAAGCGGAATTAGGTACTATTTGCTGTGATCTAGCCCAATGCTGTTTTTGTAAAATTATACTGAAATCATGGTCGCATGAACACACATTACTGAAATGTATGTCTCTCGTAATTTTGCAAATTTGAACACATAATGGTAGAGGGTAAAATAGCTCTACTTCAGGAGGATGCTCAAAATCATGCCTGGATGTTATATGGCCTACAATTAAAAATACTTTTTGAATAATTATTAACTCTAAGATAAACAACTTTTTTTGTTCTGCTTTATTTTTCTGTTTGCATTTAAATAGTTACCAATCTTTTTTATGTGGTCCTACACACATTTCAACATAGAAAACGTTGCATTAATTCATTCTGAGGAAATTATCTAGTTTAATTTTAAAGGTATAATGTTTGTAATTTTTTTAATTTGTTGGGGAAAAAAAAGAAAAGAAAATAGTTAAGGCTTAGCTGCAGCTGTTTACAGGGGTACAAAAATGTAAAAAAAAAAAAAAAAAAAAAAATACAGGAAATGAATGAGCTGAGAAACAATACTATGAATAACATTTTTTGAAAACTCTGGGGATTTCACACAGGGATGAGATAGATTAAACAAGAATAACATTGATCGTGAATTGTTACATTCGAAAACTGAATCACTTTTTATACAAAATTTCCATTTGCATGACAAGAAATTTGACCGATTGTGATATTATTGCTGCATGTTTTTTCCCTCCCAATGCACTTTTCTTTTGCTTTGAAATTTATAATGATTAGTTAAAACCAATCAAAATTCTATAGCTAAAAGTAAAAAAAAAAAAGTGAAATAGTGTAATACGCCTCTTTCGGGTCTGATTTATTACAAGGGCAAAGGGGGTGTGCGCCCAGGAATTCTCGAATTTTGACAGAGAATTTGCGTAAGGCAAACAAATTTAAGGTGACTCCAGCACAAGCAGATTTTTCTAAAAGAAGGGTATTTCATCAGAAATACTTCATTACTTTAAAAAGAATCTTGATTTTAACTGCTTTGCTGTTATCGTTACTAAGACACAAAACGGTGGAGACTTTCATTCTATGCCCAGCGTTGCTTCACCGTAGTACAGATAATCGGATACCAAAATTCACACTATTCATTTAAATTAAACTTTGAATGTCACCTTCAGCGCTGGGAAAAAACACGCAATTTTGGTATATAAATACAAAAAAGAAAACTAATTATCTCAAGCACTTCACAATTTTTAGAATGTAGGTTCACAAGCTCTACTAGACACCCGAATAAACGAAAATTTTTTGCCGAATGGCCACTCTTAGAAATATTTTGCTGTGCAGTTCCACATTTAAGATTTTTTTCTGAAAGTTTCATGAAAGTTTTCGCATTTATTGCAGTGTGTAGTGCAGCTTGTAAAGAATTATCCTGAATTTTTTTCGAATCCTTGGTGCAGTTAGTTTATTTTAATTTGTGTACCAAAACCGTGAGACAGATATCGTTTCTTCGATCTATACCCTCAGATATTGGATATTTTATGTGGAGCTAAAATGACTATTTGTATTACCCATTTCCACTGGTAAAAATGTCAAATGATTGAGTTGTTACGAGCAAGGAAGCAAATAATTATAGGAAAAGATTGAAGGGTAGTTGGAAAAGATTCCATAAGGTTGGAAAGTGTATCGTTATTCATGAGTGTGCCGTATTTTCCTTCTTTGTTCCATAAAAACCCATCTTCGGAATCGAAATCTATCTTAAAATCACCTACTAAAACTATTTTACAATCTTAGCCAAGTACATTCCAACTGTACTCCCCCTTTAAAATAAATTGTCACGTTTTGGCACCAAACTTAGCGATCCTTTATCAAAAATTACAAACCACCTTGTGCGACTTTCAACATTTTGTTACCCCCCCCCACGGACTTTTAGGGCACCCACAGAAATATTGTAAAGTCGGCGCCTCTGTGCAAGTCACATATCTAAAAACTATTGGTTGTAGAATGTTAAAATTTTATATTTAGGATTGCTGTAACATCTAGTTTGCACCTCCCGTTTTGGCTCCAGTCGACTGGATAGTTTATTTACAGGGCCAAAGTAAAGTTTTCCCAAGTTAAACTTCTCGCTAATCTTCAAATTTTATTAAAACATCATACAAAATACTATAAATATCTTGAAAAGGACGAGATAAGATTAGATTTATACAACACACATATAGTTTCAAACGCCAGCCATTTACAAGGCAACCAACAACCATCAGGTCCTTTTATATAAATAATAATTCAATATTTAGAATCCCCAAACGGCCTTATTTCAAATTCCAGGACATGTTCTTTCAACAGCACGCTCATCTATTAAAACATCCGGTACGTTTATAAACTTATCCAATCTTTACTGCCACCCAAAAGATTTTCCATACATTACGCTCTATGGGCAGAAATTCATTATAGCGTATTTCAAAAGTATTAAGCTATTTCAAACGAATAAACTGATATAAGTTGTTAAGGATCACAAAATGAATCTCTCCACCGAAAATAATGTCTTTATTTATAGTTCTTCTACAGGAACGCTCAAAAACTTCCAACATATTAAGGTCAATTGCAGGTTTAGAGACATTCAGCCTTTTCAAGCACAATACCATCCTAGCATGCAGTTAGATTATGGTGCAACGACGGTCACGTGCCTCCCTCAAAAATTACGCAAAAAGTCGCCAAGACTGGCGAATTTTGGTGCACATTTGTATGTATTTAATCCTCATATCTCAAAAACTATTGGTCGTAGATTGCTGAAATTTCATATCATCAACAAATTATAGAGTTGTCATTTTCTTGGATCTCATCCAAGGTTATTTTTACATCTAGTTGTGCATTTCGATTTTATTTTAGGTTCCAATCTACTTGAGAGTTTATTTACAGGACCACCAAAAAAGAATATCAATACATTAA